>OX457078.1:9007500-9607500 GCA_949752815.1 Conops quadrifasciatus | reverse complement strand
TCTCTGGTCAGCCCCTTTAAGTTACTCACTCCTATGCTTCTATTCGGCTTCAATCCTCATTACTTTGTTTATAAATTTGCAATACAAAAATCGGCGACTATTGACAACAAATAAATCGGTGCGAGTGGCATCGACTCTAACTTTATCCAATGGTGTGCAGATGTATTAACTAATATAACATAAAACTTCAATTTATTTTTTTCTCTCTATTAATATACAATATATATTACAAAACACCAACGCACTTCCTTTTGTATATTATTTTTTATATAAATATGCATATACACTCTCGCACACACACACACACACACACACACTATCAATCACGCTTTTCAACATTTGTCCATCACAGCCCAACAGGCAAAAAAATTGAAAGTAAGCCGCAGTTAGCACGTCAACTCGGCGATAATATTGACCTATCTACCTTCGATTTTCAAAGTGGGAACATTATAAAAACCCTATCGCCACCATCTATTTCTCTCTATCGATGTGGTAAAGTCGGCACCGGCATAACACCTGATTATGGTTCAACACCAATAACGGCTCCAACGGTTGTTGGAGCGAACTTAACTGGCAATGCAAGTACATCGAACTCCTTAAAGCGCAAATATAAGTCACAACATGATAACGGCTTAACAGCAAGCAGTAGCATCAATCCTAATAGTTCAATAGCCAGCACAGCGAATTTACGCCAACAGTTAGAACTCAGGTAGAAAGAACTACTACATTAACTGCGTCTAATTAATGCATGTATTTAATTTATCGCGTACTCAATACAAAACAGGAGCACGCTGAGAAAATATCCTTGCCGTTCTTAGGCAGAAGAGAAACAACGCTCGCTCTAATTAGTCAAAATGTTTCTTATGTTCAGGCTAGCCAGTGCTCCAAACATTTTCAGTAGCGGGCTTTTGTATAAAATCTGCAGAAATTATGTTATCTATTTGCGAGTCGTATAACAAAATTCTACCGACTTGAGAAAAGTGTTTTTTTTTTAATGCATTATTTTATTCATTAATTCATTTATTAACTGCTCTGCATGTTCATATTTGGTTCTTTTTCACATACCCGTTATTCCCCGTAAAATGAACCAAAATTATAAGGGGATATAGTGTTATAGGTTCATAAAAAACTTACTTACCTAAATCGCTAAATTCAAATAATAACTATATATAGTACATACTTATTCCAGAAGGCAAGTGGGTTGGGCAATGCAGCTTTTCTTTAAAAAGTTATTTGATTACCATGTAGTCAAACAACGTTTATAAAAATGTTGTATATTCGTATAAATGATAAATATATATTTACAATGTGAACTTTCTATATATAAGTATGTACATAATTCACATTCAAATTCATTAGAGCACATTTCTTGCATTTTTGCATTTATAAATCATAAATTTCAGTCGTGCCTTGCGAACGGACATTTCGCTGGTTCCCCCAATACGACAAACAGCATCAATATTTAAACAACCCGTGACGGTTATTCGCAATCATGAGAATTCTAAAGTAAAACACGATCCGAAACATGGAAATCAGGATAAGCCGAAACAATTGTTTTGGGAGAAGCGCTTAGAACGTCTAAGAGCGTGTCATGCAACTGGAGAGGATTTCGACAATATAGGACTGCCTAAAGGAATCAAATCCGTAGGACCCAACGTCAATGAGCAGACGGTATTGCAATCGCTTGCTACTGCCTTGCATGTTTTAAATGCACCAGTTACGGGGCAAAATTATGCAAAAAGCGATATTAGCAAACACAGTTCAGCCTTTATAAATCCCGATCAACCATTGATGCAGTCAGTCATTATTTCCGAAGAAGATATACGCAGGCAAGAGGAACGTGTGAATGCAGCCAGAAAGAAATTACAAGATGCATTAAAGGCTTAAAATATGTAATACAGTAAAATATCGTTAATATTTTATCGTAAGCTCTGTTTTTATAATATTTAATACTATTTAATAAAATGTAATGAGCACTTTATTTTTTCGAATCTGTATTAATTCTACATGCGCGCCTTTCTGAAAAAACTGTAAACATATTGGTTTTAATGAAATAGTTCTTATAAAATGATTTTACGTTTGGCCTTTTTTACTCATTCAACATCTTCGCCATCAGCATCTTCGTCGTAGTTGTAATCGTAGTCTTCACCGTAATAATGTTTTGAGTTGATGAGCTAAAATAAATGGATAATATAATGCGGTTTATTTTAACTTTTCAATTTTTTTACTACTACTTTTTTAGTTATATTTTCGGACTTTTTATCCTTTAGTTATATTTTCGGTGACAAAAATGTATTTACAAAAATATAAATATGTCACCAATATAATTCCGCCGATTTTACAAATTTAATTTAATTTAAAGTGTCATGCAGTTTTAAAATATATGCAGTAGTAATCAAAGAAATTCTACCTGGTTATAAAACCTTCGCCATGCAGCAAATGATCCCATAGCAATTACTGCACCGACAGCCGCGAGCAGTTTGGTCTTCTTTTCCGATGTAACGATTCCACCTTCTGACGTTGTCAGTTTGATGTTATGTTCCTTGCCACCAATATTATTATTTGAATTCTTTGAACTGAATGCTTCGTTTTTAAAAATGTCTTTGGATATCCTCTCAATGAAGTCCACTAAATTTTGACAGCCTTTAATATGATTCTGAATTGGATTATTTGGCAGCGATATTTTGTATAAAATAGATAAGTATGCATAAACAATTGTATCAAATTCGCTAAAAAGGTCTCCAAAAAACCAAACATTCTTGCCCAACTTTTTCGACAGCACATTAATACACTTTTTAGCATTGGAAACGATCTGGAATTAAAATATCTCAATACGTTCTTAATATTTTTCTTTTCAAATTTAGCAAATAAATACTAACATTTCCGCATTCATGGTTCTCAGTTTTGTCATTGAGATCAAATCCTCCCATGACCAGAACTACATCGTGCGCTTCTTTGCGATACGTTCCTGGATAGTAAAAGTTGAAAGGAAAAGGTGTACGCTTTGCATAAAGCGCTCTGGTGGTATCTAAATTGTCAGGATCACCGTACATAAAATAATGATAATACACATGCAGATTTGTGAAGACCCAATTAACGTAGGCAACAGATAAATGTTCAGATTGTGAGTTATTCAAATGCGCATCAATAGGATATCCCTAAAAATATTTAGGAGAAGAGTTGTGATGATGGATAGCTTAGCGTTCTAGATACTCTTACCTCTTTATCCAGCAGCCTTTTAATATTACGATAACCAATAAATTTTTCATTCCCTATTTGAAGATAGGGCAATTTTCCCATTCCGGACCGTAATGGATTACTCTTGGTTACAATTTGTATAGGAAATTTCTTTAGCTTTATCAAGCACTAGGGAAATGAACAAACAAACCTTTGATAAAAACGGCGTGATATAACACACATAATTGCCTACCAATGCTCTCAAGCACTCCAAATCGATTGATGGTAATCCCCATTCTCCTTGATACACATACAGAACAGCACCGAGTCCCATTTTATACAATCTTTTATTATTTATTCATAAATAGATAATAATTATGTCCAGAAATTCAAAACTGGCCCAACTTTTCAGACCGGCTGTATTTATTTGCAGCATGTAAAATTGAAAAATATTTCAGGTTAATTTTTGACAGTTGTCAATATCAGTTGTTAAAGTGTTGCCTTTTTTTTTTTGTTTTAGCTCCTATTTTTTCTATTGAGACTTACATCCTTAAGCCTATTTTACAGCTGCCGTGAACGTTAACAAAACATATTTTGTAAATAGTTTTGTGAGAGGTAAATAGTATTTGTTGAAACTATATTCAATCGATAGACTATATTCAATCTATTAAGGACGTCGTGACGTCTGCTATTGTACTTGTGCATATCTTTAATGCCCGGTTTTTCAGTGCAAGCTTAAGCTCCACCTGAGGCTTAAACTCCAGTTTATCTTTTTGAGGCGTTTTACAGTGCGAGTTTAAGATATAAGCTTAACTTAAAGTGACGCTTAACTTAAGCGGTAGATTTCCTGGGCTTAAGCTTTAGATTTCAATTTTTGAAACAACAAATTGACATATGTCGCTTTTATTTATTAAATTAATTTTTATACGTCAATTGTGCTTTTCAACAATTCGTGTGTTGGGGTGAAACACAAGTTTCACTCTTTTATTACATTAAAATTAAATTTAAATAATTTAACAAAGCCAAATTGCATTTTACAACATAAATATAATAACTTTTTCATTCATAATTTTTAAGTTTATAATAATTTTTGACATATAACGACTTTTTGAATATAATAATTTTTTCATTCATAATTTTGAAGTTCATAATAATTTTTGACATATACCGACTGCGAGACCCGTTTACAATAGATAATTTACAAAAATAACTCACAATAGCACCACAAATGTGTCTTAGCTAAGCCTATGACATAAACCGCACTGTTAAACCCGACAGGCTTAAGAGTGAAGCTTGAGCCTTGGAGGTGGTTTAGCTAAACTTGAGTTTAAGCTAGCACTGAAAAACCGGGCATAAGACACCTAAAAACTACTTAAGACATGTCGTTGTAAAATTCAAATTCAAATTTTATCTAGTACACAAACCTAGGCGTATAACAACTGAGATGAGCGGAAACTGTGAATATAACGAATGCCACTTTGATGATTTTTCAGACCCTGGCGAGTCACCGTCGTCGAGCTCGCCTGCGGCGACCCTCTCCCAGTCGCAAGCACCGACATTTCTTATTATTCGTTTTTTTCTTATTAAAAAAAAAATTTATAAATGAATAAGTTTTGGATAGTAGTACAATATTTGTTACATTGCACTTTGAATAAATAAAATTATGGGATAGTTTACAGTAAGCTTTTTTAAATACGATCTGCAGCACTCTCGCCATTAGTAGGATTAGTATTCACAACTGACATCTTCCAAATTTGGTCAGTATCTTTAAAACATTTAATAACATTTACATTGATAGGTGGAAACAATATTTCGGCACTAAATTCAATTATTGCGCTTATTTTCATGGTATTACAAACGTCGACTATTCTCTGTAAATAGTTTTTATCCTTCGAAATTTCCTGGAAAATAATATATTATCATTTGTTTACGTTAAAATTCTTTATATACATTACTGAAATGTCTACTCCAATTTTTCTTAAATATTTCGCAGTACCGAGTTCAACAGTTTGGTGTTCTTGAATCTAAGAAGATAATTACTAATTTTAATACACATCTAAAAAGCTATAAATTGAAGTTATTTTTATTTTTAATTTAATTTAAACAAATTTCTGTTTAATTTTAATAGGAGAATCTGTTTCCGACGAATATTGAGCTTACCCCTTCAATTCCATGAATGAAAATGATAACATATTTGCACATAAATCCGAGAGCCAGGTCAAACGATATGGTTAACAGATCCTTTAGTACCTGATCCATACTTAACCACGGAATTAAATCAGAGAAATTTTCATTTTTTAATTGAATATACGTATTAATTGCATTCAAATCCAATTCTTCGATTGTCTATTAAAAAATAATGAATAGCCAATATTGAAAAGAGCTCAGACCGATCTTACAATCTCCTTTATGTCTTTAAAGTTGCCCTGATGTGGTATAAAGAACCAAACGGTGTATTCATCGTAGGTAAGAAATTCGAAAATAGTACGAATATCATTACACAGTTTCATCAGACTACACTTTTGCTCGACAGAGTATACGGTAAGTGCATTTAAAAAACATGTTGTCAACTTGCGAAGGAATGTGCTTGAATCCCGTCCGGCATTAAAAGGAGAACAATTTCTTGTATACTCTTGCAAAAGTTGTTGATCGTGATTCCTAAAACATGAGTTGATGAGAATTTGAGTAAAGCAATAATAAAAATACGGGATCAAATTCACCGTTTGTCGTTAAGATTTTTAAAAATCCAGTCTAATAAGTTTCCGCTTTTAACATGTCCTGATTTGTCCAAGTAGGGAATTACATAATCAATATTTGTACGAAATCTGGCCTGGAATGTTGTAGGAGAATAAAATTCGCATGGTTTGTTATCGACACTGAGCTGTATTTCGATTGGATTAATTGCAAAATTCCGACAGGCTACTATTTGGCTGAATTGTTTGTTTTGTCTCTCGTCACGGACACGTTGCTGATAATATACTGCTTGATGCGACGTGCAAGGAGTACATTCAAGTTCCTCGTTTGAGTCTGCAACATTATCATACTCGTATTCCGGAGCCGCCATAACGAGGGTTATACGTACAAAACCGCTGTGAATATTTTCCAAAGAAGTCAGTGATTCAATAGAAGCGTATTTTGAGCTGACAATTAACTGAACCGCTGTAGAGAATGCCGATTGGATTGCGCAATCGGGAACGCTTTGGACCAAAAAAGCCGAATGATTCTCATTGAAAGATAAAGATGCCGACTGTATTCCAAGTATGTTCGATATTTCGACCTAGTGAAATATGAAATTAAAATTGATATAACAGATCAATATAATAATTAACCTTTTTAATTATCATCTTGAAATTTTTTCCGTTAAAATGTTATGGACCGTCTCCAACCGGATAGTAAAAATTTCACATTATGGAAATTAAAGACGTTGCCATAAGTACATATTAGGCAGCTTGCACAGTGACATATATGACTGATTAATATGTTTGCACATGGAACTATGACGAAATTTTTAAAAAATTGCAGCATGCTAAGTATTCCTATATTGGGATTAAAATTTCTGTTAAAATTACAGTTTTTCAAAAAGCTGTAATTCCTATTAAGTATAAAGTAGGATCTTGGTATAAATGCTTAAAAAATATTTTTAATACAAAAATTACGAAAACCCTTATTTCTAAAAATAAACAAAACTATGGCGCATATTTATAGACCCAAGATAAAGTAAAGGTAAAGTAGTAGTTAGAGTATGCTCTAATTCTAAAGAATTCTAAAGTATATTTTCATAAATGAATGAAGTCATAAATGAAGAATGCTCTAAATAGTGAAATTTAAAGGGAAATATTTGATTACAGTTCACCCTGTTAAGCAATTTTTTATAATTTTCTGTCAGCTGAATTCAAATTAAATTGTGTACATGCTTAAAATTATGAATTTCAAAATAATTTTAAACAACACATAGCTTATACGAACGCAAAATTTCAAAATCAGCTTTCACCTATTTTAAAGTTAAAGTCGACTTCAACAGATAAAGTGAATAAAGTCGACTTTAAAACGACTATAAGTAAGATAAAGTCGACTTTTTGTTGAAGTACACTTTTTTCTACACGAAAGTGCACTTTAAATTTTACTATAAATTCGCCTATGTAATTAATTATACCCTACACCCGAAGGGATGAGGGTATATTCACTTTGTTCTTCCGTTTGTAACGCATTAAAGGAGGCGTGGCAGATATAGGAAAGTATATATATTCTGGCTCAGAATCACCTCCTGATTCGATTTAGCCATGTCCGTCCGTCTGTCTGTCTGTCTGTCTGTAGAAATCACGATTACGGGAGAACGAATAAAGCTATCGCCATGAAATTTGGCACGAATATACATACTTTGTCATCATAGGCTGTTTGGTATTGAAAATGAGGAAAGTCGGATTATTGCCACGCCTACTTTTTATAGCAAATGTGAATTTTCCCATGGTAATAGCTCAATTTCTCAGCTTGTGGAGCGAATTTAAAGCTAAAATTTTATTCCCGAGTCCACCGTCTTAGACTAAAATATATTCTGCAAAATGAGCGTGACACGCCCACTTGTATACTATACCATATAATGAGTTTTTTCGTAGGAAAAGCGGTGTTATAGACGAGTTAATAGATAAAAATTTTCTCCCTGTAAATTAAAAAAAATTGGTGTCACCCGCCCACTTTTTATCACTTCGACAGATGCGGGTGTAGGGTATATGAGCTTCCGCCAGGCCGAAGATCTTACTTGTTTTATTTTAGTTAAGCAGTATAGCACACTTTCCCCATAGCACAGTGGTGCTATTAAAACAACCATGCGACAAATTGCGTATTGTAGAATTAAACATGAAAATTTTGGATGACGTTGAAAACTTCTATATATAATTTTAATTATAACAATTTACAGATAATTTAAGAAAGGAATTAACAAAAGCAACTATAGTAACAACAAGCGAATTAGAAATTCTCGGAGCCGCGACAGTTCTAAAAAATCGACCACGCTAGTCTGACCAGCCTTCACAGTTAAACGCAGCTACGAACATATAAATGACAGCGAATATATGTAGATATAGAAACTATTGCAAACTATTTAGGCTTATAAAATTTGCTTTCTTTTTATTCGAAAGAACGGAGATATAAGAATTAAATTGAATCTATATAAGAAGTTATGTTTTCGGGCGGAGACTCCAATGGTGATGGCGTAAGTGGATTTAACAGATTCGGCCACTTCCAATTACCCCGAACAACACCAGCGAATAGCATGGGAAACCCCAGTAGTTCCATCGACTGGGCTTCACTGGCGCAGCAATGGATACAAATGAGAGATTGCTCTGCAACAGATATTACTACAATGCCGGAGCCACCACCGCCTCCAAATATAAGTGGCATATCCTCAGTCCAGGCGCAAATGTCTATAGGCGATTCAAAAGCAAATGATGGATTTACATATGTTAAGAAAACTCGCTTCGATGAAAAAGGAGAGGCTGATATGGAAATGGACGACGATGAAGAAAGCGGCCGTTTAATGCAAAAGTCGTTGCCTGCACAAAGCCAGACTTCCGGATGTGCAATGTCTGTATTACAGCCAAATTGGTTTATTCAGCAAAACCTGGAACCTGTTGGGATTTCGAATGAAACGAGTATTATATATACAATTATATATATTTTTGATTTTATCACTAAGCACTAATATTACCAGCTGCCATAGGACCCGCGCAGGAATCGGCGCAATGGAGCGTGTGGCCTCCTCGTGTCTTATTGGCAACATCTTCTCCAGCCCCAGAAGTAGCCAAACCGACTTCGCACATACCTTCTCTCATGAAGATAAATATTCCTGACCCTAATGTGTCTCAAGCAATATTAGTGTCGGAGAGCCAGGGGACGAATAGTTCGCTTCCAGTGGTAGATGCAGCAAAACGTAAAGTTCTTCCAGCATGGATTCGGTAATACATAAATCCACATAAACTTCATATATGTAAATATCTGTTGTCGATGAATTAATGCATTTCAGCGAGGGTCTAGAGAAAATGGAGCGAGAAAAACAGAAGCAGTTGGAGAGACAACAGCAAACTCTGCACAATGAGGACGATGCGCTCTACGGTGATGTTACATTGAAACTCACTAATACGGATACGGTAAACAATAAAAATGTCTCAATCATGGTAAGTTAGATATTTGAATTCTCTAAAATATCAAAGGGATTGATAGAAAATTGAACAAACAAATTTATCGAATCGACAATGATTAACATGCATGTGTACAAAATATAGGAAAGTGATAATAGTTCAGTAAATGAGGATGATGACACCGAAAGAGTCTGTGGGATGGCTTCAACTTCCTGCGTTGATGAAAGTGCGCTTGATGTACCGCAAGCACCCAATAAAGATGCGGAACAACTGGCGGAGGAGGCATGGAAGAGCGATAAGACTTATGAACAGCAACTATCGGAATTGGTAACAACTGTGATCGTGTGAAAATATATATTTAATTAATTCTTGTTTATATTATTTTATTACTCGTTTCTTATTCTTATTGAAAAAATGCTGAAAATAATTTGTGGAAAACGTCGTCCTATTCTGCAAATTGATATTATTTTGCGCTATCAAACAGATGATAGTGGTACGCCGCACACTTACCGAACTCTTGCTGGAAGTTACAAATGAAGAAATTTGCACTATTTCGCAAGAGGCTGTCAAGTCATACAAAACAAAAGGTACTATTTTCCACTTTTACTTATTTCCAAATAAAGCGTCTCTTTGCAGCTATGTTGAGTAAGTCATTTATTTTACACATTCATTATGATATTAATAGTAATACATATATTGTTGGCTGCCATTTAATAATTATGATTTTATGCAATACCTGTTAATGTTTCAAAATACTATGTAACTTTTATATATAAAAGCATCAGCGGCACAAGTGATTCCCAAAAGCGCTATTGCTACTATTACCGGCAAGTTGGGTAAGTTAATTTTTAATCCAAACACTTTGAATAGATTATAACAAATTTATTGGGAAGGCCATTTCTACCTTTGCTTAACAAAAAAACATATTTATTTTGCTTATGACTGCCATTCCAAGCAGAGTCTCCGCTTTCAATTTGCCAATTTTTAGCCATAAATAATTCGTCAGGATTAAAGAAAATCTCTAAGAAATTAATATTCCTCTATTTTAACACTCAATTCAATTCGTTTAAAACCCATTAATTTGATAAATTAATTCTACCGGCATAAATAAGAAGTTCTCCACGGTTTATGCTTACGACACTTCTGCCCTATTAAGTATTAGCTGACATTAAATTATAGGGTTGGCGGCCTACGAAGACTCTTGTAGCGACAGTAGCGGTTCAGAGACGTGCGATGAAGCGATTGAAGAAACCATTTCGGATTCTGAGGAGGAGATTAAGGTTGGTTCTGTCTAAACAAGGCAAAGCGGCCTTTAAATCATCACCTCTATTATGGACATAATTAATTTACATCTTTTTAGGCTAGCATACGCACGAAACACAATGCTTTTACTAAAATATCTGAAGAAATCGAAGAACGAATTGCAGAAACTGATTTGCGAGAAGAGCTAAAGCTAAAATATTATACCCAACAAGAGATACAGCAGCAGAAGGATGCTTCCAAGCAAAATGAAAGTGTCGGCGGTCAGGTCGAAGCCGAAGGTGGCGCGAGAGGCATTAGTATTTGTAGCGCTTACAGATTTGCGGGGTCCGGTGGTGCGGATCAGCCGGCATATGGGAGTGGTAAAGATTATGAAAAGGAATTTGGTGAGACAACTGATTCAAAGTTACAATTTTCCAACGGTGCGTCAGTTCCCATACGTCATTCTAATTTTGATTGCTCCAAAAGCAGAACGGTTGTTTTCAAAATAGTCGTACCATTCACATATTTTACAATACACTTCAAAATAGAACTATTTGTTGACTGAATGCGGAACATTCTGGTAAAGCTTATCTCTTTTATCCCCAGGCAAGCGCCAAAAGGAGCGCACTACTCGATTTAGCGATAACAAGGATTCACGAGGAGGAGGAGTAGGAGGAGCAGGAATTGTTGCAGCCACTGATTTCATTGCGCAATTTAAAGGCATCAATAACAATGAAAGTGTTACAAAAAAAATCGATTCTACACTACTGCCAATGCATGTCGATGCGTCCTTGAAAACGTTATCTGATATGCCATCGAAATCGATAGATCAAGCCCTTAGCAATGTAATAAACGCAGCCGAAAAGACTTTGAGTAAAGAAAAAGCAAGCAAGCATCGCAGAACTGCGAGCCGTACAAGCGACAAAAATTACTCTAGTACTAATTCGGAATCCTCGGAAACCTCAACGTCACAGAGTTCCTCGCGGAATAGTAGGTCATCGTCTTCGAAATATAGAAGTAGACACCGCCGCCGTGCTCATCGTCTAGCGAGCTCGAGTTCCTCCACCCGCAGATCGAATCGAGCACGCAGTACTGATAGGTATTCTGATCGGCACAGGGATGACCGTAAAAGTAGTCGCCACAAATATCACTCCAGTGATTCTGAAGATTGTAGTGAGAGCCACAAATACTCCGATTCAAGAAATCATCGCAGTAAGCGTTCCTCCACTTATTACCGCGATCATCGGCGGGATCGTAAAACTAAACGTTCCAGATCCAGATCTAGATCAAGATCAAAATCGAGCTATTCTTCAAGTAGACGTAGGCACTAAAATGTATATTGATACATATTTCTTAGCTTTAAATTTAAAATATTAATTTTTTCCTTAATAAGTATTTTAAATTTAATCATGGCTTCAGTTAAACAGTTCTTAACTTGAGCGATTTTGATTTGTGAGTTACTCGCCATAGAAATTTCATAAGGTGCACAGATCTACAGATCTACTGATTTGATGCAATATTGCTTCATATAAATAAATACTTGCGTAGATAAATGTAAGTTATTTTTTATATTTTATTTTCCGTTTAAATTTTATGAAGACTACTAAATAAATTTTATTTAAAAATTCGTATTTACTTCCTTCGGTTTTTATAAAGTTTCACTAATGCACTAATTGGAAAATATTTGTGGTCTACGCAAATATGATTTTTTATGGTATGCACCTATTTTGTAGGTTATTGTGGCATTCATAAAAGTAAAATTAAAATTTTCGTGCTAATTTTTCTACACCTTTTTTCTAATTGATAGTGAGGTACGATTGTTCACACGTATTTTCTCATACGGATCTAAAGAAACTTCATCGATGGCATGTGCTTTTAACTTTCCATGTGATCTGAGTGCAGTTCCACTGATAAAAGCATCTCCGCACACCTTACATTTATAAGGTTTTTCTCCAGTATGTCGTCTAATATGGATATTTAAATCGTTAGACTGTGCAAAACTTCTGTCGCATTCTGTGCACTTGTACGGCCGTTCACCAGTATGGATTCGCATGTGCCGCGTCAGTTTGTTTGGGCGCGCAAATGTCTTGCCGCATAAGGTGCATACATGGGGCCGTTCGCCCGTATGTTTTCTCTGGTGTATAATTAGATCTTGGCGGCGTGGAAATCCTTTATTGCAATTTTCGCATATGTAAGGAGTTTCGCCGGTATGACGACGTATATGCACAACGAGGCTAGCTTGCGTGAAGCTTTCTCCACAGTATGGACAAAGTCCTCGTTTGTATGTGTAGCGCTTCTTCGAAACGGCTCCTTTTTCCTGTATCGGCTTAACATGATGAACATCTTGGGCATGCCTTATGAGATTGTCTTTGCGCGCGAACATACGAGGACAATGAGTACATTTCAACTGTTGCTTTGGTGGATATTTTTGAGGTACTTTTGCCACTACAGATGCTATTTTTTCCGGTGGAGCATAAGTGTGCGCCAAGTTTATATGGCGATTAAGGCTTTCTATGCGTGCAAAATCCCTCTGGCACTCTTTGCATTTGTGCCACGTGTTATCTCCAACTGCCTGTTTATCAGTCCGTGCACCTCTTCGCGGAATCCTATTTTGGAAGATTTTATATAGAGCTATTATAATTACGATAAATAAAATCTATTTTTAATCTGTACCTTCTTCCAAATATGTTGCTATGGATTTCACTTTTATTTTCATCTAATAAAACTGGTTTTGGATTGAAATCATCGTTCTTTTCTTCCTGAACCGTTTCTGGAGAATGCGAAATTAAGTCATCAACATCGAGCCCATTTTCGGAGAAATCTTTGGTACAGAAACTGTCCTCATCATTCGCTATCACTTCTAATTCCTGATCGAGAACTTCCACTTCATGGTCGCTACCATCAATAAAAAAGGAATCTGGTTCACTTTTAAAGCTTTGTTGCTCAAGCCCGAGATCATGTAGAATACGCTCCGATTTTTCCACCCGACATACAAATTGATACACCCCCAAAAGAGCTTCGGTACAATCACAGCAAATACGAGTGGGTGAAAAGGTGTAGTCACATGAAATCTAAAAATTGCATCGAAAAAAAATATTGTAATAAAATTTTATTTGTCGATAAACGCACAGACAATTACTTCTACATTTGCAACTCGCTTGAGGACATCTTTCAATTCTACTCTCTCTTCAAACTCCACAACATCGAAAAGTGAATTGGATGTTTCATAATTTTCCAAGCAAATTCTACATGTCAGATTATTTAAATACAAATCAACTTGGTTTTTATCCATTATCACAAATATTTGGTTTACGTTTATATTTTTCTCAAGGTCTGTATATGTATTTTAAAAGTTTATGGGTTGACTATTTTCCGAAAAGTAAGTACGTTGGTCTTCTGACGTTTGAAATATTTTTTGCAACGCTGCTGTAAAACCATAGGAGCATATTTGTAGTCCCATCAACCTGCTTATTCTGTATACACAAAGCAGGACAACTTTCTTATTTCTGGTTTGTTATTTTCCAAATTTGTTGTTCCAAATTTGCATCTTCCAAATTTGCAAAAACTTGAAAATAACAAGGCCGAATTGAGAAAATTGTCCTATTTTAAGTATTCCGAATAGGATAGTTTTCGTATAAGCTATGTGTTGTTTAAAATTATTTTTGAAATTTATAGTTTTTAGCATGTACACAATTCAATTTGAATTCAGCTGATAGAAAATGATGAAAAAATATGATAAGCACACCTCACAGGGTGAAATATAATCATATATTTGCCTTTAAAGAGCACTCTATTTAGAGCATACTTTATTTATGACTAAAAATAGCGAGAAATTTAAAGTATACTTTTAAATTAGAGAGAATTATTAAACTAAGTTCAAAGCAACCGTGTATTATATTATGTACCATATGATTTGTGTTTATTCGCTTCTTTCTTAATTGTTTGTTAATTCCGGTTACCTTAATTATTGCTGAGCCTTAAATAAGCGAGGATAGAATACAGTGCGGCAAATCACAATACAACATTTGTATTGAATTTTAATATAAATTCTGACGGATTTGAATAAAAGATATTCGTAAGCGGGGATGCTCGTACAATTGTCATAACGATTATAAGCGTATACCTGCGATAAAGGAGTGTCTGTTTTGTGGCTTCGTCCACACTCATATCGAACTCTTTGTACAACTTTACATCCAACATCTTTAACTGATAAATTTTGTTAAGTGCACACTAATATGAGTTTTTCAAGTTAGCTTTTATATCTATCACTCTTTATTTTTCGCAAAAGTGGCATATTTTTGTACGTTTCAAAGAAATCCCTCAATATTAATTATTAGTTGCGACAAACTTTTGACAGAAGCTCTTGATTTTCTTAGTCCCGGTCTACACGAGTGGAAGAATGAACGTCATGCCTATGAACGTTGTGGCTGCACGATTCCATTTGTAGCCATAACGTTCATAGGCCGTCTTCCGTTATCCTTTGCACAATCGTTCATTATTCCACACATGTAGACCGGCACTTACAACTAACATTTAGGTTTGTATTTTTGCAGCCCTGGAATCATAAATTTGATTATAAGCTGGTAGCATTATCAAAATGTATAATATATAGCCATAATTTGAAATCAGTGACTGTTGGCGGATTTTCTATACAAATTTGACTTTCGAACGGGTTTTAATTTTATTTCATAAATTTTTTGGAATACCGATTGTTTCAGATATAAAACTTCTAAACTTAATATACAGAAATCATTATGTTCAGAAAACCAAGCGGCACTGTAAATGGGAAAGAAAATCAAACGCAAAAGACTGACCAAAAAATCGTCCTGAAATCAATTTCAACCAAAAAGGTTTAGGAGAATGAAAAATTATTATATATTATTATGAATATATAGAATATAAACTAACGAACATTTTATTTAAAAGAACATATATGAAAATAATCCCGGGAACAGGGTGCTTCCCGCAAAAACAGGACTAACTGTAAATGGTTCTGCCACGCGCACTGGTATTGGTGCTACCCTGCAATCGGGAAACAATGCTGGAAAGCAAGATTCGGCTTCTAATAATATCTCAAAGCCGGTTGGAGTAGCAGAACCACAACCCCATAAAAGCTCGGTTGCTTCAGATGGTAACTCAAAAAATTGTTTAGTCGCAACGACCAACGTCCCAGATTCTGTCATTAGGTGTGTGAAGAAAGACTTTGAGCAGAAGCCAGCAAAAAAGTCAGAAGCAGAAGAAAAAACATGTGCTGGACAAAAAGCAGGTAAAGTGGTATATATTTCCCAATAAAATGTTTCTCATTATTTTACTCTTTTAAGCTGATTCCAAATCGGGATCAAATAAAAAGGTTTGGGCACTCAATAACTTTGATATTGGACGTCCATTAGGTCGCGGTAAGTTTGGTAATGTCTACATGGCTCGTGAAAAAGAGTCTCAGTTCGTTGTCGCTTTGAAAGTGTTGTTTAAACAGCAAATCCACGACTCAAATGTAGAGCATCAGGTACGCCGCGAGATTGAAATTCAATCGCATTTGCGCCATCCTCACATTCTCCGCCTCTACGGTTACTTTCATGATGAATCGCGAATATATTTAATATTGGAATATGCACCAAAAGGCACTCTTTTTAAAGCTTTGCAAGCCCAACCTCAAAAGCGTTTTGATGAACGTCAGTCGGCAATCTATATAAAATCACTTGCTTCGGCACTGCGCTACCTTCACGAACGTGATGTTATACATCGGGATATAAAGCCGGAAAACTTGCTGTTGGGACACAAAGGCGATTTAAAGATTGCTGATTTTGGATGGTCCGTGCATGAACCCAATTCTATGCGCACTACATTATGCGGCACACTTGATTACTTGCCACCGGAAATGGTGCAAGGCAAGCCGCATACGAAAAATGTGGATCTCTGGAGTTTGGGAGTTCTGTGCTATGAATTGTTGGTTGGCCGGGCTCCATTTTTAGCTACAGATTATGATGATACATATAAGAAAATTATAAAAGTGGATTACAAGCTTCCCGATCATGTATCAAAGGCCGCAGCTCACTTTATTTCAAAGCTTTTAGTATTAAACCCGCAGCAGCGTTTACCACTAGATCAAGTACTGTTACACCCTTGGATTGTCGCGCATACTTAATAGCTCAACCATTATTCATTCTTAAGTGTGTCCAGCTTTGGATGTGGTTTCTTCACTTCAATATTGCATGTATTTTAAAAAGCAAATCTTTGTTAAAATTTTCACCTTTTGTGTTTAAATGCAACTGTTTGTATTTACTGGAATGCCTACGCGCATGCACATACTCATTCATATATTTATATAATTGATAATTTTCATTAAATTTCTTTTATAATTTCTATTCGAGTTTTACAGAAAAAAGATACCACAAGAATATTTCAGCAGAGCTTAAATTTATACAAATTAACTAAGACAACTTTGCTTATGCGGTAATCTGTTTCTGCGATTTTAGACTGGATTTTTATGTTGATATAGAATGTTTTAAGAATATATGACGAAAGTTATTAATCTCACAATGACATTGATAAAAATGTGTTATGTTGTTTATTGATTTTAAAGATGACTACATGAGGATGCATTTGAAATGAAAATTTCTAAATTACGAGACCATATCTGCAGTACGTATATATTTTGTGCAAGTACGTTATAAATTATTATAAGTAGATAATAAAGCATGGTGCATGTTACAAGGCGAAGACCTACAATTTCAATGATCTGGCTTATACAATATAAAAAAAAAATTCCAATGAAAATGTGGTACTTTTCATAGTACAAGTCTTGTATATACCTTCTTGTGTATATCACAGAAATAATTTAAATAGGCATACATATATTAGGTGTGAACAATTTTCTATTCAGAGTTTAGCTAAGGTATTAATGAGCTTAGCTTATTTGGAAATGCCGTGTTTAATACTTAGGTATTTCTATTCGAAAAAATCAGTTGGTCAAAGATTATAAGAATATAAAGATGTACCACTCTTCTCATATAAATCTTTATATTCTATTGTCTTTGACTTGGCTTTGAGTAAGAGCCGTTTTTTTAATTCCTTATTGCCGGTCCACCTTGTTGACGTGCCGCTGGGTTTGAGTAATCATCCTCTGTAAATGAATAAAATCACTTTATCACTTTAACGTGAATAATGAAAATTTGTACCGTCTCCATCTTCATCATTTCCATCTTCCAAATTTATGCCATCAGCGAATTCTTTGCCCTGGTCTCTAATGACTTCATTATTTACACTTTCGCCGCCCCGTGAATTATGATTGTTTGCAGCTATCCCATCACCCAAATCGGCGTTTGCGCCGACTCCCGCACCGAACATTTCACCGCCGTTCTCATCATTGGTTTGTGGTTTGCGTTTACTGTTCCCGGCAGCTTCATGTTTTGCGCCACCATCAATGAAATTATTGTCTTCTTCGATGGGAAAATTCATATTTTGATAATTAGCGAATTCCCGATCTTTGATTTCATGAGCTCCGGAATCTTCGTTTCCGGTGGTTTTTATTTTAGGCCCTTGCTCTAATCCGCTAACAACATTGGCGTAGCGATTGTCGTCGACATCATTCTTCTGAAGCTCTTCAGCAGCTGTATCGATGTCGGCGGCATCAGCAAGGTTTGTTAATTTTTTGCTACTTAATACTTCGCCAGCAACATTTTTCAAGAGTTCGTCAAAATTTTCTGGAATTGGCGCTACATTGTCCGGTAGTTTACGCAAATTTTGAAACTGTGACGACGTTGAGGGAGTCACACTACTTCTGCTGGCTGGTGTTAAGTTTACACTACTGCCACTGACATTTTCTTTCTTGCCTTTTATTACATCTGCGATTCGCTCTAGTGGTGAAACTAATGGAGGTGCACTCCTGCTTTGCAAGTCTGTTTGCAGTTTACGCTGAGTGGGACCACCACCACCATTTTCACGAATAGTGTTAATAGGTTTAGGTAATATCTGAAAATTTTCAACAGAGTGAATAAACATGCTACCATTGTGAACGGGAACAATTTTTTGCAGCACAGCATTACTTTTATTCATAAGCGACTTATTGCCTACACCATCAAAATGCGTTTTGAATGTTGTTAATATATTTTGTTCAATGCTATTAATTTTTTTACCGTAGCCATTTTCGTTTAATATTGGTTTTGTAGTTAATGCCGAAAGCGTTGTGTTAGTTACTTTTATTGGTATAACGTATAAGTCTGGACTCACACGCTGTTGTTCACCGAATGTTTTAAACTTTTGTGTTTTATTGGTCTCGGGGGCAATCAACGGTTTATTTATTTGCTGTTGTGAATCGCGGTCAGATTTTTGTTTCTTTTTGCAGAAAGAGTTTTGTTCAGCCATGGCATTCTCCAAGTGCCTAATGCGTTCTTGTAACGGTACTAATTGAGAATCTGATGCGTTCACTATTCCTATCAAACTCTCTTTCTCACGTAGTACAGAGTTATATTTGTCCTATAAGATTATTTTAATTTATATTTTTTATATCTGTATTTATTTATACTTACTTTCCACTGCTTGATGTCTGCACTTCTCTTGTTTTTTTCCTTTTGTAAATCAGATCGAAGGGTTTGCAATTGCTTTTCCAAAGTGTCTGTTTTTTCATTGCACTGCTTGGTTGTTTTGGAGCATTCACCAATCAACGCACTGTGTTCATTCTGCAAATGTTTTAAATTGTGTTGTAGCTGGTCATATCTCACTCGCGACTCCATTTCTTTTTTTAAATTAAGTTCTTGCTGTACCTTTAGCTTTTGCTCCAAGCTCTTGTGAGTTTCCAATAATTCCTTTCTTTCCCGTTCATACGATTTCTCCATGCTATACTTTTGCTCTACAATAGCTACAATACGTACGTATCTATTATACTTTTTCTTTGGCAAGAAATGTTAAATTACACCTACACTGCAATCGCAAGTTAAGAGATTCCTGCTGTTGTTCGCACCTCAGGCGTTGTTCTCTGGTCTCTTCTAGCTGTTGCTGGGAGTTGTGGAAGATAGCTACCATGCTGAACATCAGTACGAGTGCCAATAAACTAGCAAAAAAGCGGCAGCGCCCTGAACGGGTAAATCTCGTTCCATTCATTGCTTGTTATATTCACGATCCTCCCAAAACAGCTTCAATTATATTCAGGATAACTCTATATGAAGATATTGAACGAGAAAATATCAACAAATTATCAAATATTACCCAGTCTAGTGGAATAGTGTTGACAGCTGAGGCTTTCTTTCGATGAGGAAAATCACGCACAAGCAAACTAGTTTGCAACTGTGAAATTAAATTTTTTGCATGGGTTCTCAACTGTATAAATCATAAATGTTGTGTTTCTTGTAAAATTATTTAGTTTTATACCAAGCAGTTTTTCTGAATATATATTACCCTAATAGTGCTCGGAAAGTCTTTCAACCAATATGATATGAGTGACCTCATATATCCCGTCATATCCCCGCAAACATTTTCAATCGCCGACTATAAGAAAGCGAATCGCCATGGCAATAATTGGCCATTTAAATTTATCGCCGAAATATACCTGCCTAAAATGTTTGCAGGTATTAATCTAGTAATATATTTAATTAAAAACTAGCACTAAAAGTTTTAATTTTTAGACTGAAATTCAGTGACTTCAAAATTAGGGATTCTTTTATATCCTTAGGTCCGTGGGTTCTTTTATATCATTATCATAAAACCATACCAAAAATCGAAGCAAAATAAAAAGGCTGCCTTCTAATTTGTTATCCGAAAGTCACTTCAATTGATATGCAATAGAATTCAGGGGAATTTAGAGTTTCAAGCGAATATTAACCGTGTTTTCTCTGAAAATTTCCGTTGAATTTGCAGCTTTTCGTTTGACAATTTTGTATGAAAGAAAAATTTTCCAATGTAAAAGTGGACTTATATGTACATACATATTTTTGTTACTACTATATAAAATATTCCGGTTTTCGAAAAAATTTATTACTCTTAAAAGTTCGGAAACTGCAGCGCTGATGGTGGTTGCAGCTGATTTTTATAATACGTTGGTCGAAGAAAATGTTTTTAAAAGTTTAATTTTTTCCAAGCTGGTCACTGATAAAAATAGCTGAAGTAACCGAGAGAATCAAGTGAGTACAAACCAAATTCAGGATCCTATATAATGTAATTTTATTGCTAGTTTCATTGATTGAAACTAACATAAACAATTACTTTTTTAATGTTTCATAATCAGATTTTATTCAGGTCTTACGAAAAGTCGGTGTAAAAATACAACACCTTTTTCAATTGTTCAGAAAGCATCATACGAATTTCAGAAATGGTAATTTGTATTTAAAAAAATTGTCATTTGTATTTTAGAGATCGTGAACTTTATTTCATAAATCATCAATTGTATTTCCGAAAATGGTCATTTTTGGTTCGAAAAATATCAATTGTGAATTCGTTTTAAAATTCTTCTGTTGAAAGGAAACCATTCGATAAGATTTGTTGTTTCTATATTATTATAATATGACTAATAACTACATAATATTCCATATCGTATATGGTTGCAGTCTTTACCTAAAATTGTTAAGGAATTTAAAATTTAGAACGTAAAATGTTAAGATATTGTATTGAAAAATATGTATTTCGAATCACCCTCAAAAGGATATTCGAACCGTTATGGGTATTCCGTAATGAGGCTAAGATTATTCCAACTTGTCTTTACATTTGTGATATCTTGAAATAAATTATCAATAGAACCGCTTGTCATGAAAACAATAGCATTCTCTCTTGCATTCAGAGCAAAGTCTTCTAAACTAGTCAAACACATCATATTTGAGCCGCTCACTTGTCAAGTGATTAACTCCATTAAAAAAAAGCGGAGAAAGTCGGCAAAGTATGTCACTATGTACAATATAAACCAATTTATTAAAAAATATAAATATTTAGGAGCCTTTGGAGTACTTTGACACGACAATTTTAAAAAAAATTTGGAAGTGGAGTTAACACTTTGACAATTGAGCGTGTCATTTGGCTAAATGTGATTGAACAGATTGATTAATTGTGTGTTCCTTTCCACTAGACTGATTTCTAAATAGTGGCTGAGCCGAAGTTTTTTTCCCACTGTATAACTAACTGGATGTGACCGAACCGTAGTTTCCGTGGTATCGTCGTCACAAGTGTTCAAACATCCTTTTTTTTAAATTTCTTCCTTAAGGCGGACCAGGGCCTTTACATATTATATAATTTTTGCATGCAGCTTGAGAAACCCGGTTTAAAGAACATTCTTGCACTGAGGCCTGACCTGATTATGAAAACGGAAGCCGATTCTTAATATACTTAATATATATTAATATACATACTTAATACACTTGTTCGGGTTTGCTTCCATTATCCCCACCAAAGACGTAAACTATGGCTCAGATACGAGGATCTGATAAAAATAAAATTAATTAGGTTAAACTTATTAATTTATTAACTCGATCAACACGTGAACAAATTTCTTATTTGCTATCGTTGCAAAAGAGTTTCCGAATGCACAGACTTTTTATATACGTAAAAATCAGCCTAAATGCAGTTTACCTAAATGCAGTTACCCGCCCGACAGTAATTTTTACTGCTTGTTCGAAAATTTGCAGTGGCAGTTTTACTGTTGAGGCATTTCTTTCTCTTTCCCTCTGCTTAAACTCCAAAGACATACTTATTAACTTTTCCATTTCATTATCGCTTTTTTGATAAGCATTCGCCTACAAGCTTTCTGTACAATTATGGGATAATTTTCCCTCGCCGCTGCATTATGGTCTGGGAGACCTGGAAAGGAATTTTTACTGCCCAAACTTTCTGTGTTTTAAAAAGGCGTTTCAAAATGTTTTGTGCAGCTCTCCAGTGTATAATCCCCTATAAATTCAATGTAGTCTGAGAATGATAAGAAGATAATGCCAATAATGCCGTGTTTTATACTTCTCTTTTTAGAATGTCTGAAAATAAAGCACCACAACAATTTGCGTAAGTATATTACATTTTAAGAGGTATAACTTCAGAAAAATTAGTTTTAATCAATTCAGAAATTTATTAAAAAACTCTGAAACAAAAACTTAATTTGTTAACAAGTTAATTCATTTGTCACCATTAATTTTAATGATAGTTATGTATATTTAGGTATCCAGCAATAAACTGCTTCCTTTTGATTTTCGTATTTTTCCTGCACAAAATACATTACAGAATTTCGCCTTTGTTTAGCATTAATTCTTAATGTCGTTGACTTGTCAGCTTGAATAATGGGGACTTGGGGAAGCAGCAGTTTTCGAGCCATGCGTAACAATCCTTGCAGCGGCTAAAGCTGTGGATTTTCTGTTGCCGTTGGTAGCGCTTCGTCTGGTTGTACCCATTTTAGACGACAAAACAACTGGATCTTTAGGCATTGAACGCGATGCTTTAGTAATCAGAATTGATACATTAGGTACTATAAATACAGGAATATCAGCTTGTTAAGTAAAAGCTGCTTTAGGCATTAGAAGAGCTTCTATTTGTGGATCGTGTCGGCATTCAGTTCATTCACAGCAGTTTCAGTTCTCGGGTCACTGTCTGTGACTGATCTGTTGTCTATTTTATCCCATAGAGATGAATGATTCTTTTCTATTATATCTTCGATCACTTGTATTACTATATTATCTTCATGATTGCCTTCTTCTCCTCTTACTAATTAATAGTAATGGCTAAAATGCTTCGTGTTCCTCATGTACCTCTTTAACGGATTTAGTTGGTGCTGGAGTGACTAGCCGAGTGATGGGTGTTGCGGACTGAGCAATATGCTCGGCTCTATTTCTCCTTTTTTAAATCTGGGTCCTTATATATTCCCTTCTTTTTTCGCTTGGCATTTCTAACCGGTAGTCGACGAATTGGTTCCATTTTTAAAATTTAGAGTAATTAGTTAATTTCGTTTTTATTCTATTTCCACTTACACTTTTTGCTATAATATTTATAGAAAAATGTTTTTCGTGCTTAGTTTTGGTTTTTGGCTTTATGCGTCTTAAATGCTCCAACAATGTATTCTCAATTGAATTTTATTGAAATCGATTAAGAGGAATTTGTATGTCGCGTGCTTCCATTAGGTTACACAAATATTTGGCAAGGTCTTCTAACTAAATATAAGATACACCGAAGCGGTATCTAGAGTATTTTTGTAATGCGGCGTTGACAACTTACGTAGGAATGCATTTACGTGATTTTCTTTAAATTGAGATTTATTTTAGCTGTACATAAATGTAAAACAGAAAAAAAAATAAGTATACACGGAATTGCAAAATTATAGATTTTTCAATTCGATTTTTTTATTTAATTCTGGTAGATTTTTTTTTATTGTATTCGTGTATCAATTAAATTAATATTAGTTTAGGAAAATTTTTAACTGCTTTTGTTTTTAGTCTACTTCCGAAGATCATCAATGGCGGTATTGCAGGAATAATTGGGGTTTCATGTGTTTTTCCTTTGGATTTAGTGAAAACTCGTTTGCAGAATCAGCAGATTGGCCCCAATGGCGAAAAAATGTACAAAAATATGTAAGAGAAAGAAAATATTCAGAATATTAAAACTACTCGCATCAAACTGAATTGCTTGTTTTTATATAAAATCAATTTAGGCTTGATTGCTTTAAAAAAACATATCGCGCTGAAGGCTATTTCGGCATGTATCGCGGATCTGCTGTGAATATTTTGCTGATTACTCCCGAAAAAGCCATCAAACTGGCAGCCAACGATTATTTCCGTCACAAACTAACCACCAGAGAAGGAAAACTACCAATAACCAATCAAATGCTTGCTGGAGGCCTGGCAGGAGCATTCCAGATTGTCGTAACAACGCCAATGGAATTGCTGAAAATTCAAATGCAAGATGCAGGTCGTCTTGCAGCTCAAGCTAAACTTGCTGGAAAATCTGTGGAAAGGATTTCAGCCTCTGTGGTGGCTTCACAACTGTTTAGAGAAAAAGGGATCTTGGGCTTGTACAAGGGTCTCGGACCAACCGCTCTACGGGATGTGACTTTTTCCATCGTGTTTTTTCCGCTTTTTGCCACCTTAAATGCTTTAGGTCCACGACGAGGGGATGGTTCCAATGAAGCAGTTTTCTGGTAAATTAAACTGAGTTTGATAAGAGATAAAATATTTTCCACTGTATTACTTGTTAATCCTAGGTGCTCCTTTTTGTCAGGTTTGGGAGCTGGCTCTTTTGCAGCACTCTTTGTGACTCCATTTGATGTAGTAAAGACACGTTTGCAAGCGCTTAAGAAAGCGGAAGGCGAAAAGGAATTTAAAGGAATCAGAGATTGTATAGTGTATGTTGTTTTTATATACACATATCTCGAGTTTATAAAAGTGGGAGCGCCACTATGAGTATATCCCACAGCATAAAATCCATCAGCTACAAAATCCACCATTTTAAATTTTCAAAATCTACTTAAAATCCGTCAGTAGAATCTCCTCTCTTACAAAATCCATTTTCAGATATACTTTATAAAAAAAAGAGTTTTGTTGACTTGTTGAGAATGTTTTAAACCTTGAAGCGGCCAAAGGCCTCCACACAAACAACCCTATACTCGTACATATACAAAAAGACTAGATTGAAGAAAGTGTTTTGTTGATTAAGAGTTGTAATCCTTGACGGGGCTGAATGCTTCCACGCAGTAAGACCCAGTATACAAAATAAGATATGTAATTCTTTCGGCAGAAAAATAAATTTCTTTAATTTTTATATGGGTGGATTTTATACAGGTGGATTTTGTGAAAGAGATTTTCAAATGGTGGATCCCATACCCGACCGTACAAAATAACGTTTATGTCCATTATTACAGTAAAACATTAAATTATGAGGGTTCAACTGCGTTCTTCAAGGGAGGCCTGTGCCGCGTCATTGTCATAGCTCCACTTTTCGGCATTACGCAGATGGTTTATTTCTTAGGTGTTGCCGAAAATATTTTAAAAAATTTCGATAGTTAATATATCAAGCAGGAGTGCTCTACCCCAAGGCCCGCAGTGTTTCAAAACCTGCAGCAAAAGCAATTAATGGTGTACCTAACGCAAGGAGTACTTTAACAGCAGTAAGCAAAAAAATACTTGAATAGCTACAACATAAGAGAATAACATTCCCTCGGGGGTGATTGCTATTAACGCTGGTCGTAGAGTATTGCCGTTTGGCGTCATACTGTACTCAGAAATGAAAAAGTATTGAAATCAGAAATATCGAAATAAAAGAATGCGAATACAGCTATTGTATAATCTATTTTACAACGGTAAGGCAAATTAAGTAAGGTAAAGGTAAGGTAAGGTTGTGTCTGCATGGTTCGCAAGCTTCCGCACATAGTTTCTGTATATATCCGTATTACAGCTCCAGTTAGCAGGAGCCACCTAGTGCACACTCTTTTCCAGAGCTACTCCAACATTTGGTGGAGCACAGGTCTGAAGGGATCTTTCCCTTTAAGTTTATTTTTAAGGGATATTTCCCTTTAAGTTTATTTTTAAGTTTAGGTTCCTTAAAAATTTCTACATCATTATAATATAAACCCTAATATACATAGATTAAATATATTATATCTATATTATTTAATTAATAGGTCTATTCTCGCAGTCAAGCTTACAAACAACTGTCAAGAACGTTATTGACGAACTCGTCAATGATTTACGTATACTCGTAGTAAATTGTGAACACTTCTCGCTGCAAAGCTTTTCAGGGTTGCCAGTTCAAAGCTTTTGTTTTCTTAAATTAATTAATTTAAAATTTTTGATACAATCTGTATATTGTTTTAAAAAATTTTTCTAATTAGTAATAATAAAATTATTAAGACATTTTAAAAAAGTTTTCCCTATTAAAATTATTAAAGTAATTCATTGGTTTTTTTCGAACTGGTGTACCAACTTATTTTACTAAAGTTATACTATACTGTATACTATATATACTATACTATACTATTAAACTGTACTAAACTTATTTTTCAGCAATAAGATTGCATATGTGTAATAAAAAAGTTGATACTAATATCGTTAAAGCACACTAGATGTCGCTGTAGGAATCTTGACGAGTAGCTCCGTCAAC
The DNA here is from genome assembly GCA_949752815.1 of Conops quadrifasciatus. Lineage (NCBI taxonomy): Eukaryota > Metazoa > Arthropoda > Insecta > Diptera > Conopidae > Conops > Conops quadrifasciatus. Next base: position 9,580,900 of record OX457078.1, on the reverse strand, counting down.
TAAGAACTTGACTTCGAAAATAGGCCTGTAATAACCATTTATAAATGGACTTTCATTATTTTACGAACAATATACGAATACACACAACTATAAATTATGAAATTTACGGGACATAGATAAACTTACCCCAATTTCTGACGAATATCTCAGATCCATGCTGGTACACACTGAAACACAATTTAAAAAAAAACATCACACAAGAAACGAAAAAATACATTTATGACTTTTAGAACAAATTTTCGTCAATCCCTTGTAAAGTTTGTTGTCGAGACAAACCGGTTTAGGCACTGTGTCATCTTTAGTGTCATTTTATTTATTTATTTTTCTTATTTTTGGGCTCAAAGCGTTGACATGCGAACCATGCAGACACAAGCCTCCGCACATAGTTTCTGTATATATCCGTATTACAGCTCCAGTTAGCGGGAGCCACCTAGTGCACACTATTTTCCAGAGCTACTCCAACATTTGGTGGAGCACAGGTCTGAAGGGATCTTTCCAAAGCTAGGTCGGGACCTTAGAATATAGATGGCGGCGGATAAAGGTCCACAGAGAGAGAAAGAGAGAGAGAGAGAGAAAGGGCAATGCTTGTTTGGATGTGGATTCTTGTTTGGATGTGTTCGGGTTGGACTTAGGCAAAAAATATTAGGCTTTCGGACTTGAAGAGGTGCTATGACACGAATCTACTCGGCTGCATCATTATGGGAGACTTCTACTCCCCTTGCACCTACTACTACCTATCTTTAAGCAGAATTGACAGCAAACAAAAACAACAATATTAACAACAGAGCATAGAAAATAGGCGTCAACCAATTTTTATTACCTGTTTCAACGACTGTCGCATGTCATTTTATCTCCGATGAAATTTTTAAACTACAAAATATCCATTTTATCAATTATACCCAGTTGATTTTGGAATCGTGTTGACAGTGAACAGCTGAGATTTGCTTTCGTTAACGAAAAACATCATATTAATCTAGTCAAATATTTAATTATAAAAAATTAGAACAAAATTTGAATTTTAAGACAGAATTTAGTGTTTACAAAATTTCGCTTCCTTTTGGAATTACACAGAAAGTTGTAGTTTTTCACTAATAAAATTTCACAATATTTTAAAGAGTGCAACACTGTTGTAGATTCTATAAAATGTTGGTGGAAATAAGTTGGCTCTTGCATAAATACATTTTTTAGAGTTTTTGTGGGTGATGGTGGTGGTTGGAGCTGGTTTCCATAACACGTTGGTGGCAGAAAATATTTCTAAAAGTTTAATTTACTACTGGTTTTTGAAAGAAACTTTATTGACAAATAATTTACATCTTTTTCAAGTTGGTGACTGATAAAGATAGCTGAAGCAACCAAGAAATCAAGTGAGTATAAACAAAATTTACGATCCGTTTAAATAAATTTGTATAAAACTGACCTAACTAGTAAAACGCTAATTATCTTCTTAATGTTTGATGAGATAAACTAATTCTAATCAGGTCCTATGAAAAGTCGCGCATCTTCCAGTCATTAATTTGTTGTATCTGCCTGCAAAAGGCTTACGTAAATCGTTAATAGAGTCGTCCATCCATACTTGCTTGTATGTTATCAACACTGACCAATTTCATTACTCAATCAATTGGAGCAACTTTGAATATGAATTTTCTGCTTGTAAAATAAGTAGAATTTTGTTCTCTGATTTTGAACATTTAGTAAAAATGTAAAAAGTTTGCCTAGATTTTATAACATTCATAATTACTTACTCGAATGCAAAGAATAGAAGCATTAATAAATAAATTTTGATTATAAATTTTTGTCCGGTGATACGAGTATCTGATAAACGCCGAAATTAGGTTAAATTTATTCAATTCATTATATCGATCAACACATGAGTAAATTTCTTGTTTTATCAGATTATGTGATAACTTTTAAAGTAAATTGGTTTATATAGATAGCTTTGTTTGTTTTAATACTTGTTGTTTTAAGTTGTGTTCTGAAATCGGAAAGATATGTATATAATATACAGATTCAAAGTAAAATTTGATACTTTAGCATTAATTTCGTTATGCGAAACAGATTTCTATATAAACTACTTTTCTGCGTTTGTATGATTCCATTGGGGTCGATTTGTACGTATGTATACATATATGAATATGTACAGATGCATCTGTTGTATATAACTGCACACATTTAAGCAAAAAACCCAGAAAATATAAAAGACTACCGAGCTGATTGATTTTTAAACTCAATATAGTTTAAGAATGATAAGAGGAAAATTCCAATTAATTCCGCGTTTTATACTTCTCTTTTCAGAATGTCGGAAAATAAAGCACCACAACAATTTGCGTAAGTATATTACAATTTAAGAGATACATATAGCTTCAAAAAGTAATTTATTTAAAAACTTTGAAACAAAAACTAAATAACAAGTTCATTCAACATAGTCTTCCTTTCTTCTTCTTCGTCTTCCTTCATTTGTCGCAATTCATAGCAAAGATAAACTAATTTAGGTTTTGCATATATCTGTATGCACGTATGCACACTAGGGTGGTCCTTCTTTTTGGTTGTCGTATTTTTCCTGCACAAAATACATACCTTGCAGAGATTTGGCATTTGCGAAATACTAACAATGAGGAAATTTCACTTAAACCTTTTATGTGTGAATATCTAAGACAGAAAATAATCATAGAAAGTAACTCAGAACCTCACAAAGTCCAAATAGTTAGTTTTCTCAAACAACATACCTACTCGTATTTTTTATCAATTATCACATTTGTTTAAGCTCTTAAGATGGTTCAAGGCAACATAAATCCTTCGTGGAGGCGAACAATAAATTCTATCTTTTCAAAATCTTGAGATTGAGCTTAAATTAAGATTACATTTTGCAAGCTTTTTATACCAATGTCATAGTCCTACATTGCGTAGTCCTACATTGCGTTATAGTGTTAATGCCAACACTTATTCCCCCTTCCGTCTCTATACTTAAGGAACACTCTAATACCATCACGCATGCAGATTTTATTTCGTTTTATTGAGTTCGATTAAGAGGAATTTGTATGTCGCGTGCTTCCATTAGGTTACACAAATATTTGGCAAGGTCATCTAACTAAATATAAGATACACCGAAGCGGTATCTAGAGTATTTTTGTAATGCGGCGTTGACAACTTACGTAGGAATGCATTGATTTTCTTTAAATTGAGATTTATTTTAGCTGTACATAAATGTAAAACAGAAAAAAAATAATTTCAATTCGATTTTTTTATTTAATTCTGGTAGATTTTTTTTTATTGTATTCGTGTATCAATTAAATTAATATTAGTTTAGGAAAATTTTTAACTGCTTTTGTTTTTAGTCTACTTCCGAAGATCATCAATGGCGGTATTGCAGGAATAATTGGGGTTTCATGTGTTTTTCCTTTGGATTTAGTGAAAACTCGTTTGCAGAATCAGCAGATTGGACCCAATGGCGAAAAAATGTACAAAAATATGTAAGAGAAAGAAAATATTCAGAATATCAAAACTACTCGCATCAAACTGAATTGCTTGTTTTTATATAAAATCAATTTAGGCTTGATTGCTTTAAAAAAACATATCGCGCTGAAGGCTATTTCGGCATGTATCGCGGATCTGCTGTGAATATTTTGCTGATTACTCCCGAAAAAGCCATCAAACTGGCAGCCAACGATTATTTCCGTCACAAACTAACCACCAGAGAAGGTAAACTACCAATAACCAATCAAATGCTTGCTGGAGGCTTGGCAGGAGCATTCCAGATTGTCGTAACAACGCCAATGGAATTGCTGAAAATTCAAATGCAAGATGCAGGTCGTGTTGCAGCTCAAGCCAAACTTGCTGGAAAATCCGTGGAAAAGGTTTCAGCCACTAAGCTAGCGGCCCAACTGTTTAAAGAAAAAGGTATCTTGGGTTTGTACAAGGGCATCGGAGCGACCGCTCTACGGGATGTGACCTTTTCCATCGTGTATTTTCCACTTTTTGCCACCTTAAATGCTTTAGGCCCACGAAAAGACGGTAGCTGCAATGAATCAGTTTTCTGGTAAATTAAATTAAGCTTTAGATTTAAAATATTTTCCACTGTATTACTTTTCAATCCTAGGTGCTCCTTTTTGTCGGGTTTGGGAGCTGGCTCTTTTGCAGCACTCTTTGTTAATCCATTTGATGTGGTAAAGACACGTTTGCAAGCGCTTAAGAAGGCGGAAGGTGAAAAGGAATTTAAAGGAATCGTAGATTGTATAGTGTACGTTGTTTTGATGTTTACATATATACAGTTTATAAAAGTAACTTTATATACATTACTACAGCAAAACTCTAAAGTATGAGGGTCCAACTGCGTTCTTTAAGGGAGGCCTGTGCCGTATGATCGTCATAGCACCACTTTTCGGCATTGCGCAGATGGTGTATTTCCTAGGTGTTGCCGAAAGTATTTTAAAGAATGTCCAAAATTAATATATCAGACAGGTCAATTATCAACTAGGACAGTTCATCCTTAAAGGTCAAATTAGATTTGTTATGTATACAGGTATTATCTAAATGCATTTAATTGCTTGCTTTCACGTTGAAATATTCTGTATCCATCCATCGTAAGCTGATCAATTATTAGATGGTTAGTTTCCGGTCTGAAAAGCCTTATTTACATCATTATGTGCGATATTATTATCAGATATTAACATTCATATTGTAACTTTTGGCAACACAAATTTGCCCCGCTTTCCTACAATTAAGTTTAAAGTTAAGTTAATGATATATGTATGTACATGGAAATATATTGTTATTCCTTAAGACCGCAATTTTAAGTTTTTATATACATAGAGCAAGATAAAAGAGCATTATAACAAGGCAATAATTGTAATAATTTTTATCTGTAGGCCAATGTGCGCGAAAGCATTGTTTTAATTAAATCCTTTATGTTTAGCTAATAGGCTTAATTAAGCCAAACGACGCATAGCTTCTACGTGTTGAATTGAAGAGTCTTCAAAATATTCCTATAGAAAAATATAACGTGTATAAATAGATCTAAACCAACCAAACCAAACAAGTATGTACGACAATAAATTTTCAATGGAGAAGAATTCAAACAGTTCCAAAAGTATTTATTTATTTCATATATATTATATTTCATTGCAATCGTATGCACCATACCATGTTATAACATGTACCAATGAAATTGATAAAATTGGCGGAGCGTTTTTCAACTACATATTTATTGTGTTATCAGTCTGTTGTGTATTAGTTGTACATGTTTTATTAATGTTTGATAGGTCTTTATTTCCTCCATATAAATTACAATTATTTCTGTATGTACGAGTTTCATTGTTCTCCGAGTGTAACCTTTAGACAATTAAGGCCCTAAATATTTTTAACTATCGAAAGTTGCTGAAACTTATAATGATATTAAAGTGTTGGAACTCGGAAGCTTGCGTTATTTAATATATAAGTGACGTATTTAGCTTTTGGTTTTGTTGGCCGACGGGAAAATCGCAATAGAGAACGAGAGATTTTAGGATACTAATTATGCATATAATAAAAAGAAATTAGAAAAGGAACACAAATAACTTTCTAAAAAGTGCCGCGCCGACTTTGCACGCATATCCTCTTTGAGTACGCATATCCTCTTGGAGGAGAGATTGTAGACGCATTGATCCCCGCCCCAGCTACGATAATTTCACCAGTGTCGCAACTACCGATGTCGAAAATACATTTAAAATCTCTTTCAAACTTTCCGTCCCCAAAAAACCAATTTTTTGCTATTTTACAATTTATACTCAAACAAAATAACAATGTTCTAATGTCTTCTTTTATAACTTTTGAAGAACAATATATTTATTTACAGAATTTTACGCTTGACTTTCGTGAACTTTTAATGTCTAATCAGCTATATTTTTTCGATAACAGTAATAATTCGTCATTCACATCTCGTCGGTATTTCGGTAATGTATAAGATATGATTTCGGTGTAATTTTTCTACGCATTTTGATTGATTGTTTTGTGATTCCACATGAACAATTACAGCATAATATCACACATTTCTAAATAATGTTTGCGTTATTTATTTTGAAATATCCGCAGCCGAGAAATTTAGATGACATCGGCCGGTCGACTAACATTAGCATCGTTTACATCATTTGAAGAGCTGACAATTAAATTTTCGTAGCGCCTTCTTGACAATCTCGCCAGAAGTGAACGATACCACTCAATAAATATGGCATTTCTATAAGCTACGGTGCCCATTAGCAGTACGAAAAAAGCCAGCCAGGTAACGAAACTTGCTGCTTCCCATTCGAGCAGCAGAACCCCTACCCAAATGAATAGCACACGTAACCCATCCACAAAAATACGCTGTGCTGCCGAAGAAAATTTGAGAACAGTTAGTGCAGCAAAATTATAACAAGCTGCGGTTATAACGAAAATGCCTAGGACAAGTAGAAGCCAATGGTTGGAACATATCTGAGGAATTATGTCGTTTAAGTCGTCGAAAACTCCCCTCGTATTGTTACCGAAGGGCAGTCCTGTCGGCAGGAAATGCATCACGAGCGCTAGGACTGCGGTCATCAATAATCCATAGATGCCCTGCCAACCGCACGCTTGCAGTGCCGGTATATCCAGGCCTTTAACGTATTTTTCTTCGTATATAAATTGAGCCGCATGGAATATTTGGGCACAAATTACTAACAGATCTCCCGTTAGCACACCGTTCACATCGGAGCTTGGGAGCGTAATGTGATCATAGAAAACGCGCTGAGTGTCTGTTGAAACCAATACTATTACGCCGCAAACTATAGTCAACATTGCAATCCAGTGTCGTGAACTTAGAGATTGATTAAGATAGATGGAGCCGAAGATGCCAGCAAATATAATGGAAACTCCTGCAAGTAACAGATATAAAAAAAATACTTAAGTTCAAAGATGATTTGATACATACATATTTATAAAAAGTTAAAATTGATAAATTCATGGGCAACAATATCCGATTCTTCTTGTTACTTTTGTTTTCAAACCAGTAAATAAAGGCCCGACCAAAATATACTTACTGTGGCCGTAGACTTATGAAGCTATTAAAATCGTTGTATGATTTGGAATCAAAAAGTTCTATAACGTTTTCTACTACACAATACGGATGAACCTAATTCAAACATACGCACCTCTTAACATTTGAAAGCTGGTGGCATAAGTTAAATACAATCCAGAGAATAGTAGCACTGAAGCAATTACATCGCAAAGTGCTGGAATCAATAAATTCATATGCGAGAATTCGCGACCACCTCTTGTGATCAGATGAATGTTCTCAGAACCGTCCTTAGATTATAAAAAAAATATTAAGTATATATTTCCATCTAATTATCACTATATATCACTATATATAGGTATATATATAGGTGATATATATATATATATATATATATAGATAAGTGCTGTTCTTACCCCTCTTCGCTGCAGGAAGTATTTAGTTGTTTTAAATAAGATGAAGCAGAAGGATTGGCCAATAAACATTAAACTTGCCTGTAGAACAGGATGCTGAAAGGGACGTTGCACACCGTCACTGCATTCACCCATCATCACATTAAGAGATCTTTAGCATTAGGAAAAAGAATTTGCGAGAAATTAAAAAATACATGTACCATTATCTTCAGATTTGAAGAACTCACTTCATCAGCAAAACATTAGCTGCTCCGGTTATGGAAAAAAGTTGTAAAATTATACTTTCCATTTCGCTTATTTAACTGCAATTATCTCTTGATTATATTTTCCACTGAATGCAATTAATTGTTTAGGTAGGGACAAAATTTCTTAACATTCCCAAGGAATGATTATTGCAATCGCGATAAAAATGCAATAATATGCATATATGCTGGTATGTTTTCTTTTCTATTTGTAAGAAAAGGACATCATAGCTACCAGTTAGAAATTTCCTATGGTTGCCATCTCTTTATGTAGTATTGAAAAAATTTTTTATTACAACAGGCTATTCATACAGGGTGACACAGAAAGGCAAGATATTTAAGTTTGTAACGGATTCTGTTAAAACGAAAAATTTACTCTAAATTTTAAATTTGCAGACCAAACTTTCATTTATTAAGGTTATGTATGTATTGCGTTATTTTACTATTTTACTTTTTCTTTTAGAAGTTAAATGTGAATTTTTTTTTCATATTTGCACATAGTGCAATACTTGATGGCATTTAAAAAGCAATCCAGTGACTTTCACTCGCATTTGCAGTTCCGCAAATTGTTAGTAAACTCCATACATATTCAAATGATACAAATTAGGGAAGAAGGTATGAAAAATTTACAATTAAATATAAACAAAAAACAATTAAATAATTTAAACCACCCAGTTTTTTAATTGTTTTACGAAATATACATGGGTTGAGTGAAATATCTAATTTCTGAACTATGTATGTATACTGTATACTATGTATGTATACTCTATAAGAATTGAATTAAACAAAATTTCCCTGACCATAGAATTTTTTATTTACACCAAACTTAAATGATATCACAGGAGCTGAAACAATTTATACAAAGTTGTTAATCAACGTAGACATTATTAATCAATTTAAAATAAACATATTTTTTAAGAATAAAATTTAAATTTAATGAAATGTACACCAAATTATTGTGCTTGCATTTTAACTTCATGGCGTATAATTTTCCGATGATATTCACGTCTTCATTGTAACTTGTAAGTTCCTGTTGAATAAGTTGTAGAAAAGAGTAATTAAAATATTCAAAATTAGTTTCCAGTATAAATGATATATATATAAATGAATGATGATAAATATTTTAGAACGAAAGGGTGCAGTGATAAGCTTTTAAATCTCATTTATGAATTACAGTGATTTCAGGGAAAGGGTAGATTTTTTAATATGAAACACTATGTAATTAATAATTTTTTTGGAATAGAAAAAAAATCAGATCTTTTTCCTTCTAATCTATTATTTGATGAATTGTCATCTTATTTAGAGAAATTTCAATACAAAACATACATACATTTCAATACAAAACTGCATGCAACATGTGCAACATTGCATAAATGTAAATATGTTGTAATTTAATCTTTTAAAAAATTAGAATTTGTCTTAAAGTATAGTGATGTGTTCGAGATTAACAAACCGAAATTGTGTTGTACGTGAAATTTTTATAGTTCCTCCTTTGTCAGTGTAATTATTTCATCTGTTCCCAAATATATACTTTTCGTATTGTTGTGATGTGGAATGTATTCTACTGTTTCCGTGTCACTGCTAACTGTGTATTCGGATTCCTCTGTAAGTACTGAGGGATCTGGACTTTTTCGTGTAATTCTGGATCCAATGGAAATTCTGTGTGATTTGTTAGTAGAAAACATTAGTATTTAATTAAGTTGCATCGTATTTGATGTAAGAGTAACCCTGCGGTTCATTAAGCAAACAACACTGAATCATCCATGACATTTCCCCATCGTGCATGAATCGTCGTGAGAGTGCAAATACATTACGACGACCAATGTGTCTGGGCTCTGACTTGCGCATGCAAATTGTCGACGGCGATTTTACACAAATAGCCAGATGACCTTTAATGTCAATGATAAAACTTTTCAACTAAAATTGGCGAGAGCAAAGCAATTCTTTCATAGGCTAGAGGGCTGCTTGAGACGTCCCGAAGGCTTGTTCAAGACGTTTTAAAAGTTTCAGCGGTTGTTTGAAATGCTTCCATTGCTTGAAGTGAAGCGGTGACTTTTGGAAGCGCTGATGAAAACATTGCCACATATGCTTTCGATAGTCACGGCTTGATTCGAAATCAAATGTAAGCACTGCATCAACGCAAAAATATTGCTATTGCAGTTTCTAATCTTTCGAGACGTCTCATGCGCTCTCTATTATAGACTACGTATAGATTTTTCGACACAGATTTCTGAGTGATTTGTCATAAATCAATTTTGAGAATGTTGGGAAATATTTCATGTGCATTCATACTTGTATTATATACTATGTACATACAATATATTAACTATTTATGAAAGAGTGTATATGAGGCTAATTTATATGGAAAAAAATATCGGTGGTAATTTGAAGAACGGCACAACTAAAAAATCTAGAAATTTTTTGTCAGTAGAGTCACTTAATGTTCTTGATCAATTATTATAATAATATCCTTCCTTACATTTATTAAAATGACATCGTAATGAGATATATTTATGTTTTGCAATGTCTAAAATTTGCGAAAATTTTAACCTGTAACCTGATTGGAGCTGATTGGAGATTGGAAATCGAATCGGCGATGTGCCACCTTCAGTGTCTTTTCTCGTTCTCGTTTAGTTATGCCGTTCTTGCAAAAAATGAAAGATATAGAAAAACTGATTCAAAAGATACGAGCACTATAAATTTGCTATGTTTTAAAAAGCAATATTTAATGTGCTGTGGTTCGCGGAACCTCGGAGGACCGGTGTAGCCATAACCGGCGGTTCGCGAAACAATTTTGACAATAACTTGTTGAGCTACAAACTAAGTCCACGACAAAAAGAGTTGTTTAAGAGGGGCCCGCGAACTACATAAGCTTAAGAACCCATGGTTTAGTGCATATTATATTTTAAAATTTTAGAAAGCAAATGCATGGTGCCATGCTTATATTGGTAGCCATTCATTACTACCCGTAGGCACCTGGAATTTATTTAGTTACTTTACTAAAATATACCTTATTTACAGTTACATCTTAGCAGTTTGCTGCCGCTTTCGCGAAGATCCTTGCAATTTTTTAGGGTTTCTATAGTATTTATTCATTTTTTGTTTTGTAAGTGAGAAGAAAGTTATTTTTACATAGTAAATATTTGTCTAAAGCACAGAGGTACTGATGTACTTAAATTTAAGAATCGATAAGCCTTACCTGTCTCTCGTTTGCATGTTCGCCTCAACATCCACGTTCCTGGGTTGTCGAAAATCACATTCGAGAGAGAATGCTGAGTCGCCCGGTGTTATTAGTTCTGGATCATTTTGAATGACTACGATATTGGAGTAAAGTTCACCTTCCTTCTGTGTCTGACATTGGTCTAATTGAAAATTCATTTCCAATTTACGGGCATTTTCTTGAAATGGTTTCACGAAGCAAGGAGTTGTCTGCCTATAGAAACTTCCGCGTGTGTACATAACGCCGGTGAAGGGCTTTTCCGTTTCCAGCATAATATTCATTGAATTTGAACCACATTTTAAATTTACTCTTTGTATTCCCTGATCGGAGCCTTCGATTTTGAACGTGTCGGTAAGGTCCTGGTCCCAAATTTCTAAATGCAATTAACGAAGTTGAAAAGTTTGAAGAGTTTAAAACTTTGCGAGTTTTTATTATAGTACTATATATGAGGGTGTAATGGGTTCGTTACAAGATCGGTCGATATTTATAATTCATTTTTTTATAGATTAACTTTAATAATGCCCTCTGACCCACACGGTAAACGAAGTTTGAATGTGTACATACATACAACAAAAGTTTAAATCAATTACATACGTACATACAATACATGTGGGATGTAACATCACTCAGTTTAGAATAAATTGTTTACTTATGAATTAATTTCTTGTGGTTTATTTAGAAATCATTAATGTCTCTTAATTTTTCAGTTCAGTTGAAAAAATGAAATAAGACAAATCAGAACATTACTTCATAATTTGCACACACATACGTACGTCCATAACCAACAGGAAACAAACAATTTGATACATACAATATATCATAAAGTTAAAAGAAAGAATACGCATTGGCAAGCGGTTGACGATGGCGGCAATAATTGTTGTATACCCTTATGGAAGGCTTGGAAGTAAGAGAGTAAGTAGTATTCGCCAGCCGCTCGCCAGTGCAGCTTAGACTGGAATATTTTTAAGATCTTTTAAAGACAAAAAGAGGAATACAGCAATCGCTTTGGTATCTCTTTTATGTGTTGATGTTGTTGATTACCTTCTTTCGTATGTTCTTTGTTATTCTGCACATCACTGGATGATACCGTCAGTATCAAATACGTCAGGTATATGATGAAAACTATATTGCAGTACGCCAACATTGATTTATGACTATTTATTTCTATTTGATGGGCTAATAGTAGATATAAAATATATCGCAATAAAAAAAATTAGAACAACAGACGAACTTCAACAACTTCACTATTTTAAGATTGGATCCGAACTGATGGTTTTCCTCAACTGATCACAAAATATAAATCCACAGTGTTTTATTCGCAGGTGATTCACTTACTTATCGTGTATATCCATTCGTAGCGTGATGGCGAGCGAAAAGGAAGGAGCAAAACGAGCGTTGAACGAGACCGCTGCAAAGAGAGAAATAAGTTTACAACAAAAACGCTGTGTGAACGTATTGAAGTTAAGAAACAATAATGAAGCACAGAAGGAAGATAGGCTGCTAAAGCTTGAGAGTAAACAGGCAAAACTCTGGATTTACTTTGGAGAGGCGTTTTTTGCACGCTGTTTTCTAAATGAATGCCAGCCTAAAATTTGAGCCTCACCAGTGTATACTGGACATGCGGTACGTGCCGGCTCAAAGGCTTCATCCGAGTTATTGGCTGACCATTTTTATATATCTATGTATACACAGGTACATATATAAATATATTACCCATATATAACCATAAGTATTTAATTTTTTTCTTTATTTTATTATATTTCTTCAATGTTGAAAATGTGTAAAAATTATAACTTATATTCACACACGCCGCCTCAAACATTCATCATAAACAATAGTGCAACATCCACTAATACATACTCGTATTGTAGATACTTAAATATTTTCCGCATTTTGGTTTAGGTGGCACCAACAACAAGTTGCTGCAGACCGATGTTAATAAACTTCCCATATAATTACTTTTCTCAAATCAAAATTATATTGTGATGGTACACATTGGAACCATTCAAAACGCAGGCTTATAGGGAGCTCAAGTAGGTGCCAGTAGTTGTACCAGACGGTACATCATAATGATAATTTTACAATATAAAAAAAGAATGCATTTATTGCGAAACGATATTGACAAAATATCCAACGGAAGTACCGACCGTCGAAAATATTTTGACTTTTCCAGTTGTTTACTGGAAAATCGGTTAAATTTATATACCATATGTAATTATTTAAGCATATACTATGTACATTTGTATGTATGCATGAATGTAGATCTATGCGTCTGTTGGAGTTACTGAATTTATGTAACATACTCGTAGGTTCCAAGATTCTCTTATGATTGTGCTGTTGGTGAGTTTCCAATGAGAGTCTTACGGCTTAGAGTCTATCGCGTCATCAGCATCGCTTTCGTGTCATCGGCACAACAGAAACCAAAAACAAAGAGCGGTGTAGATTAACTAAAATTTCAGACAAAATTTTGTCAAACAGCTCTTTTTTTTAAAAGCCCAATGGATAATCTTTGGAAACGAATTTTTTCAGTTATAAAACAAAAATTTTATTAACTAAGCCCATTAGTACAATGTGAGCAAATATATGGTTAGTATTTAATGTACAAATCGCAAATGTTTACTTTATCTCATTGCGTTTTATTGACCTTCGCCCTATATAGCTTTAATTCTATGCCTTCCCAGTTTCTTGATTTGTTGAACAACCTAAAAAAGATAGAAATTATAGCATTCGCACACAATATCGGTATAATATCTAATGAAAAATGTCCATTTAATTGTTCTTGTGAGTATTAATTTGTTGAGATTAAAACCAATATGGACACTATCAACAGCTGTCTATCTCATGTACCACATACACACAATAGCAACAACAATAATAATGTCCGTTGTTTCCATTCAATCTGGCTTAATTATGTACTACTGATTATGCAACACATCAAGTCGCAAACACCTTTAGAAAGCAAAACAACGGATCGTCCGTCCGTCCACAGCGTGAACAAACAGACTAAATTTTCCATTTTCCATTGCTTCCGAAATGAATACATACATACACACATACGCACGTAATTTTGTTTCCGACATTTATTTCCGAATTGTGCAAGTATTTTGTGATGCAAGTGAAGAAAAACCCGTTGCCGGCGCAGCACTAATTTCCTTACTTTCAGTGGCACTACTTACGTTTCGCGCAGATGTTGCAAGACTTCCTGTTCCTTCTCCGTAAGGCCATCGTGAAGACAAGACAAATTAATGGCCAACAGATTACGAGTTTGCATTCCAGTCAGAAATGTGGTTGCACCTTGAAGCTGCATGGAATGGTCCATGGCCAGTTTTCCAAGTTCGACGTCAGACGCTTTGCAAATGCTAGGCGCTTTCCGGCAGAGCTGCTTTTGTTCGTCGTCCGCAGGGTGCCATGGCTGTGGCCCATCGTTGGTCAGAAGGCCAAGAGCGTGCGAAGAGGCACATATAATACCTAGCTTATGTTGGTGAAAGAAGTCGATGTACGATTTTAGCGAGTCGTCCAGAAGAGTATATCGCGCATATGATAAAACCACCTTTTAATTATAAAATAATCTATTGTGTAACTAGAAGAAAAGTGAATGCGCTTACATCAAATCTGCCTGGAGCCATCTCGATACACTTTTTTAAACATTCTAAGGGATAGCCCGTGACGCCTATATATTTTGCTTTTCCTTCTTTCACAATCTCTTCCAAAGCTGGCAGGCATTCGCTTATGATAATATCCAAATTTTCAGCAAACTCTATATCATGGATCTAAGCATAAACTAACTAAATTACTTAAAGGAAGGAAGTGGTAATGTTTTTTAACAAAACTCAAACTGGCATCCGAAAGTACTCCTTGACGGCTTAGAATCGATCAATTTGGAATCGCATGACCCGGTAAACAAAACTTACCTGAATAATATCCACATAGTCCACGCCTAATAGCGCTAAACTTTTCATGACACTCTCTCGAGTTCTCTTTGCAGAAAAATCAAACATATCCCCATACCGCCCACTTTAGTAGCAATGTAATAAGTCTCGCGAGGTACAGCTTTAAGTGCCCGACCCAGAATTTCTTCAGACCGCCCCTGTCCGTAATACGGCGCAGTATCAATATAGTTAATACCAGTTTGAAGAGCTCTGATTATAGTTCGATTAGCCTCGTCTACATCAAGATCACTGAAATGTGCGAGTATATGAGACTGACAATACCTTCTTTTGTTACTACAAACTCTTGCCAAGCAAGTGTACCCATAGAATTCACTGAGTGTACCACCACCCAAGGCTAATTTTGATATCATCAAGCCAGTTGTTACTAGATTTCGATAATCCATACGTCGACATAATTCCACATCGTGGAATCCATCTAGAAATGTAGCTGGTAGAGATCACATATTTTTTTTTCATATTTCAGCTGTTCTCGTATTCGTTGAATCTATGTACATACACTTCTAGCGCCGAATAAATAAAAGTTGACTGAAAAGTAATGAAGAAAAGTAAACTCCGATCGTTTGTCAAAACCGTCGTTGTTCGAGTCTGTCGGTTTTATGTCCCAGTACGCAAACGGGTTCATTATTTCTTATCATCAAATGTAAATTTTCAAATCAAATTCAATATGACAAAAAGAGACTGATCTGCAAGGAGATATACATACATACATATTAGAGACCTGCATGAGTCTCGAATGATTCGAAACTGATATAGCAACATTTTTGTGTTGACTGCAGTGCTTCCACTTGATTTCGAATCAAGCCATAACTGTCAAAAGCATATGTGGTCATGTTTTCAGCAGCGCTTCCGTAAGTCACCGCTCGATTTGAAAGCAATATACGTAGAAGCACTTCAGACAAGCCCTGAAACTTTCAAGACGTTTTGAACCAACCTTTAAGACGAAAATTTTGAAACAAGATATTTTAGTAATAAGAATTTTATTGAAATGTATGTATAATAAAAATTTATTTTGCGAAGCGATTGGCGTATACTCGTACTTATACCCTTGATTCTTAGAATACTCAAATCCCTCAAAATGGTGCATAGACCTGATTTCTTAGAGTATAAATTTTAACAACTAGGGTTGTTGGCGATGTGCTTAGTTCTTTCGTAACGCCTATCATCATCTTATTGATTTCAAAAGACAACTCATTCGGTTAACCAATAATTTTATTATTTAGGCAAAAAGTTTTTATTCTTTATGTATGTATACAGTTGAATATGTAGATTTAATTTAAAATAAATCCTCAGCATATTTTATTAGATTAAAATGAAAAGAATATATAAAAGCAAAATACATTTCTGAAACTTCAATGCAACTTCAAAACGGATCTAGTCCGTATTGGCCATTTAGAATAAAATATCACCAAATTGACCAAGAGGATATTGCTGAGGGTTCGGTTCAGGTCTTCGCTGCAGCTTCTTGGTTACCACAATATCGTTGATTTCATGAATGATGCCATTCATAGCAATCGTATCGCATTTGGTAACACCAGCATTTTCGATCTTTGGACGGCGATCACGCGTGATATGCAAATGAGCACCATTTAGCGATTCAATAGTGCGAACGAACGGCCAATGAGTTGGAATGATTCCCGCACAGCAGATAACATCATTAACAATGTGCGTTTTGACCAGGTCCACCAACTGGCTCTGGTTTCTGATCAAAGCCTCTTCCCAGTCTTCAACCTCTTTAAAAACTTCATTCTTGGGAACGAGAAGAGTGAAGGAGGCATCGGGTTTGCTAAGCGGGTCCGTAAGATTTGCCGCCTGCACTAGCTCCAAGAATTTACTGTAACTTGGGTCGGACATAAGAAGTTGCAGAAGATTCTGTAAGAATTGTAGAATTTAGGAATTGATTTGCATCTGAAGTGGAAGCTTTGGATTCGTGAGGCTTTACCATTTTGGGGGGTGTTAGAACCTTGTCCACCTGATGTAGTACAGAACCGCAACTCTCGTTGTCGAAGTGCACCAGACGAGCACAGTTCACAGTGGCTCGATTCATAACATTGGAGAAGAGTGTATGCGTCGAGTACAGGTTGATGCGAACCTGATTAGCACCGGATGCAGTGGGCAGCAATTTTTCGCTTAGATCACAAGTCTTCGTCAGTGGGCTTACTACATGGTAGTTGATGGTGTCCAGAAGCTCGGCATTGTCACGCAAGCTGTCGGGTGAGTGTTCTAATATTTGGGCCCATTTTGATCCTTCTACGGCCTTGTCGGTTGGTGCGAAAACGGTTACGTTATACATATCATCGAATTTGTCAGCTATACCAGCAGCTACCAAAAGACGCTTGAAGAGAGTGACGTTCTGTTCTTGCATTAACACCGACAGAGGAAGAGCGGAAGATGTGGGTAGAACGGTATCGATGACATGCATCACTCCATTAGAGCCCATCAGATCCGCTTCGACAATTTTTGCCACGTCATTTATAATGATCGGTTGCGAATCTAAATCTAAATCTTTATCTGCGGCATCTGCTGTAGAAGGGCTTGAGGAGCGATTGAATCGCATTGCTTCGCCGAGTAAGTTGTAGGCAGTTGTTTTCGTGCCGGAAATGGAAGCTACCGAACAGAACGTCAGATCGAGAATATGATTCTTGAGAATATCTGAAGAAGTGAATTTGTAATTTTTTATTAGTGTCGTTGATCAGAACTCAATTTAGGAATGTGTACACATAAATTCATAAGATGCTGTACAGATTATAGAACATTATTGTCTCTACTCACTTGCAGCACAGCCCTTTCCTTCCTTTAGAGATCTTCTCAATTGAGGATCCAATTTTTCAAACGCCAAGTCCGTGGGCACGAAAACTGTAAATGGACTGTCGCCCTCGAGTAGTTCATTCAACTTTGTCTTCTCCAGCACCGTGCGCATAATGGACATATCGGGACGGTAACGGATCATATCCATCACAGTTTTAGTAACAGGCTTCATAACGTGGCGCAGTGAATGCGCAATGCCTTGCTCTGTTTGCCTATCATGCCTTTCGATGGGTACGCAGTTGGCGGTGTAGCGGAATCGTTCAAAACCTGAGGCACGAGGCAGCTGATAGGCATTGATGCGAACACTTTGTCCCTTCAAGTCTGTCTGCAGTATTTGTTCATTGGCCACATCATCCAGATTTATCTCACCGGGCACAATATGACGCAAGAACATGTTGCGCATTGAATCGTCCGATTTCGATTCAACTAAATTCTAAGAAGAGCGAAATATTGCATATACTCTTATGTATAATTTCAGTAATAATGCATTGAGGCCGACCTTCTCGTTTAGCATTTGTTCGTTAAAGCTACTGAAGGCACTGTCGGTCGGCATGAAGACGGTGATATTTTTGCGATTGCCAATCAACTCATCGAAGCCATTACTCTTGGCACCTGCTATGAACTCTTTGGCTCCCAGATCCGCGGCTGTTTCCTCGATATTTTTAATTTCGATCTTCTCGCAAGGTGTCACAACATCAGCATTACGCGGTCGGCCGTAACCACGACAGCACTGATGCGTAATTGTTAAGGACTTCTTCTTGCCGTTGTGATTGACGCTATTGGAATCCATAAATTTTCGATTAACTGTAGTAGAATTTGCGTAAAATATGTACATACATATATGGATGGCTAATTTGCCAATTCGATGAAGTCCATAAAAAAAGTGGACGAAAGGTGTGCAAAGTTATACACTACGAGTATATACGTACAATGTTAACTTAAAGGAGTACTTTTTAGACAAACAAACTTTGTCATTTAGTTATATGTATGTGCGATACTAATTCTAATTCATAGAGAAATTGTTAAATATATAAATAAGTAGGTCGTTAAAAAGAATAGTTTTAAAAAATCGAAAAGTGAATCAAATCAATTTCGCTCGATTTTCGCCGGGATCTCGAAATAAGTATGTACGAGTATGTATGTGAATATGAACAAAGCTCTGTATAAGAATATATTACTTCGTCTTTAATTTACATCTTCTCCAACTTAATAAACATATGTAGAGGAAATAAAGTGCAATATTCATTTGTACGATTGCTTATTTATTTAGGCTGGTTATACACGTACTATCTTATACATACTTACACTTTGGTACACACATGCTTGTTCGGTTTTTCAACGCAAGAGTTCATACTGAATTGAAATTGCGCAAAAACTGGCGGACGCACGTCCGCAGACTCAGTTGCCTCACTGGCCGGGTCTTGTTCAGCAAGTTCCGTGCTTTCTTTATCATCCGCGTCTTTCACATCTTGCTGTTTTTCGATGCAAACATTTGGTCTATTTTTTCAAAGAAATTTTTATTTAAGTGTTAAATTTTTCATAACTTTTAGATGTATAATAATTTATAATACCCTCTTTTCCTTTCATTTTCTTGCTTATCTTATGACTTTAAGGACATGTTAAGGACAATAAATTATTGATTGATAAACCCCTCAATGTTGGCGAACTATTGTTTTTGCCCCTCTTAAACTGAAGATAATGAAATTAGGTTTTAAGCTACCAAATAACTTGAAGAATTATTTTGCCCAACGGCTTGCGTCGCTCACGTTTTAACATAAACGACTAACGGCCTATAGTCTCCATGCAGAGGAATATACTGTATCGAAGTCCTGTCTCGCATGACTGGGTATACCTCAGGACTTTGTTGTAATGTGATAAACTTCAATGTAATGTGATAACGATTTATTCTTCACTATTTTGCTTAAATTTCAGAACAAGTTTTTCCAATCTATACTTTTTCCATAAATGCATTATGAATATATACTTTATCTATTCCAATTTATGATTTTTATATACATATTTATAGTAGTTTTACGCGAATTCCAGTTTAACATTTTTTTGGAACGCAATTTTTAAACTTTAAAACTATTAATATTGATGACATAAATTCATTATCTTTAGAAAATTTGTAACATACAATGACCAAGTAGTTCTGAGGAAAACTTATTAAAAAAACGCCAAAACAGAAGTCCAGTAATTTAGTTTATTGGCAATATAAGTAGTATACTCTTTTGTCTCGAGTATCTCTTTATCTGTTCAGACACGATTATATATGTATGTACCAATAATGTACATACGATATATACCTATGGCGAAATAAGTGTACGAACACAAGTACAAAAATGGGTTAGCAAATAAAATTTAACAAGCGCAACATTTAAGTATGACTGATTGAATTACTAACAATTTTCGAGCGCGGCAAATATCTGTATGTTGTTCTAAATTGCAATATTAATTTAATGAAAATACCCAGAAAAATTGTTTTCCGGTAAAGGGAGAGGAAGAAAATAATAAGATAAAAATTTATTTGACGAGCTGATGCCAGAAACTCATTTTTCGAAAAATGAACAACTCAAATGTTGACTGTTTAGAGAATTTCCAAGAAAAGTTTAAATAAATCTGAATTAATCAAAAGTAATTGTTGTGACGATTCATTAAAAAATCGCTTTTAGTATATAACAAATACAGCTGTTTTGTTGACATTTGCTGTTAGTATTTTTATGACAATAATAAATTACTCACCCTTTCCACCATGGAACCTGGCGAGGACCAGAACCAAAATTAAAACCACTAAACGGATTAAAGAAATCATTACTGAAAAATGGGAATGATTGCTGTATGAAGACGCCTGGTGAAGAATCGCCACCAACTTCACTGGTTATAACATCGATATCTAAAATATGGAAAACAGATTTACTCAATTAACTACCGGTAACTAGGTATAGCAGAGGTAGACAAGCGGGGCTGGGGATACAGTTTTTCGAAGGGTTTTGACGAAATGAACCCTTCTGGCATTCGAAGTTATCCGCTCTTAGTGAAAAAATGATTTTTTGAGTTTTTGAGGTTTACGAAGTGATCTTTTCTTAAAAACTCATAGCATTCTAAAGTACTATCCTCCCCTTTAAGCAGAATGGTTCCTTTCTGAGAAATGTTCTGCTCAAGTTAACAATTTGGCATCAAGCAAACAGTCAAAACAGAAAAAGAGGAAAAAAGAATTACGAACACTAACAAATTTCCAGTGGTTAATCGCTGAGTTTTAAAAGGTCGCTGATTACAATTTTAAAGTAAAAATTATACAATTGAAAAGCGAATCTAATACGCCGGATCCAATATGGTAGATGGATGGTATATGGAATATATTGAAAGTGATCCCAATTGGCGATTATTGACGAACTAAATTATTATTGATGCCGCCAAACTAATTAAATTAAACAATTGATACGTTGAAGTTGTTTAAACAACAAGAGAACATTGATATTCAAACGATTCTCGTCTTTGGAAGCGGATAATACCTCCTCTCCTCTCGGAGGAGAGCCAATGCAATTATTGTAGAGAAAGATTTAAGGCGGAAAAAGCGCATATTCGGATATTAATTGACAATTTTCTTAAACTTACTAAATGGTTTCTCTTTTAAATTCGGTCGTTGGGTACGGGCTAATGGGAAGAACTCAGCATCACTATCGAAGCTGTAAAAATGAGAGGAAAAAGGTTTAGTTAAATATATATTAAGTATACAAATATATCTGATTTTGAAGAAGACCCGAAAAAAATATCTATATGTTATCTGAAATACAATACATACATATATATATATAAATGTACGCGTATATTAAGAACATAGTACATGTTAACAGAATACAAGTTAGCATTTTTTCACGAAAAGACAATCGGTGGTGAATGCGGTAGAAGACTTTCAAATGATGTTTTTGTTTCTAATTTTTACAATAACTTGCATGTAAATACAAATACATATACGAAGTTTCACTATCGTATAATTTTTGATACATTAATTACCTTTTCTTATGAAAACATTATGCTGGACTATACTATAAAACATTTTCTAATAAAAAATCATCTAAAAACTTTTAAAGCGTCTAAATATGTTTGTGATTTATTTATTGAAAATTATTAAGACAATCCTTTATATTTAACATATGATTGTTTAAAATATTTCTATTAATTGAAAGCAATTTTATCTTCTTGCTTATATAAAAAACCTGGATAATCGAAAAACTTTGTCAAATGAAATGCTAATGAAAAAATAACGATTGATTAACATTCCATTTAAGATTTAAACGTATAGTGACTAGAATATAAATGGATATTCCATATATATTTATTTCAGAAATTTATATCGTATATGTACGATACGTTGTTTTTATATGCATATACATAGAATTTGTATACTGATACTTATATTTTGTATTGTATTTTATTGATAATTTATGGAACGACCGAAGAAACTCAGACAAATTATAAACAAATTTCATCGGCTTACTGACAACTTAGCTGCATTAGTGCGTTATCCTATGTGTACTGAAGTCCATTTTTAAATTTTTTTCAATGTTCTTTTGAAATAAATACTTTTTTGCTTCATGACTGACGAACATACAAAATTTATTAATATTGAGTAAAATATTAATAGTTTTGCTGGTGATTTTCCTATTCAGATGCATTTTTACTTATGTACAGAGTACATACTATGTATGTACTAGAGAGCTGCATGAGACGTCTCGAAGGCTTGTTCAAGACGACTTAAAAGTTTTAGGTGTTGTCTCCAATGCTTCCATTGCTTTCAAATCAAGCCGTGACTTTTGGAAGCGCTGCTGAAAAGGTTACCACATATGTTTCCGATAGTCACGGCTTGATTCGAAATCAAATGGAAGTACTGCATTAACGCAAAAATGTTGCTATGTCAGTTTCGAATCTTTCCAAACTTCTCATGCAGACCTCTAGTATGTACATATGTACGTACTTGACAAAAATGAGTGAACTCTGATTGAAGCATCGATTAGGTGCTTCTGGCACTCATTCCATGAAATGTATTTAATTAATTATTTTTTGATGTTCGTTAAGTTGTCCGCCAGGGCGGGATAATGATGGGTTTTGGAACGAATTTTCGTCATTCCTTGTCAAGGTTTGTTTGGAGACGAACCGGTTTCGGTGATGTGTTTTTTTTTTTGACACTGACGAACAGAGAAAGTTCGCCAAGAACGAAAAATGCAGAGAAATTTGTCAAACTAAAGAACTTAAGTAATAAACAGATATTGTATGTAGTACCTGCGTTGTAAACCACTGTGTGTGTGTGTGTGTGTGGTTAAGTGTCATAAAAATGTCATTAGGTATATCTGAATTATGGAGAAAGAAAGTATTGCAAATACATATTTAAATTTAGGCCAAGACTAAAAGTTGAAGAAACAAATTTCTTTCTTTCTATAAAACAGAGTAAATTGTTCTTTAAATAATTACATACATACATACATATGTACATATCTCAATTAGTTAGCCGGTTTAGGATATATACATACATATATGTATGCATTTGTATATATTTTTATATATTTATTATATACATATACAAATTTAAATATTTATATATGTAAGTATTCTTTACTGATTGTTTATGACATACGCCCGCACTCGGGATGACTTTGGAAAGTGATGCTGCTGAAAAAATACAACTTTCTTTTTACATATGCATTAATATGTCTATACACATATGTATGTGCATATACATATGTACATGTACACAAATCTAATCTAATTTCCAATTGCAAAATATACGATTTTGTACAAAGTGAAAGGTGGTTGAATAACAAATTTAATACAACAGCAAGGAAATAAAGCTTATTAAATTTTTTATATTTCCGGTAACCATTAAAAATAGCTATTAATAAAAATGTATATTTGTATGTACAATATACCTACACATATTACAAAATAAAATGATATGTAATAAAATAAGAACTGATTTGTTCCATCGTTAATATCGATTAACATTGATCACAGAATTCCACTCACTCTCCATAAAACGGAACGGCTCCCATAAATCCAAAAATTTGACAGAAAATCAGCAAAGCCACTTTCATTTTGATATCACACCTTGGTATTTTTCTTTAGACTGCTGAAAGTCAGTTTTCAGGTATCTATCTAGGTATGTACGAATACTTCACCAATCTCCGCTGTCAATGCTTTTGTGGCCAGTTTTCTTTTTCTCTTACAAAATTTTCACAGAAAATTATTGTACTGTATATTGCACTGATTGCTTATTGCTTTAGTTGAAAAAATAAGGTCGTCTTCAAATTACTTAGTACTTTTATTTTCATATAATCTACCAACAAGTTTTCCTGTTCACTTCTTCCAAGCAATGTTTTAATACTGAGTTCAGAACTTGATCTCTTCGTGTATTTATAATTTAGGATGAGTTTACTGATTGCTTTTCTCGTTTTTTATGGCGCTGTGCGGTGGAACGGATTGTTTGTATACGGTTTTCACCAAGCTCGACCAGAAACTACCGCTCATACCAAATACTCTACTGTCTGTACTATATTGGTGAGAGGTCAAAGGCATGGACATTTTCCCCCAATATTTAGACGGAGGTCCGGCGTTTTATTCAGAAACTTTACCAGATTCAGAGACGAACAAGATTTCTTACACTTAATTTAGTTAATCACCGAGTAATTTGTCCCTTGTTAATGGATATATGTATGTATGTACATAATAAATGTATGTACATATAAACAAATTTTGTCATTTAGTGATATTAATTATTAATAATAATATCACATTGTTATCACATATCACATTAATAATAATACATTGAATTTGTATATAATTTAAGTAGTTACGAGATTCCGGAGTACTACAGTAATATCTTTAAAATTAAAAAAGGAGGACTTATAGATTTGGCTAGTAAAGCATTCATATACATATACATTTTCGGGACTAACTTAGTGTTATGTTTGCATTCTTCCTTAAAATAATTGATTCGTGATTTTATTGCAATGTTTAGATTTGGGTACATCATGCTAATATCAAATTCAGAAGTAATATAAGGGATTAAGCTAACAACAGCTGTAGGGTATAAAAAGGTCGGTATAGATCTTCATGATTATTTCATGTTTTCTTTCGTGCTATATACCACTATAGTATATGCGACTTTTCAATACTGGCGGCATGCATATATGGATATTTCTATGTGCAAATATACATATGTATATATATAAAATATGTATATACTGTATAAACCATTTAAATTAGCTGTACTCAGCAGCTCATAATACTTCATTCGTGTGGACAGACACTTAATGGTATCTTTCTTCGCTGTCAATGATTCTGGAACATTGATGCTTTATGTACAATTTGCATTTCTACAACAAAGTTGGAAAGTTTTTCAGATAATTGTAGCGACGATATCCTACCCTAATCGTAATACCAAGGGCATGCAACAACCTTGAAAACTCAAACAGTAATGGAGGTCTTCTACAGCACTTTAAACATAAATGAGTAAGGCATATTTGATATTGGATATCGCTGTAAAATTATATTATTCCGCTTTTATTAAAAAATTATTAATGAAAAACAGCGAAATAGCCTTCTATATTTATTATTTAAACATAAAACTTGAAATATTAGGAAGGAAATTAAAGAATTTATCTAAATAATAGATAGCAAAAATGATTGCTAGAGTCAATCCCAGAAATTTGAATCGGTTTCGCCAATGTTGTCGGGATTCATTCATCATGTTAAAAATTTTTAAAGCAGCGGCTTCAGTTTCGTTTAAACTTCCAGAATTGTCTATAATAAAGTGCGATAGTTCGCATTTCTTTTCAAGCGGCATTTGTGACTCAATTCGCTTGCGAGCATCCTCCACGGAATACTCATTGCGTGCCATTAGACGACTCAGCTGAGACTCTGGATCACTGTGAAGAAAAAACAAATTTAAATTCGCCATACAAATATACATACATATATTGATCAATATGATACCAAGTAACTGTTATAATTTTATATATAAACTCCGTCCAAATTCCCGTCTCAAAAAGTAGTGGCAAATCCAGAACGATCCAATTACAACCACTTATAAAATGTTTGAATACTTGTAACAAAATCATTCGATGTATTACTGGATGCGTAATTTTATTGAGTTTAGCTCTTAGTTCTTTATCGTTGAAAATAGCCTTGCCCAACTCCAGGCGATTAATTTCTTTGGTAGGGTGGAATACTTGCTCACCAAACGTTTCGCGTATTTTATGCCAACATGGCTTTCCAGGCTCTACAACTGATTGTTGGTGATAATTCAAAGTGATTCCATCAATGTGTTTAATCTTACGTACTCTCACGGGCTATCTTATCAGCATCCACCACTGGTATGCCATGTTTCTGGAACACCCGGCTCACTGTGCTTTTTCCCGTGGCATATCCTCCGGTGATAGCGACAATGAACATGTTTAATTATGCTTTTTTAGATTCTTTAGCCATTTAGAGGACTGTGCTGATTAAAATACTAAAACTTGAGGTTGCGTTACGACAAACCCATTTGTTTCATCCCAGTAGTTATCAGAGATAACGAGATAGGAAACTGCTTAGAGACCCATCGTATATGTCAAAAAAAAACGAAAATTGGTAGTTAGGTGAAACACGTATAGTGTATGTGTCGTGTATATGAAGTTCACCACAGGACGTCACGTTTATATGACATTTCTTTTGTTTATTATTTTAACAGATGAAAAATGTTTAGCTTGTGAAAATTGTTTAGCTATTTCGCAAAGAAATTAGTGTTTTTAGTGAATTTAAATGAAGTTAAATCATGCACTGGACCTCGGAAGTAGCACTTGCCGGGGCTGTATACGAACGGCTTGCCATTTTGGAGCAGGATGATTGGCCTGCAACGGCAGGCATGGACATTTCAGTGCAGGGAATTTTGTTGCGAGCTCTGGTATTTTTCTCCGGCCAATCGGAGTTGATGGGTCATGTTTTGAGTGGTACCGCATCGGATCCGATATCAGCATATCAAGGCACCACCTTGTCGCACAATCATGAACACTATGTGATACTATCGTCGGGAGCCACGGTCTTAATGCAATTGCTCGGGGCTCAGTCAGTCGATTTGAATGGAAGTGGAATGGAAATGGAAATGAACTTAGCATTTGGAATCGCAACGCAAATGCAGAAATTAAGAAATGTTTGTGATGTTTTTGTATTTTTTCTAGTACGGGCGTTGCTGTACTTGGCCACACGGTTGCTCGATTTACTCACGCACAAATCCGCCGGATTTACTTTAGCTTTAAATCAAAAGAACAATGAAATGTATTATATATATGTATTATATAATGTATATAATAATATGTAACATATTATTTTTATAATTCAGACTGTATATTTAAATGTTACTACATAATATTGTAGGAAAAATTATTCATCTAATAACTTAAATGTTATGTATCGGATAAACACATTAAATGTGGTTGTATGCATAAATAAATAAATACATGAAAGAACTTAAATTCTTATTATTTAAAAGCAATTCTTTTTTACCCTACACCCGAAAGGATGAGGGATAGATTCACTTTGTGCTTCTGTTTGTATGGCATTAAAGGAGGCGTCTGCCTGTAAGTCTGTCAGTCCGTCCGTCTGTAGAAATCACGATTAAGGGAGAACTAATAGAGCTGTGAAATTTGGGACGAATATACTTGGTTGTTTGGTATTAAATACAATACCAACATGGTTGTTTGGAACTAATATGCAATCTTGCGTCCAGAAGATTTATAACTTCAAAACCATGTTCGTTATTGAACTTTTGAAATTTCGCTAGAATGTTTAGCTATTGCAGCAAAGATAAAAGGAAAGAAAGTTACTCATAACTACTCAAAATAAAGAATACACCTAAACAAACAAATGGCGGAATTCTGTACATTTAGTTAACATTATTTGTATCGTTAAATACGATATCCATGAATAAAATAGAAGATTTCATCTAAAATTTATTCATTTCGTCAATTGTGGTGAAAAAATCAATGATATTATAAAGCAGCGTTACATTTTACGTTAACAAAAGAAAATTCAGAAAGTACAAAAAAGGTAAAAGTACTTTTTGTAGTACTCGGTGTAAAGAACACAATAATTTTCTGTTCTAGGAAGTAATTTGTACTCCGCGAAGCAAGAATAAACGTTTTGTTAACAGTTCAAGCACATTTATGCACTAATGTATTTGCTTATTAAGAAAAAAATCAAATTTATTTGATATTGTAGCATACCGACAACACTGCTTTGGTACCAGAATTCATAAGAGGCGCAAAAATAGATGCGTTCTATACGAACGGGCAACACTAGTATCGGCAAATTCAATGGCGAGGTGAACTAAAATATGAGGGTATACCAACGCCATTTCATGTCTGCTCTTTTATTTTAATTGGATAATCAATTTAATTTTACAATGTTTTATTTTGCTTGAATTGTTCATAGAATAGGTCATACAGTTTCTGGTATAAAATAGTGGCGGATTTGATCGTATGAAATAATTTACATTAGATTTTTTGTTGTTAATCTGCACTTGCAATGATTTTTAAACTTAAAATACTTTTCCCAAATAGGTTATAATTAAGAAATAAACTATTAAAAACTAAAATGGATATTAAATAGACTAAATATTGGCATAAATAAATAATTACAAATTGATGTCTTCGAATTCATTACTTATATGAAAAATTAACTAAGTTGCTATCTCAATACAAACGATTTGACTTAAAAATCTGAATTGTCATTGGGGTCTCAAAGCAGAACCCTCTCCGTCCCGATCACTCTTCATCAAGGGTCTGATGTTACCCCTCTCAATCCCGAACACACTTCATCAGGGGTCTGATGTTAACCCCTCTCCCGTGAACGTGCCATCGACAACAGGGGTGGTGACTATGATTTTCCTATACGAAAAACCTCGTTCCCTTTCCTTGACACTCTTCATATGGGGTCTGATGTTTGATTTTCTAAGAAGCATTTTTAGGTTTTTCACAAACACTACTTTATGCCAGAGTTGCATTTCTTAGCATTTTTCAGCAGTTTCCTATCTCGTTATCTCTGGTAGTTATCTCTGCTTACATTTGTTGATGGAATATCAGTCGATGAAATAACTTCTCAGCTTCTTGGGGGAGGTTATACGAGAGCTGTGTAAGGCTTGTGAGACAGTAAATCAGGACTACCAAGGTTTTGTGAATAAACCCCAAATAAAAGTAGAGACTAAAATACTCAAAGAATTTGAAAACTATTTTCTACATGAAGATTAATAAGTTAATTAATATAAATAGAATAAAAAAGTAGAGAATGCGCAATAATTATTGGTATATGCAACATTTTACAACGCGTGTATAAATGTGGATAAGAATGAGTGGGTAAATTGATTTATTTATATATTAAAAAATGTCGTACAATGTGGAAAAACCGAGCATTTTGTAAACAGAAGATTAAAAATTAAATTTTTCTTCAACATGTAAATTGCTTCGAATCTCTGTTCGTGCTTGCATATAACTGGAGAACTTTAGTCATAACCTTAGTTTACACAGCGGAGCAATTGCTTGAAAAAATATGGTCTGCTTCTCCGTCTAGGCTTCGTAAAATTTTCCTTTTTACGATAAAATAATGTGTACGTGTAAACTGTAGTGTATTAAATGTAAAGGCTTGTAATAGGTCTGCTCGCTTTAATTCTCTAGTAAAAAAGACTAAAAGCGAAGCGAATTTTGTAAACAGAGAAAGTTTTACATCAAAAGTTATCAAACAAGTTTCTAGTAAAAGCTAGAATAAAATAAAAATTTACACTTGAAAATAAACACAAAATTATATGTTTTTCTTTTCCAAATTGAATAGCGTCAAAATAGAAAATTATATTTTTACTGGACGAAATATTGCCAGTAAAATCAAGCATGAAGGGGAAATGATTTTCGTAATCAGTTGCGTAAGTCCTCTCAATTATCGAACGAGTTGTATTGAAAGTTGTATGTTAAATTTTGTGCTAGCGAGCACGTTATCGAACGCACTTAGTATGTACATTTGAATTGTATAAATCTTTATAGTACTCAACTCTGAAACGGAGTTCACATCACCTTAGAACTAGCATCATGCCTTCATATTTTGTTATTGTTTGTCAGCAAAAGTTTATAAATATCCGTTCTCTTTTCTTTTCTTTCATTCTGGCAAGCAAAAACACATTTTTACCCTTGTCGGTACTTTAACGCTGATGTATAATAGCACTTGCCACTACAGGTACCACAGACGCCATTTTTTATTATAGTGGAAAATTTATCAATCCGTTGTGGCTCATTTCGATAAACTTGGTTTTTCATATTCACAGTTTGGTTTTTCGCGTTCGGCTATTATACATAATTTAAGTTCAGAAAGTTTTTTTACACCATTTATAAAAAATTTCCACACAGCTTTTGATATAAATATGGTTGATAAAATTGAAATGAGTTTGGATGATATTATCAAATCCAATAAAAAACAAAAGATTGTTGCTACGGGGAGTCGTTCAATGCGTCGAACGGGAACTACCCAGAAACGATTTGGACGTAGAGCTCCTGGTGGTCCCCCTGGAAAAGGTGCCGAAGGGATTCCCAAGGGACGTGGTTTGGGCATACAAAAGGCTAAATTCTCAAGGGTAAACACAAAAATGGATTTTGTACAAGACATTGATGGAAAATTTGAGCTATTAATGGAAGAGACTAAAGAAAAAGTTTGAATTTTGGGAGTCACTTGTCTCATTCTCGGCGAATGACTTTATGGCAGCCGGGTGCGTAATTTTGTTAACGGAAAAGTCTGGAATTGGCCGGCAAAGTTTCTGAAATTAGAGACAATGTTGCTTCTTACAACAACGAGGTGCTGCAGAAAAAAATCTAAATAGATATGAAGGGGATAACTCCGAAGGCAATAGATGCTTCATTCCTAAAGTCGTAAAGTTCTAGTTGCCGTCTTTAAACTATAGTTTTTTTATGAAATCTATTAACTTTTACTATAAATAATTTTAATTTCGAAAAACCAAGAAAAACATTTTAGTTAATAACTCAAAAAAACATCAACGCGTCATCTACACGCCATTGATGCATTTCCTGAAGCTCCGAACTCCCTCCTCCTCTCTAGGGCGATGTGAACAGCGCTTGGAAGCATGATATGTACGATGGTCCTAAACGTGGCGTTGGAGGCATATTGAAAACTTCTCTAAATAATGATTCATCTAAATTACTTGTTTCTAACTTGGACTATGGTGTTTCGGATTCCGATATTCAGGAACTATTTGCAGAGTTTGGACCTCTAAAGAAAGCCGCCGTTCATTATGATCGGTCGGGTCGTTCGTTAGGTAAGATTAAAAACACGTCTCATGAATACCTTTAAACGAAAATGATTTTTATAGGAACTGCCGATGTAATTTTTGATCGTCGTGGAGACGCTTTAAAGGCGATAAAGCAATACAATGGCGTCCCATTAGATGGTCGCCCTATGAATATACAACTAGCTACTTCTGATGTATCTGTGTTTGCACGTAACGGCAGTTTGGGTGCCAGTAATGTAAACCGCAGACAACTGAGTACAGGAAATCGCGGTGGTTAGTATGAAAAATAAACTGAAATAAATAAATTGGCCTCATTTATTTTGTTTTTACACCAGGTTCTGTCATTAATAGGAATCAGCGTCGGAATGGTTCAAAAAGCAAAATAGCTGGTAACAACGGTGGAAATGGACGGACCAAAAATCCGGCGCCCACTGCAGAGGAACTCGATGCAGAATTGGATGCTTATGTGAATGATATGAAAATTTAAGATTTATTGATTCTCAACAGATATATTACATTACATATTACATTTAGGAATATGCGTATATATCTATTTAAGATGTATATATTTTTAAAAAAATGAACAATGAAAGTGTGAGTCATAAGCTGGGACATAATCTTCATTTAACAATACCTCCAGTTTATACCTTAAGACTTAATACCTTCTTGAACCATTGTCACATTTTGCAGTCATATGAAAACAATTTACGCAACATACGTATTTGCATAACTGACGATTATTAAATATGATATAAGAGACTGTAATAAATTTTCTTTTTAGTTGAAGTGGATTTTTTTTGGGTAACGGAGTAGTTTACTAAAAAACATTCGCTAAAATGCATCGTGCACTGAGTGAATTAAGTTTGCGGCCGCAGTCTAAGCATTGGCTTGAAACAATTGCGCGCCATTTTCTAAAGCGGCGGGAAACAAGTAACGGGATATACATAAACGCAACTATGGTTAAATATTGGCTTTGTCGACGCATTTTGACTGAGTTTTGTCCCAAACCAAGGGGTCTGCAAATCTATCTATCTATATATATATCTTATCTTATTAAACGAGCTAAAATTGTATATATATTTGTAGCTTTTTTCAGGTCGAAAACTGCTCTAAGGA
Source organism: Conops quadrifasciatus (assembly GCA_949752815.1). Taxonomy (NCBI): domain Eukaryota; kingdom Metazoa; phylum Arthropoda; class Insecta; order Diptera; family Conopidae; genus Conops; species Conops quadrifasciatus. Next base: position 9,548,839 of record OX457078.1, on the reverse strand, counting down.
TTTCTTTGATATTCACATATTAGTGAGATTGAGAGATTGCAAATCGATCTATCGAGCTGTTTTTTAAAAAAAAATTCATTTTGGTGGGTTTTTTTTCTCTATTAAAGTGGTTGATCAACAAGTGTGTGAATAATTTATTGACATTGCTTTGTTTTTGTTTTTAAATTTTGTTCTGTTCTGAAATAAAATGTCAGTAAAATATTTTTCAAATATTATTTGACAATACATTTAAAATATTTTTCTTTTGTTTTGTAAAACTTCAAGAAATTTATGAACAGGGTCAATATTTTCAAGGCAAAAATGTTTATAAAAATTAAAAAAAAATTTTGAAAGTATACAGGCAAAGTGTTTCACTTCGCTTAAAACCGATAGAACGGCCTTTTTTTTACTATTCACACTGCAAAAAATCAAAGCTCTTCTATTTTTAAAATTTTTCTTCCCATTTAACCTAACTCATAAAACTTGGCAACGTTTGGAAAAAAGTTCCGAGCAACTGCTCGGGGTCCCAGGTTCTACTATATTAAACACATAAATATAATTAGATAAGTAAAATATTCACAGGCTAAAATTCGCAGTGATCTGAAAACAAAGCACATCAATTTGAGTTTCAAATAAATATGGCAACAATAACAATGCCTAGTGTGGGTGAACCTACACGATGATTAACGAATGTTTTTGGTCTTAGAAAAATGATTGTAATGTGGTCACATACGTGGTCGTTTGACGGTCAACGGTTTTTGCACGCATAATACTATAAACACATAGAAAATCGATACCGACATTGCGCATTTGCCGGTGTAAAATGTCAAAATAACACGGGCTCTTATGGGAAACGAGAAACAAAAATGAAATGTCTGTGCTGCCGACGCGAACAGCACCGACAGAACTGCGACATTCGCAAATATTGTCGTTTTCGGTGCCCTTGTTTCTTTTTTTTCGTTTGTTTACATTGTTTACATTTGACAGTGAATTCATCATATAGTTGTTAAATCCTACATAGATGATATTTTAATAACATCTACCCATCTTTAACTTGGAATAAACACTACGAAAACAATATTAGCCTCATAAATCTCCCTATTCAAGTCCTTTCTAAAAAAAATTTTTTATTTTGCATCCGTGGTCCAAAATGCTTTGGAACGCGTGAATTAAGTCCTGAACTTCCCCAAAAATTTTACGTGATTCAGTGTTTCAATGTTTGTCATTCATTTTTGCTCGCTTTAAATGTTCATTTTTTTATATGTGAAAGCAACAACAAAATTGATTTTCGGCAGTAATTTGACCATCGTGTAAGTTCACCCTTTGAATTATCATAAAGATTACCAATAATGAAAGCAACCAACTTCATATGTAGGAACAGTTTTTTGGTTGTAAGTCTGTTCTCGACTCTGTTAATTTGAACTTCAGTGGTTTTTCCGCAATTTCTGATTCTATACGTACAGATTTTATGAAACAGAAGTAAAAAAACGCATTGCAAATATAATTTCTGATAATATGAAACAAAATTTCAAATATTAATTTGCTATTGTCAATTATTTGTGTGAGCTTTGGTGTTCTGGGCTCCCTCAGTGTCAGCCGCTGTTCTCATCAATTTGTTGGTTGATTAAAAAACGCGCCGCCTTTTAACCTATATTAATATTTATTTATTGTTTGAAGAGAAATAATTTTTTAAATCGGCATGGTTGATCGTAGTGACAATGGTAAGTACGGCGATGAAGTAAAGTTAGCTGTATTCTCAATCAATAGTGGATCGTACCTTGCTATACTGTTTTATATTTCGTCCTACAGCAGAATCTTTTGATGACGCCGTTGAAGAAAGGGTTATCAATGAAGAGTACAAAATTTGGAAGAAGAATACTCCATTCCTTTACGACCTTGTAATGACCCATGCCTTGGAGTGGCCATCCCTAACAGCACAATGGTTGCCAGATGTAACCAAACAGGACGGTAAGGATTATTCCGTCCACCGCCTGATTCTCGGCACACATACTTCAGATGAGCAGAATCATTTGCTTATTGCCAGCGTGCAACTGCCCAATGAGGATGCACAATTCGATGGGTCACACTACGACAATGAAAAAGGGGAATTTGGTGGTTTTGGTTCTGTTTGTGGAAAGATTGAAATAGAAATTAAAATAAACCATGAGGGTGAAGTAAATCGGGCACGGTATATGCCACAAAATGCTTGCGTTATCGCTACAAAAACTCCGTCAAGCGATGTACTGGTCTTTGATTATACCAAGCATCCGAGCAAGCCTGAACCTTCAGGAGAATGTCATCCAGATTTGCGTTTGCGTGGCCATCAGAAAGAGGGATATGGTCTATCATGGAATCCCAATTTAAATGGTTAATATTCTTCCCCCCACCCCTTATATTATTTTCATTGAAGTCTTACTCATTTACAACAATTTCAAGGCTACTTGCTCTCAGCATCTGACGACCATACCATTTGCTTGTGGGACATAAATGCGACACCAAAAGAACATCGCGTAATAGACGCCAAGAATATTTTTACTGGTCATACCGCTGTTGTTGAGGATGTCGCCTGGCACTTGCTGCACGAGTCTCTTTTTGGTTCCGTTGCTGATGATCAGAAACTAATGATTTGGGATACTCGTAATAACAATACTTCTAAACCATCGCATACTGTGGATGCACACACGGCCGAAGTTAATTGTTTGAGTTTTAATCCTTATTCTGAGTTTATTTTGGCTACAGGATCTGCTGACAAAACCGTAGCGCTGTGGGATTTAAGGAATCTGAAGTTGAAACTACATTCCTTCGAGTCACACAAGGATGAAATATTTCAGGTGCAGTGGTCTCCGCACAATGAAACAATTTTAGCATCGTCTGGCACTGATCGACGTTTGCACGTTTGGGATTTATCTAAAATTGGCGAAGAACAAACTGCGGAGGACGCAGAGGATGGTCCGCCTGAGTTGCTTTTTATTCATGGAGGACACACTGCTAAAATATCGGATTTTTCATGGAATCCAAATGAACCGTGGATAATTTGTTCAGTATCGGAAGACAACATAATGCAAGTTTGGCAAATGGCTGAGAATGTGTACAACGACGAAGAGCCCGAGATACCATCTACAGAACTGGAGAGTGGAGCACCTTAGATAATAGGAGCACACCACAACCAACAGAAATAATTTGCAGATAAAGTTAAAAGAAAAGACGAAATTCATCTTTACTAATTATTTATTCCACCAACGGAGTTTGCATTATAAACAAATTTATCCTTAATAAAAACAACTCTTATATCAATATAAATAATAAATATATTTTCTATTAAACACTTCAATCATTACGTCTAGTGATCGTGCACTTTTTCGACTGCGTTTACAAGTCAACTTTCCACTTACTACGTCACCGGCTTTTATTGGCACCGATTCCTCCATGAAAAAGACGACCTGCTTCCAATGCGTAGGCCGATCCGTTGGCGCTGTACCGAACATAACTGGATTCGGCAAATCGAAATAGGTATTAAAGTAGCTAACAAAAGAACTCAGTTGGCCACTCTTTATGCATTTTAGACTGAAACTAGAAGTAAAATTCGAATAATTCAGGTCTACTGTCAGCAAATCTAGGTCAGCTATAGTATGCGCTTCAGTTAAAACATGAGTGGCATCGACCGCATCGATAAGCGGTTCTCGCAATACCTCCCGGCACATTACCGACATATCTAAACCGTAAACATTCGTCCAGAATGCAACATGTGATTGAAACAGCGACTCGTTGCCATAGCCGAGCAAGCTTAGAGTGCAACGGTTGGGCAATAATGTACCGCCTTCTTTCAGATGGTGGTCACGGGCGTAGATAACACTATCCAACATTCCTTCGAACAGCAAAAAATAACCCATCCATTCAGATATGATTACATCGAATTTTTCCTGAGGCAATCTAGTATTTTCCAGACGTCCTTTCACCAGAGTTACATTCTCAATATTGTTGTTCCTTTGTGATAAAGAAGTAAAAATTTTATAACAACAACTAGTGTAGACATTATTTAAAGAGAATACTTTACAATATCCATGGCATTATAAATAATATCGCAGTTATCAATGCCAATAATATTTTTCGCGCCTGCTTGTGATGCAAATATAGAAAGCACCGCAGTGCCACATCCTACGTCGAGAACATCTTTACCAAAAACGAATTCTTTATTATTTAATAATGCATTTCGATAGCTACTTGTTCGAACAACATCCTGCAACATTTACAACAATAATATTCCAATAATGACAAATCCATATTTATATGCATATACTCATATACCGACCGCAAGCATTTCATGGTGTATACTGAAGTGTGAGTAGCTGCTAAAGTAGCTTTCATCTGCATGAAGAGGGGCTGCAGATACACAATTTGTGATCTTACTTTCATCAGGATGGTTGTCTTTCTCAATTAAACGCTGAAAACCAACTCGCATTTTATTCATATCTTCTGTAGCTTCTTCCAGAAGTCGAGCTTGTGCTTGGACCTAAATAAAAAAATATTTAGCAGCAGTCTATGTACATATATATTTTATACCTTATGTTGGAAATTTTGAAGCAATGTTTTCAAATCATTTTCACCACTTCTAGGTGCCTCTCCCGTTTCATCAGTTAGATCATCATAGTCTGATAAATTAACAAAATACATAATGGTTTCGGTACTTTTCGGCTTTACGTTACAAGATTACCATAACTCAACCAAGGCTCGTATTTCAGTGGCTTCAAATACTTTTCATCATCCCAAAACACTTCCGTTGCTGTAGTTATTTTACTAGGTGGTATATTTTCTGAACGTATGCAATTAATTAGTTTCAGAAAAGAATACTGATCCATATGGAATTTTGACTTTAGCGTTACTAAATTGAGATCATGACTATTTTTTAAATGAATCATTGCTTGATCCACTGAAGAGCTGGTATATTCGCAGAACAAACATACGGCTGGTTCTCCATCATCCATCCAATTGTTGTCCTCACTGGAATCATCCGGCTCACTTTGTTCCAACTCATCCCCAAAAGACTCCAAAGTTCCTGGGGGAAGAATTTGTGATGTTTTTAATACTGTTGCATGTAATTAAATGGTTGTAAAATTTATCATCACCCGTAATTTTCATTTCCATTTTCCTCAGAAATAAATATGTAAACACTTTCTGCACGTGCTTTGGAATTTGTCAATAATATTGCCGCTCGCTCACTCGGCGCATGACATGAAGCAATGTGGGAATAAAGCAATTTGACCACCATTTGCAGGGACAATTATTTTGATCGGCAAAAAAGTAGGAAGAGTTATGGATAAATGTAAAGATTCTTGTGCGATTGATGTATTTTACAATAGAACAATTAAGTTTTAAATAAAATTCATTTTAACATTTTTAAACGACTGGAGTTTTAAATTTTTTTAGTTTCATTTAAATTTTTAGTTGAATTTTACTTTAGTTAAATTATTTTAATAAGGGGAAAACAGTTTGTGTTTAAATCAAGTAAAGTAAAAAGAAATGCAAACTTCTTGCTGCAAATTTATGGGCGCCTGGTCAGCAAATAAAAACTTGTCTAAGCCAATTCAAATCTATCAATATCATCCATACTATAAATAAATATCACTGTCAAATATCCATATCCAACCCACAATAATAATGTAACAAAAGGCTAAATTTTGAATTGTTTACCAGGCGATCATGAACTTTCAGCAGCAAGTTAAGATCCACAACCACAAATAAAAGTAAATTGTCTTTTTCGCCTGGCAACTCTGTTAGACATAACTTCTTTTTGCTCAGCTGTAAAAGAGATAATTCTATCTAAATTTATCTCTGGCTGTAATGAGGGCTACTTTTTAGAAATGTTTAGTGTACGGAATTGAAATAAGTGGATTAATTTTGGGTTTTATTAAAAGATCTCATTTCTTAGTCTTTAAGGTCGCTGGTGTCTTCACCCGTCTTCACTAATTTGGTCGCATACCGAGGAATTTCACCGGCATGTTTTGCCACAAATCCGCCAACTAGTAGCCAAGAAGTCAATTCATTGGGGTCACCACCGTTGGAGGAATATGATAAACTTTATAGTGCCTTAGAGATTGAATTACGGGGTGTCGACCCCGCTGTTTTAAAGAGTTACACATGGTTTGCAAATACCGCTGCCAATAACTTGGGTATCGAGGTGGGCAAGTGGTAAGTGCTTACTTTCTATATTTTATGCACAAAAAGTCGGAATCGTTGTTAAAGCATCGTTTTTGTTCAGCTGGTCTCCACGGAAGGCTCATCATGAACGGATGACGTTGCTTAAGTCGGTACACATCTATAAGAAACATCGAGTTCAGTATGAAGTTCGCACCTATTTTCGTTACATGAACTTTCATAAACTGACTGGTTCCACTTTAGACACTTTTCTGGAATATATAGAACGAAATCTACCCGAAGGAGTTGCCTTGAATGCGAAGAAAACTGAAATTCAGGAAATGCCGCAACATTTGAAGAAACAACCAGCTATGGAATAATGCTTACCCACATTAAAAAAGCTTCATTAAATATATTTGAGATAAAATGGATTTTGCTGTTTTTATTTGGTAACTATCTCTATGTATTTTACTAGCGATATATGTACCTTCAATTATGGTGGGGCCAAGTAATTTTTCCAAACCACATCTGGACGCTCAGTAATCGTATTTACTTTTAAGATACAGAACATAAACGCGTTGATTTGAATCGAGACAAGAAAAGATGTTATTAAAGAGGGGCTATTATTCTCAGTTTAGGAAGTCTCGTAAATTCCGCACTAATTTTCGGCAGAATCTAAGCCTAACTTCAAAATTGGAAGTTATTAAAATTCAATTTTAATTCCTTCAGAGAAAGAGGAATACCATATACAATAGAGGAGTACAATATCCAATTTGAAAACTGCAATTGTGTGAATAGTCAACCATTATGAAAATAAAAATATGGCTTTATTATTATCTCACTTAATAATGTTATCATAATAATTTAATCATTAATTTTGATAGGAAATTGGCCGATTAGAAGCACTCAAGACTGAAATAGGTATACGTTTAGGTATATGATATAGGTAAAAACGTTTTAGTAGTTGGCTGTCTCTGAAGCGGTGTTGGATAATAAAAAATGTGCCTGCATTTCAATATGAGGATAAATTTTTTAGTTGCTACCGTGTTGATCCTGATGTCTTATTGCTTTTCCGTTTATGGCGGCATCTGGGACAACAATGTGGCACAATTAATGGAAGAATTTAGGAAGAGAATGTGTCATCCCATACCCAAATGGGGCCTTCCAGCACTCGATCCATTTAAAATTGCTCATGCAGAAATTGGAGTTAATAACAAATACCTCGAAAAGTTAGTGGTTAAAAATCTTACATTAACCTGTAATAATACGTAGTTAGTTTTTAGTTTTTCTTCTTCTGTCACCGGTGCTCACTTGGCCGGATTGTCTGATTTCGTTATTAATGACATAAAAATTACGACTATTCCGCTACAACGGTTTAGTCTTGATCTTACCTTCCCGCTGACGACTTTAGAAACAGTCTATTCCGCCACAGGATCAGTTGCTTCTCTTGTTAATTTATCAGGCAATGGCAGTGCATGGTGAGTACATTTTTGTTATGGATCAAACACTCGAAACTATTATACTATTTTGTAACTGGTTTTAGGGTCTCTGTTGAACAGGTTCGCGTACTAATTACTGGTCGCTTCAAGCCGGGATTTTTTTTAAACATCCGAAATTTAAAAATCACGGTTAGTACCAGTGAATTTAGAATCAATTAGTGACGTGGTTCCCAAACGACCTTTAGATTACTATTCGCGGAATTAAAGTCAATTTTGACCAACTAACTGACGAAGAGAGAATTGATGATTTCATTCATGCTTTAATTAATGAATTGGGCATAGAACTGTTGGATGATGTCTGGAAGGCGGAAGGCGCATTCATCGAAGGCATATTGCAGAGGGTAATTTCTGAAAATAAATCTCAAATAGTGTCTGAATGTCAAAAAATTGCAGAAACTCAACGAAATTCTTGGAAGTTATTCCTTGAGCACTATTTTGTCTGTGATTAAAGGTGATTTACCATTGTTTGGACCTAATGACCCACCAGGCGACTGTGAGAGTTATTGAAGACTTGGGGGAAAAGATTAAAGAAACGATAAGAGTTAAGACTTTTTAAGCCAATTGCATTCATAATTTACCTTAAATATTGAATAAAAATGATCTTGATATAGGTAGATAAAATGTTCTAACAATTGTCCGTTTATTCGTGCAGAATGTTGCAAGGAATTATAAACACATTATTTGAAAATAATAAAAAAACTAATACAATATTGCGGCACAATTATTTATATACCTAATAAACAAACGAAAAATTTTCTTTAAGCAGATTTCACCCCAGGCAGGAATCTCTAGTCGTTTCAAGCAAGAAGTTCCTCCCGAAAGTCCAATGAGAACTCACAGTATATGAATGTTGACGACTCACTGATATAAATCAGCTGATAAAATTATTTAGGATTTCTATGGCTCTAGTTACACAGGCCTAAACTTTATGATTCTTCGAGGGTTACAAATGCTCGGCATTTTTTCACCATACTTCATTTTACAAGAAAATATGTTTACAAACATAAATTTGTCCAAAGGATAGAAAGCGCAAATATTACTTGTAAGATTTTCAATACAAGAACGAAGTAATTCTTGTCGATGCTACTTTGTCATTTTCGTTCGAATCAGCGATATCGTTCGCTACTAAACGACAGGGTCAAAGCCGTCGTTTCTAATTACTTTCCTTTTAAAGCCCTTTTTTTGGAAACAAATTTTAACAAAAATTCAATTGTTTCAAAAGAAACAAATACGTAACCACAGCGTTCGCATCGTTTAGAAAACGCTTTTTAGGCTCAAGGTGATAAAAAACACTTCAATCGCTTTTAATTGCTGCGTCTGTAGAAAATCTCACAATACATATGAGTGAGACAAATGTTTGTCGGTGTAAACTGCTGTTAGCCGGCTACAGACACCCAATAAAATTTACAACTGAAAAACACCCCAATCGCTTCATCTGTAGAGTAAAAGATGTATAGAAATTTCGGGTAATCAAACTAATAACTCGAGTACCGTCTGAATGAAAAGCAGACGCAAATGTAAATATTGATTTCAAAATTGGCTGCCGAATTACAAGGATGAAAGTAATTGTACAACGAGTGCAGTCAGCTAAAATAATGGGTAATAGATATGTGCTATAATGTCCAATAACAAATTATGTAAAAATTTTAAGCTTTATTGAAAAAACCTGTAAATAGTGGCTGATGAACTTATTAGCAGCATTGGGCGAGGAATTTGTGTACTCGTGGGACTAACTCACAATGATACCGAAAAAGATGCTGACTACATGTAAGTGTTCCACAAAATTGTCCATGCTGCGGCATAGACTTGAATTATTTTATAAATATGTATGTATTATAGCGCGCGTAAACTTCTGGCTCTAAGAATTTTCGAGGATCCCTTGGGAAAGCGGTGGCAACGGAGCGTAAGGGATGAACAACTGGAAATCCTTTGCGTCTCCCAGTTTACCTTGTATCATCGTTTGAAGGGGAACAAACCCGATTTCCATCTGGCTATGCAGGGTGAATTAGCAAATAATCTATACAATTATTTCATAAAGCGAATATCCGATGAATACCAGGCGGAGAAAATTAAAGGTAAAGTAAAGAAGACAGAGATTGAAATCATTTGCAAAAAGAAGTATCTTTTCATTATCCGTTTAAGATGGAAAATTCGGTGCATACATGCAAGTGCACATACAAAATGATGGCCCCGTTACCTTAGAATTGGAATCATCATGTGCGGAGAAGTCGAAAAATATAGAAGTCGGTTCGGCTTAGTAGTAATCAATAAAGAAATCCGTTTCCATTCAATTTTTAATTTGTTGAATAATACTCAATAAAAAAGTATTAAGTAAATTTGTTAATTTCAATTTTAAAACAGTTAAAGGCTCCAGACTGATTAACGTTATCAGTAAAAGTTGACAAAAGAATACACCGAAGATGGCAGTGCATCGCAGAAAACCAGTTTATCTCCGAACCGAACTTGAAAAGTGACGACGGTAATTCCGGAACCGTGCTGGGGAACACTTAACGAAAATTGAGAACTAAAAATCTGCTTTCAGAGTATATTTTGCGTAAATCGATGACTCTTCTAAATCCAAAAACACTGTTGCTTCTTTTTCGGTGTTACGAAACCAAAATCCTTTCTTACTTTTCCATTTCCAGCGACGAAAGTGGTGTATAGTATATTATCTGAAGGATCTCAAACCGACTGATAAAAAACAATAATCTCTCCTTGACTTTATTTTGATACGTATACGAAATTTATTAAACAAATCTTGGTTTAATATTTTCACAATGGGTGCGAAATATATATATACGAATAGGCAATTATATATATATATATATATATGTATATATAATAAACATGTATATATTAGTTTAATTTGGTTTACGAATACATAAGAGTATATTTTAAATGAAGTCATAAATCATATGCGTTTTTCAAAAGAAATTAACAAATTGAAGTAGATGCGATACGAAATATGCAATGTTAATAGAATAATGCAATGAGTATGTGAATAAAAAGTTGGTTATGATATAAAGTGACTTAATGGTTAATTCATAAATTTCTACGATCTTCTCGGGGGCCAGTATCGGTATGTCTTTTTAAGTGGGAGAGTAAATGCTTGACAAGATATTTCTATTTCTTTCATTTCAATTAGAAGAGCTGCGATACTGTGAGCGAGCTACCAAATTTCAAACTCTGGTAACAGTGTTACTACTAGACTAAACATCGGCGGCTATTCTTGCAAAGATGATGTCAAAGAGAGAGCGAACATCATTTATTTATTTGAAATGATCAAATGAAGAAAAAATATCATTCATTACAAATGTATGTATATACGAGTATGTACGTCAGTCGCGTGTTTATAAAAAAATACCTTAATATTTTTAAGTTATGTTGGATTAGCCACAGAAAGAAACGTCGTTTGAAAATAAAGTAAGCAATTTTAGATAAATATTCGAAAATTAAGCATAGAATAATAGGAAGGAATTTCTATTTCTTGTAAATTTTAAAGTATAGCAGAGCAGCAGCAGGCTGGTTAAAGTGTGTTGACTGCATTTAATTGAAAGGATGTTTACGCTGAAGTGCGTAAAATGCAATTAAATGCTTACAATTGAGTCGTATAAATTTTACGTTAACGAAATTTATTGCTTTAGTTCAGTTAGCCTGTAATGCAGCAGCGCTGATGCTGGTTTTTCGATTTTTTTAACTACTTACAACATTATTCAAAATGTTTCTTCTCTATTTAATTAATAATTTTTCGTTCTTCTTACTTCGTAAATTTTTTGTGACGTTTTATAAACATTCTTGCGTTTTCGAGAATAGAAGTGATGATAGATCGCAGTTGCGTTTGTTGCCTGCGATTGCTTCATTTCATTATCATTTCTTTGTGACCTCCTCCAACATTTAAAGCGCCGCGATTTACCACAGTCCCGAAGAGAAGCCGCCCGGTGGAATGCGGTTCTTGTTGATGACTTGATTGGCACCGTTTAAGCAGGGAGCTGACGAGTTCAGATCATTGCCCGATTTGTAGCCCTCTCCGGTAACTGGATTGCCATCTAGACGGAAAGAGAAAGAAATAATAATGGATGGCACTGATGGAGAATTGAACTTTGCAGAAGAGATACTTCATAAAAGAATCACTTTAGGCCTACTAAAATCAACGCCTTTTTATATCGTCAATGGTCTCTGCGTGCACTGAAAATGGCACGCACGCACATCGCCGAAACCGTACCAAAACCCATAACGATATTTTTTAAGTTATGATGAATTTCTGCCAGACCAACCAAGAACTGAACCATCTATGTATGTATTTGGAAATATATTTGGAAATGGGCAAACCTCGACGATCTTTGGGCTTCTTCTGTTTTATACCGCCCACGCCGTCTTCGCCCAAGCCCAGGCCGGTGATGGGATTACGTGTGGGCGTTGAACTCTGCCGCTCATTGCAGGGCGCAAGCGGTTCTTTCTTATCGCTGGGCGGCGACATCCTTGTCAGAGAGTTCGGATGGTCGGGATTGCAGCCGGAATCGCGTCTTGTGTTGGTGGCCACATCACCAGAACCAATCTCAGGCTTCTCAGATCTCTTCGATCGCGCCGAATGACTCTTTTCATCGCACGGAAGATCAATGTCGAGCGGTTCCGTTCGAACGCTACTGCTCTCGGTAGCGGTGTCGCTTTGAGGGCAACCGTCATCAAGCTCTGAGAGTTCGATTCATGCGGAAAGCATTTGTGTAGAGTTTTTGAAGTTGAATTTTGGAGTTTGTTACCGCGTTCACGGTTGAGAAAATTAATGAAATTGCAGATAAGTATTTGGTATAAGGCAGTACACTGAATAGAGGTAGACCCTCCCTCCCACTTACTACTGCTCATGTTGTTGTTGCGCTGTTCCGGAGAATCGTTGATTTTGATGGACGTAAATTCAATGAAATTGCCTCTTGCAATAATAATCACAATTGCAATCGGTAATCGGTGTCTGGTGTATTTCGAACAGTAGCACGATTCCCTTCTTTTTGGCAATTTAAACAAATCAAAAATGTTTGAAAGATTTCTCGTTTGCTCGCAAAAATTATGATCTTAATGAAATTATTAAAATTTTATTACTTTTTAACGGAAAATGGAAAACTGCTTTGTTTGTTCGTTTTTCTCGATTTTATACAGACAGATTCTACTGAACAACTCACTAATGGGGACTAGACTGTCCAGCCCGGTTCGGTCATTCCCAGACTTTTAATCAGGTGCATTTTGAAGAGAGGAAGGATCTGTCTGAGTTTGACCTGGTCTCTGCCCGTCTTTACAGTCTATAGAAATGACCGCGTGAGTATTTAAAGATTGGTTCAGATAGCACATATTTGTTTTCTCACTGCGGTTGTATTTAATATAACGGGTGCGCCATCTTTTATGTCGGTATGTCAACATAACTTTAACGAACCCGATTTATCAGCCGATTCACTTGAGTAAACATGTCTTGGAAACGTCAATTCAATACAATTTTAACCATGAATCACTTCACACCGAAACAACGCGCTGAAATAATGATGCTCGAAAAAGTGAAGAAGAACGCAGCAAAAAGCAAAACTTTTGTTATTCTGAAAAAGTTATTCAATATTCACATACCGACATAAACGATGGCACATCCTGTATATATGTATTTTCAATATTTAAACGGGGCGTAATAATGTTCTATAGACATTATGTTTATGCTTATGCTTAATATCTTTGCTGAAGAGACTATTTCAATAACAACCAAGCAATTAACTTTCATTAATGTACCGATATTTCCTTACCTACTTTATGGATGCCATTCATTTTCAAATTCTCTGTAGAAGAAGAAACCGACGATGAAGTCGATGATACCGATCCATTATTATCGTTATAATGATGATAGTGTCCGTTACCGTTTGCCAATAACTGAGCGCTACCATTATTGTCTTCAGTATTTTTGCCAAACGGAATGCTGCTCTTCATGTGATTCCGGGCGGGGTTATTTGGGCGGTGCGGTTCTCCAAAGAGGCGTGAATAGGAGTCGACATTTTTCTGAGCACGACGTGGTTGATCGCCTGAAAAGGAATTTCAGTTGAAAAACAAGAAATAACCAAACGATAATATTAATTAGTTTTTTGAGGTAAAAACATTGATTGGCATTGGGTGAATTATACAATATATCGTACATACAATACATCATATACTCGTATAGCGTAATATTTGGTCAATTTGGTTGATTGTTGTTGTATTATTTTTATTTAAACGTAGTAGTAGTATAGTATAATGCGTATAGTCTCTTAAAATAAATAGTCCTGATACTGATATTCTTACTCAAAAGAGAACAAAGGAGGAATCTTACAATAATTCATTGTTTAAAAAATATGGTATTGTAGGTTTTTTCCTAATTTGTGTATTTCCATGCTATGCCGTCGTCGTATATTCTATTCTATTCTCGCTTCATGTAAATATAGTATACTTTCATTTAAGATGCATACGTTCTTGCTATATTTAATATAAATATAAAAATGTGTGAACGCGTTAGTACAAATAATAAAGTCTTTAGTATAAAATAAAGAGGAAAAAATGTCCTTAAATATTGTTAGAAAAAGTGCCATTGTTATGCAAAAGTTGTTATGAATAAAGCGTATAAAATTAACTGGATTGGATCATTTTGTTTTGTGGATCAACAAAATAATAAAATAAAGTACCTATATATTTGTATATTCATTTATCATTATCATCATTATTATTATTAAATATATTCGTAGCGGTACATGGAAATACGATACTTATTATTTATGCGTGTATGGACGGGCCTCTCTCCCAGACTCTCTCTTCTCTAGACGACAAAGCGTCCAAACGACAGTGTGCAGTGTGTACACAACAACAACAACATTCTGTGTTTCTTATTCTGCGTGTGGCGTTTTGTTTTGTTATTGCATTATGGAAATGTTCTTGTGTCTAAAATTAAGTAGGTACTTTTTTTATGGCAGGCGTTAGACCAAAAAAAATCGGGTTTTTTCTAGTTATTAGTAAACGAAAATAGATTTACGGAAATACCAATGAAATAGAATCTGTGAGCTCCTTGTCGAACTGCAAAGATATGAAGAGAGAAGATATAGAGAGAAAAAAAAAACAGAACAATTTAAGATCGCATTACTTCATATTTTCATCATTTTGGAAAATAATATTTGCTAAATTTTTTTTCAAAAATAACTCATGGTTATTCGAGTCTGCATAAATTAACGGAAATAAATTTACTTTTCTACTGAAAAATTCGAGTCAGTGGTTCATGCTTACACAAAGGATTTATCATTCATTATCATCATTTTTAGGGGAGAAATTAAAATTTAACAAAAAAAACGAAAAAAAAAACAATTAAAAAAAAAGAAAAAAAATAAAAAAAAAAAGTAATACACGTACATACAAAAATATACTCGTATAGTAAAAATGCAAATAATAATAAATAAAGTCGTATAATTCTTAACAAAAGAAAGTCCATTTTATTATCGTAATTTACCATTATTTTTAACGGCTCCATTTTTATCGGATGCGAAAATGTGTGATTGCATGTGGTTCTTAGCGCTTCGGGGAGTTTGTGGTAGATCAACTCCAAAAATATCACTGGAACCTCCGCCTGGTGGTCTCAAAACCCTGGAATGGAAACAAAAATGTTTATAAATTATTAAAAACTATTTAAAGTAAATAAAAAATAATGAACTACATAATAAAAATGAATGAAATTAGTGATGCGCAATAAGGTTTCGAAATAAGGTCGAAATAAGGTTTCTCAAGAATCACCTCAATCTCGTTATCGGATTTCGTACCGACTGAAAGGAGTTTGTTTGACTCTTTCTTGGATCTTGCCTGAAACTCAAATTCAATGCTCTTCTCTATACTAAATTAAATTTGCCAAAAACTATGACTAATGATCGTGTATTCTAAAACATTGGATCTCTTGGCTATCGTTCTAAATCTTGGATCGGTTGACTATCGTGTACAAATTCGAGACATGAGCCGTTTTCTTTGAAAGTGTGGTAAGTCCATTTCATGAAAAAATACAGTTAATGAAGAGAAACTTATTCTGGTATGGTCCTTATATTTGCAATCAATTTTGAGAACAATCTGCTCAAACTGTATACAATTTTCATAAAACCAAAAAAAATCCTTATCCATGAGAATTCCATTGCATCCAAATGCAAACCTGTGAATATCTTGAAATACAAAATAATGGACTTACACCACTTTCGAAGGAAAGGGCTCATATGTATATTCAAATGTACTGTTGAAAATGAAATAAATTAAATGCCTTTTTAGGATACTGAATTAAACATTAAACAGAAAAAAAATAAATAATGAATTTAGGTGTAACACTTTCGGAAGTTTATAGTAAAGAGTGAGTTTATTTTAGCGCCATTTTAAAGACTATAAGCAGAAAATTAGAGCAACAAAAACAATAATGATAAATGATACAAGCTGAGAAGCATGAAATGCAATTTTAATGAACCTCTTTAATGTGTATCGTACGTACATAGTATGTATAAACGAGATATGTATATACACACCAGTTAATGCTCTAACGATGGTTAATTTAGTGGCTTTACAGAACTCAAGGAAACCAAGTGTGAAGTGTGTATTTAATACGCGAGTAGCTGTACCGTTGATAAGTTGTACGTATGTACATATATTCGAGCACTCACTCGCTCACACTCGAAAAAAACAAATGAAACTTCTTCAAGTTCAACAACAAGGAGTTACTTACTTTTTGCCGAATGCACTCAGCTTGAGAGAGACTAACGCGTACTCTATGAAATATGGCGTGGGCATTGCAGTGCATTATCTTTATTGAAGAAGTTTTGTAAATTATTTTGTTTTTTTTTCAGTTATATTCAGTGCTAACGGGGCGCGTTGAACTCGCTCTCTCTCTCACTGTTTGTAAGAGCTCTATAATTTCGACAGCTCTATTAATATTTCTCAGCTTGCTTTCAATTTTCTCAATCGATGCTGAATTGGTTTTTTTTTTTCGCTCAGCTGCTGATGATGATGATAATCCATTGTATCCATAGATTACTAGAACTTTTTGTATCATGCTTTGTGTAGCACAAAACCAGGCTAAAAAAAAACACCGAAAACAATTGAAACCACAAGCAAAAATTAATCTCAAGACGTCAACACGTTCATTCATTTCGTGTTTGTATCGTAGTTGTTCGTAGTTGTTTTTGAGGTTCAAATGGATTTTTTATTTCACGCTATTTGACTTCGAGATAAAGAGCAACCAACGAATGCATCGACCATCAGCAGCAGCAACAACAACAACAATAACAACCACACCACAATAGCAATAATAGCAAACACAAACAGAAACACAAACAAGTCGCAACTTCTTCAGCAAAGTTAATAAATAATTATTATGCCCAAGATACTGTGACGAGTTGAACCGCAACAACCGAACAGTGTAGACCAACCAAGAAATATTTCAGCAGCAACAACTGTTGTGTTTTTTTTTTGTAACAAACAACTGAAATAATAGCTGCAACAATAACGAAAAAAAAACAACAACAAACAACTTCTGCTGCAAAATTAAACCAAGATGCGTCCGATCGTCGCAGCGAGCAGAGACGATGAAGCTGCTAAGATTTTTCAACTTCAGGCCACGAAATTTTATATAAAGAAACCAATTTTATTATTATTGTATCCATTTGTGCTTTGGTTGATGTCGATGTTATTATTGTTGTAGAAACTATATGCAATTTTCAATTCATTTCATTTCAGTTTGTGAACCGAGTGCACTCATCATCCATCCATCCATCCATACAGTGTATTTATTTATTACCCACCATCGACGTTCGTCACTCAATCACACAGTCAATCAATCAATCAACAACGCAACAGAGTGTTTGCAATTCGTCATTCATGTTGGTTTGAGGTTATTTAGAGGCTTTTTCAATATAGTAGTATACTATTCGTACTATATAAAAAGTATGTACGTATATGAGTATATGCGTATATAAAATATATAAAAAATTTTTTGTTAATGCAACGATTTCTTGGTACGAAATTGAAGGAAGTGACAATTCAATGAACTATGAATTCTAAAGCTTTTCTTTTCGCTAAAGTCAACGTATGAGAACGAAAACTTCTTGAAGCAAATTGTTATTATACAAGTCTATATGCGCTATATAAATAAAGAAAAAAAAAACACCTGAGAACTAGCTACGTATAGCATATTTCTACAAAGTTAATATACAGTAAAGGGCAATTCGTTTTTCAGGGTGCCAAAATTGTAACTATTCCGATACGAATTCTAATGCTGACTTCAAAATTCCAATGCCGATACGATCCCAAATCCTCAAATGAGTTAAATTGGAATTTTTCAGAGCTTCTACAAATAAATAGATGTCTACACATGTAAGAAATTGATCGAATCTACAATTCCGATACCTGAAAAAGTCTCGATACTTCCGATTTATGATTCCAAGAATCGTCCCATCACTACTTGATACGTTATAATTCTCAAAATCCTTAATAAAAACACATGCCCAGATATTACACAATTTATGAAAGAATTGTGAATAATTTTGAATTCAAGAATGGCAAAAAGACGACACAGTTTTTATATTAAGAGCAGGATATTTCGAAAACCTGGTATGTTGCTGGAGTTATTCTCATTTGGAAAGAAAGTTGTATTTGTATTTAGGTCGTATCAAAAACCTTAGTGTGATCTCTTCTGTCGGTCTGTTTTATTAACTGCTGTGAAGTTTTTTTTTTACAGAAACTAAGAACTAAAAGCATTTCTTAGCTAAAGAAGAAGTAACGGTAAGAAGAAAAATAGGGAGAAATCCGGCGAACAACATGGCATGCATATTCTTTGGAGAGAGAAAAGAAATTCTCAAGCTTAACGATAAAGTTAATACTTCTTTTGTATATTTTTAATCAATAAATTATGTTGATTACAATTAAAAAAGGACGGACATATTCATGTGCATTCATTCAGAATATAAATTTAATAATTTGATTATATCTATTTATTAACATTTTTTCCCGTTGATTGCAGTGTGTTGATGAGGTTACGTTTATGAGGTTACTGTTAATGTTTCCGTTTTATAATTTTCAATTATTCTATCGACAGGTTCCAGGTCTCCGGGTGTGGCAGGGCCGGCCATTTTTGTGGGTGCAGGTTTTGTGTTTATAGGTACAAACATCCGTTAACAAACCGAACGGATCATCATACGAAAGTACGGAATCCGAATGCGGCCACCGAATAATTTGTATTCGAAACAATGAAAAATGTTATAAAATTTAAATTAAAAAATTATATATGTTACAACGTACTACAAAGAGATAGACCACCACTTTTTAAATTTTTATCCTTATTCCAACAATTTTTTCATTATTTATTTCTTATTCTTTATTGAAAATTTTAAATCTTTTGATCATAAACTAAAAGTATGACAAGTTTCGAAGATTTTTATATTTAATTTTTAATTTAAATATTGTATAAATCACGTATTTTTCGTAGCAATAATCGTAGCAAAAAAACTATTGAAGATTCAACAGAACTAAAAAAAAATAAATTGTTTTATAGTACCTAAACCTTTTGAATATTATCCTCTGACGATGGATGTATGAGTATCTACATTCTTGTACACTATTATTATTTGTTTTGCAATCTTTCACACATCTTTCTTGGTTCCGAATTCAATACGATGTACTGTAAACATACAACAAACATATTCCCATACTTATATCATTCTCAGGGCCATTATTTTATAATGTCAGCTCGCAAAAAGAAATACATACTGTATACAAATTACTCGCAACAGACTACAGAATGAATGAATGAATGGTACTTTAAGGTTTTCTGTGGCATCTATACGAATGTAACATATGTACGTATATACTAACTTCACCTCGATAATCATACGTCAGTTATGCTATTGCCAGAAAGTGGCAATACCGATTTCTATACGTCATACGTCGACAGGCAGGTAGTATACATGGTATGAGATTACAACGGTTCATTCTGCATTGCATTATCCTCTCCATGTAATAAATAGTTTTAATTAATCTTTCTTATATAACACGATTCATAGAGCAACCGGCCGCCTGCCATGCACATGCAACAGTTAGACAGTTAGTTGGTTATCATAACATGCTAATTTTCTACACGAATGCTCTGTTACCAATTTATGAAATCGCGGAAAAGTGTATTCATTCGTTAAAAAAATAACTTTAAATAATCTTAATTGGTTTACATACTATATTACATTCAGAGGAAGTAAACAATAGTCTGCTGTATTGGCCAAAAACTAAAAAGATTCTCTCAATTAGTTTGCAATGCAAAATTATACAATATAAACTTGCAAAACCTAAAATCACTGAAGAATCAGTAAGATTTCTTTAATAAAAATATGAAATAATAACTGCCTTAGGAACGTCGTTTATGGGAAATATTTTGAAATTTTGGGCCATTTTTAATATTTTCTTTAGCTTCAAATCCTCGCAATTTATAAAGTTAAAAAGACTTCGGCAAATTTAATTTTAGATGCATGAACTACAAGAGGGTAGTCATCTGTCCTCACCTGTACCCTCTAAGGCAGAGGGTAGTCATCTGTCTCATGACTTAAAAAAATGTCATTAGTTTGTTACTGCAAAGGTGTTTAAGGGTTACCTCATACCTCACGTGAGTGCTGGAGAGTAACTTAATCGGTGTTTGTGCTAATTTCTTGGCGTATAAAATGCACCCTTACAAGTGCCTTCAGCTACAAATAAAACTACAAGCAGAGGAAGTAAGTTACTCGTAAGTGAGGTTTGGATTTCAATTTGAAGTGTGTGTTGTGTGGTAAAGGAATATACATACATACGTTTACCATACCCATTTACGCTTCATTTAAAGTAGTTACGATAGCTACGAGAAGCTAAATGTTTTATGATTAACTATTTTAGATCCATATTCATTGATACTAAATTGAAAAAAGGAAACTCTAAATGAAATTGTTTTTAAATGTATGTTGGTGGAGTGGAAAGTGTGTGTTAATTCATGTTGTATTTGTTTACAATAAATGAAATGCAGCATCATTACTGCCACGCCTACTAAAATGACTGCAATAAAGTTTCCAAATCAGTGAATTATGTCCAGCGCCTGACATGAACAATCAAAACAGTTCAGAGTTAATTTCATCTTTCGATGAAAAAATGAAAATTAAAGGCTTATGGAATGCACCATAAAACTCTCTTTTTTTTCTTTCTATATGGTCGTGTTCTATGGGCGTGTTTGATGGGACGACTTGTGTCGTTCAGTTGCCCTGCATTGTTGTCCAACTTCATTCAAACAGAGGTAGTAGGTTGGTTTAAGAGAAAAAGAAAGTAAGATACATACTAGCAAAATGAATTTGAAAAAGTAGGGTTAAATGAAGCTTTCAGTCTAGAAAGAAAACCTAAGTCTAAACCTGAAAACTGTTGATACAAGTTTCACTTCGGTAAATACGTACATACTCGTATATACTATACATATATGAAGAGAAAGGGTACGAGTATCACGGTGTGAGGTTAATTGAACATTTTTTTTTGGGAAGCTTAAATGCCAGCATATAGCATCTGTATTAATTCTACTGACTTCTACTCACGAGTAGAGTGATCTTTTAGGAAAGTCTTTTCGTATACTCGAGTAGGTACTGCAAGTGTTGCAAGTACTGCAAAGCAATATACAATATTTTGCCAACTGTGTATGTACGTAATTTTCTTAACCTATTTCTATGTATTTAGTTAAGAGCAAGAAGTTTCCTCGTTTCATCTCCTCGATTCTTTTCATTCTAGTTCATGAAAAAAAAAGAAAAAGATTTGATTAAAAAGTGAAGACTATCCAACCATCCATCATTCATTTTATTGACATCTTAAAATAACAGTGAAAGTTTAAACACAAACAAACTACTGCCTCGTTCTGCGTATTGTATCGTGGTAAAGAGTTTAAGATAAAGAAATCTCAGTCGAACATAATTTAATCCTTTTATGTCTGACAGCTTGCAGGTAATCTGTCAATCAAAATGTAGCGAAAGGAAGAAGGTAAGGAACAAACATATTCGTATGTGAACATTTCCAGCGTGCTTTAATTACAAAATTATCATTGCCAAGAGCGAGAAAGAGGGCAAGAAATGTTTTAATCACACAAAATTCTCCTTTCATACAGTGCAGAAAGTAGTAAATTAGTTGTCTTTACATTACATTGATTTGATTATTTAAAAAAAAAAAAGAGAAGATTAGGAAAAAAAATGCCAGCAGAAAAGATTGGCATTTAAAATTCATGTGTTTTTTTTTTTACATTTGCTGAGATAAATGAAGCTGTGGGCATGCCTGTTTAGCGATAAGCCGGGATGCCACCAGCATTAGTTTTCTTTTGGCCAGAGTTTCTTATTTCTAATCTTTCTCTAAAGAAATTAGTAGTAAACATTTCAGTCTTAGATACAAAAAACTATGTTATTTAAGTATTTCTGCGGATACGACAAGCTATTCCTTATCATCATGATATTTATAACAAGAAAAAGGCTACATAATAATAACATGAGAGTAAAACAAATAAAGATATACCCATAATTCACGGTTAATTTAAAATAAACACAATTTTATCCAAACACATTCCATATGGCACTGAAGATTCCATATTGGCACTGCACTGATTTAGTGCCTCAATAATGACGGATTTACTATATCGACATCTACCGAGCAAAGCAATTTCCTGTGTAGACATGACACTCCCCGATGAAAAAATTAATTAAGTAAAATCAAAATTCACTATTATATTTTACTACTGCGGCGCGTGGTACTCCTTAACCAAAGCCGATCATTTAAGCGAGACATTTTACGCTTGCGTAAACAACTGAGCGGAAATTTGGAATACTATATAATGAGTTTCCAGTCGGCAGGTTCAAAAATCGCATTCTCGTTGTTCAAAGACGTTTGTTGCAATGCTTTCGTTGCAACCGCATGACAGTAAAATCAAATGAAATCCACCCTAAAAATTATTTCGGAAATTAAGTACGATCGGTCTTACTTTAGTTGAACAAAAAACTCCAAAACAAAATGCAGAAATGAATGTTGATGATAATTATTGAAGTTGGTATATGAGGATCTGTGCAGGTGGACTTTTATAGAGTTTTATGGAACAGTTTTATTACACGTAATGTAATGATATCTCTTTCTAATAAATGACTATGTATTACTTTTGTAATCGTGATCTGAACGACCGAGCGTTAGTTAGAAGTTTTCAAGTTGACAGCTCCTTTTTTTACTTTACGCGAATTGTTGTTTTTTTGTTTCTACGTTCAGGAAACGCGTTTTCTTTTTTCTCCAATTTTATTTCGGCTATGGTTTGCTTTTAGTCGCATTAATGTTTTTTTTTTTTTGTTGTATACAACAACTACAACAATGCATTAAATAGAATTGATTGTGGAGACCTTTTCTAAGTCACCGTTTAAGCTTTGTTCGCTTTCACATTAACTGACATGCGATTTATATTAACTTTTGACTTCTCTCACAATAACAACAACAACAAGAACAACATAATGACTCCCTAACAGCAGCAGCCACCATGTTTTTTTTTCTGGTCTCCACCGTTTACATTTCATTAGTTTTCAGTTACACTCTCGCTTGCTGTTTGTTGGACTTTTCCAAAAAGTATCACAAGACAATCTTCGGGATATTTTTTACTTTCACTAAAATACACAGCTTTGCATGCTGTGCTGTGCCTTTCTACAGCTGCATACGATGTGTCGATACGATATTGTTGCCTTTTTTATGTTTGGCCTAAAATTGCTCTGCTAAACGCGTGTCGAATTTTGACAGTTGACATGAGAAGGTTCGAGTTGAGAAGCGACTTGAATCGAAGGAACCAAATCGATTTGGAAAAAGAAATCCACTACAATCATTAAAAAGTTCGATTCGAGACAAACGATTTTATAATTATTGCTTTTAAGATTTTTTTTTGTGAAGTTGTTGTTGTTTTTTTTCTGCATGAAATGCAGACTAACTAAATAACAGATCCTAAAAATAATAGCAAAAACAAAAAAAAAATAAAACACTTTATATTGGTTAATAAAATAACTTCAGAACAAATTATATACTGCAGGACTTGTGTCTCTTTTTTTAAGTGTAGTAATTGTCGTAGTAAAAGTAGTATTGTCTGAGAAAGCAATGAACAAGAACTGGTCAGTGCGAAATGGTGTGTGTATGTGTGTGCGCGCGCAGCCCACGACGACGACATTAATCAATGTTTTGCGTCACCATCATCGCCCAGAAGACTACGCCGGCCCGGTCCGGTAAATCGGCTGGGCATTTCGGAAGAAACGCAAAGCGACGCACGGCGGATTCACAAGTAGTCAAGTCAATGATGATCATTAAAAATATGTATTATGCGTGTCTGTGCACATCCTTCCTCCCCGTAAACAATTATTAATGAAGAGCTTGAAAGAGTTTTAGCCATGTTTCGTTCTTGTCAGTTCACTTAAAATCGTTTTGAAGGCAGGCGTTCACGTTCGTTGTCTTGCACTCACTTGAAGATTTTTCTCAAACTGTACAAGTTATACTGCCTGCTCGTAACTCTGCTGTCAATTCACTGATGAAATATTAATTGATATGACATGCCATGATAGAGATGGCAAGCAGAAATTTAAAAATCGATAATTGATTTTTTAAAAAAACCTTAAATAACCTTTGCAATTTTTCATGGCAGATGTAAAGGCAGATGTCCCAAAATTCACGCAAGAAGTAATTTTGATAAATAACTCTGGTGGTTTCATAAATGTTGTGAATTTTTTATTGATCTATAAAGTATGATGTATAGCACAGTATACAGCATAGGGTTATATATGGAATCGGGTAAACGGTCGCCACGGCTTTGCTGGCACATACGCACTCTTTTGCTGTGAGTCAAATTAACTTTTTAATTATATATATATATTGTAAGGCCCATACAAAACTTCCTTAGATTTGTCCTCACTCTGATAATTGAGGAAGCCTTAAAACAATTTTTTTTTAAGAAAACGTTTGTAAGTTGCTTCGAAGAAATTTTTCTTGTAATATTGTAAGCGATAATAAAGTAAGAAGAAAAAAATACAGTTATTTCTTTCTTAAAAACTTCTCTTTTCGTTTCATTTTTATTTTATTTTGCTTAGGACAAACAAATTACAATTTCTCAGGCATTAAATTGCGTTATTTTTTCCTTTTTTTTATAGAGCAACTTTAATTGTCTTTTTTTTTTTCTTAAAGTAAGTAATGGAAAGACGAAACAACAGCAACTGGCTATAAAATTTTAACTCTTTGTATTAGAGATTTCTTTTTTGCGTTTGCTTTTTGTTTTATTATTAAACAAATTTGCTTATTCTTAAGATTTTGGACACTAAGAGCTTGTTGTTTAATGGTTTATTTTGCAATTCAAAGCCAGCCTTTTTTATGATATAGACTTTTTATTGTACATAAAAAAAATGTTTGTACATGTATAGCATAACATGCACATACAATAATATATGTTATATGTTTATTTAAAGTTAAAACTACCTCTCAAATAGTCTTTAAAATATTAATATTTAAAATTGCATTTTTAAAACTATTATCACTTTATGAATATTTAAGTTGAATTGTTTCCAAGTTTCATATTTTCAAATCAGTTTCAAAAACCTTAAACATAAAACCTTCCTTTCGATTTTCAACAATTTTTTTTTAGGAATTTATTGAATCCATTGAAGATTCGAGCAAAAGGAAATGGTACTTAATGATGTGATTATGACATCAATTAAAAATATACAATTTTTTTGTAAGACTTTTATGGCATTATGGATTTTGGTTTTGGGAAATATTCGAATTTTTTAGTTGAAAACTTACATCTTACATCAATTAAAAACTTTAACGATTTTAATAAAATTTATATTTATTTATTTAATTTATTTTATTAGATTAATAAATAAAATATGTTTAAAAATTAAATGAATATAGAGATGAAATGCGTCATTAAAGCATTTCAAGGAGTTTATAGAGCTTTTTTTAAGAAAAAATAATTATAAAAATTTTACTTTAATCCACATCATAGAAAATGCAATACAATAAACGTATTCAAAGAAAGCATATAACGTCAAGGAAGACCTTCTTAGGTCAATCAATCTATTGTAAAAAAAAACCAAACTCGAATTCGATTAAATAAATGCTCTTCGTACCAGTTACAATCACAATCAATGTCAAGGATAGTGAAGACATTAAATAAAAAACTTTTAGCAGAGCAAAAAAACGTCTCTAGATGTTGAAAAAATTGTACATTTATGAACTTCGTTCGTAGCTTTTTTTTTGGTTATTTGCCATGGCTTGGAAAATTTCGTGAAATCGCGATTATCATTCAAATGTAATGCGATAAAAGGAAAATTAATATGTATTGATAAACAATTTGTCCTCGTTTTTTACTGTAGGTACATTGCTGTGCAAAAACACGGACAAACACACATTCATACTTTAAAAAAGTTTAGTTTCTTTACAAGGTAAAAATATTTAAGAGTTATACAATTCACAGTAACAATTGTTTAGTCGATAAAATGGATAATCATAAAAAAGCTCTGCCTGGTATGTACTTATTATTACTTTCGTCATAGTTTGTGGTATATACTCGCGTACATATGTACATACATATGCATGTATGAGTGCCACGAGTATATCATTGAGTTCATTGTTCTCTAGTCGTCTTCGCAGTTCTTTCTATGTATGTTTCTGATTATTTGAAAATTTTCACCAAAAAAAATTTTTCATTTTCAGAATTTCCTTTCACTAAAGTGGACGACGGCAAGTAAGTATAGTCAGTCTACAGAGCCAACAAAATCGATATTTTTACTGCTGTAAAACCTTCGAGGTTATAATTTAAGAAGTAAAAGAAATTAAAAGAAAAGCAGCCAAAGAAGAAGGGTTGAATGCACTGCAAGAAAATGAATAGAAAATGTTAAAATCTTTCTGTATGTAAATTTCGACGTTATTTCCAAGCACTGCGGTAGTACTCGTATAACAGAATGTACTCGTACATATAAAAGAAATCAATACTACTCGAAAGTATGTACAATACTTAAAAAGACACAGAGAGTTTGGGATACTCTAACTCGAAAGTTGTAAGCAGTCAACTTTGACGATGAGACACGGCACGACACGCAAGTATCGTATATAATAACGTAAGCAACGAGTACCGTACGTTGTACATATTTTTGCAAAACTTTGACAAATGTTTTTGCTTAGTATAATCATAATCGTTTGGCACAATATTGAAAGATTTAGGCCAATCCTAAAATAGGCCCAACGAAATGTTGGTCGGCAGCGACCGACGGACGACAGTAATAAAACTGTACAATAATGTTCACACTTCAGGAAGACGTGTTTGTTGTGTGTTGTATGTTGTCCTTTGCACGATATTTACAATACGTACGTATTAGAATATACGCTACACATCGTATGTACATTTTTTGTGAGTCTTATTTTTTTACAGAAGAGTGAAAACTCAATAGTTTATTTTTCCGCGCTGAAGGGGCGTCTATTTCCTAAATGTCTGGGGAAAATGGTATAGCTGGGAATTAGTATGACTTCAAAGACGTAGATGAATTAAATGGAAATCCATCACGGAACGATGATGTATAGGTATTTTTTAAATTCGCGCTTTTACTTCTTAGTGCAATTAGTTAGTGTGTAATCATCATAAACCACCAAGCTTCCATGTTTTCATTTTGATCTTTTGTGTTTTTTACAAAAATTTAACTTTTCTTACTTACCGCTTTTTAGTTTTGCCGACGTTATACAGTTCGACATGTTTGAATGCTGCGTACGCGGCCATTTCGCTTAAATTTGTTTCTTTTGTTTGGTTTGGTTTTTGGTGTATGCTATTTTCGAAGTTAATAAGACATTTAATTATTGCGAATTCATTTGTCTGAAAACACAGTTTTTAATTATTGAATTTCACGGTTGGTCGGTCGACGCTCTCTAGCACGAATTTTTCTTTAGCGATGGCTAGACATTGGTCGGAGCATAGCAAGAGTAATACGTATTCCTTTGGCAAGAAGAAAGCTTGATATTCTAGTATCTGGCTTGTGGCTACCTGAAAATCTTGCCAGCAAATCTCTGGCGACTTTAATTTGACTTTAATCTAAACTGGTTCTCTTCACAACCTGAATCTGTTCCTGCAAAACGACCAGACTTTTTGCGACCAACCGCGTAATCCACAAACGCATTCTGAATTTTCAAAATTCTTCATAATTTTCTTAAACTAACTTGGCGTCACATTTGAAAATAATGTAAAACCATCATACGATACGATACTCGTAAGCAATACTCGCTGTAAGATTCACTGATTGTGTGGATCCTTGTACATACATACATATCGTACATATGCGCGTCTCTTGTTTTCCATCAAAATAATCAAAGCACGTGCCTGATAAAGTATGTGCTGGCCCACCAGAGATTACTCAAGCGGCCAAACGAGAGCATGTTGTTAACCATCGGGCACCTTCTCGACAAATGACAAGATCAAGAGAAAGGGAAGCAGAAAAAAAACACTGTAAGGTAGCTATGAGGGAGAGAAAAAGCGAGATAGAGAGAAAGAGTGGTAATAGTAGGCACTTGCTACACAGTCGCCTGGCTGTCTTGTATTATATACGAGCTTCACAAAAATCAATAACGTCCACAAGGAACGACGACGGTACATGCACAGCTTCCCGAAAAGAAAAGGATTACTTTGTTTTGTTCAAGAATTGAATCTAGATAAGTTATGATTTTATCTAAATAATGTTGTTGGTAGGAAAATTAATAATAATTCGAGATTTAGATTGGTATTGATTTCAAAATTGGGCATAAATTTTATTTCCTTTCTTGAAAAAGAAAGACTCTTCTTGCGAGACAAATTAAAAAAAACATTTGAAGTTAGAAAAGCACTTTTTTCAACAAAGAAATCTTCGAATTCGTACGAATTTAAAATTCTTTGAGTTTTTACGAAGTACGAGTGTTACCTACGAGTATCCTCGAGTGTAGATAATATTTTTTTATTTATTTCAATCAAAATTCAAAAAGTTGGAACTCAGCCCAACAAACTAAGAACAAAACGCGATGATAATTATCAAAAATTTTATTGCAATTTTTCTAAGAATGGAATGGAAGAAAAACGACACTGGATATTTTTGTCCTATCACACTTTTTTCTCACTTACGGTGGTGCTGACGTTTCGAATTTAAGCTTTCGACTGAACCAAACATGGAAATGTGGAAAGCATTTTATATTGTATATTGATCCAAATATGAAAAGTCCCAGAAAGACAGAGAGTTAGTAACAGAGAGGAGAGGAGAGAAGAGAAAAGCATTGAAAGAGAGATAGATAGAGAGAGAGAGAGCGAGTCGCTCAGAGAGCTGAAAGCTACAGAGACCGACACCATCTCAAGCGTATACACCAGCGTTGACAAGCACTGTCACCGACGATAACAGCAAGGTGAAAAGAATTCCGTTCGACGTGGATACAAAATCAGCCTCCATCACGTCAAACATGCACAGCTGTTTCCTCTCCCATCTGGGATCAAGTGAGCGCAAAGCACAAGCAAAGTCACGACTTGGCTGGTCGTTGAAAGAGAGAAAGAAGCCGGCGCGGCGGCGGCTTGCCTGCCTGCCATCCGGGAAAAAGTTTAAACACTCGCACGTTGGTAGCTGCTGTCGACTGCTTCTTCATTGCTCTAGAAAGCCAAACTTATGCATTTTGGAGAACCGACCGTTGTGTGGCGGCAGCCGCAGAGCAGGCGAGAGTTCCGTTAGCTGCAATGCGCTGCGAATTTATGCTGAATGGGCCGCATTAGTCATCGTCACAACAGTTCAACAACCGTGAAATACAGCTAAAATTTGTTTACAAGCAGCGAGTCTGCCGACGGTGAGGATGGATGAGACGTAACGAGACGAAAAGGCATAAGTTCCCGCCGACATTCTCTCTCTCTCTCGATGAAAGTACAGACACAACAGCCAGGGAAGATGAGAAAATCAGATGCGAAAATCTATTCGAGCCGTGCATTTTATACTCCTAATATTTTTCGTTAATGTTATGAATTAAGTTTTCATTAAAATACATTGAGACTGAATGCATGCATACATACTCGTTTACACTCGACCACAGCAATACGTCGGTCGTTATTGCTGCAAACTTATTCGTTCATGGATTGCGTTTTGCAGATCAACAGAGAACGAACAACAGCGAAATATAATGCCGACCGACCTGCCGACAGACAGATGGTGGCGAAAAAATGCAGGTGGAAAATTGAAAATTGGAAAGAAACTGAAGTTCTTTCTTGGCCGATTTCTTCTTTATGACTTGAAGCGGTAGGTATACGTATTCATTATAACATAACGATGAATGGTTTCGAGATTGTGTAGAGGAAGCCGACCAAGGAATGGAAGGTGGCAGTTATCCGAAGATGCATATCGCAAAAGTAAGCTAAGACGACGACGTTGAAATGTACGAAAAGTTGGACAATACTCGAATATATCCAGTATATATGCGTACATTAAGAACAGATCGGATCAAATGGCCAGATTAACTCAAAAAGAACATTAAATAACACAAAAAAATTGTATTGGTCTATACAGAAAACTCCTTAAAACTGATTTTTAGATGCTGCCGTATCTCAATTTCTTAATTGACCGGCAGTCGTGGCGGTTAAAGAAAAATTATGAATGAATGTATGTACATTCTACATACATACATACATACATATAGAAGAAATATGTACGTACATTAAATACATACACTCCAAAAAATTCTTATTATAAACTTATAAGTATAAACTTATTTCTAACATTTGATATTATTAAATTATGATTATGTTTTCTACTCAAAAAAATAAATTTTAAATGAATTTTCCTATTAAGTTAATGGTTTATACGATACAGAATTAATATAAAATTTTATCCTATTTCTTTTTCCATTACTATTTCAGCGCGTTATTTCGGTGTGAAGCGATTCATGGTTAAAATTGTACTGAATTGACGTTTCAAAACCACGTTTACTTAATTCAATCGATTAATTAATGTTAAAGTTATTCAATCTTTACCAACGACATCTTTACGACATAAAAGATGGCGCACCCGTTATAATATCTATTGCATATTATGGTATCGAATAGAAAAATTTTCATATACTAGTAAATGGTATACATTTATATGATTTTGTGTATAAAATATTTTTATATATCAATAGTATAAAATCAATTTAAAAAATTTGATAGACCATTTTAGAATAGAAAAGATAGGAAAAGAAAAATTGGTGTGGATTTGTATCGTATATACTTATTCTATTTTGAATACATTTTATACCAAGAATTTTTAGAGTGTAGGTAGAAACCGACCAATCCGATCTGATTATGTTAATCTCTGGGTTGCGTTGTAACCACCGTGTTCGAGTAATGTTCATTAATAGTACCAGCTTTTCAATACGGCTGTGAAAATCAATTTTAAAATCTTGACTAAATAAAATTAAAGCTTACGGGTCGATGTGAATGTCGAGTGATTTCGAAAGTATTCCACGAAAACCGTACCTAAGTATGGGAAAAGCAGAAAGCATCTTTTGGGAGGTAGAAAGATTAAAATCAATGATTAATGGATTTTTCATTCGTCTACTACGAATTTCACCTTCTCAGAAAGATCCTACCTCTAAAAGGGTTTTCGTGAATAACGAAAGGTTTTTTAAAAACTATTTATTATCGCTTGAGTAAGTTCTTTCTATTTTCATGTACATTTACTTTTGTAGTTAAATGCTCAAATTTTTAACGACGCATTTATAAATACATTCATCAAAATGAATCTAAAATGTATACAGACTGAATTTTCTCCGAGTTCTTGTGTTAGATTTTAGTTTTGGCATTGATTGCATTTAAAAGAGAAAAGCTGTTTTGCTTTGAAATGCCAAAAATATTTGTAATTATGTTGAAATTATAGAACGAGGATCCATTATAAATATAAATTAGTATAGCCCTTTAGTATACGCTTGACTGATGTCCATCAAATTGAGCAAGTTAATAAGCACTTGATGAAGAATGCAATTGAGGAAAAGACCAATTAATGTCTGCAATGATTTTTTTTTTATTTCTTTTTTTAATGGTTGATAACTTGAGACCGTGGTTGCACAACGGTCTCCGTAATAAATCTGTAGCGCCTAGAGCATCTCTTCAATCAAGACCACTTTATTCACTAAAGGATGTCATTTAATTAAATGTATGAGATAACAGAGTGCATGATTTCACTAATATTCTTTTAAAAATTAGCATACAAGACACAAAAAAACAAAAGAAATATGTATGGTTTTAATAAGATCTTAAAGAGTTTTAAAGTATATTTTTAATGTTTGTTACACGAACTTCTTTCAGGATTACTGAAGTGTTTCAAGGAATTAGCCTTTCTTTTAATTTCCATTCAGGATGCAGTTGATAAATTTATGAAATCTAATACAGTTTATAAATATTATATTAAAACCTAAATCGGTTTTCTCATTTATTTCACAAATTTTTTTTTGTGCTCATAAAGTCTTTCGTCTTTTCGATATACAATACATTTTTTATGTTATTAATTTTAGTGCAGATAATCACAGCACTCAACACCTCGTAACCATTGCAATGTTATGTATTAAGAGGGCCGAGCGCACGTGTTTTTACCATTAACCCTGCTGCTTCTGTGTTTAGAGAGAGGAAAAAAGACTCTTTCCTACGACTAAATCAATTTTATTTTGAAACCACAGAATGAATAAATAATGGTTTGCTGCACCTTGAAAGAGCGCACTGCTAGATTATTGCACCTGCGTCGTCGGTACGTAGATCAAGTTAAATTAAAAAGATAAAAGAAGCTTCTTTGAGCCATCACAAAAGCACGTGAGGAACAATGGAGCGGCTCGTGCTTCTGCGTAACCTTCATCACTTCACTGGCAACAGTAGCGGCAAGTGTGACCATAACCGCAGCCGCAAACACAGCCTCGGCAGGAGCAGCAGCCAGCAACCAGTTAATCGTGTTCGTGATTTCTCATGACACCGGCTTTATGCTGTTTCTTAAAGCTTATTATTTTATTTCATGTTAGAAGCTTAGGCTTGAAGTTAGCAATTAGTTTTGAAACTAAAATACTCGCAACACTTGAAGATGTTGGGATTACTCATTTTTTATTTTCTGGCTGTCTGTCGATTGTCATAAAGTGAATGCACTTTCCCGTTGATTTCTTTTCCATTTCGTCTTCTTCGGGGTTAATGATTAATTTTCCAGCTTATGGAAAAAAACTTCACACTCTTCTCAAATTTGAAATCACAGAGACAGACGGACGGAGTTCATTGTTTCAGTGCCTATCAGTCGGTTTTAGAAATTGAAATTGACTATCCGTAGAAAATTTATAACCACTATATTATTATATGATATGTATTTTATTATTATACGATATGATATTTGTTGAATTCGTTTCCAACTTTTGAAACGAATTTACGAAATAATCATCCATCACTCAAATCGATACGGGCTATAAATTTCTCTTTTACTTTCTTTAAATTGAATTAAGTACTTGCAATTAATTATATTTGTATACGTATGAACAGCATTATATCCGGTTTTTTCAGCAGCATCTCTTTCAAGAAATATTTTTACGAAGCCACTACTTAAGAAAAATCTGAGTCGGTTTTTTTGTTTCCTCTAAAAATTATCTGTGATCGAAAAACGATCTGTGATCGTCTAAACTGAAAATTAAAGTTTTAAAATCCCGAAAGAATTTTAACGAGCTGAAAACAAATCTTACTTTCCGAAGCCATAACAAAATTCTTCAAAACAGGATATCTCGAAAACTTCTTGTTTAATTCAGAAATTCTATTGAACGAAGTGCGACCTAGTTTCTGTTTATAGTTTCAATTTATTTACACTTAAGTTATAAATTTGTAAATTTTTTCGCAATTCTTCATTTCATTTATTTGTTGTATTTGTGATTTTTCGCACAAAATTTTCCCCCCCTTAAAAATCTTTCTTCGGGGAAAAAATCAAAAATAAATTTCTTATACTGTTTAAAGAATTTATGGCAACTTTTAAAGTTTAAATAATTGCGCTTAAGTATCAATTTTCTAAAGCAAATTCAATAACCAGAACATTTAGCCAAGCTTGAAGCACTGAATATGGGTGAATGTGATAAAAAATTGCAAGAAATAATTAAGTGTAATTACCTAATTAACTTGAAATTAGTAGCTTATGAACATCATCCGCTTCTTTTTGAAATTCTATTACGATATTCGAATAATTCGAGGATTAGTGAGCATAATGTTCCTGGCAATCCATCGAAAAGATTATCGAAGTTAGAAGCTAAACTTTCTCTAATGTTCACATACGAACGAGCTTATTTATTCGAAGCTTGGGATTTGTCTGACTTGTTCCAAATATTTTTGCAGGTATTTAATTACTAAACTCTTAAGTATTGTATATTTTAAAATCTCGGCTACTAACATATATGTATATGCTGCTATGCTACTAATTGTTCTCGTTTTTCGATTTTGAGAGAAATTTTATATCAGCTGCAAAAGAGTTACAACCGAGTTTTATATAATATTATGGTCTTATTATCGGTACAATAAGTGGATATAAATCACGAAATGTTTATAACGCGGCAAGGATGACAACTACTTCCTGTCGAAAAAGACCTCCGAAAAAACGTAACAGTACGTAAGAGTATAGAGAATTTCACTGAATTAATCGGCGGTATCACGAAATAGAGATTGAAAACCACACCGCTATAGGTCGAGGGGGGGTCCAATTAACCCGTCTGCTATTAAATTTAAAAACAAAACTTCCGAACCTATCCGGTGTATCTATCTACCATCCCTTTATGGCATGCCACGGCATGGCTGCAGCTGTAAATTGAAAAAAAGCACGTTTGACAGAGTCATCAACTGACTTGACAGGCTTTACTGGTGCTCTCAGGTTTCGTTTCGATACTTGAAAATACTTCTATAGCAATGAGTTTTTTTTTTAATAAGTTGTTTCTTTGAAGCAATTTGGCCAGAAGCATAAAAATTAGTATTGCTAAAAGGCTTCATTTGAGATTTTTATTTTGAAAGCGAACTTGAAAAATGCCACCATGTTCTCGTATCTCGCTACCCTTGAAATGTGCTTGCCATAAAATGTACAGAAGAAAGAATAGAGCTTTCTAATTAAATTTATTTTTTTTTTTTGGCCGGAAAGGTTCTTCACACTGCCTAAAGTCCAACAAAGCAGCCTTTAATCAGTGAGAATTTATAAGATTTTGTGTTTATTAATTAAGCAAAAAATCACTTAATAGCTTTTATGTTTACATTTTTGAAAGTAAATGTTTACGTCCTTCTATGTGCTGGATTATTGATCTCTTCTTACGTTTGTTTAATAACTGAATAAATAATTTTTGAGAAATTAAAAAAAAATTCAATTTGAGAAATTGAGTGCTATTTAATAATACCATTTATAATTATTGGTATAATAAGTATGTAAATTTTATAAAACTTTAAGTATTTCACAGAATTTTCATTTCTTTGGAACGAATTGCCATCTTTGCCCGATCGATAAATTTGGTTTCGGGCTTGTGCCATCTTCAGTGTCAACAATTTTCATAATTATTTTAAAGAAGAAATTGTTCTGAGTGGTAATCCCTGGCTTAACAATTTGCAATTTACATTTCTCTTTATGCGTTAATGAACATACAGAAATCATTATTTCAATAATGCTTTTATACCAAATAGTTTCTACTTGACTCCATCGATCTCAGACACAGAAAAGAATTGCAATCAAGTTGAAGACTTAATAAAAGATTTCAAGTGGTTGAAGAGAGAGCCATGATTAAGAAACTTTAAAATGTTTTTAACATTATAAATAACATTTTCCTCATTTCGAACTTGATTTGATTCAAAAATAGCGGGGGAAAAAAACAAAAATAAAAACCACACGAGATGAAAGAAGTTTTCTTAATATTTCTGCAACTTTTAATTAAATCGAAACACAATATAGTACTAACATGTACATATGTAGGTATGTATTAATGTTATTATTTGTATTATTAATTTATTTATATTTTTAAAAAAAGCAAAAACTAAAAAAACTCAAAATTAGGGCCAGATTTCTGATCAGCGAACCTTAGATTTATCGTTAGTTCTGCTTTGTTCATTTTGTGCTGGAAACAACAACAAATTTGGAAAATAACAAAGTAGAACCGACGATAAACGTAACGTACGTTGACCAGAAATCTAGCCCTAAATTTCAATTTATTCTCACAACTTATTTTATTCACCTTTAGGTAAATTCTATACAATTAACCACTAAATTTACAAATGACAAAATTCAACTCTACGCCGCCAAGTTTCTTGATAAACAACTTAATCGTAGACAACAACCTTGAGGTGAAACCATGAAGCTTGTAATTATCTGCATAAACCTCACTGTGGTGACGATATATACTAGAATTACTTCCAACATGGTGGTCTCTCTTAAGCAAGTATGGGTGGTGAACACAGTTTAAGAAACAGCAGGCAGCCAGCCACTGACGACGGCTACACAGCGTACCGGCATCATCGGCACACCCGGAGAAGGAAGAACCAGTTATAAAATGCGTTCCGCAATCATAATAAGTTTAATCTCTGCATATTGAAAGACCGGTGTAACATTATTTATAACTAACTGTAACATCAATCCTTGAATATTGCGGCGAGCAAATTGATAAGAATGGAACTGTATGTGCCATTGATAAATTGTGTTGACTTTATGACATTGCTCTAATTTCGAATACTCTTTCTTTACGATTAAAATATTAACCAGAGGCGTTCGTTAGCTTTGACCTGACGGCAGCTCATATATGTACATAGGTACCATGCAACCGTAGTTGTTGAATCAATGATGAAAATGGTGAGGGCAGATCAAGAAAACATATTTTCATTTTAATATTTCAGATTTGAATTATTAACCAGCAAAACCAACATTTTAATTATTTAATAATATAGTTTATTAAAATTAATTAATTTTAAGATAATGATTCATTATGAAAAATAAATAAATGCGAAGAACTATGTACGCTGTTTTCTTGGAGAAACGGTCTTTCCTTGTGTCTTTTCTATTAAGATAATTCGAATGAATTATCTTAATATTGTGTTGACTTGATAACGCTATAAATTAATGTTTAATTCTTACAAACTCTTAAAAATGACTACAACGATAAAAACAACAAGAATATGAGGCATTTCCTGTATCCATTTATCCCTTGCTTTACACTCTTTACACGAGTATAAAAAAAACTCACTTAGTCCGAATATTGTTGATAATAATAGCAGCTATAGCTAGCGACTCAACTAAGAAAAAGTGATAAATAAAATTCCGAAGACTTTTTTCTTTTGAATCGCGAGGATTTTTTGATGTATGCGATGCGAATGCTGCGATCGCGCTCTCCCAGGGTGAATGAACCTCTTCTCATGGCAGTTGCGATACAAACCAACCGAATTTCGTCTAAAAATTTGCCAAACTTGAAGAAGAACAAGTGCATTGATTAGAAGTTTATGAATTTTTGGTATGTCAAACTTGACAATGAAACAAACCATTTATCATTTAGCAACAACAACAATTATTTGACATGAATGACCTGACTTGGCTGACATTCGAAATCTAAAATTAATTTTTAAACTTTTCAATGTTTCTTAAAAGCAAACGAAGATTGCTGCGAAGAACAGAACAGAACAGAACAGAACAGAGCAGAACAGGAGGAAAATGTCTTCCGAAGTTGATTTGCATGAAAGGCGTGTTGGTTGTGTCTACGTAGAGGCAATAAACACATGAAGGATGCAAATAATGTACATATAGCCATATAAAATCGGCAGCAGTCAGTCCGGAATGCAGGCGTCTGAGTCATTTAAATGGCTGCGAGGGCCTGCGAGGGCAAACACACACCAAAGCAAGCAAGCGTGCGCGCGTGTTGTAGTTAGTAGCAGTCGGTGTGACAGATGAATGTCCAAAAAAAGGGAAAAAATTAACAAATTTGTGCATGGGCCATGCCACGCCACACGTACGGCGACGTAGAGGAGAGACAGACGACGAGCTGAGTAAGCCGAGTCATTGTTGTTTAAGACTATAGCCCTGCACCGTAATTAAGGGTGTGCACCGAGTACAGAGCACACTGCGTTGGTGTATTACACGATTACTTGGGTTTCGCGAGGAAACAGAGACAGTTGGTTGGTTAACTGCGACAGTATTTAGCGACCGACAATCTCACCCTTAAAAATCGATACTATTCATTTTTATTTTCGTTTTAAATAATAACAATTGGTTCTGTTGTGTGCTGTTTAGTCTATTTCTTGGATATGCTAATGTTGTTAAAAAAACAAACGCACATACTTAGAACTTAATTCACTTAGCCCAAGTAACAACGAATGAGAATGGATCTATGTATACTCATATACACCTGATATATACAATGGATCTTGCACAGTCTGTCTGTCTGTCTGTCTATCTGACCTTAATATTTCAGATTAATTTGAACCAACCATCGAGCTCAAATCAAATCTAATCTAACAGAGCTAACTAACGACGCCGCTTCTTCGGTTTGTCTCTGGGCGATCGATTTGATTGCGAAAACCAGTCAATGACCCTTTTTTACGCGAACACAAAGCGTAAGCAAACTGTAAATCGCGTGCTTGGCCACGAACAGAGCAGCTCTTTGTCATGTCATATCGATGGTATTCGTTTTCGCATTCAGTGTAGTAAACGACGACGAACGAGCGGAAAAAGTCATTTGTAATTTCAGCACAAATGGTTATGTTAAGCAGAGTTTTTTGATGCATTCTAGTCGCCTGCAAGCGCTGGAAGATGATTATCGCAGTAAGATTAAATAATAATGCAAGTATTCATTCGATACATACATACATACTCGCACATAGCTAAACTGCTACTATCTTTACTTGAAGTTGAACTCGAAAGTTTATGATATAATTTTTGCACTGAGTTTTCATTTTCTAGGAATTTTCACATTTCTCGACAATCTATGATCTCGTCTTCTGCATAAAAAGAAGGAAAGTAATAAATTAATGCGGGCGAATTTGAGGCGTACATGACGAAAATTGTTATAAGCCAGCCTTCTTGACTTCATCGAGTAATCGAGTATGAAATTATAAGAACCAATATATTTCTCCTTCTTTTGTTTTTTCGTTCTCTATTGCATTTAGTCGATTACAATGCAAGAATGTGTTTAGACTCTTTGATGATTGCAGTGATTTTAACCAAGTTAAGCAAGTGCCAATCCTGGTATAGCAGTTTCGAAAGAAATGAAAAAGGTATTGTACGGTATTCATCGATATTTCACGTTCGCTTACTTTGCAACAAGAACCACTTGAATAAATAATGAGCCAAAACGCAATTCTCTACTATGTGTTTATTATTGTTGTGTTGTTAGGCTGCAGTTGAAATGAAAAATGGCAGGTACATTTATTTGCATAGCCATAGCCATATGTTACAAGTGGCATATCTTAACATTGGCTGTGCGTGTAGGTACCTTACCTCTCATCATAATTTTTCATAATTATAATTGTTCTTCGAAAGGCATCGATTTTAATGTATTTTGTATGTACCTGGAAGGAATATTATTAGGTGTTCATACACATTTTTTTATATGATATATGCATATAATTGTGTTCATCACATGATGTGATTGATAAACATCTGCTCATTATAATTACTATAAATTATTCTTATTCAAAATCAAAATTAATTACATAATTATTAAAAAATAAAAATTCAAGCTAGCAAGAAATTATGTTTTCGCAAATTATTCGAAATATGGACGTGTGCCGTTCTTTTTTAATTCGATATATTTACAGGCTTTTATTTTGAATGATCAGGAGGAGAGAAATCAAAATAAGAAGATCATGGCAGGAGAAAGTAGTTTTCTTCTGCTTATCAAGAACCCATAAATTTTTTTCCAAAGTGGACGGACTTACAACACTTTAAAATTAATGGATTTTATACCGATTTTACTCGACAACAAAACAATGAGTTTGCCGGCATGAATTTAATAATAGTTTCTGTGTGTTTATACAAAAGAAGCACCGCCAAGTGCCGGCCGGTGTACTTGTATATACCTTTATATAAACGATATATTTAATCGTTTGTGGCCCTAAAACACGCGCAAAGTCCATCCATCGACTTTAGAATCTTTCTGTCTATATTACCTTCTGCTCTAAATCTTTCTGTTTAAAGAAAATGCTTTCTAAATCTTAATTGTACATGTTTAATCAGGCGTGGCAGCAGAGTATATCGTATACTCCTATATTTAACAGGTTCAATGGTTCAACCTGACTCAACCTATCGAAAATTTTCTCATTTAGGTATTCCTTCCGATCTTTATATGTACATTATTTCGTGAAAGTGGAAATTGATAAATATTCATCAATCCATTACTAGACATCATAAGTATAAGCACTCTAAATATCATCCATCAAGCTAAGCACTATGATCACCAACAAGAGAAACAAAAAACAAAAAAAAGAGAAAAAGAACCCATCCCATAGAAGAACTTCATCGAAGGAGCCCCATCTATTTGCGATCGCCATGAGTCACGATGAGTTGGACGAAAACTGTCGGTAACTTCATCTCCCACAAATAAAACAAATGGTACTAGAAAAATACATGTAGCAGCGCTTAAAATAATTAAAAGGAATAAAAAACAGCTGCCAGCTGCTCAATTACGTTCCTTCCTACCTCTGCGCAAATAATTATTAACTGCAAAATTTGCTGATCGAATTTTAACCCATATTTATTTACAAAATTGTACATACTTTGAAGATGGTTTGAGAGTTTCTGTTATTCCAATTAAGTTACTCATATCGCCGGCTTTCTTCCCGTTTGATGAAATGCAAATTTGTAGTTTGAAATGGTCGTTTGGCGGACACCAGAAGCTTGTCTTCGCTGGGATTATAATGAACAAAGTTATTGCCGAACAAAACACGTGTATTTGCGAAACTGTTTGATATGACTGAAATATGAGGGCCTACTTCAAAGAAAAACAATATACTGGACACTTTTTAAGTTCTTATCTGTTAATTTAACTAAAATCAGCCACGATTCGAAAACGTTCCGCTAACTAAACTTGTCTTAACCAAATGCGTTCGCAAATTGATCTGAACTGGGTTTAAAAATTTATTCAAGTTTCTTTTACAGGGTTGCGTGGTATTTAATTTAACACTGAACAGTGTTGCAAAAATTATTACAGTATTCTATTACTATATAATACATATCAAAACATTGGGAGCTTTTACACTGGGAATAAGCACACTACCATGAATGTTCTACTTTAGTACAAATAAGAGGTTATGCTTACCTCAAAATGTGCATATGTAAGCTTCTTTTTCGTCACGAACGAAAAAACAAAACCCTCAACACGAGCACTGCGTATTTGTGTTAGTGTTGAAACTTTTAATTATTTTACACCCAATTTTAAGTTAAGAGTTTAACAATATATCCACGAGGTCGACGTACCCACGTAAATATTTGTGTGATTATTTAACCACAAGAAATGACAAATTGTAGCTCTTTAACGATTTCACATAGCAGTAGATATTTTGAAACAGTGTCTTTAGAAATTAGGCTATGTGCTAATTCGAACTAAACGTAGAAAGTAGTTGGTAACTTTGACTGGAAATACATTGGAATACTAATATTTCTAGAGATACAAATTTTTAATCGTGATTTGACAAACGTATTATTTTGCTTTTCGATCATGCTAAATTAAAAAAAAATAAAAAAATACATACTTTAATAATTGTATTTCAAACTTTGTGAAACAGTGCCCAATCGTGGAATAAAGGAAATCTCAATAATGCAAAAATGCTCTTTCTGTTATATAAAGAATGAATTATAAATACTACATATTTGATATTGTTTTATAGTTTTTTGCAGCTTTGAATGAAACTAGTATTTACCTATCTAAGAAACGCAAAATATCTTTTAGTGGTAATATTTTCTACTAATTCATAAAAACACACAGTACCGTCGCAGTCCTGTGAACATGAATGTGCGATTCGTCGCACGTGTAAACAGCTTCTTTTGGTGCAATAATCTTATTTTCTAAACAAGTAAAAGAATGAGAAATATTGTAAACTATTACAATTATGGGTACAACAAAAACAAATACGCAACTGTACAGTCGAACCAATAATTACTATTAGGTTCCACAAATCCTGAAACCAATAAGTAGGTGCATCTCCAGTCCAAGGGAAACATATTTTGATTTTTCTGAGTAGATAGTATAAAATAAAGGTTTTGGAGCTTGTGCAGCTGGCTTGTATATAAAGCTGGCATAAATAGAAGGAAGTTATTGCATCATTGCGTTGTGTATGTAGCTTATCAAGCAAAATGTTGAATCCAATTGCCTCCGAAGCAATATTCTCCGCCACCTATGTTGACAACTACATCGACTCTGTAGAAAACCTTCCTGATGACGTGCAGCGCCAACTTTCACGAATACGCGATATAGACGTACAGTACCGCAGTAAGTTTCCAAGACGATTAGAGCCTGGAAGCATAAGTGTGTATTAAATATTAACATTATGGAAAATTGTTACCAGAAAAGATTATGATAGAATTTCCGATAGGATTATAATAAAAATAACTTGATTTCATCATGACTGTCACGCCTAAGTTTATTATTTGCTTCCGTTGCAGGCCACTTGCGAGATGTTGACCACTACTATGACCTCTGGAAAACACTTCAAAATTCCGGGGATTCTTCTGCCAATCGGCGTGCACGAGCAATTGCACGCATGCAGCAGAGTCTCATTCAAGCTCAAGAATTAGGCGATGAAAAAATGCAAATAGTGAATCAACTACAGGAGTTGATTGATCACAAGACCCGTCAACTGGACTCGGATCAGAAGAACTTGGATATAAAAGAAGACCAGCAAAGTGATGTTCCCAATTCTGTTACGCCACACAAAGTTCCCCGTACCCAGAGTCCAGCACGCGAAAATATCTCGGCAAACGGAAACAATACAGGCGATTCCAGCCTGTGCAAGGAACACCAAGTTTTCGGTTCCTATTCTGGTTGCGCTATAGGGTCTGGAAATGGTGCCTCTACTCCCTCTTCTGATCGTTCGGGACACGGCAGTAATGGAAGTGGTACACAACTCGGTGGCAGTCATGCAACTTCTAGCATTCAAGTAATGGGCAACAATATAAATCAGGGCGGCCCCGAATCTCAACGTTCCTCCAATAAACGATCGCGGCGTCGCAACGAAGCTGCCATTCAAATGGAACTTTGTGGTAATGAATCCAACTCTGCGAATGAAGGTGGAAGCAATGGAACCGGAATGTGCGGTTCTGACAAGAATAATAGTATGGGAACAAATGCAGGCACGTCACAGAAACAATTGGCAGCAGGCGCTGGAGGTAGTGCCTCACAAAAGAAACACGTCGTGCAGGGCCAGGGAGGATCCTCGTCCAGCTCCGTGGGTGCTGCTGTAACAGGTGGCAGTGGCATTGGTGGTGGCGGTGGAAATACCGCCGGCAAGAAGAAGAAACGTAAGGCACGAGGAGCACAAGCATCTAGCGCGCAGAATACACGAGAGGAGACTCCACCGCCAGATCCAATTGATCCTGACGAGCCAACTTATTGTTT
Source organism: Conops quadrifasciatus (assembly GCA_949752815.1). Classification (NCBI taxonomy): domain Eukaryota; kingdom Metazoa; phylum Arthropoda; class Insecta; order Diptera; family Conopidae; genus Conops; species Conops quadrifasciatus. Next base: position 9,505,598 of record OX457078.1, on the reverse strand, counting down.
GTGTGATCAGGTTGGTTCCCCTCCTACTAGCTATTTATTTTTTTGCTTTATAAATTATGATTTCAGATATCTTTTGGAGAAATGATACTCTGCGATAATGATTTATGCCCTATTGAATGGTTTCACTTCTCTTGTGTATCTCTTGTGCTAAAACCGAAAGGAAAGTGGTATTGCCCGAATTGTCGAGGTGATCGCCCGAACGTTATGAAACCAAAGGCACAATTCCTCAAGGAATTGGAGCGCTATAATAAGGAGAAAGAAGAAAAAACCTAAAAACAAAATTCAGATAATGAACTCATTTCGTTTCTTTTAGTTTGATTATAACATAAGATTCTCTACTTTCCTTAGTGTTTGAAACACATCTTTGTGTATAATTAATTTCATAAATTTCCGTACTTTTTCCATACATTGAAAATGTAAAGATTACTGTAAAAATTCAAAAGAAATATTAAGTAGGTTTCTTAGCTTTTAAAGTTTTGTTTTTACCTTCCAATTGAAATGACTTCGTAATCTTGACAGTCTTGATTGTATGTTTTTTTAAATACTTCTTGTGTTTTACTAGAATAAAACTCAATTAAAAATTACTTAAGTCTTGAATTAATTGACCAATATTTTCTTTGATGTCAAATGTTTTCTTTTAACTTGTTGCGACAGAGTTATCCTGTACCTGTTAAAGTATATAAAAAATTCGGTGATTGTGATAATGAGTGTAAATTAGCTTAAACTTAGTTCTATTGATTGCAAAGTTGCTTTACAGCAATTTGTCCATAGCAACGAAATTAATAAACATTGCTTTCAGTAAACAATACCTACTTATGGAGTTTGTTTCATTCATTCTGTACGGAATGAATTTTCTACACATTCTTTATTTGGAATATATGTAAATGCCGAGGAATTCAGTTGGAAAAACAACTGGACAGCTTTGTTATGCGGATACGTTTCAGGAAAAAAATTGTTAAAATCTTAAATCTTGAATGAAAAAATTGTTATAAAACGTGTGCAAATATAACTGAGTCTTTTTTTTCCAAATTTCCAATCTCCCAAATCTTTATATACATACATATATTTATAAGTTGGTACTAAAGCAAAACATCGATATAACATTCAGGAATTCAGGAGAGGCTTTGAGCTTAACGGACACAAATCTTAAAGCTAAACAAAAAGCAGAGAAAAGTCAACAATGTGAACTAATATTCATGTGTTACAAATTCTTAACACCTATCCCTATCAACAATTTAGTTAAAAATATAAACAAAACAAAAATTCTTTGTCCTATGAAAAGCTCAGTAGAAATAATTTTTGTTCTGTTATATCGAAATTCTACTGTGAAATTGATTTGAAAATTTAAGAAGTTATAAAGAAACAAATCTTTCTTCACAATAAATTTTGATAATTTCAATAAATAGTTTGAATTGCACAAATGGCTCTCCAAACAACATAGGTATTCTGAGAGTCATTAACTATTGAAATCGTCTCGAAAATCGTCTTTTCGTATTGCAAACAACAATCGTTTCTATTTGCATTGCAAACAACAATAAAAATCGTCTCTGTTGTTGTTTGCAATACAAATAGAGACGATTTCAATAGTTAGAGACTCAGAATACCTCTGTAAGTTCTATCTATTATCTATCATTTAGATTTATCTATCAAGAAGACTCCCTAACGTTTGCGTGCGTATCCGTCAGAAATCTCACGCAAGAAAAGATGAAATATATGTAAACATATGGGATAAGTTTCATAGGTTGCATTCAGAGCGGTCAAGCCTTGTTGGCTTTTTCTTGCCAGAATAAATCATGTGCTCTGAATACGTTTGCTGAAAAACAACAACATTTAAACAACAACAACACTATGCCAAATTCCACGTGGCCGCCACACGAGAAGGAAATAAAACACTGAAAATGAGTGACAGAGAAGAAAGTTCTGAACAGATGCAGCATACAAATTTTTGGCTAGAAAAAATGGCGAATGCTTTGTCAGCCCTTCTGACCTTTCTTCCCCCCTCAGACAAAAATTAAGAAAAAGCCAACATGGCTTGACCGTTCTGAATGCAACCATAGAGTCGGTGCGTTTACAACAACAGTTGTTTAGTACAAAATTGTTGTTAAATTTATACTGAATTTATTCTTGGATTTAGCTTGTTAATCCGGATTTGGTTTCAATTCTACAATACGTTTTAAATTAAGACCATAGTAAATTTTACTTATGGTGTTTTCATAAAGCAGGTTTGCTTCGGTTTAGCGCAAAACTGGTTTAAGCATTGAAAACCATTATAAAATCTACGAATAATCTCTATTAAAATTGTTGTTGTAAGTTCAGAAAAAAACCAAAAAGATTTTAGCAGTTTTCAACACTGTTTCGAAATTAGAAAACTAGACGCCATAGCCTAGTCTTTTTTTTTGTTAGTATGCTAGAAAGACATAAATATTGTACACAATAATATTCTATGAAAATTACCAAACAAAACAACACATTGGTTTTGCCTGCAACAATAGCAGCAGGAGCGAAACCAAAAATTAAACCAGTTTTTTATGGAAACATACACTTGCCGATATTCGAAAGCCGCAACCAAAACCATGTTGTGGAAACACCATATAAGAATATATACATGAATGTGTAAACGACACTGATCTTGTTTTTAGAAATTAGTATTTACACGGTGATTAATGATTGACGAATATTTTGCCTTATTTTATACTCATTCCTATTCTGGTTACACGAAGGCTCATCAGTAATTTAAAACAGGAATCTATTTTGTACCACATATTTATATTTAATTATTCTACACTACTAATTTTACATGCAACTGAAGCTAAAAAGCGTATAAAAAGTGATTGAAATATTACTACCTTTTTTTACTGTCAGAAGTAGACAAGACTTTTTGAAATAAGATTTTTCGGAAACGAAAAATAGAAAATAATTTCGATATAGACGAGCTTGGTCTTCAGCTTATTACATATTAATATTTCTCTGTAAAAATACCATTTTTCGAACAACTCTGATTTTTAACAAAACTCTTAAAATGTCAGGGATACAAAAAGTTTTTATTGTCATTCCAAACATTGATTTTGCACAGAAAGTGAGGGACATTTTGAGAAGAGTTTTTAACAAAATTTAATAGAAATTTACCCAAAATTTACTTTTGCTACAAAGACGAGCATACATTTTGCAAACAAAACTAACGAGCCATGTCCCAAGTAGATTTTGTAAGTTAATAATATTTTTTTAACCAGATTTAATTCCTCGATAATTCCATATTGTACTTACAGAAACGCGCATTCAATAAAATGAAGCATGACTTGGAAAGTTGGCGTGGACTTATCATAGCGATGGATTCCGTGCTTAAATGGAAAAAGAGTTATCATCCGGTATTGATTTTAACTGTTGTCTCGGCCTTCTACCTCTTTCTGTGGATGGTGTGCATGTCCACCCTGACCATGTTGTCGGTTTTGGGGCTATTTTGGGTTGCATTCGATTTCGCTTATCCCACAATTTCGCACTTGTTTTTTAATGCCGCCACCTGGAATGGCACAAAAGAGACTCAGTTTGAGGATGTATGCAATGAGTTGTGTGTCATTAAAACTAAAGTCGCGTCATGGTATGAGTATATATTTACAGCCAAGGAGCGAAAGTCAACCGTGGTAAGGAATGTGGTGAATACAGTAAGTTATTTAATTGATTCGATTTAACTTTTAGTTCGTTATTGTCGTGAGCATTTCACTGGTGGCTCTAGCCTATGTTGGTGCGATCATGGATAATTTTGTATTAATGTATATGGTAACTATAATTGTAGTCATGTACCCAGGCATTAAGGATCAGGGTGTCCTTGATAGAATGAGCCGTCAATGTGGACGTGTCGTAAACACCAAAATGCAGCAGTTTCGCGATATATCAAAAAAATCCGACTAAAGACAAACCATTTCTCAGTCCTTCGCATTTACAAGATATTCGGATTCGATAAAACTTCATCGTTAAATTGTCTTAAGCACATAGACTCGAATTAAGCTTGTGCCAGGTGTCCATTGTATTTAAAAATTGCTGACGAATCCTAGTCGGCTAAGTTTTCAGGTAACATCAAAATCGCAACAGCAGACAAGAATTTGTTTTTAATTTTCTATTAATGGCATTTCCCAAAAAAGTGAACCAAAGGACTTCAAATGAAAGTATTTAGTATGGTTCATTACACGATTGGCAGTAATTGTAATGTATTCAGCTAATCAGTATTTCAACGATCTACATACATACGTACGTAAAGAAATTCTGTATTTTAATTTCCATTACAAACTGTTTTAATATTAAATTTTATTGAATATACAGAGACTTTGAATATGTATTTAATTTATATATTTGAAATAGTCAATGAGTTTCTTAAACTGTACACTCATTTATTCATGTTTGCCATAAATTAAACCTAAATTCGATTGAAGAAACAAAATCTAGTTCATCTAATCAATGCACTAAATTAAATTTTTGTAAGTTATTAATACTTAACTTTAATAATTATATGTACTTTAATATACATTAAGCCAGAAATATTTCTGTGAAATATTAAAATTTTTGTTTCGATATTATCACAATCGCTACACAATTTCTTGAATAAATACTGGAAATTAAAATAGTGATAGTTTTAATAAGCAAGTAAAGACAACTTTTTGAATTGGTACTACGCCAGTATGACAGGGAGTAATATTTGTATTGTTCCTTGCAATGTTTTTAGCAAAAAAATATTTTTCCTTATGATAACAAAACATTCGTCATTAAACGTTGCGTTAAAATTACATAAAGTTCAAATTTGTTATGAAAAAATTATATTATTACACTACTAATCCGGACAAATAAAATTTGCCAGTAATTAGAAGGTAATATTTCTTCAGATCTTAATAAATTTTATTATAATGCTCATACAGTTGGATATTCTTACAACTGATTCAAATTATCTCTATTTTTGGGCGTCTGCGTTCTTGAAAAAAATTAATGATTTATAATTTAAAAGTTGAAACTGTTATATTGTACTTGATACTTTTCATATGTAATTTTTCTCCAAGCCGTAAAGCTGTAAATGCACTTTATTTATATTGATGAGGGCATGCTATAAATATTTGCATAAAATTTAAAAGGTACTTTTTTTTGATGAGTGTATGTCTGGTCCTTTCGAATTTTTTTATTAATTTACAGAAATTCTCAGTTCTCTTTTTGGACATCCTGTGTTTCGTTTTCAGCTTACGCAGTCGTAGGGCATAGTTATAATCGTTGCTGCAAGTCTACACAATCTAACTCCATCATAAAATCTCTTATTTATTTATATATAACCGTTTATTTAATTCCCTCTCGAGAAAGGAATTTAATTTATTGAAGTTATTTTTAGGAAATTATTTTAATTTATTTTTTTCTGTAATGTGAAGTTTTTTGCATACAGATTGTCCCGCGTATTTGCGACCTTCGGCCGCGGCAGTGATCATCACCCTCAATCAGCAGAATCCTCTCGGTAACGTGAAGTTTTTTTCATACAGGTTTTTCCGCGTAAACCAATTAATAAATGAATTAATTATACATTTTACAGTGAAAACAATTAATGAATTGAAAAAAATGGTATTAAAAATGAAAAATCTAAACTTTCTTCAAAAGTACACGATTTTGGATAAAATAATCTTTTTACATAAATTAAAGATATTGTTAAGACCTTCCCAATGGTACATATATCATCTAGATGTCTTATACAGTTTCGGAGATATAAGCGTTAAATTTTTAAACTTTAAAGGCCTATAACTCCTAAACCATACGAGAGCGACAAAAAATGTTGTCGTTGTTGGGATCGGCGCAAAAAACAACAATAACCAAAAAAGCAACAACAAAATTGGAGAGTTTGTGCTGTCCTCAATTTAAGCCACTTTTACATCAGCTCTAACATGTAATTATCTATTTTTTAACGTTTATTATATAGCCTTTATATTATATGTATATTATTATAGCCATGAACACAGCCGAAACAAATTGCCTATGAACTCCCTTTTCTTTGCGTTAATTTTTGTATACCTGCTGATCTCTGCTAATTGTGATGGACAGGTGATGGACAATGTCAAATATGGCCAAAATTTTCTGAATGGGAAATGATGGCTGTTTTTAATACATCTTATTGATTTTTAGAATTTTTTCATTTTAATCTAAGTGTTAATTGGTTTTTTTGTCAAGATATGCAATATATGTATGTATACTTTAGTTGCAAAGAAATATTTTTCATTATACATATTTATTGAATATATGCGAACATATTTCATATGAAAAATATATACACCGTCGGTGCGAATACGATATAGTGACAAAAGGAGATGAGCACGCGAATATATTCCACTTCCGACAGCGATATATCCGAAACAGATAATACGTATTGTATTTTCTTGCACATTGTCGAGGGTAAGAAGGAAAATATTACTTACTGCATGCTTGCAATAATCTACGAGCTCTTAAATAGGCACTGGATTAATAGCCAGAGATGGTACCGGAGATTTCTGTGCCGACAGTTTGAAAGGGAAAATCATACTTAATACTTCACTCAACGGCGTCAAATTTGAAGTGGAAGGACATTGCACGGAAACAGCGACTATATTTAATAGTAATTGCATTTGGGAATGTGATCTTGGAGACATAAAAAGGTGAGGTGGATTCGTGAAGTTCATTTATGTTTCTTAATTTTATCGAATTTATTAGAATGAAGACTGACAACCGACCGGTTAAATTGGAGTGCTATATGAAACCTACCCGCATCAAAAACTTGCCTAAGAAATTAATTGGTAGTTTGCTGCTGCCAATGCGTGGCTTGCAGACGATAGTCAACACTTGTAATTTGAATGTAGCTTCATTGCTATCTTGATACGAATTGTATTCCTGACTTACTTCTTCACCGCAGCTAAAACTTCATTGGCACAAGCTCGGCGCCTTGAATTCCGAATGGCGGCATTTGAAACCAGAAATTTTCTTGTTCCTCGTTATAGTAAAGAAGAGTATAGTGGAAAGCGGTCAGTTGGAGGCATGGTTGGGTCAGGTTAGTTTGGAGCTGGACTAGGTGCTGAGTTTCATTTTTCATCCATTAACCAACCAACCGCATTAACCTCATCAATTTCCTGTTTATATTTTAAGAGAAAGAATGTGTCCAGTGATTTGCTTTCGCCCCAGATTTCAGAAACCACGCTTATGCTACAGTCCAAAAACAATATCTACGTGCAGCTACTAGAGCAGGTTGGCCTGATACAGGTTGGCAACAATCCGGACTTGGACTGTGACATTTTCAATGTTTCCTTCATTTTTAAACAAGTCAAAGGGTTGGAGCGACTGGTTGAATGCGAACGAACTTTCGGCAATATTCAATCGCAAATGTTCGTTTTCCATTACGATTTTTTGGGCAGTGTTTCGCACTTGGAGATATTTGTCAATTCTAGCGATTGTTATGCCATCAATGAGAAAGTATCGCTTAGCTTTAAGTCTTCCCTCAAGAGTTTGCGTGAATATTTTCAGCGTATATTCTATATTCCAATTCATCTGTACCTGAATGCTATAACACTCGGTAAGTCTATTGCTGATAAACTTGGTCTACGCGACTGGTTGGGAAAGCAACCAAAATAAATTGTTCAACCGGCATAAAGCGTTGCAGAAAATTGTTTCTTTGTGTGCTTTAATAATTTTTGTGTTATCTTTAGCCAGCTACCATTTGGACTTATCTAGGCTTCTTCCTGATGATGACTTCTTTAACACGCAAGTTCTTTGGACAAAATCTGGCTCCTTCTATTTTGATCGACTGCATAAAATTCTTAGCCCCAAAGCGACAAAGCCGGTAGTGGATTTTATTTTCAGCATTCAGCTTCTTCAGTGTTACTCAAAAAAATCCAAGAATGGCTTTGCGCCTGCGCTAAATGAAACTTTCGCCACTTGTGAGCGTGACCATAGAGCGGGTGGAGACCTCGTCGATTTTTATCGAAAGAAGGAATTCATGAGAACTATACCGAAGCAGGCGAGGCGTTTATCGCCCAGCGAACATTTGTCTTTGAGCTCACGTAATTTAAATAGCTTCGAGCCGTTCGAAAAGAACTGCCTAAAATGGAATTCGGAACCGCGCATAGATGGCGAAGAAATGTGTAAAGGTGATCGTGTGTACGGCGTAGAATCGCATTATGTGCAAAGATCTACGGTTGAAAGTAGTGGACTGGCGTTTTGTCAAGGGTCACAACCAGCGCAAATCCCTACAGCCACAGCTTTCACGGACACAGACGATTTGCTAAGCTTGTCGAATACCAAACAATGTTCGGTGGCCACTCAGATCGATTGTGACCTAGTCTCACAGTCATCTTCGGTGGTGGATGTTGATGAGGTCACAGTAAAAATCGTTCAAGAGTTGGAGGAATGGAAGCACCAACAAATGAATCATTTTATGGAAGGGCTTGAACGCAAAGGGAATGACTATTTGTCTGAGCTTCAGCAGGAGTGGGAACAGGAGCGCGCTAGGTTGCAGGAACGGCTGGAGGTAAGGATAGCGGAGTGTGAAGACTTGAATACAAAACTGGAGCGTACGCGTTTAGAACTTAAGGTCAATGCAAATCAAAGAAGAGTCAATATGGAAATTGGGGAGACTATAAAAAGCGACATCCAGCGCAGCTATGCAGAGAAATTCAATGCTCTGGAAATGGAAATGAAACGGCTTCAAAAAGAGATGGATCACAAGGGAAGTCTTCTGGAACAGCAACGTAAGGTGGTTCAGCTGGAGAACAGCAAGCTGGAACAGGAGCGCGCCGATTTAAAAGGACGAATTGCTGAGTTGGAGAAACACTTGATGGCAGTGGAGGAGACGCATTTGTCTGCAAATGAATTGAAGACGGTTTTGAGCGATTTGGTAAGTATGTCGTAGGACCAATCCTTTTCATTTCTTCACTTATGCGTTTACGATGTTTTTTTAACTGATATTTTCTCAGCGGATACAGACAGATCGTTTTGCCACGATGGAAAAATCAAAGAATTATTATAAGGAGGAGTGGGTAAAAGCAACACGAGAGTTGCATACAACAAAGCTGAGCCTCTTAGAACGACAAGAGAATTGTATGCACGAGAATGATAACAATAATTTAACGTATGTAGATATTTATTGTGTAAATGATGGACGCATCGTCGTTATAAACCTGAAATATTTCAGTTTGTGCCTGGAGGAAATACTGACTGAGGAACAAGACGCCTTAAAAAGCGATCGTTCCGATTTAAAATCCGTTAAAAATGCTCTATTCACCACCTCTGAAACATCATCAACTTGTGGCTTTGAAGACGACTAGTGAGGTTTTGAAGCCGTTTAGAATGAGGTGGCATAATAAGATGTTTATTTTCTATTTAGGTTGATATGTTAGACTTTAATATGAAATTACCTGTGATCATTTACTTTTAGAAGAGGACATAAAATCTTTTGTATTGTTCAATTTTTAAAGTTCTTTAATTAAAAAGTTTTATTATTGGGTGGGACTATTCTTAAACGTTGTGTATTATGTCGCAATACTCAGCGGGTGGGTGGTGAAGTGGCAATGCATTTCTACCATTTGTGGTAATAGTGTCGCAAAGGTTATGCGACAAAACTTAAAAATTCCATAAAATTGTCTTGACTCTATATAGTGTATATTTTAAACATGAACTTAAATCTGGATCAATGGTCTTTAGACTTTATCAATTTAAGGAACCCTTATGAGTATAAAATTATTTCGCGGAACCATGGACCGACTTCAAATGTTGGAATGTCCACAGCCTAGGACCTGGGCAATACTTTATTATTAAAAGTAAGAAATTCTCGAGCTGATAAAGCACTGCATCAACAACACTGCATCATCAACTGCTATGTCAGTTTCGAAGCATTCAAGACGTGTCATGCAGACCTCTATGTATTGTTTTTGCGAACAAAAACTACAGATAACGTTCTCACCAAAATTATTTAATGAAAATCCTTGTTTTTGGTGTGCTTTAAACTATGGTATGTCATTCCGAAATCGTAAAATAATTTTTACTTACCTTTTGAATGTACACAATTTAAAAAAACTTTTTTTGAAAGCTCCTCGCCAGCTGATCGTAAAATGCAGCACAGGGCGAGCCGTAAACCAACTTTTCATTTTAAAACTATTATAACAACCAGAGCCCCATTTCACCAAATTATAATTTACAGTTTGCAGTTGTAGCTAACAGTTACAAATTTGTAAATTTAATTTTTGTATTCAAAAATACAAAATATACAAATTTGCATTCACAAAAAATGGGAAACTACACTCGGGCAAATTTTCTGGTTCAGCATATATTTACGGAACTTGTGTAATAGAGATGAATATTACAAATTTAGTGAAATTTAGTACGTAAACTACAAATGTTGATGAGACGTATATTAACATACAGTCGCGGAATTGCTACACGTCAATTAAAATGAAAATTACGAAATATGTATTAATAAGGTTTTTAATTTGGATTTGGACCCAGCGGGTGGGTGGTGAAGTGGCAATGCATTTCTACCATTTGTGGTAATAGTGTCGCAAAGGTTATGCGACAAAACTTAAAAATTCCATAAAATTGTCTTGACTCTATATAGTGTATATTTTAAACATGAACTTAAATCTGGATCAATGGTCTTTAGACTTTATCAATTTAAGGAACCCTTATGAGTATAAAATTATTTCGCGGAACCATGGACCGACTTCAAATGTTGGAATGTCCACAGCCTAGGACCTGGGCAATACTTTATTATTAAAAGTAAGAAATTCTCGAGCTGATAAAGCACTGCATCAACAACACTGCATCATCAACTGCTATGTCAGTTTCGAAGCATTCAAGACGTGTCATGCAGACCTCTATGTATTGTTTTTGCGAACAAAAACTACAGATAACGTTCTCACCAAAATTATTTAATGAAAATCCTTGTTTTTGGTGTGCTTTAAACTATGGTATGTCATTCCGAAATCGTAAAATAATTTTTACTTACCTTTTGAATGTACACAATTTAAAAAAACTTTTTTTGAAAGCTCCTCGCCAGCTGATCGTAAAATGCAGCACAGGGCGAGCCGTAAACCAACTTTTCATTTTAAAACTATTATAACAACCAGAGCCCCATTTCACCAAATTATAATTTACAGTTTGCAGTTGTAGCTAACAGTTACAAATTTGTAAATTTAATTTTTGTATTCAAAAATACAAAATATACAAATTTGCATTCACAAAAAATGGGAAACTACACTCGGGCAAATTTTCTGGTTCAGCATATATTTACGGAACTTGTGTAATAGAGATGAATATTACAAATTTAGTGAAATTTAGTACGTAAACTACAAATGTTGATGAGACGTATATTAACATACAGTCGCGGAATTGCTACACGTCAATTAAAATGAAAATTACGAAATATGTATTAATAAGGTTTTTAATTTGGATTTGAAAAAAATCGGAGCCTTTTTAATTTGTATTTAACTCAGAAATATGTACATTATTTGTTATTTGGCCAAATAAGACAAGAGCATAAGAAAAATCTATTTTAGGCTGCATTCAAACGTGTCAGAACGTGATTATCGCTTTGCTGTAATCTAATTTTTTTAATGTAAAAAATACAATAATATACAATTCTACAAAATTTGTAAAAACATTTATTTTAGCTGAAAGAGAATTTTACAAAAAAATGAAATTTTTACGAATTTGTTTATTACTAAATTTATTTTATTTACTTCACAATTAGTAGCTTTAAGAGCTTCCTTAATGAAAATCCTTGTTTTTGGTGTGCTTTAAACTATGGTATGTCATTCCGAAATCGTAAAATAATTTTTACTTACCTTTTGAATGTACACAATTTAAAAAAACTTTTTTTGAAAGCTCCTCGCCAGCTGATCGTAAAATGCAGCACAGGGCGAGCCGTAAACCAACTTTTCATTTTAAAACTATTATAACAACCAGAGCCCCATTTCACCAAATTATAATTTACAGTTTGCAGTTGTAGCTAACAGTTACAAATTTGTAAATTTAATTTTTGTATTCAAAAATACAAAATATACAAATTTGCATTCACAAAAAATGGGAAACTACACTCGGGCAAATTTTCTGGTTCAGCATATATTTACGGAACTTGTGTAATAGAGATGAATATTACAAATTTAGTGAAATTTAGTACGTAAACTACAAATGTTGATGAGACGTATATTAACATACAGTCGCGGAATTGCTACACGTCAATTAAAATGAAAATTACGAAATATGTATTAATAAGGTTTTTAATTTGGATTTGAAAAAAATCGGAGCCTTTTTAATTTGTATTTAACTCAGAAATATGTACATTATTTGTTATTTGGCCAAATAAGACAAGAGCATAAGAAAAATCTATTTTAGGCTGCATTCAAACGTGTCAGAACGTGATTATCGCTTTGCTGTAATCTAATTTTTTTAATGTAAAAAATACAATAATATACAATTCTACAAAATTTGTAAAAACATTTATTTTAGCTGAAAGAGAATTTTACAAAAAAATGAAATTTTTACGAATTTGTTTATTACTAAATTTATTTTATTTACTTCACAATTAGTAGCTTTAAGAGCTTCCTCATTAATAACAAATTTAAATTTAACAAATACATACGCTGTTTTCTTCTTAGAGATAAAAATGGAATTTTTGATTCATTGAAGTCTGGAAAACATGATTCTTTCTTAAAGTATTAATTCAATGAATACTCGCTCGGCTAAAGAGCAAATCCGCTACTACGTCAGTGGATGTTTAGGGCAGTAAATTACATCAGACTCGGACCCGGAATCCGTTTCAATTGCCTCGTAGCATTGGGTTTGCTCATTGGGTCCTTCTGAGGGTGGTGGTTGAAGGGCTTTCGTAACGGCTTCTCTGGGTTCTTCAGCTAGATCTGGCTCATCACCATCTGGCAGTAGAGCCACTCGATCATAACTGTAGGCAACACCAGCACCGCTGTGTGCTCCTTCACGTCGGCATGGCAATATTTTCTTATTCAATGAACTATTACAAAAAAGTACGAATGAAATCACGATCACCACCGGAATCATCATTATTAGAAGGAAAAAGATTTTGGGACGGATGCCATTTTGAGTGTCATGGGAAGTGCTGCCGATGCCGCTGCTGCTGCTGCCAATCAACGAGCCGTCCTGACTGTTGCCCGAACTACGTTCAGCAAACACATAGCAATAGCTTTCGTTGAGGAGCAGCGCTTTGCGCAATTGGCTGCCGGGGTAGCAGGTGTTGCACTGTGAGTTGAGTGGTCCGTAGCAAGTGAGACAGCTTTTGTGGCATACTGTGCACCATCTTCGTTCCAAGTGAAAGTGATCAGGGAGGGATACAAATGCTTCACGCTCTGAATGAATTGTACGTTTACGATCTGTCGACAGAAGATTCTCCCTCCGCTCATTTGGCGGTAGCTCATTGGATTCGGTTTCTTCTATTGCTTCATCGGTTGTTGCGGTCTCCAGAAGGGAAGAGGGAAACGTGTGCTGTGGACACGTTTGGTAGCAGCGGCCTTCGAAAATAAATGTTGGATAAGCACAAACTACGGAAAGAGAAAGAGGTTAGGTTCTGCAGGTTGGTAATTTAAGTTGTTAAAAATTATGAAAAAGTTAGATGATTTTGGTATTAGTATGAAGGTTTTTTAAATTTAACATTTCATTAGATTTTGTAATAAAGAGAGAAAAAGATTTGCAATAAAAATTAAAAAAGCCAAAACAAAAACATCCTCTTGTCTCTCTTGTCTCTTCTCAGTTTTGCGCGAAAGAGTATAAAAATTGATAACTTCTGCTATCGTTCGTTTTCTCTTGTTAGTGTCTAAATTTTTTTCTGTTGGATTTCTGTTTACATTGGATTCTGTCAAATTCTACAGAATATGATTTCAAAAAGTTTTACAATATTTTGTAAAACAGAGGCAGATCAATTTCCAGCTTCATAAAATTATACTAGAAAACTAACCAAATTAATTTCAGGTATTTCGAAAGAAAAATTATTTCAATATTAGTAGAGAAGTTGGAGAGAGAAAAGAAAGTAAAGATTAGTGAGAAATAGTTTCAGTTAAAAACTGAAATTTTTAAATGTTTAAAAATTGAAAGAGTCAATCAAAGAAAAGGAGTTTTGTCACAAAATCTGACAAATAAACAAAATTTTAAATAAAATAGGGCACCTTAATATCTTAACACATTTACATTTTTACCCCCTTTGTATTTTAGAAGAGTTCATGAAACTATGAACATTCTTTAAAAGCAATTTTAAAAATGTCAAGTTATATAATACAGAATTTAATTTGTTTACTTAAGTCAACTTAAGACGTTTTACTATGTGTGTAGGGATTTTATTTTAATACGTTTTAAAAAAAAAAAACTAAAAACTTAGAAAAATAAAAATTTTCAATGTATTATACAAAACATATAGCTTTTAACTAAAATAATAACTTCCAGGTAAAACAAATATTTTGTAAAATGTGAGACCATTACCGTATACACATTGATAACGCATTAACAATTCAATAAAAACACATTTAATAACTAAATGGGAAGTGACCACCAAAATAATAATCTTCAAGACAATCAAATTAGAGCAGGATTTACGGTCTTGCAAAATTAATATGGACTCAGTTCAATCCAGAAAAAAAGAGCATGCCTCATTTATAAAAGTCAAACAGTTATCTCAGTTCAATGTACAATAACTCACAAATTAGATAGATTTTATAAAATTTTTGTCTGAAATCAATTTGATGTTCTGCCTTTTAAATACGAATATATGTATGTATTGTATACAATATTACATATTAAAATACACAATTATATTGATCATATAACGGTAGCGGCATCTTTTATTTCGGTATGATGCATTAAACTTGAACTTTTATCAAACGGTTGACTTGAAAAAACATGTTTTTAAAACAACAATTTCAGTACAATTTTAATCATCGCTTCACAGAAAGAACGCGCCGAAATTGTGACGCTAAAAAACTAGTCAAAATAAATTGTAAAGGACAAAATTAAATAAAAACACCCGACATAATACCCGACATAAAAGATGGCGCACCCTGTACTTTCTCAAATTGTGAATAAATAAAATTATAAAAAAAAATATCTTCTTGAAAAGCGCAAACCAAACATACTAAAAGGAAGAAACTGAATTCAGGATTAAAGCAAAATAGTAAAACAAATAGGCATCATTAACTGTCATTAACATTAAACATAACTTCTTACGTAATATGTTACATATGTATATACTCGCACATAGTCCAAATAGCAGTCAAAGTTATTACAAACAAAAAGTGGTTAAAAGTAAATAACATTTCTCACTGAATGTATTAACAGTAGAAGCCTAATAAGACTGTAAGAATGTTAATCCAACAGTTCTTATACGTGCTTGTACATGTACATACATACAATACTTTCATTCATTACAGCGCTGTTATCCCGAATAATAAAAACAACAGAAAAACGTGCCATGAGTACAGTATGTCTTAAATGTTACTGGTAAAAGAACAAAAAACAACAACGACAACAATACAGAGATTGATTAAGAGCGCAACTGTTAGACTAACAGTTAGACTAACAGCTAAGCTGTAAAATCAATTTGCAATAACATCATAATAAATAAACTGTGGTCTCAACAGAACGCAAAGAAAGAAAATTGAAAACTGAAATCTTATACATATAGTAATAATAGTAAGTTAATCCTTAACTGGTATTATTTTTACTATTTTCCGGTTAACTTGGAGTTTTGATAGATATTTTTTTTACCGTACACCCGGATAAATTAAAGGGTAAATTATATTCACTTTGTTCTTCCGTTTGTAACGCATTGAAGAAGGCGTGGTAGGTGTAGAAAAGTATACTTTTTTAGTTTATTTAATTGTTTACCTTTTTATTTTTTAGTTTTATGGCTATTTTAATAGTTAACTGTTAGTTTTGATATTTATATTTAATACTTTTTTTTAAAATTAACCGGCAGTTTTGATAGTTATTTTTATTTATTTTAAACAATGATAGTTTTTTGTGTGTAAAATCGTTTTATTGGAATAAATAAAAGTTTTTTTAAAACCTTTTCGATTCAAAAATTAATTAAAAAAAAATGTTAAAGGTTTTAAAGGTTGTAGAATAAGGTTATTCTACAACCTTTAAAATTTTTTTTTAATTAATTTTTTTGGTTGACAAAATTGAGAGAGAGAGAGAGAGAGAGAGAGAGAGAGACAGAGGGAAATAGTTAAAAAAGAGTTAAAAAAGTTGTAAAAAAACTCACCGTGTTAGCCGGAATCTACAACTCATCAGTTTATATTTTTTGACTCTGAATGTTTTTGTTTTTTGCTGTTTTTTTTTTGTTTATTTGCGTTACGTTTTGTGCAAGCTTTACTATTTTGTCGGTTTTTTTTATTGGCTTTACCAAAAACATTTTTTATCATTCGAAATATTTTCAAAGCTTACGCGTTTACGCTCGTTTTTTTCCTTGCAGCCTGTGTTCAGTTTGCGCTTTTAATATGCTCAGACAAAAAGAGAGAGGGAGAGAGAGTGGCTGTAGCAGATTCATGATAAGGATAAATAAGACGACGATATGAGAAGAAACTTCATTATACAAAGAAAATGTACATCATTAAAAAAATTTACTTAAAAAAAGAAAGTGTTTTTAAAAAGAAAGAAATTTCTCACTGTTAAAAAAGTCAATTAATTGATTTTTAAATTTTTGCTTTGATTTTCAAAATATTTATTTTACCAGCATTTAATCTTTCTTTTAGTTCGTTTTAATAAATTAGTTTGTGTATGAATTTACTTGTACATATGTACGATAATATACATTCGTGTATAGTTGTATAGATATACTTTTTATGTACATTCATACAGATATAAATTATTATTTCTTTACATGAAATTTCCTTTTTTATTAAAACTTATTGACGAAATACTTTTTTGCGCTTTGTCTTTGTCTTTGTCTGTAATTTTAAACATATCGTGTATTTGATATTATAAATTGCTCTTAAGACTAAAAGACATTACCGTCGAATCTTTACATGTAATGCGTTTTTAGATGTAGTGTAACTTAGTTGTCGAGTCGCTTTAGTTTAAATTAATAGTAATATTAGAGAATTATTAATATTAATTAGTTTTTTTTTATTTATTATATGTTTTTGTTTGCTGTTTTGTTAGCTACAAAACAGATACAATATTGCTTAAAATCTAGCTTACAACACGTTTACGCTTTTGGCATTTTTCGTTTTATTTTTTGTAAATTCTATATAATTTTAGGGATTTATTGATTTACTGCTTCTTTCCTTTTATTTGGCTTTTTTTAATGTATTGTATTAATTTTTATATATGTATATTTACTTGTAGTATGTATGTATGTATGTATATGTAATACAGTACGTGTTTATGTATGTATATGTTTTTTTTTTATTGTTATGATTTTAATTATATTTTGTTCTTCTTAATCAAAACCTAATCAAAAGAATGTAAAATTTTTACTTCATTTTTGCAACGAAAAAAACGATTACTGCTTATTGAAGGAAGGTTACTGCTTATTATATTATTTTAAAAAAAATAAGTACAAAAGTCCAATAATAAAATAGATTTTTAAAAAATTAGGTTTTTGAAAAAAAGCCCGAATTTCAGTTTTCAAGTATTATCGGTTAGAGTTATGTATGTATTAGTGTTTTTTAAGACTATAGAATGTGGAGAAATTTTATTTCGTCTATGGCTTCATTTGAAGATTTCTTGAAGGTTAAAACTTCTCTGTTCAAAGTTTTTATATATTTTACTACTTATTTTGTGGCTATTTGTATAAAACGAAACGAAAGAGCAATAATAAAACAATAATAATAAATTGCTTCGTACTTTCATAAATTTTCTTTTTCTCTAACGATCGTTTTCGTTTTCGTTTTGTTTTTTTTTTGCCCCTTTTAAGCCCAAAAAACGGAGAAAAATAATCATTTTATGCGTTCTCGTAAATATACAATAAGCGTGTGAAAGTTTAATATTGATTAATAGCTGTTAAATAACTGAATAACTGAAAACTCCTGTACACATATTTTTGGTTTAGCACTGCATTATCATAGCTATTTTCTAAATAACGAGTACATATGTATGTATGTATGTATATTTTTAAAAAGTTGATTGTAATAAGTTACGAAAAAAATCCATACCTTTTTTTTCGAATGTACATAGGTATGTACTTAATCAAGCAATTAATTTTAACACACAAGCTTATAACGATATGTATGTATAATAGTTTCTAATGTAGATATTGACTAAATTTTGCCTTTTTATAAATTTTAAAATTCGACTGATGAACTAGAAAATAAAAACCACTAAAGATTAACTCTAAAAACTCCAAAAACATTAACTAAAAAAATAGTTAAATCATCAAACAGTGCTACATACGTTCAAGCGAAAAATATACAAAGACTTCACTCATTTGAATATTTTGAGTTTTGATTTTTGATAATTCTTGATCTTTTTTTTGTTGACCCCTTTAAAAAAATGCACTTTGTATTTTACATTACTCTTGCCATCATAACTTTGCTTAATCTGAAAGAATTTCTCTAGTACGTTTTGCGCTTTGTTCTAGTTCTAGAAATTTGCAGCTAAATTACACTTTTTAATTAATAAAAATCTACTGAAAATTGTGGCAAAGTGTTGTAAAAGATTCATTTAAAAAAGCCAAGTTATGAAAGGTGTGAACATTTAAGGCGCATATTCAAGGGCTTAAAAAAATAGAAGTTATTGCCAAAAATAGAAGTGAGCAAGCGGAAAGCTTACTTACTTTCAAACTATTTATATACTGTATAGGAAATTTCTAAAATTGTAGCACTGTGTTATTTATATTGTTCAATATAATCCATCATACTCGTACGGGTATATGTACGTATAAACTGTTAAGAGTTGCTATAGAAAAAAGATCTAATTAAATATGTATATATTTTTAATCACAAATTGCATGGAAGATAAAGTTTTCTATTTGATTATATTATAACTAAGATTTCTTCTTACGACAAGCCCGGTGGAAGATGAAGAATACAAAGCAATACAACAACTATTTTGTGCTCTTTCATATTTTTGGTTGCTAAAAAAAATACACTCGCACCTTAAGCCATAACCCAGTGATCGGTCACCCACAGATCAGTGATCAGTGATTAGTGCTTAAGTGATGACTAAGTGTAGGATCGTAATAAGGTTAAGGTCTTTAAGCGTAGCAGCTGGTCAAAGTGTTTTTTTTTATATTTTTTTTGCCTCAAACTATTTATTGTTGAATAATTATATATTAACTATTATGTTTGAGCATCTGCTATTGTACGCGTGTATGTGTGTGTATGGTATTTATATGTATTTTGTAATTAAATATATGTATGTATGTATAATAAAAAAATAAGGTACTAATTATTATATTGTAAGCAGCAGCTCTTAAACTTAAAATCCAAGCTTATATTTTCATAAGAAAATAATGTTATGCTTTTTAATATAAATTAAAAACAGAAAAAAAAACGCTTGATTGTTGTTATTGCACTCGGTTTTCTCTTATTATGTACATACATACAAAAAGAAATTAATATGCGCTAACATACGATAATACGATACAATTTTTTTAAAGACGTAGGTACTACATAATAAAACTTTTTGATTATACAACATATATACGATAATATATAAATAGTATATATGTACTATATTATAAGGATATGCAATAGGATTAGTTGCTTTTGTGTGTCACACAAAATGATATGAAAATATTCAATCATTGACGAGCTAAATTATTATAATAGATAAGATTGATGGTTAATATATTTATAAGTTACATAAGTTAAGCAACGTTTGATTTCATTCTAAACAATATTCATGATTGCTAATCGATGATCAATATCGAAATGATTAACAGACTGATCAGAGGTGGCCAGAGCGAACAAAGTATTCTTATTAAATGTTAATGTCGAACGATCAAAATTGATCAAAGCGATCAGAACTGAACGGAATTGATCAAGTCTAACAATGAAAAAAAATCTGAGTGATTAAAGTTGATGAAAGGAGCGATCAAAAGTGATCAGAGCGATCAGAGCGAAGAGATTATTGTTAATTAGAATGATCAGAGTTTAACAGAATTGCTTCAGAATTGAATTGAGTCTTCATAACTGTTAAGAGCATTCAAGGTGATCAAAGTATATCAATTTTAAAGTGATCGGAATTGAACGGAGTACTAAAAAATGGATTAGATCACTTCAAATTGATATGAAGAGAGTTGATCAAAACGATCACAATTGAACAGAATTAATCAGATCTATCAAATCCTAAACCTCGGCGATCGGAGAAGCATTTGGGCGTTCAGAACTAATTAGAGAACTATTTAGAACTAACTAATTAGAACTAATCAGATATTAATTGATCACAACTAATCGGTTCATTAAATATTGATCAAAGCAATCAAAATATAGATCAAAGCGAAAAGAATTGATCGGAGTAAAAATAACTGATCAAAATAAGCGAGGTGACATCCTCAGTTAGTCGTTATCGTTAGTCAACATCCAATCGTTTACTGACTGGATTCATTCGGGGATCGGTCTGTGTAAAGATTATCCCATTAAGAGTCACATGAATCGTGTTTGATTTAACTTCAAGCGCTCTTTTTACATGACATCGCGTGAGATCGAAAGCCTCGTTTTTTCTCAATTACGTCATAGCCTTATGTAAATTAAATAATTTGTTTTCTCCCACCACAAACAGAATTATTCTTAGACCACTAAATTGCTCTTCTTGGGACTTCTTGGTATGGTCATGGTTTTTAGGAGATAATGTTTATTCCTATTTGTATTAGTTTTTAGGATTAAATTGCTTGCTTGCTATTTTTAAGGTTGAAATTATTTTTTGATTAGAGGAACTATGTATTGTCATAAAATTAAAGAAAGTCTAAACTTTTCTTGACTTAAAATAATGTGATCTCATTTACGATATGATTTTTTTCACTTTTTTGTAAGCAAGCAGTAAATAACTACCGCTAATTACGAGTACAATTATTATATGATATAAATGATGATATTATTTGCTTATAAATCATAAATTATCAAATGATAATTTTAATTAAATTGATAATTTAATTTTTCATATAATATTATTAATTTGTTTAATAAATTTTTATTTAAAATGTTATTAATTCACTTTTGCGTGTTTTTTTTAAAACCATCCTTCTTCAAAATCTAAGGTTAACGTTTGCAAAAGAAGTACAATTCAATAAAGTAGAATTTTTTTTTAATTCTTACAAAAAGTATTGCTCTTTTTAACTTCTTTTTTGGTTATGGTTTTTAGAAGATAATTATATTTTTGTGTCATTTTTAGCATTAAAGTGCTAAAAAAATAGTAATTTTAAATTATTTAAGTTTTAATATAAACCAGTACAAATCATTCAATACTCGTAAACATTCTTTAAATCTAAAAACTTTCATCTTTTATTTTATAATAATTTTCAGATATTAAAATTATTGAAAAACAATTTGGCACTAAAAGAATTAACAACAGGTAATGGAGAAGCTTGTTTAATTATACTAAATTTTATTAAATTAATAAGAAAATTTTAAAGGCTTTATAAAATCACGGAAATTTTTTAACCATTAACCAAAAAATGCGCTCATAAAGAAATAAATGGGTTAAAAAAGTGACAACCCATGTCGGAAAAGTTATCTTTAATTTCTACAATTAAAATTTATTGTGGTATTTTTTAATCTAAATCTTGCTAAAATTCTAAAAATATATCGAAGAGAGTGAAGAATAATTTAAAAAAGTAGAAGATTATGAAGAGAACAATTTATTTTGAAAGAGAACAAATTTATACAATTTTTTTTTTTTGGTTATTTTTATTACTTAATTGGTAATTTCTGTTTTTTTCTTTAATATTGTATTTTATAAAACAACCTTTTCCGTGTTTATGTACCTATTCTTTTATTTGCTTGAAGTTTTTATATTTTAAATTAAGTTATATCTATATTATTTTATTTATTATCGTTATGGTTTATTAAATTTATATCGTTTAAAAAAATTAGAGAAATTTGCACCGTTTTTGTGCGTATATTTTTTCGTTCTTTTTTTAAGAAATTTATGTTTTTCTCGAGTTACAGATTTTGGTTTGAATTTCGTTTGCAAAAAAAAATTATAATAAAATAATAAAAACAAAAGGATTCTTATAAAACTAAGATTGGCTTATATTCTAATAGACCGACCATTCGTTTGTGATGTAACCCAAGCTCATTCTTAGTTTTTTACATTCTCAAGAGTTTGTGCTTAATTTTAATAGCATTTTCTTGTTGTAAAACAAATTACGGTCACATTTTGATTGATGATTATTATGTTTCAATTAATATTTTTTTATGCGTTATTAGCGCATTTTTTAGCCATAACGATGAAATGTTTTGTTGAGATGTTTTCAATCTGCTGCTAACGTTAATGCGTTCTTTAGTAACATTGATAGTGTTATTATTATTATTATTATTATTTTTATTGTTATTATTAATATTGGTATTAATTTTAGTACCGTTACCGTTGTAAATATTATCAGTGCCTTGTTGATTGCTTTTTAACAACAATTGCACGAAGATAAATAAAAGTAGACACAAACCTAAGCATCTTTGGTCGATGGTCACTTTGAGGCAAGCAGTGCTGGTGCGATCGCTTGTCATGAGACTGGATTCGCCAACCTATAATAGTCATAGAAGGAAAGAAATAGAAATACAGAGAGAGAGAGAGACAGAGAAAGGCAGAGAAGAGAAAAATAAATTAGCGTTCAATTTCTTTTCAATAAACTTATAAAATATAATATTAAACTATTGTAGGTACTTTTTAATAAATATTTCTTTATTGTAGTTTATATCAACGAGTATTTTTCATAATTTTCCATTTTCCCAAAAATCGTATCTCATGAAAACTTCCGTTTTTTTTTTGAGCGTTTTATCGAGATTATTCATCGATTCATGATTTTTTAAAGAAAATCCCATCAAAACCAGACAATTTTATTTAACTTTTTTCCTCGATTTTGCAATTTCGGCATTGAACATTTTGAAAACTTTTTGACATACTCGTAGTTACTTTATTAAAGAGGCCATGATGAAGTAGTATTTAAGGTTTTGCAAAAGTTAATATAGTCTTGTTAATTTTTTGTAGGCGTGTTAGTTTTTATGTTATTTCTTTTTTTATCATTTCAAATATGACGAGTATTTTCTTTTTGAAAATCTAACTAGCAGACGGACGGGCGGACCTTTTTTCCTTATCTTGACCCAACAAATGAATATTTTTTCGTTGTCTTACAAAACACCCTGTATATTCGTTTAAATCGCTGTACTAATTTCGATCTACCAATGACAATGCTAATGGTAATGCTAATGGTAATGGTAATGATTTGTTTCTATTCAGTTAAAAGGCAGCATTACAGCAAATTGACTTAGTCGGAGCCACGTTTTCATGTTGTAGCCTTTGCTTGTGTTAAATTTGCACTGCATAAAGGGTTGAGCACAGCAATTTACGTTTAATAGTATGTCAGTTTGGGCAGTTTTCCTAAATTGTTTACTAAATAACTTCACTCGCAACTTCAAATATTGTATATACGATACATCGTCGATTGTCGTGTGTACGACAACTGACATCCATAGTTGGTATGTCCAGGAGGCACCCAACCACCCACCGTCTAATCAAACAAACGTTTTCGTGCGTGCTCACTTTGGCATTCTCTACTCGATCTCTGATATTTTGATAGTGGTGAACATTTACAGGCAGCGTTGATTAAAGGTCATTGACTTTTTAATAATGAAGTATTTTTTGTCTGCGAAAATTTGAGGATAAAAACTGACTAAAAAAATGATGGAAGGCAGGAAAATAAGGAAGGAATAAATGCATGTTCTCAGTCAAACATTGTATGAAAATTCGGAGTATTAACGATTCAAGAGAAAAATAAAAGTATAAAAAAACTGTAATTTTTCTGTCGTTAAGCTGCTTCAATTCGACAAAAGTAAAAATCGTTAATAAAAACGATTGAGAGACCTGCTTTTGAATTAGCCTTAAAAACGAAAGTTAAAGGCCAATCGTACTATTGTTTACACTAAAGGCCAAAAATCACCCTCAATCAGTAGGAATCGATTCAATCCTTTGCGTTTTGCTTGGCCCTTTGTTTCATTCTCTGCTTTGTGTGCTTACACAGTAAATAATTCAGTAATAAATAAATACTCATAATGTCTGGATGTCTTCACTGACAATATGCTCCGGCAGTTTTAGCCTTTCAATTAATTATTCTTTGACACTTTGACAGTTTTTAAATTGCTTACTCTCCTTTTTTTTCCCCTTTTAGGATGAATAATTATTGAACTTAATTAGCTCTTTTCAGCGGATTTTTTTTCTATTTTTATTTCCTGTTGTTATTTCCTAGATTTATTTCCTATTTTTATTTCCTAGACCTTAATTCTCCATTTATCGATACCAATAGAACCTACTTTCCTGCTTTCTGAACTTCACCAACCCGTTCCATGAATACTCAAAATTCCAAAAATATTAAAAATCTTCTTCTTCCTGTTCTTCAAACTTGCTACATACCTTATTATGTTGGCAATTTTCCAATTGGCAACGTGTTCAAACACGTTTAGCCAAATGAATTTAATATTCTTCTACGCCATACTTGTGCTTTTGTTCCATTCTTTGTTCAAAATGTTGAAAGCGGTATTTGGTAACCGCATTTGGAATGTCCTCGTAAACGGGGAAAAATGGTCGTCCGCCGTTCTAAAGTATTATTCTCAATCATGTGAGAAAATGGAAAAATAACCAGCATGGAGAGAGTATGGGGGGGAAGGGGCAAGCTTCAACGCCGCAGACTCCGTTCTCTCAAACGAATAGCTTTAAATTATGTAATTCGCAAACAATGCATGGAAAATGTGAAATGGTGCAGAAAACGGTCTAGTGGTGCATAGTTGACAGCACGTCGTTTGTCGTTTGTCGTTTGTGGTGTGGCAGGCGCAAAGAATTCACATGATGATGACGGGTCATCAGACCAGACCAGACTAGACCGCATTGCAAATGAAATGGTGTGACGTGTGTGTTTTGTGAAAGGGAAGAAGGGTGGAATAAATGGCCCCTGAAGCAAAGCAAGTAAGCAAGCGTGCATTGGGCCTTCAGCTTAAGCGTCCTAGCTGTTGCCTGTTGCATTTTATGTATAACACTCTCGCATATAATACTCGTGTAATAGACGTATGGATATACTAACCTGCTCTACATTACGCCATTGTCCACTTGCGGCATCGGGATCGAAGTCAAGATGATTGTGATCCATATCATTGCCATATGGATTATAATGCCCCGGAGTTTGATGTACCGGATCATCTGGTTGAGCGGGTAGTTCAGTACCATGAAAAATCAAATCCCATTGAGTAATTTGAGCTGTTATAAAATAAAATAGAGACATTAAAGTATAATATTCGTACTATGTTCTGAAGAAAATGGGAAGAAATAAGAAAATATAAAATAATATAGAAAAACCAACATTTTATAAAAGAGGAAACAATATGAAAGAAAGAAGGACCAATGTAATCTAATCTAAAATATTATGGACTTTGGTTAAAATTTCTTCTTATAGACAATATTTGGCAAGGAGACTATAAAAATAAGGATAATGCTCTTGAGAATCGATGAGTATTGAAAAGAAAAGTTCAATGAAACCGTAACGGAACTGAAAACTCGAATAACTTTGCTAGAGAAAAAATATATCCCCGGAAATAATCAGTACCATTGAGCGACCCTCTGTTTGGTGCCGCACTAGCACCTGGTACTTGTTGAGTACTTCCACCACTCTCGGATTGGCGAATATCGGCTGCCAATGCCGGCGTCATTAATTGGCCGTTTTTTTGCGTTTTGTCAAGATTTCGTTGCTCTTGTGCGAAAATCTGCGATGCTTTTTTGGAATTCTCCCGCGAGGGCTTCGAACCACCGCCTCCACCGCCGCTGAGAAGGCTCGAAGGCGGTCGAAAGGCTGATAGCAAAGCTTCAGTAGCATCGGTCTTCGATGTCAAATCCATCGAAGTCGCTTCATTCTTCACCGGAAATGCTTTTCTATTGCCCGAATTACTTAGTCCCTCTTTTGTTCCCTGATAGGGCTGAAACTCGGGAAAGATGGCCTCGATCTTTTCGTAGCGCTCGAACATTTTGGGTATTCGCTGATCGCCGGCGGCGGCGGTGAGCTTCGCGTGCGTTTGTAGGGCCGTCGTCTGACTCTGTTTAATCTGTTTAGTTGCTTTGACGGGCAGTTTGGCATAGCTAGTCGTCTGCGGTGAGGTATTCTTGCTCGGCAGCAACAATTTGGCGTTGTTGTTGCTCAGTGGCGGCGGCCCTCCTAGATCGCCAATAACTTTGCGCGGTGGTCCCTGAAGGTCTTCGTAATTTCTTAACCTCTCACTGGAATGAAAAGCGGACAATTTCGGACGCTGCGACGTCGAGATAATTTGCATAGATTTATTAGACTTGTTGTTGTTGTTGTTGTTGTTTGATATACGATACAACTTATTCTTAGTGTTGTTCGGCGTTGCTGATGAGAGGACATGATCCCCGCCCTTCTTGTTGTTAAACGCTTTTCCATTGTTGTTGTTGTTATTATTGCTTTTATTGCCCTTCATTTCGCCGGACTTGCCTTTTCCATTGATTTTGCTTTTGTTTTTGCTTTGCGTTGGTGGGCCCACCACCATCAGAGAATCAAAGTTATCCATCATGCCGTGGTTGGATTGTTGTTTTTGCTGTTGTTGTTGTTGTTGCTTTTTATTGTTGTTGCCTCCGTTTGGTAGCAACGGACTGTTAGCAACAGCAGCCTTATAAACGTTCTTATTGAGCGGAAATTTGGCCAAAAATTTGCCACTATTGCCGCCGGCTGTCCCCACGATTCCGCCCAGAATGCCGCCGAAATTATTCGGGGAGGAGATGCGCGGATACTGCTCCGGATAGAACTGATGTAGGTTAGTTGTTGTGGCCGGCGCGCTAGTATTCGGTGTGGTATACTCGGCGGAGGTGGTGCGCGGTATCGATTTGGGGTCATTGGGAGAAATGGGATATGTCGTTCCGTAGAATATAAGCGACCATTCACGCAGCATTGCATGTCCTTTCAAGGGTGGAATGGTCGCGCAAACACCGCATGCGGTTTAGTTAGTTTAGAAGAAGAAGTAGAAGAAGGATGCGCAAAGTTATCAATTATCAGACGATGATCGAAAAGCATCGAATGAGCAGCATGTAAGAGAATGTGAGAAAGAGGCGTTATGCGAACAATTTTTAACGCTTTTAGATTTGCGAATTTAACATTAAAAAATCTCTCAAAACTCTTGGAAGACTTACCCATGAAGCGTCCTTCGTTGTGTATCTCCAGCTGCCAGTTGCCATGCGGCGATTCACCCCAAGTGTGGACGGACATAAAAGGCCACTGATTGAAACCGGAACGAGACGCGTCATGAAGACTGAAACGAAAAATGAGGTTAAAAACGGTTGTGAAGTCTGGGTAAATAAAAAAAATCTTCAAATTTTATAAAAAGACGAAGTTATAAACTTTGGTGTGGCAGAAAACAAAACGGAGGAGTAAACCAAACGAAAAGTGAGGTTAAAAACGGGTTTGAACTCTTGGCAAATAACCTAAAATCTTGAAATTTTATAAAAAGACGAAGTTATAGACTGTGGTTTGGCAGAAAACAAAAAACAAAACCGAGGAGTAAGCGGCTATGTCTACTTTGGACTCATCTGAAGTGAAGGCACGGTTTTCCAATCATTAAAGAATTGAAAAATTACTCAATTTCAAATTCTAATTTATTCTCAAAATATTTTTGTGTATTCTACGTACATATGTAGACAATTTTTTAGAAAAGCAAAAGACTCTAAAAACCGCTTTAGAAATTTTTGTAACAAATCGTTACAAAAGCGAATTTGGAAAGAAAAGCCGACAAATCAATCGACATGTCGGACCTTCGTTACGGACCACGCATCCAAGTGCAGCAGCGGCCACGTCAGCAACAGCAACGGTTCAACGGTTCTTCTGCAGCACGGCAGCCACTGCTCTTGCCCGCTGCTGCCCAAAGGCCGCCTACACTGCTGGATCAAATCGGTCATTTGCTTAATTTGGTGCAAATGCTAATGAGGACGGCGGAAGAGCAGCAGCAGTCAACGTTAATGCCAACGCCAATGCTAATGTCATCGCCTTCGCTGTCACCTTCGCTGTCACCTTCGCCTTCTCTATCGCCTGCATTGCGTAATGTTATTCCCGGCGGCAGGAACATCCGCAAGCAAACAAATTCTTACCAGCGAACTGGTCTCTTAGTAAACGAGGTCGCCCGAGGTGTCGCGACGCGTGTTCAGCAAGCAAGAACCAGAAGTACACTTGCCACACCCATCGCCAACACCACCAACAACAGTAGTAATAGTAGTAGTAGTAGTAGCAGCAGCAGCAGCGGTAGGAGCGGCAGCGGCAGCAGCACTAGCCTTCTTCAAACACAATACGACGAATTGAATGCTTCACAGTTTTGTGAATGCGGTGAATGCATCTCATACCGGACCAGACGAAAACGTTCAGTGGCTGCTGCAGCAGCAGGTAATGATTGCAGCAGCACTTCGCCTGACAAACGGCCACGTCTGATGGCGGCGGACAGAAACTTCCAATGCTGCATTTGCTTGGAATCTTATCTCACACAATGCCCGTTGGCAACGCTGTGTGGGCACATCTTCTGTCGCGGCTGTATTCTGGAGTGTCTCAACAGAGCGGGCAAGTGTCCCATTTGTAACCGCAAACTCAACACTACCAATGTCCTGAGAGTCTTCTTTTGATAATTTTGAGTGTTTTTCTTTACGATACTTCGATACGGTTTTTCTTTTGATGTGGGGTATATTTTTGATGGGCAAAGGGGTAACTAAGAAGCTCCCTAAGGGGTGGTGGGTAACTTCTGATTTATTAACTCATATTACTATTTTTATCTATCTTATTACTATTAAGCATATACCGATTTAATATTTGTGGATACTTATAGTTTATATTATATTTTTTTGGGTGTTGTTATGGCTTTTATCTTTAATAAAATGATTGTTTATTTCACTTTAACTAAATTCTCTTAGTCCGCGACTAGAGTTGAACTCAAAATTAACCCAACTAGTCACCCCTTTTTAAAAGAATCAGCCGAAAGAAATGGCTTTTTTGATTGGAAGAAAAACACTATGATTGCACACAACTTTTTTGCGTTATGTCTCCTCCCTCCACCCCACCCCTTCCTGCCCTTTCTTTTAGAAACTCACCGGGATGTTAGCAGCGTTACTTTGGTACCAGCTGGAGACTTCAAATAGAGCTGAATATCGCCACGCCTTTGCGATGTTAGCGTTATCTTTGCCTGCACATGTTCCAAATAGTTGACCGACGAACAGTGCTTGACGGTAAGTTGAAGTGTGATGTAACCCTTGGGCGGAATGACTCTACAGTTTTTGAAAAGAGAAATAGTAGTAGAATTTTGTTAACCGATAACGATATAATACTGCGCTCTAGCGGCACTTACTTGTCTACATGTGGTGCATTGATTTCGCAACGCTGTTGCTCCGGCACGGTTTTCCAGGTGCGTGCCACCTTAACCATTCCCGCCGCATCCATAAGACCGTACCCAAACGAATGACTGATACGTCTTCCGACGCCATTCTTCGACCATGTTGGATCGCGCAAGTTGGCCGGCTTCGCTGTTCGCACGACAATGTGCTGCAGATCGCGCCACGTCAAGTTCTGATTCGACTCCAAGACCAAGGCGGCAATGCCGGCGGCCAACGGAGCCGACGCCGAAGTGCCCGTATGCGAAACGGTACACGAGTGATGCAAATCGGTCGTCACCACTTGTTTCTCACTCTGCCCGCCACTGCTGTAGGTGGTGGCCAGAGTCGAACTGCACTTCTCCGAATACCAGGGCACATTGCCCTCTTCGGTGGCACTAGATATTGACAGTGTCCAAATGGAGTTGGTGTAGCCATCGCAGTTACAGTTGTCCAATTCGCGGCCGCCATTGCCGGAGGCCCATATGAAAATGCTGCCCTTGCCGTTGCGTCCTTTCGTCACGCCTTCGATGAACGCACGCGAAGCCATCTCGCCGGGACCGTCAACCGTCTTGCCGTCGTCGTCCGGGCCCCACGAGGCGCTGTAGATGTCGATGTGCTGCGGGTTGAGAGAGAGAGAGCGCGCCTCGACGGCATCGGTCACGTCGCCATCCAACATCCGGACACCGCCAACACTGGCGCCATAGGCAATGCCCACCGCACAGATGCTGTTGTTCGCAGTGGCCGCAACCTCGCCGGCGCAACGGGTGCCATGCCGATTGGAGTCGGTCATGTCGTAAGTGGGCATCGGATTATCGTCGTGGCTGTTCACATCGTACGAGGCTTTTGGATCCTGACAGAACGAAGGAGAAGAAGAAGAAGCAGCAGAAATATTAGCAACATTTTCGCCCAAGAGAGAGAGTAATAACTTACGTAATTGTGTTCAATATCTGGATGATCGGACTCGAGGCCATCATCGAGAATTGTCACAACGATTCCTCGGCCAGTGATGCCCTCCTTCCACGCCGGCACCACATTCATATCCAAGCCTCCGCCGCGATTCTGAAAGTACGAGCATTTAGTAGTTCGTGCTATAGAGAGATAACTTCGGAAAATTCGTCAAATTCGATCACTTACCAGATACCACATTTGAGCCCATTTGGGATCGCTGAAAGGAACTGCATCCACAAGGGAGAGGGCTCGCGAGGAGGTGCGCGAAGGACGCATGCGTATATAATCTCTTTTGCTGCGTGACTTGGCTACCTGCTGCTTGGCCCAATGAACGCGTTCATCCTCGTCCAGGCGCGTCTGATGAACGGTCGCAGGCGTCAGCGAACGTTTGGACACTTTGTGATGGGCAAAGTGAAAATGGTCGTCAAAAATCTGTAAAAAAAGAGATTTTTTATAATAATTTTTAGAAAAATTATGTTTTTGAAGGTATAATGTTATGTTAAAAAACGAAACGCTAATGTTATAGACCTGAAACGCTGAGGCAAGTGAGTCTGAGGGCTGCGAAGTACCCTAAAACACCCCAAAAACAGTGCCGCGCTTGGTTTTTTTAAAAGAAAATCAAATTTTTAAAAATTTTTATTAAGTAACAATAGCACAGTTTGTCAACAGTTTGTTTGAAAATACATAGGCTTAATTTGGCAGCTTTCGTCGTCTCTCGACATGTCAGAGGGTGGTTGGTCTTTCCTGAAACTCTTCTCCGGAAAGCTTCGGCCAAACCAGTTGGCTCAACTGAAGGAGCTGACTAGACGGAACTTTGCAAAGCATTTTTTCGATCCACAGGATATCGGGAGTGCCGCTAAGACCAAGGCGTGGAAGCTATTTTTCGAACTTATATTTTCACGGCACAAGCGTAAGTACATAATAGAGATATTATACATATATATTAGTAAATACTTTGATGAAAAAGTTGCCAAAGTATGGTGAATAATTCTTTCCCATTAGTTATAGTTATTCGGCGTGGGGCTGGATCATCTGCTGATCGCGAAAAAGAATCAACCGCGCACACAGCAGCTGTTACTCAGTCACATGGCTGGTTCCCCGATGCCGAATATCTCCAAAAATATTCGGGTGTATACGTCGAAACGCCCCCGCAAGAATCCCACCGAAAGCCGCATTACAGCGGCAAGATGATCACCAAGGCGAGGACCTATCAAACTAGAATCATCAACTTTGGCCCTTGCCATCCGGCCGCTCACGGCGTTCTCCGGCTGCTGGTCGAATTGGACAATGAGACTGTAGTTTCTGCGGATCCTCATATCGGTCTGTTGCATCGTGGCACCGAGAAGCTCATCGAACAGAAGACCTATCTGCAGGCGTTGCCCTACTTCGACCGACTGGACTACGTCTCGTGTTTGGCCAACGAACAGTGCTACGTGCTGGCCGTCGAAAAGTTATTGGGCCTTCAGGTGCCACCACGTGCCAAGTATATACGCACCTTGTTTGCCGAAATAATGCGCCTCACCAACCACACGATGGCCATTTCGTCGGCCATTATGGATTGTGGCGCCATTACGCCGTTCTTCTGGATCTTCGAAGAGCGTGAGAAACTCTACGAATTTTGCGAGCGGGCCTGTGGTGCTCGCATGCACATGGCGTATGTGCGGCCGGGAGGCGTCGCCTTCGATATACCGCTCGGCTTCTGTGCCGACTTGTACGAATTCATCGCTAAATTCAGCGAAAGACTGGACGAAGTGGAAGACGTGGTGACAGGCAATCGCATTTGGAGACTGCGCAACATAGGAATCGGTCGAATATCGGCCCACGATGCCCTCAACTATTCCTGTTCGGGCGTGGTACTGCGCGCTGCCGGCATTAAATGGGATTTGCGCAAGACGCAGCCGTACGACGCGTATGGCGACATGGAGTTCGATGTACCCATTGGCAGTAATGGCGACTGTTACGATCGGTATTTGTGTCGAGTGCGCGAAATGCGCGAGTCGTTGCGCATTCTGGAGCAATGCATCAACTGCATGCCCGAGGGTGAGATCCGCTTGGATGACCACAAAATAGCGCCACCAAAACGCCGCGAAATGAAGACGGGCATGGAAGATTTGATACATCATTTCAAGTACTTTTCCAACGGCATTATAGTACCGCCGGGAGCCACATACACGGCCGTTGAGTCGCCGAAGGGAGAGTTCGGTGTGTATCTGGTGTCCGACGGCAGCTCGCGACCGTATCGCTGCAAGATTCGGCCTGCTTCCTATTCCCATCTGGCACTGCTGCACAAATTATCGCAGACGTATTTGCTAGCCGACCTGGTGGCCATTATTGGATCATTGGATATTGTTTTTGGAGAAATCGATCGGTAGACTTCAGTAGAATTAGAATAATCAACAAGCGGCATACTGCGCTTTGTTAAGTTTATGTTTGAATGAATAGACGAAAATATGAAGCAACCTTAAAAATGGTATTTCTTATACACTTTTAGAGATATACATACATACAATATATAAAGAATTCATAAGGTTTAAACGCACCTAAGTCGCCGAAATTTGATTATAGTCGTATTATAAATGTATACGTAATCATTATTATCCAGAGTACAATCGGAAGAACGAAGGTAGAAAGAAGTGAATAAATAAGCTTCTTAATTAAAGGATTTTATGCCAGAACGTTGCATTAATTGATTCTAGATACGTAAAGTCGATGGAGTATTTACAGGATTAGTGTTGGGCTGCAAAGCTAACATTGATTTTCCATGAACTTCATAAAAGTGTAGCTCAAATTCAGTTGAAAGTGTAACCTGACTCCAATTTACATTGAAACTGCTATCCCAAGTGTCCCAAACTTGGTACCCAAAACCATTCAAATGCGGCAAATTCATTTAACTTATGGGTTATCTACGAAAACGGAACGGTCGCCTACATCGTCGGTAAGTAATTGAGTGTTGCTGCCTGTTATGGATAGAAAGTATTGTGGTGCAAAACGAAGAAGTGTAAGGTATACAATTCGAAGTGTCGTATGTAAGCAGAGCAGCATCAGGTCATGTAAGTCGGTGCAAAAGTGATTGCTTATTCTTGTCCTTTTCCTCACTCTTCCTCTTCTAACGCCTTCACGATGCTGGCTGGTTCGTTTTCTGATGCTACATCGTGTCTCTTAGAACTGAATAAAAGCATGAGCATGTGATTGTTCACAAAACAATGGCTCTGTCTCTGTACAACCCTGAGTTCCATTATACAATTTCGTATTTTCATCTGATGATAGTTTTGTTTGCATTTTGCCGTGATGGAGAAATGTGTGTGTTCTTTTGGTGGCCGACGCTCTCACCACCACCGAAGCTAAAGCCAATTTATGTTGGACACAGGAAATAATTTTAGTATAGGTACTCTTTGAAAATAGCAAACTGATCATTGCAGATTTTTGTCGCATTTTATGCGATATGCCTTTTACATGTATGCGCTACTATGCTTAGGATGCTATGAAGTAAATTACAATATATTAATTAATGATTATTACTGCATGCAGTTTTAGTAGCTTCGATTCTTCTTCTCTAAACGAAAAGTTTTCCTTCTGTTAATTAGCGAAAGATCATCGAAGTATATACATAAAAGAGAGTAAGATGAGAAAGAAGACTATATCTGAGTACTGAGTAGGTACTTATATGGCTATATCTGAGTACTCTAGACAATGAGCAAACAAAGAGAGATAACAAAGAGAGAAGCCATGGAGGAGTAGCTTCCTATCATACATATATGTTTGTTTGGTGTGAAGCAGGGTTGCCAAGTCATATTTGAGAATTCCCCGAACGTTCACTAAAAATTCCCCACTGATTGAATGTCAATTCCCCAAAAATGTATTTAATAGAGGAAAACTTAGTTTTTTCCATTGTTTTATTATAAAAGTAAGGTAAAATAAAGTAAAAAAGTAATAATATATATATGTATGTATGTACGTATGTAGTATAACTGTAATAAAAACAAAAATTAAAAGAAAAAAAATTATATAATATTTCATATATGTAGTTATAAAACGTAAGGCACATTCAGTTTCAGTACCCGGCTGATTCATGAAATGCTCGCGATGAATTGCTTGCGAAGAATTCTTTTTTTATAAAAAGGTATGTACAAAATTACACCATTATTATGAAAACTAATGTAATCGATTTTCATCGAGTATTTTGTATATTTCTTAATTTCAAATTCCCCAATAAAAACAGTCTATTCCCCGATTCTCCACCGATACTATAAATTCTCCACAAATTTGGGAATTCCCCAAGACTTGGCATCCCTGGTCTGAAGACACATGCAAGGAAAGAGAGTTTCTCATCGGTTTCCGATCAAGTTTTAGGAAATAAATTACTCTCATGATAGTAATTCTGATAACGCTAAAGGTATATTTGATTATGGAAGTTTAGATGTCATAAAATATTAGGCAATGCATTTTTGGTTTCTTTCTCTCTTTGCAAACTACTCTTTCAGAACTTTTATATTTGATATCGTATTTACACTTCTAATAATAGTTGAGCGGATGGTCGTAGAGAAAGACGAAGATTCGTTCTTGCATAAAATATGCTTATCCAAATACGAGTATCGCATGTACTCGTATTCATGCACATATGCATATTTTAATGCATTTTTAATGGAATGTTCACACAAACTGGAATCATGCTTTCCACTCAAGTTGAATATGTTTACAGTTTGGCTTTGTGTTTGCCTCAATTTTGTGGCAGACACATTCACAGCCGGATCTGGACTGGCATACGATTCAACTTGTCTTCACGGGGGTGCCCGTGCATTCACTTAACAAAAAAAAAAAAAAAATTTAATTCCATAAACTAAAATTATGCAAGATTTTGAGAGAGTTCTGCAACTGCTGCCGCAACTGGACTGCCTTGTTGACTAAATGTCAATGCAGAACTTCATAGACGCATATCAATAGCACCTATTGTCGAAAACAAACCCATTTCGAGGTCGCATAATAAAAAAAAACTAGAAACGGTCGTTACCAAAATATTTTAGAAGGTTTTGTAAAAACAATTATACTGCGCTTTAGCGATTTATTGCAATACGAATTGCAATGCCCACTAATTTAATTTCTGCTGTCAAAAAAGGCCACCCATACGTCAAATGTCAAAACCGTAAACATATGACAAATGACAAATGTCAAAATCCATGCGTCAAATGTCAAAGTTTTGAAAGCCCAATGAATGTTATGCTGTGAAATGACAATCACAAAAAGTGTAACAATCGATTGTCACATCGAGAAAGTGGGCTTAAGGCATTTTCAAAATAAACACCTCAAATATTGGATGCATCAACATATTTTAAAGGACAAAGGACTTTAAACAAATATAATTTCATCTTCTGTACAATATTTACATATGTACGAATACACACACACACACACACCTTAAATATGTATGTACATAACATATGTGTCGAATCCAATTATTGAATTTATGCTTGAATTATTTGACAATAATGACAACAAATGCATGTTTGTATTTACAATGAAAACAACTCGGTGGTCAGTAGTATACACCATCATGAGTTATTGAAGTCTCGACGCTATTTTATTCAATTTATACGTAGTATAAATAGTAATATACGTAGTACCTGTTACGTATATTATAAAGAATTGTAACAATTAAAGTTTACAGAAAAATTACATACTCAAAGTTTTACCATCAGTATAGAAAATAACCTAGAAATGTATCCTTGGTTCCTTTTAAACTTTTTGTTAAAGTATCACCACACAGAATCCATGGACACGGCACCTTCATGCGGTGGCGGCTGTCTTTGCAGAAAAATACTATTTATAGAAGCTGTTGGGATTAATGGTTATTTAGTTCCGATTGCATGAAGCACGCATTTCGCATAAAATATGAACTTTCTGATCCCAAAACGGCGTAGCGGAAGATTTTTTTTTTCATTGGCACACGGCGTGGTATTGGGATGGCTTCACGTGAGAACACAACATATACAACATACAGAATGAATGAAAAATGTGGCCATATTTTTCCCAAGCAATGTCTTAAAATTCTATAGTTTAATAAACATTTAGTTTCAGTTTAGTTTCAGTTTATTCAAAAATGTTTACTGTACAATAAGAATTAAATTCTTTTTTAGTACACTCAAAATATATATATACTTCAAATTAAATCAATAAATATATACTTAAATTAATAATTATAAGAGTTAAATTATATATAACCATATTATAAATTTAGCCTCAGAGATTCAGGATCAGGAATGAAATGTCCGTGTATCAAAGAATCGAAGGAAAATGTATACAATTAAAGGCAGCAACGGTAAGAGATTCCATGCGCTAAAGACTATTTTGCCCCCCCATCCCAATTTGTTTTTTTTGTAAAATAATATCTCAATCAGCATCCATCATCAGTTTTTGCTTCATCAGAAACTACCCCTGAACTGAAGAACAACCACCACAACAACCCGTTTCTTCCGGCCGAAACTAAGTCACCTTTTTTGCGACCATCCCCCCTACCGCCCGCCCCCTTGCGTCAAACGCACCACGCCCGCACGCCCGATGATGATGTCCTTTTTCGCTAAAATAAATGAAATGCGAAGTAAGCAATTCACGCAGGAAATCACGTCCTCCGGAAGGTATAAGAGAAAAATTTTAACAATCTCGACGCTCGTTTCACTAGCAAGAGAGCGATAGAGAAGGGGGGAGGGAGGGTGAGAGCGGGAGGAAGAGAGAGTGAATCACTGAATTGAGAAACGAAATCGAGGCCTTGGCGCGAGTAGTTGGCGTCTTGCCATCGAGAGAGCGAATGGCATTCATGCAAAAATAAGGAAAATCCTTGCTGTAGACATTGAAAAAAAGAAAAACCTTTAGCAAAGTAAGTCCTTGTTGAATGAAGGCGAAAACGTAGTTAAGCAGAGAATTAAAGGGAAGAAAAGAAATGCGCCATGCCATAATGCAATAAAAGAGACATTCCTCCCGCCCAACGCAATCGCACGCTCGTCTGATCGTCTGCTCGTCCTGCTCGTCCTTTATTTTAGCATTTTCCGGGGGAGGATGGCAAAGAAGATTAAATTGGTTTTTTGTGGTAGAATTCTGTGGGAGAAATGATTGAATTGTATGCAAGCACAAGTTACCAGGAAAAGGACGTACCTACGAACAATCCTTGGCAGCTGGCATTTTGTTACACCCACTGACTGGTTGGCCACACCATCAGGTCAACGCATAATAATACGGACGCAATCAAACAAACGCACATAAATGCATATATACATACATACATACTCGTATGAGACTCTTAATATCGACAATATTATCAGAGGAAGTCAGGGTCGCTGCTCGAAAGGCTGCACAAGGATTTCAGCTTCAGCAAGCACAACATGATGAATATATTCGTACGCACATTATCATCGATGCAACACAAACAAGTTGAAGTTGAAGTCGATGGCAAAAGGAAAGGCAAACAACGAAAAGAAAACAAACACCAAAGACTTCCCAAAACGGAAGTAAGAGTTTTCGAAATTAAACTAAGTACATACTGATCTTCTGGCACGTCTGGTTTCACACTTCAAGCAATGTTTTATCTTGATAAAGCAAAACATAAAACTACCACCATTATCTTTCCTCAATATACGTACAAGCTGCGCCATCTTTTATATCGGTATGTAAAAATTGAATAACTTTAACATTTATCATTTGATTGACTTGAGTAAACATGTCGCTTTGAAACGTCACTTCAGTACAATTTAATCACTATAATCATTCAATGGCTTCACACTGAAACAATGCGCCGAAATAGTGACGCTCGAAACAATGATGAAAAACGCAAGCAAAAAGGGCACATTTTGCTTTGGCCACTTGAATAATGTTGTATTCAAAAACTAGTTCAAATAAATTGTAAAGGACCAAACTAATTAAATATACCTCATATATGGAAATCGGTGGGTTTTTTTTTTAATTATTCAATATTCACATAGCGACATAAAAGATGGCGCACGAGATCTTCAGTTTGCGTTTTTTTTATTCACGTTTATTTAATTTTTGTTTTTCTTCTTCAACCAAGCGCGACGTGACTTCATCTCAACACCGTTTATACCTTTTATAACATTAATCGTATGTATGGTCTTCAGAAATTCTCTTAGCATTGTCTAATAATAAATATTCTTCTGTGAACCAAAAAAAATGGGTTTTTTTTCCTTTAGATCATTCCTAACTTTTTGATACCTTTTTGAAGAATTAAATTTAAATGTAAAGCAACACTTTATGTTAGTTTGCGCTTCGTCCTTTATCAGTCTCGCTATCATCCCCCCCTCATAACTCACCACTACAAACAACTCGTCAATTACATTAATATTCGTAGTATTTAATATATGTAGTATTTTGGTACAAGCCATAAGAATGGCTTGCACGTGCGTGAACGAACACGTGCCCATTCTGATCCATTTGCTCTCACACAAAAGTCAGTATTAGTTTTGCAAATACATAGTTGCCAAATGGAGTCAATGTCGGGGTGTTAGAGGATGAGGGGGAGTATATTAAAAACTTTCCGCAACATAGACCAACCATGACACTACGCGTCGCCATATCGGAAGTCTAAATTCAACGACGCCCTGCAATTGTGCCGTTGTGGTAGCGCTGGAAGGAGGTTAATAATTTTCGGGGGTTTCCTTTGTGCCTCCCCGAGTCGCATTTCTTAGAGAAGTTTGGTGTTTGGGTTAGTGTTTTTTGCTTTATTGTTGCTTTTGGCATTATAAGAATTCAAAATCGAAAACATTGTTTTTCAAATTTGCCGGAAAAGAAGAATGGGGGCTCTCTTCCCCTATAAAAGAGTGAGAGCTATTTTTGTGTTTAAAACAATTTAAATTTTCTTTTATGATGAAA
The DNA here is from genome assembly GCA_949752815.1 of Conops quadrifasciatus. Classification (NCBI taxonomy): domain Eukaryota; kingdom Metazoa; phylum Arthropoda; class Insecta; order Diptera; family Conopidae; genus Conops; species Conops quadrifasciatus. Next base: position 9,466,232 of record OX457078.1, on the reverse strand, counting down.
TTTTAAAAAAATAGCAGTAAAATATTGAAACTATAATGTTCAATGCTGAATTATGTACTTTTGAATTTTTAAACTTTTTATTTAAAATAATATTGAAAATATTACAAGAAATAAGTTTCATAAAATGCTTTATTACAATAAAATTTAATGTATTGTGCATACATACATCTATTCACAAAAAACTTTTTTTTTCTCTCTCATTTGTATGCCTTTCAACGGATTTCTTTTCAATTTCACGTACATATATTCAATTTAATTGCTTTAATTTCATTGAATGTTCAATGTACCGCGTAAATCGAATGGAATCCAATAACGATTTAGCGGTTGACAGAGTTTTGCTGCATGAACGCATCAATAAAATGTAACACGAAAGAGTCCAGAAACGAATCGAAAAACGTATTACATTTTTGTATATACATATATAAAATATTGTTTTTCCATATTGATTTAAAGTAATGTTAAAAAGTATATAAAATTTTAACTCAATAAATATCGTATTTAATAATTATGGTCAAGTAATTAAGAAGATTAACTGATTTAAATTTAATAAATGATAAATATTTTTTTATTTAAATGATAAATAAATAAGTTTTATGACATAGTATAGTAATAGGCCATAGTAATTCTCTACTTGCAATGGCACCAAGTTTTTGGGGCCTACAAGAAGATGAGCGTGAAGTTTTTTCGTACCTTGCATTATTCTAGAGATCATAACGTTGCTTCTTCTAAACTGATTTTTATTATCTTTTAAACTACGATATTTAAAAACAAATTTAGAGGTAAAAACTTTAAAAATTATAAAAAAATCCGTACAAAAATACCGGAGTTATGCGCCCGATAATACCAGAATATAATTTAGAACGATGCTATTACTACCTGGGTTGTCATGTCGAATACTTTGTCGAGTTTTCGACATGTCAAATACCTACCAACGGTAGACTACCAAACCAAATTGGAGTAGATTACACAAAATTGTCGAAAACACTGAAAAATTTACCTTCATCAATTACAATAAGAACAAACGACGAACGCTACAAAGATTTTTCACTGAAAAATACATGAATTTCAATTTTATTTTTGAGTCCTCTCATTTCTTTGTGAAAAAATGGAACATTTATGGGATGAAAATGAATAGTATAGCGAGTAATATAATAGCGAGTAAAAATGTATTAGAAGAAACAAAAGAAAGAGAGGAGATGTAATGACTGAGATGAGATGACTGGCTCGCGCATTTTGGGTATAAACAAGCTGGAGAACGTGTATGTCGATAGATTCTATACTTCACGCGAGTAAAAAAATTGATATTTTAATGAGTCATTTTTTAAGTTCTTGAATGTTTTAAGAGTTTTTGTCAAGGTTGAGGTTTTCGACATGTAGAAAAGCACTCTACAGTTTTCGACGTACACTACATACAAGGTCCAAAAATTCCTGTCGAATACAAACCCTAATTACTACTAACGCATTAATTTACCAATTTTCATGATTTATACAATATAACACTGGGTGACAAACATACTTACCTTTAAACATAAATTATGCAAACAAAAAATTAAAAAATTCTTCAGATGGTAATTTTTAAACTTGTTGCTTTTGCTTAAATTTTTAGTACCTACAATTTTTTTTTTTAAAATCTTTACTTTTACTCTGGTTTTTTTTTGCGTTGCATTGAAATAATGGATAATTTGAAACAACCTTGTTCTTTTTTTTTACGTATATGCATTTCACTCGGATAAAAGACGAAGGAGGAAAAAATCAATTAAAGGGAAAAAGTCAAGAACACCTCACGATTCCGCTTCACCTCTCTCGCTGCGACGTCCTTTTAGCACAGTCCGTGACTCAGGTGCACCCTGAGGTTCACCCTAAAAATAATACGGCAACAATTTCTTAGTTAATGTTGTCGTGTCGTTGAAAAGTGGTTTCTCTATTACTTCGTACTTTGTCTGTTCCTCTATTCGTTTGTACTCACCCACTCACACTTTCATTACTAGAGACGACCGATGCAAATTTGTTGCAAAGACGAGTTTTGTTGCAAATTTTTTAGTTTGTTTCGTAAGAAAATTGTGCATACTTTAAGGCGTTGGAATCTACACTTCGGTTTTTAGCATTTCGTATTTTTCCTCCAACAACATTGTTGGGACATTTTCTTTTCTTCTTCTTCTTTGTTGACTGCAGTAATTAAAAACATTTCCATTTAAATTTAATAAAAAAATTAACTGTATAAGTAATAATTTATTTACTTTATTTACACGAAGTTTAGACGACACGACGACGTTGTTTCTCATTAATTTTGAAGAGTTTTATTTTTCTTTTGAAAGCAAAGCATAGCAAAGATATTGTGTAAAAATATTTTTTTCATAGAAAAATTAAAAGAAATAATTTTTTCGGATTTTTTGGTATCTCAGACTCATTCCGAAACTGTTTTTTAGGAATCGAAAAATAAATATTCTTAAGGTTTTTGAACGCTCGCAATTGTTTTTCTTCCTCTTCTTTTTTGAAGAAGTTTAGAAATTTTATAACGTATCGTAAATTTTTATTCATTTTATTTATCTATCCACAGAAGAGTGTGTGTGTGTATATGTGTAAGTGTAATCAGGGTACTTTAGGAGTGCACACAGAGTAGCTTACGCCAAAGCCATCCTCTTCTTTTTTCGATTCTTTCTTTTTCTCCTTTCATTTGATGATTTCCGTTTAATATACTGAATTTTTATGAACTTTTGTACTTTTATAACGCATATTGATTTTACATAAAAATCTTTTAATATGCACTCACTCAAAAATTGCAAAGATCTGACAACTATTCTTCGCCGAAGCGAAGAGTACGTACGAGCAGTAGCATTAATATTCTTTGCTTTTATATGAGTTCAAATCTATTAAATATAGTAGGTACATATATATTATCGTAGTATATATAAGTATGCAAGTGTGAGTATGCTTATTTATCAGTACATATAGTACGAATTTGCAAAACAAATACGAAAAAGAAAGAAAAAGTATATACTCAAATGTAAATTTTGAGTATATACTCCTCGTATATACTCCTCCTATTCTCCTCGTCTCCTATGCCTTCGTTACTCGAGTGAGTATTTTTTTTATAAGCATGAAAAACTCACTCGTGCTTTATTTTTTTTCATTTAACGCATTTTTACTTGCGTTTAAGCACGTCCATACACACACCCACACACACACTCATGCACAACAACACGAATTGTATCGTGCTCTTATTTTTGTATTGTTTTACTTACAAACACACTCTTTTAAACCCATATTTATACCTACATATACAAAAGCATGCACAACAATCACGACAAATGTCTTTCGTTTTGTTTTTGGATTTTTGTTCCATTTTTGTTGAATGAGCGTTGAAAATAGTCTTAACAAATATGAACACAATTCTATTACACGCATTTTAACAAAAAGACTGTATGAAAGCTTGTAATTGGCGTAACAAATAAACGTACTCAAGAGAATTAATTAGTATTTAAACGATCAAGCAAATTTACTATTCTTTTGCTCTTACCCCGCTCGTTACGCTCTTTTAAGTAAAAATTGATGCAATGAATGAAAAATCTTTTGTTAAGAAGTAGCTTTCATTGTTTATATCCTAAATTTCTTATATTATTCTCATATTCTTGTTAGGACAACAATCAGACAAAAATCGTATTGTTACAGATGATGAGCATGAAAAAAGCAGCTTTGCCACCGAAAAGATAAATTACATTGTGGTTAAAATTTCTGATCAAATTTTTTTTTAATCTCAACACATTTGCGAAAATGTGTTTATATTTAGAGATTGATACAAAGTTACAAATTTGTGAAACAAGTTTAAAAACTCTTACTTTCCAACTTAAGTCCTTTTTTTACTTAATTAATCGCTTTGGGGTAAATCTCTCGGTGCACCCAAAACGATTGTACGTTAATTTGCTACGTTAGTATACATTGCAGGCTCGTCCTTGGGTTAACCGAAGGGGAAAATTCAATTTTCTCTTCCCCGGAAAATTGTTAAAGTGGTTTGGGCGCGCTCATAACGTGCGTCAATGTATAAGATTTTTGAGCTTTGCTAAAACGCATTGTGAGTAACGTTCTTTTGTCATTGCTTATGATCGCTCACATTCGCTCTGAGTTATGTTTCCATTCATTTTAGGCGTCGTTTCTATTTCTCCGGATAGTCGCGGTCTCCGGTCGATGCTTTAAGCGCGCGCTCAGGGAAAACGAAGAAATGCGAAGGAGAACAAAAGGTAAGAGCTAATGGCTCTGTTTGCCCCCTTTTTCTCGGCTCAGGTTATTGGTTTTGCCCGTGACGCAACTCACCACCATGTTGTGCACCTCGGGCGCTTAGCAATGTTTACTCAGTGATACCCTTTTTAGACACAGCATCATCAGATGGTCGGAAATATCTTTTAGGGTGAGTTGGAAATCGGAAAGATGTGTGGCCCTGTGGTCAGGGGGCCATTTCTATTTTCTGCTGATAGCCTAACGGTTGTAGTGGTGGCAATGGTGAAGGTGGTCGTAATTGTGATGGTGGCGATGGTAGTCGTCTTGTCCCCTGCTGGCTGGCAGCTACCAGCATTCTCGATTGTTTATTTTACAGAGAGCCAAAGAATTTCAGAATTTATTAGTCCTTCGGGTATTTTTGCAGCCATAAAAAAAATTAATGGTACTGATGGAATTTGGGAAGAGAAAGAGAGCGGAGCAGAGAGAGTGTGCATCAGGGAGTAGTAGGATGGACTGCTTTTGCGTCTGATTGGGGGCATTTTTGAGGTGTTTCTGGCAAAATTAGCAAACGAATTGAGTTTTATTTCTTATTTGGCCTAAATAGTAAATTTTTGTCATATATCATATGACACTCGTATATACTCGTGTTTCTCTTTATTCTTCTTCTGCTTTTTGCATTCTCCAGTTAAGGATGCGCTTGGGATTCGTGTTTTTCGTTCATTCAATGAAGTCCTTGGACCAAATGAAATACGATACAGTGGATTGTGTGTGTTTTAAAAATTTCATAGTATTCTCCATTACATTACATTACATTACATTACATTATTATATGAAAATACTATAGATAATTAAAATGTTAAGGGAAAAGTTAATGAGAATATTATAGAATAGGCCTAAGAAAAGAATAATTTTCTATAAAACACTAAATTCCATCATTTTTTTCTTACGTGAGTTTTTAGAAGTATGAAAATTTTATTATTTCCTGACTTTTATAATAATTATAGCCGTATGTACTATGATAAATCTTTATCTACAAGACTTTTTCATAGAAGCTCGAAATTACTCGTACCTACATATAAATATTTTAAAGTATTCTGAATTATTTAATTTTAATCAGTCAAAAGAAAAAGTACGCATACAAATCATAAAAGTGTATTTGAAATCGTTTTAAAGGCATCTTTAGGTTTTAGTGAGAACACAAACCATGGCCACAGACATAAACCACAGTCAATTGTTAATCGTCATTGCACTCGTTTGTGCTACTTGTTAATACTCTTAAGACGCCTCTGCTTTTCTTTACTCATTACGCATTTTAAGCGAAGAAACTTTTGCGTTGCGTTTATGTAAGAAACTTAATTTTTATGAACAAAAATCTAAAAAAAAACAACATGCTCTTCTGCTCTTCTTTTTAGCATATAATAAATTTAATAACGTGCTGAAAATTTCTTTGCTGCTGATTTTATTAAATTTCTTTAAATGCTAATGAAAGGCGCAACCAATTTCAAAAGATAAAATATAATTTTTTGAAAAATCTGAAGCAAGTACGATAAAACAATGATTTTGAAAGAAAAAAAACTCAAATAATTTCGCCATCTTTTGGGCGAGCAGGATGTGAAATAAAATTGAGCAAAGAGAAAACAGAAGAGCAGATGCATTAAATTACGCGCTCCGCTGAATTTAATTATAATGGTCAAAAGAACAAAAAGGCACCAAAAAAAAATACACTGAATCTTCTCTTTACTCTTGGAGCATGTAACAGTATCAGTTCGTTGTGCGTACAGCTTTGTATACGTTCTCTCTCGACTTCTCAACAAAACTTTGCAACGATGGAACGACCAACACCGACCAACACCGACCACCATCGATCACCATCGACCGACCGACCATCGCATTGGACTAGCCCCGAAAAAAAGTTGCTTCGCTACACTTTTTTTGCTCAGAGGAACTCAAATTATTATGCCTTGACCGCGAGTAAAGAAAAAACAGTGCGATATTTTTTCATTTCGCTTTCGTTTTGGCGATACGCTCAATATTTTTACCCAAAAATATAACTTGCCAGAATCGCCGGCGAAACGGTCGCCAGCAGGAAGGAATAATCAATTAAAATAGAATGGATTGAGGTCAAGAGTTTTTTTCGCTACGAGTGATTTTCATTGTTACACATGAGTCAAGCAGTTAATATGATCTCTCCACTTATATAAAATGACGAATGAAATTTTAATCCTACAAACGGATGCTACACAAAAGGCGATATTTTTTTGACGGAAAAACTGATACTGACTGACTGTTGAATGGCAAGGAATGGATGAAATCAATTTCAATTCAGTCTGCAGGAACTTATTCATAGGAACGTATCGTATATACGAGTACTATCTATATATACTTGTAGTCTCATTGAATGTCGTTGAAAGAACAATCTAAAAAAGAAGAAAAAAATTTGGTCCTTCTCTCTCATTCTCTGCGAGCAAGCTCTCAAATAGCATCATGACAAATAATACGCCGCCATTACATTAACTGACGCTGAATACCAACAACTACCAACGGAGAAGAGACGACTACTTCTTCATTTCGCTTCACTTCGCTTCACTTCACTTCAGTTCAGTTCACTGCACGCTTTTCCAAACTGTGGAAATGCACATTACTTCCGAACTGAGCTGGATAATTTATGCTCCGGCATAAGCCCCGTCGTCAACGAGTTCAATTTTGCCAAATAAGCGAAACAATTTTTAAATATGGCGGCATATCCGGTCTAGCTGTCTGCAGCAGATTTGCGTCTGCCAATTATTTATGAAGTGAAAAATGCTAAAAAAAAGAAGAGATCATAACAATATTCAACCAACTGAATCCTACTCACATGCTTCTAGCATGCGATGACATACACAGCCACACACACACACACACACACACACACACACTTATACTCGTACATATCCATCGCCACAGAAAACTCTGTAAATTATTACTTTTTTTTTGGGCCGAAAATGCTGAAAATACGAAAAATGAGAAAAGAGAAAACACGCGATTTTTTTTCTTTTTTTGAGCTTTTTACGGCAAGCATAATCCCTAAAAATTGTGTAGATTTAAAATAGATAATGTTACACAGAGCGAAAAACAAAAATGGTAAGAAATTAAAAATTTTGTGAATTTGTAAAAAACTATCACTGAAAATTATTGGAAAAAAATCAATGAAAATAGTAGGAAATATTTCGAGAAATTTGAAGTTAAATAATACGCCACAGAGAGAATTTGTTCAGTTTAAAAATAACAAAAACTTTAATAAAATAAAGTCAGACCAAAAGAAACAATTCTTTTGCTGTGGAATGAATAAAAAATCTAGAATAAATATGTGGAATAAAATACGAAAATGTTGAGCAAATATTTTTTCTTCACGAAGAATAAACACTCTTTCATATAATTTTTCGATTTCTAAAGCGTAGTAGATTTAATTGTTAATTACGCTTCGAAATCATCTTAACCGCCCTCATCGGCCTATCTTGTGTCATCGAACACAATGGCCTTGTTGCCATTTACGATTTATTTTTTTGAAACGTAAACGTTTCAAGATCAAGGAAAGCTAACTAATATGGTGTTTCCTTTAAGCGGTTTTGCTTCAGTTTAGCGCAAAACTGGTTTTCACAGCAAAAACCATTATGAAACCAGAAAATCTTTATTAAAATTGTTGTTGTGAGTTTAGCGCAAAACTAAAAATATTTCTGCTTTTAGCAGTTTTCAACCCTGTTTCGAAGTTCGAAATACTAGATGCCATAGCCTAGTCTCTTGCGATACTTAATATGGTAGAAAGAGATAAATATTGTACACAAAAGTATTTTGTCTAAACAAACAAAAGAATACACTGGTTTTGCCTACAACAACTACAACAACAGAGGGCGAAACCCAGCAAAACCAAACATAAAACTATGGTTTTGGTGTATGGAAACACACTTGACACTTTAATCGATATTCGAAAGCCCAAACCAAAACCAAAACCATTTTATGGAAACACCATAAACACGAAGCCAAAATGAGCATACATAATATTTCCTGTAAATTAAACTTAGTTTAGTCTAAACTTAGTAAATCGGTTCAATTAAACCAATTGACTGTGAGTGTTGTTACAACACTCGGTGCGTTTTATTAACACCAATTTCATTTGGAATTTGACAGAATTAGAACTAAGAAACCGACGGCCTGAACGGCCTGATGGAACCGAGAACCGAGAATGATGGGGGTGATGTACTCAGAGAGATGTTGTACTCAATGGTTACAATGAAAATACCATCTCAGTCGCGTCATTCATTTATCGCATTGACAATCTAGTAGCTCTAGATTGCCGGTTACGGTGCTACGTCACAAACGCCGACCGACGACCGCTCGCCGATCGCGGTTCTCTGCTCGAAAACTCGACATGCTCATAGCAATTGACGAATTGCTTTTTTTATTCAATTAATTTGTATAGATCAACACGACGACCTGTTGAATAGCGTCCCCGCGAAGTGGTTGCGATTTATTTATACCATCGCCATCGTATAAGGGTTGCGTCGTGACAGCGTCTAAATTGAGATTAATGCAGCGCAAAAGTGGGAAGCAGTCGAAAGTGGGACACCTCCAGCCAGCGTAGGGCTACCACGTACCGAGCAATACCGGCGACGGTGGCTTCAACAGTTGCTGATCGGACTCGGACGCGAACGCGACTTGTCCGATTGCTGGCACAGTGGTGCCATCACCGTCACCGTCACCGTCTGATTTGCCTTCCAAAACGTGCAGCCTTCTCTTTGCCGAAATGTTCACTCGTGGCGGGCACTAATGAGAGATATCGTCGTCATAGTCCTGAGCGTGCTGGCAGCGCTGTATCATGGACAGCAGCATGCGTACGTGTCTGGGTCCATGCTGCGGCGCATACGCATGCAGGATCATTGCAAGGGCGTGGTCTGTTCCGGCGTAACCGTGGAGCGCGACGACTATGTCATCCTGACGGAGTGGGAGGTGCAGCGGCCGGTAATGATCAACTTCGTGAACTCGTCGATGGCCAAAATGCCGCACATCATGTTCGACTTGTATCCCGATCTGCAGCGCGTCAACTTCGACAACTGCTCGGTGGAGGTCTTCGAGCGGCCGCAGTTCGAGGGCGCTCGCAATCTGCGCGTGGTCTATCTGGGCCATAATCGTTTGCAGGAAATACCGCGGCATATCTTCCAGGGCGCTGAGAAACTCAACGAGCTGCACTTGCACGACAATCAGCTGCGCACGCTGCACAACGAGAGCTTCCAGGGACTGACCCATCTGCGCACCTTGCGCTTGGCCAACAATCAGCTGCAGGAGTTGCCGGCGGGCGTGTTTCATCATCTGAAGAAGCTGGAGGTAATAGATGTGGCTGGCAATCGGCTGGAGTGGTTGCCGGCGGGCATTTTCGAGCGCAACAGAAACCTCTCCAGCATCCATCTGGCACGCAATCCGCTGAGAGTGCTGGATCTGCCCTCACTTCTCGGCCGGCTGCTACACGTCACATGGCTCGATGTCAGCGGCATTGTCATGCACGATTTGCGTCTCGACTTTCCGCCGGTCATAGATGTTCTCTTGGCCAACGACTGCGATCTGCGCTCCGTGTCGGTCAGTGTGTACGTGTCCTGCTTGGAGCTGCGCAATAATTCGTTGCGCGAGGTGCCGCAGCCGGCGCATCCGGCCAACGTCAGCGGCTTCGACCTGTCCCTGAATCCTCTGCGCAGTCTGCATGTGAAAAGCTTTCGCCGCTTTACCGGTCTGCGCTTGCTCAATCTGAGCTTCACGCAGCTGGACGATCTGCCCGAGGGTATTTTCAAGAAACAGGCACTCCTCGGTTCATTGGACATAGCGGGCAATAGGTTGAGTTCATTGAAATTTCTGGACCAATTTTTCGACTGCTTGAAGGAGCTGCAAGAGTTCAACTTCGCGAAGAACAATTGGAATTGCGATTTCTTGCAGCTGATGATCAACACCTACGTGAAGCCGAGACAGATCGAGATCAAGGAGGACTCGGAGCTGCCCGAATTTGTGGATGACTATATTCAGGGCATCGCCTGCTGGAACAGCAAGCAAGTGGCCGGCGGCGAGTGCGGCAGTCGGGCGGACCAAAGCGACGCTGCCATGGAGCTGGCGATTGTGAGGAACGACATACGATCCTTGATGGACAACATAGACGAGAAGTTTGTGAAAATCTATCGAGCTTTGGATGAGCTTAAACACAGATCGTAGACAACCAGATTTCGACGTCCAGATGACGACTGTTAAAGGCACTGAGAGCTAAAATAATGGGAAAAAATATACCACGGGCCAATTCAAAAAGTTATTTAATCAAACATATCCTATACGTACATACTCAGCAATTGCATGAATAACGAATAATTATTATTATGATACTCGCATAATCGCAGCATACACTTATAAACTATTCAATTATTTAATATACGTTATTATGTCATATATTAAGAAAGCAGCTAAAGCCAAACAGACAAAACGATTTCATTTATCCTGTACACCAGAAGAAGTTTAGTTTATGTATATTAAGAATACTTACAATAAAGTGAGGAGGTAAACAGAATGGAAGGAAGCAAATCATTATCAGGCTATAATATCAGTTGATATCTTGACCGGACCGGAACGCACTGCGTCCTGACCTAAGACCTAAGCTGAAATCACAGCGATATCAATCGATATCGAGATCTTCTCTCGTTACGATAAAGTTAAGGTAAGAAGAAGTATTCTCTTAACTTCAAACAAGAAAAAAAAGGTAAGAAGCATTCTCTTAACTTTAAACAAGAAAAATGGTAAGTTGTAAAGTGCTGTATGTGTATTTGTGAAAGGATATTGATGATTTTCTTGATGATGATTTGATTTTAGGATTTTCTCGAAGGACTCTGATGTTTATAAAGGCGTAAGTAAAGTAAACTTACGGCCCTATTCTGTTAGGTAGTTAACCTAACAACGATTTGTTAAGGAGCTCGTGTTGATGAAGTTGTTAAGTTTAGTTAATTTTGGTAATGGCAACCCCTTAAATTAAAGAGCATAATGGTAATAATAGAAGAAAGTTAAGAAGAGAATCTAAAATTACAGAAGTTAAATAATTTAAAAGTAGAACCGGCTGTCTTGGACCAAGGTAATAAGGTTCCTTTTCTTTATAAAGACACAATAAAGTTTGTTTTACGTAAGTTCCACGTTGATCCAGTTGCATTTAAAAGGGCACCCTTACAATTGAAAGGGTAAGATTAACAAATAATTAAAGATATTGTCTATAAAAAGACACTTTAAGACTTAATTAACAGAAAATATTTAATGCTATAAACATATTTTCACACCAGCCAAAAGGCATTTTTCTTATAAAAAGCTTTTTGAAATTGTCTTTCCTGCTAAAGAAAACACAAAAAAGGGGGGTAAAAATCTCTAGACGAGGTCTGGGTCTTGTTACTTTCTCTCTACCTCTACCTGCATATTGTCGACACAAGAGAACTCGTTCGCTCAAGTCATTCCTTTTCGAATAATTTTCATTAATTTTCAACGTCTTTAAGAAACAAACAAAACACTACAAAGAAACAAAAAAAAAAACAAAAAATGTACAATTTATAATTACTGCAAATGTACAACACAGACATACAGTTTACGAACGTTGTTGGCGTTGGTGCGCCAAAGTTCACTTTCACAGGAAGCACTTAAAAAGAAAAAAATAAATGCTGCATATTTCTAGGCCGCAGGTTGGTAAATAACAGAACAACAGGTGAATCATTAGAAAGAGAAAGAGAGAAAGAGAAATGAAAGAATAAGAACAAGGAAAAGAAGAAGAAGAAGAAGTAGCCGAAGAACAAGCATAATAAAAAACATGTCCTTCGAGCGTGTATGAAAATAACGAAGAAATGCCCAAGAATTTCAAACGATGTACTAAATTTAAGTGCTTGTGCGTTAGTATGCGCGCTTGGGTGACCTGTTTTCTAACACACACCCGCACACATGTACTACGTCTCCACCTACACTCTCATAAGATACGCATAAGAGTAGTGTCAAGAATGTAAAGATGTCAAGGAAGCCTTTGGCAGATGCCAAGCAACAGTTAGTTTCTACTGCACACGACGCGGCGGACACGTTAAAGTAAAGATTAGGCGAAAAGAGAAAGAGAGAGCAAAACATTACCAACGAGCTGCTCTAACCATGTGTCGAGACAGTGTGTAAAAGCATTTTGAAATAATCCTTTTATTTTTATTGCCCGGAATAAGAAGGAAGCTATGTACATTTTCTTGCTGTAAAACGCAAGCGATAATACGAGTACTGGATAATAAAATAATGGCGATAAAAATAATCGTAAAAGAGTATTGTCATTTAAGGTTTCATGGATCATACATTTTTATGTAAAAATAAAAGTTAATAATTTAATAAAATAATTGTCTGCAATCTGTTATTGTATTTTAAAGCAGACAGCATTATTTCCTAGAAAAGAAAGAAAATATTTCAACAACGCGAACTGGATTTTGAGGACAAGAATTAGTATTTCCAGCTTTTTAACTCAACCAGTTTTTATGGAAAACAAGAAATATCAACATAACTTTTAAAAACCTAACCTTAAAAAAACATAACCTTAAAAAATGGTGCAACATAACCTTAAACATTGCCAAAATCGTAATCTTTAAAACGACGTTGAGGTGTCAACAAATATAAATTATTCACGTTAGTAAAACTTTAAATAATATCATTTCTATGCTGTATATATTCATATAAACGCCCACTTTTATGACTAACCATGTACTCGTATGTAACTACGTACGAATTTGCAATTTTCTTGAAGAGTTTGTTGTTGATATTTTGGTGGCGGCTTTTACTTTTTGACAAGCAAGCAACTTTTGACACGTCAAAAAATTTGTAACACCCCCCCCCCCCCCCCCCCCCCCCCTGTTCAGGCCTTAAAACGTAAGATGTCAAAAGTACGAACACACACACGCAAAACGGAATTTACACGGAAGGCTAAAGCTGTCAAAGTTAAAATTACATTTAGCACGCTATTCTTTTTTTTTATGTTTCACCAACAACATCTCAGCTCCTGCAGAATACTACAGAATCGAAGTACAATAGCTTCATGATGGTTAATGAAAGACAAGGACAGAAAGAGTCATGAGAGGCGAAGAGTGTGAAAAGATGCTGCAGAGAAAATGGAATAGAGGCAACGTAGAAATTTTAAAAATTTCGTTTAAAATAAAATTGGTGGTTTCGTGTTATACCAGAAACCAACACGCACACAAAGACACACACACGCGCACACATACTCACACACACACAAACATACATTTAGTACGTACATACATACATACATGAAGCACATGCCAGTGCATGGATTGTAGAAAGCCGGAAATGGTTCCTTAAGCCTTATAATGTACATATATGATGATGATCATAATGGTGGCGATGATGATGATGATGATGATGATGATGATAACAATGATGATGATTATATAATGATAATGGTATTGGTACTATCATCCGCCATGCCGTAGAGAAAAATAAACCAACAAACAAATTATAGGAAAAGAAAAGGAAAGAAGAAAAAACAAAAAAAAAAAAAACAACAGCTGCTGCTTTTATGCAGGTTTTAGTTCTTTCTTCCTTTTTTTTTATTCTTTTCTTATTTCAAATGTTTTCACCAAAAAAAAAAACACAAATTAAATATCGTATATTTAAAATAATAGAAAAATCACTGAATAATAATAAGAAAATGAAGCTTTAACAATTGCAGAAGTTTAAGCCAAAAGTATTTTTTTCTTAAACTTTAAAGGCTTTTTCTTAATTCGTTAAAAACTTGACAAAGAACTTATAGTATGTATGGATAAAACAAATTAGTATGATACGATTAAAGATAAATGAATGCTTAATTTCTATATAATATTTCCTCTTTTGATTGACTGCCAAAGTTCTTTAAGTGCTTCAAATTCTTCAAGTTTAGAAAAATTTTCTATATAAGAGGTTCTACCTATATACTGTCCGCTAGCTCAGTAACCAATAGAAACTTTTCCCGCTTTATTTAAATATTATATTATAGTTGTATATAATATATTTACATCATTTCGAATCTTGCGCCTTAAATTTTCATGACCAGAATTACTCTAATAATCATAACTTTATTTTTCCTAAATAAAGTTCAATTATGCTTTTTGTTCTTTTAAAAATATACTTACTTAGCTTACTTAACTTAGCTTAATTTGAAGCTAAATAAAATTTCTGAAATTATGAGATTTATTAAAACAATTAAAAGAATGTCTGAGTTGTATGCCTTAACATGGAAAAATATGTAAAGAAGCATTTAAAGAGATTTTTAATCACGCAGTTAAAAACCAATAAAAACCATCAATGACATTAATCTTAAGATTTAAAATTTTCACTTTTTTAAATCCAATTTTTTTACATCTTCCTTTTCTTCCTCTCTTACTTCTTCTTCTTCTTCTTCTGGTCATGAAAGAATTGAGCTAATTTGTCCGTTGATTTAGTTCGGTTCGGTAGTGTTACTGATTGCGTGCATTCAATCCATGTCCGTTTCGGTTATAGTACAAAAACAACTATGTACATCGACAACAGCTGACAACAGCAGAAAATACTCATAAATCCCAAAGAGCACGTGAAAAATGCGGCAGAATAAATTAAAAGAGAGCCTAACAAAAAAGTTGCTGGCAGTCGAAATCCGGCGACTAAACGACTCGGCGCTCATATGAAGTCGGCACCTACAGAGAACGATCTACGATGCTTTGGTTTGCAAGAGAGGTTCGTGGAAATTTAGTTAAAAGCTGGAACTAAGTGAAACACCCAGTACAAAGAGGAGAGTGAGAGAGGGAGGGAGAGAGAGAGCGATAGTCGGGGTTGAAATCAGAGAAATAAACTTCTTTCTATTCTAATTTAATAAGGAGCAAACGAAATTGCATTTACAAGAGAGTGACTAAAACTCTGTCTAGTGGAAAAATAATTCCACGAAATATTGCATATTTTTAGGAGCTGCTCGAAATGATGAACAGCCATTCTGGCAGTGAATTTTTCGAAGAGTACATACTAAAGGAACTAAACTTAAATTCTTTGCTGGTGACTTAAAGTAAAATGAAAAATTAGAAGTCAGATTTCTTTTAACGACGTCTTTGAAATGGAAGGAAGGAAAGAAGGAAGGAAGGAAGGAAGGAAGGAAGGAAGGAAGGAAGGAAGGAAGGAAGAAAGAAATAACTCTTTGTCGTCGACCAATTCTGACTTATAAGAAAAATTATGATTGCATATTTTATACAAAATTATGTCATAACTCTAAAGCATATTCAAAAACTGTTTTCTTATTAAGATCATTAATGCCAGAAACAGTTTGTGATGGTTTAATAATCTTTTAAGTAGCAGTAATTTAATAATCTTTTCAGTACACGGCCACTGAAATTCGAATAACATATTTATTAAAGTTTAAACTTAAAGTGTAACAGTAACAAAATGTTCATGTTTCCACAGCTCTCAGATTATGACAAAAGTCAGATAAATAAAAGAGAATAAAGTGAATGAATGAATGTTTTGAGAGAGTATGTTTTGAAGGAAGGCAGGGAGGATCTGACTCTCTATGGTGTCCGTTTCTGACATTTGCCATCATGAGTTGTCATGTTATATTACCATTTTAATGTTTTCAATTAAAAACAATTTCCAACAATTTGCCAAGATAAACGGAAGTAACGTACACACGACTACCAACAAAAGCTATACTCATAAGTATATGTATGTGCATATGGTCCGTAATGTATGGAAAAAGTTAGTACATTTATTCACTAAACTTTTTCAATATGTTGAATTTCAATAAATGAATGTCATGCTTGTGTTTTGGCAAAAAGTTTTTACAAATGAAATAATATTTCAATTAAATAAAAATTATTACAAAAAAAAATTGTTTTGACTGCTCTTTCACCATGAGTTGCATTGACGTAATGCCTGAGAGAGAGGGGCAGACAGTGGAGAAAAACAGAAAAACTAACAGAACAAAGCAGAGCAGAAAAGCAAAAAAAAAACTTTTTACAGTTAAAGAGATGTTCGGGATCTTATTGGACCATTATTTTCATTTAATTTTGAGATATTTTTTGCACTTATTTATATCATAATAATATGACATTAATGAATATGTTTATTCGTAAGAAAAATTTGTAAAAAAATGTACATCATAATTCAAATTTTATAGGTTAAAAATATTCCCCGCCTTCGTAGACAAATCTTAACCTTAAAATTGAATTCTAGTAAATCCTAATAAATAACTACACAATTTTCGAATTACCGGAAAAACCACAAACAAACCACAAATTTCAAAAACAATCAGAAAAGGAAATGCTAAAATTATCAAAATTAATACGAAAACCGACGGTAAGCTCTTATAAATTTCCAAATTATCGAAATGTGGTATTAAACACTTTGTCGAAGTTTTCTTCTGCTCCACAACTTATTTATTTAATCCTTGGAATTAAGAAATTATCGTCCAAAATTCGACCGTTAGCCACATGCATGCCAAAATGCGCGCGCACACACAGACACACGCACACTCACACTGATATCTTATTTCTAATATAATTTCAAAAACTTCCAAAAGAAAAGAGTAAACTATCCCAGTAGGAAAAAACGAATAAAATAAAGAAGTGATAACCGTACGATTAACTCCACTTTTATATTTTTTTTTTTATATATGTATACGCGGTCATTCTGAAATTCAACGTGAAACATTAAACTCACGTCTGAAAAGTCACTAAAGTGCGAACGAGGTACTTGGGTACTCTTATATGCAGACTTCTTCTCTGGAAGGTTTGTGTACCAGATAAAATTTTTAGTGCTAGTAGACAAAACCTTTATTATTGTAGTTATGTTGAATAATTTCTTCTTGGAATATCTTCAACTTTAGGGCTCTCAAGTTTCGGATGAGCTTAGCTTATAAAATCGCGTTTTCTCGCGAAATCAAGGTTATACTCCCGTTGCTAAAATATAGAATATACTTAGGAAATTATATATATAGAATAATATTTGTGTTATTCTATATATTATTTCGCTTAGATTTTAGCAAAAAAAATTTTACATTGCTTTTTTGTTAGAAATTTTGTAATTGCAAAGTTTACAGTGAAAACATTTTGTGACGATATTATTGTCTATTATAAAACGATATTATCATCTTTTAGAATGTTTATATGATTTTTGGAATACCAATAGACGATTTTCGAGACGATTTCAATAGTTAGTTACTTTCAGAATGCCTCTGTTGGTGTTAAAGCACTCGGAAGACTTCTAACTATTTATATTACATAGTCACTTTTTTCAATTTGATTGTGGTAGAAAAGTATGAGCAAGAAATAACCTTTTTGCTACTCTGTGATAAACTCAAAATATTGCATTTCGTCTAAAAATGTACTTGATTTCCTCTTGATTTTTTGCCATTTATTTCTGATTAGTCCTTAGCAAGGATCCAGTCAAATTTCTATTAATTTTGGGTTCTTTTTGGCCAAAATAAGCTTTTTATGCAATAAACTGAGCTCTGTTTATACATTTAAAACAACTACATAAAATAATGTGAATAAAATGTATGAATGGATAGATTTCGAAAAAGAGAAAGATTCAAAATAAGGTTCAATATTATTACATGCATATATATCATTATATCATTACATACAATGTGATATAATATATAAAAATATTATATTATCTATCATATTGTCCTTGAACTTTCGCACTTTTTGTTTTTTTTTTTTTGTTTTTGCAGTTAATCGATTTAGGCTGGCATCAATTTTGTCCACTTATCCATTGCCTAACATTCGACTCTATTCCAAGTGGGACAATTTAGTTTCGAAACTATTACGAATGGCCATCAGAGAACGCATACTCTCTCCTTCTACTCAATTTATTGTTGTTTGTTGTTGTAGTTGTTGTTTTTTTGAGTTTGGAGAATGTAATCACTTTAATCGTTGCACGCTGCTCTTGAGATTTATTTGTTCAAAGTGATTTGTTGCTCTCGCTGCACAATTTTTGCGTTGTTGTGGTTTTGTGGTTGTTGCTTTTGTACTCGTTGAAAGCCCGTTGTAGCAAAATAACAACTATTGAAGGCATGCATTCGTATGCCCTGCCGATTTCGTTTGTGAGACGCATCGTTTACACACATCGTATGTTGGTTAGAGAAGATTGCAAACAAACAAAAAAAAAAAATAAAAATTCGACGTATGGTTGAA
Source organism: Conops quadrifasciatus (assembly GCA_949752815.1). Lineage (NCBI taxonomy): Eukaryota > Metazoa > Arthropoda > Insecta > Diptera > Conopidae > Conops > Conops quadrifasciatus. The sequence goes on along the minus strand of OX457078.1, from coordinate 9,447,810 downwards.
AAATTGTTAACTGTAAAAAGAAATAACACTTCAGATAATCGTATGCCAAAAAAAATTTCAAAACTGTTATTGAGATGTTCCCCAAATGCTCTTAAAGTTTTTCTAAAATTTAAATAGTATGAAGATACTACAAAATAATGACTAATAAAAATAAGAAAATCATCATAAGGAAGAACAAAATTTCATTTAAGCCTTCCATTGCTTTGGTCTTCTATTTTCTTTACCGGTAAAGGTAAAGCAAGCTCCAGCAGTGAATAAAATCGAAGAAAACGTAAAGAAAGAACGATTAAAGCACAGAAAATTGGCGTTTGACAGAACATCCAAATATTGTTATAAGAATTGTTGGTATTTTCGTGAGTCCATAAAAAATTTTTCTGAAGTTTTCTAAAGTTTAGAAATATTAAAATCAAAATAGTACATATGGATAACTTTAAAAAATTTCTAATGCGCTGCAGGTGCATTAAATCCGCCACTTTGCATTAAAATAAAAATTAAAAAATATAAGCACAATAATTTTTTAATTAAAATATGAGTTTTCTTTTCAGAGTTTCGCATAAATTTTAATTTAAATTTAGTCTCTCGCTGCGATAGATTTGCAATTTTATTTATGTTTGTATAGGTTAAAAGTTTTTGTTTTTTCAAATTAAAAAGACTTCTCATTGTGGTGGGAAGACGAAACGCAGGCAGGCATGAGAGAGAGAGGGGGGGGGGGGGATAAAGAAGAGTATGCATAGACTGCCCTGCAATGAAATTTTCAATAATTGTATGCATTAAACTCTAGAATGGAAACTAGAGCCAAAGAACTAGATCTTATTCTACTTACAAAATAATGCAGCGGGAGAGAGTTTAAGCAAAATGAGAGAGTTAAAGCGCAATGTGAGAGTTAAAGCTTTTTCTTTCACTGAGAATATCTGGTTATATGTTTGAATATTATCTGAATATTTTTTTCTATTTGTTTTACTTTAATAAATGCTTACTTTTAAGTAAATATTTATATTTTTATAACATGGAAAATAGTTCCTTTATAATTTTATTTTAAGTGGAATTTTCTTTTTTTTTAATAGAAGGAATTTTTTTAAAAACAAATAACAGACGAATTGTGATCAGAACATCAGACTTGACTTGATCACAATTCGCTTAACAGTCTGTCTCTCTTTTACTTACGGTCATCGAAGTATAAGTTCTGCGCTATAGAAAAAGTAACGCAGAGAGAAATATGTAATTGCCATCGAATTATTAAATTCAGCACATTTTTTATTGTAAAATGATTGAGCGAGAACTAGTTCCACTAAACCTACTTATTACTAATTCTCGGCTATACGTTTTGGCGGCAGGGTGTTTCTTGTATGTATGTATGTACATACATTTGTATGAATGTTTGAGTGAATGAGAGCGGGTACTGCGTTTCTCTGCAATTCACAAAAAATTGTGTAGCTTCTGTTCGTTTCTCTGCGACTCCATAAAAGCAAAATAGCACAATGGAAATACTTAAAACTTTGGCAATTTCATATTTATTTTTGTTGACATTGACGCAAGTTAAAATGAAAATAATTCTTCTTCTTCTACTGCTGCTGCTTATTAAATAACTTTCAGTTTAAAAATGTTAACTTTCTGAAACAAAATAAAAATTGAATAAACAATTTATGAAAAAATTTAAAGAAAATAACACCTATGATGATGATCATCATCATCATTATGAACAGTGAGAGCTAATCTGAGAGCTATCCTCTATCATGCTGTCCGCTGTTGTGCTATTTTGAACGCTTTTGTGCCATTTTGAAGGCTATCGGATGCAGATAATCTTCTTAGTAAGTCTATTAGGCTCATAAAAGCTGGCTCAGAACTGGTCAGACAAGAGCTCGTCAATTTGAGTTAATAGTCAGTGATGCCAGTGATGCCTTTTAGTGGCGCAAGTCATCAACAGCGTGCCGTTTTTGCACTGACTCGCTCTACCTCTGGGCAATGCCACGCATCGCACTTTTAATCCTTCATGTCAAATGACAAAGTACAGAAACGCGTACCCACACACACCCACCCACCCACCAACACACACATAAATTCAACATTTGTTGTTTCACAGAACCATCAGCGAAATCAACATCAACAAAAAAAAAACAAATACGAGTTTGTTCGTAACGCAAGCAAAGAAGTCATAGAGGCTTTTATCTGCCACGCATTTCATTATCCTTAATTCCACTGAATCGAAACGGTTCGGTAGGATCCACTGGAATTTCTCAACGTAATTTTTGGTCATGCTTTTGGCATGACATTGGGCATGAATTCGGTAAGCCTTCATTATGTTTTTGCTCTTTAATTATTCTCCTAATGAATGGGCCTCGCGCCCGTATGACAAGGATTGGAAACGAGAAACGTGGAAACGAGACTGGCATGAGACTATATGAGGTTGTGTTGCTCTCAACCTCTCAGCTTGCTTGTCATTGGTTCAATTTGCAGTTGAAGAGCAGCTCTTTGAGCGAGTATGATCCTCACTCTCTCCACTGCCTCAAACAATTTTATTTCAATGTGTTCCTCTCATCACGGATATCATGCTCACCTTTCATTCCTCTCATGGCAAATTGGTTGAACCGCTCACATTTGTCAACGGGAAGGCAGTTGAGTGAGCAGTTCTAGTATAAAAAATATACCAATAAGGACCCATATAGAGGTTGGAAGGTTTTTGAGATAGAATCATAGAATAATGTATAAAAAATATAACGTACAATAAATCACAAATTAAATGTAATGAAAAAAGTCTAATTAAAACATTATTTAATAAAAAAAGAAAAACTAAAGTTACCAACAAAGTTGCTCAAAATGAGAAAAGGTCCTTTCTCAAAGGACAAAGAAGATACGAAAGCGTCCCAGATGACAAAACCTGAAAAGGTGCAGAAAATTATTTACACAAAAGCATAAGAAGAAAAACCAACCAAAGAAACAAACACCAAACCAACAAAAATGGCAAAGGAAAATATCACAAAAGCTTTTTCGTATTCATAGGATCCAAACAAAGAAAAGACTGATGTTTTTTTTTTTTTTTTTTTTTTGTTTAAAAGAGATGATGAAATACAAGCAAGCATGCAAGGAAACTCAGCATGCTATAAAAACAGCTGCTGAAGATGACAAGACAACAGCTGCTGGAGACTAAAGAAAGGGAAGCATGTTGGTCCACTCTCTTCCTCCCAACTCTCAGAGTAGAAGGAGGAGCGCTCCTCTTGTTTTACCAAAAAGCTACCATCATCAGGTGAATGCACCTATTTTTTATTCATAAGATTCACTTAAGGTTTTCTTCGGCTGTCTGTCCTGAATTCGTTCCACTGTATCTGATTCCTAAGTACTGCCTTTTATCTATTAGTACATTAATTTATGAATATGAATTAATAGCAACAACAATCTATTTGTGTTTAATGTAAAAATGAAGAAAATAGAGTGGAGAAAATCGAGAATATTTCTTTGCAAAAACATATTCTGTTTCTTTTTAAGAGTACAGAAAAAGCTGTGTTTTTTCTAAACTTAATCAAGTTAATTAAGACAGTTTTCAATAGTTTGTATCTGTGCTATATTCGTAACTACTCTATATTCCTCCCTCTTTCTATCTTTTCTTATTTCGAAGAGTTTCCTTTTCAAGTGTGTAATTAATTAGTAAATTTTGATGATTCTATCAGGCGACAATCTGCTGCTGATTGTTAGGAAAGTGCCAAAGTATAAAATGTCAACGACGTGATAAAGCTAAACCGTAAACCGTACGTGTCAAGAAGACCTTCTCCTTCACCCGCACTATACATTCATACCATCCATTCGGACGATATCGTATACCTTTCGCCTGACGCCTGACGCCTGCCTGCCTGCTGCACGTTTATTCGCTCGTCCGTTCGTTCGCTCGTTCATTCACTCGAGTGAGCAAATGGTTCGTGTGTGACTGAGAGAACACCTTTAAAAACTAATTTTCATAAAAATAAAAACTAATTTCCAGCGGAGAAAGAAGGAGATCGCCCCTTTCAAAAGAGGCGACAAAAACTGAAGAGGTTTAATGCTCTCCGAAAGGAGAAAAAACTATAATCTTTAAAAGAGAGTAGAGCAAAGATAATCTTAATGTAGAATGGTCTCTAGAGCAGAAGAGAAAGAGAAACACGGAGGGAAGCATGCATGTATGTATGTACGATATATTTCAGAGTGCGGTTTCCTGTGGACTATACTTTCTTAACAAAGCAATTAAGTTTGCTTGCTTACCAAAAGTTTTGGCATCACATGCAAAATTTACTACTGATTTCCTCTCTCTCTCTCTCTCTCTCTCTCTCCATCTCTCTTTCCTTTGCGATTTCTCTCTGTATTTTCTCTTATGCCAATATGAATTTGTAGTAAATTTTATTTTCAACTTTTTCACTTCACCAAAAGTTTAAATCAGCTAAAAACATTAACTATCAAGAAGTTTTTGGAGCGTCAGCTTAAGGACTTAAAGCAAAGAAACAAACAAACAAACAAACAAACAAACAAACACTTTATGGGCAAACTTTTCTATCGCAGCCGTATAAGATATGATTATGGTATATATTTTAGCTGAAGTTGATAAAGTAGTTGTATCAGCAGCTTATTGAGGACCGAAATTTATGAGAACAAGATTAAGAAGTACAGGTAACTCCCGTATAACACATTTGAGATTGAATTATGTTAAGAAAAAATGCCATTTTGTGCATATTCGTGTTTAATGAAACAAAAAAATCGTGCAAAAAAGAAAATTCCATTAAAAAAAAAACTCCAACATATTAATTATAATAATTTTATGAAGAAGAGAAATATTTTTGTTAATGTAATTTTTATTAAAAACATTATCAATTATACATCATACAGTATACATCATTAGTAAACATTATTCTGTGAAAAACTCATTCTAAACTTTTTGTTTGCCGTTTTAGCAAATTCCTAAACCATTTTAGCAGGAAACTCATCGCGTTGTGAGAAAACGTCGCTCTCATTCTCGAACCGTTTCAGAGCGAAACGAACCATCTTCTACGAGAGTAACCTGTTTTTATTTCATTTGCTTTAAAATAATTGGCGACGTTTTTAATTTTAAATGATTTTTTTTTTTTTAATTCAAGGAAATAATTAAAAAGTTATAAAAGTTTACTCTTATCAAATTTTATTGTTGTTTGCATTTTTTTGGAATTTTTTTTGTTGCTTTCGTTTACAAAAAACGAGCCACGAGCTTGTGGAAGGACAAGCGGATTATTATTTCAGGTTTCAGGAGAATAACTTTAAAAAATGTCCCAAGGAAAAGGCGAACAAACTCTCCCGGTAGTGAAGTTTTTAAACTTTACTTTGCTAACAATAATTAAGACAAAAGAAATATGTTAAAAAACCCCCACAAATATACCCACAAACACAAAAGTGTGTGCATATAAAAGTTTCGAGGCGAAGGATTATCGAATGGTTGCGTTGGAGCGAAAAAAAAAAAACTTTTAACAAATAAAAAAAATTAAAAAAAAAAACTAAAGGGCGACATAAACTGTGATAAGTTTCTCAACAGTGCTCGCGGCTATAAACCAAGTGACAACCCAGCTACCAACCAACCAACCAACCTCATGCAAGATTAACCAACAAGCAAACAACAACAGCAGACACATAAAGAATCGCGCTCGATCCGTTCCGAACCAACCAAACCATAAAGACAGCCAGTCGGCAACCAGCCGGCCAGCCAGTTCGTCAGCCAGTCAATCAGTCAGTTACAAGCAGTCTCAGAAAGTCATTTTAATCTGATTTCATTCCTAAATGCGTTTGCCAAATTGAGTGAAGCTCAGTTTCGTTGGTTGCCGTTGGTTGCGCATAAAGCACGCAACTTCTATAGACACACAAACACACACATACACACACGCACACACACATACACATACACACACGCACATACACATACACACACTCACTCATTCACTGATTAACTAAGAGATTGCCAGGCAGGCTGGCAAATTGCCTGAATGAAATTCAGCAGGAAGAAAGCAACCATTATTGCATGAGACTTAATTCCGCATGAAAGAAGGACAGCAAGGACTGACTGACTGACACTAGTCGTTGGTACATAGTTTGAATAGACGGACAGGATTGCAGCCAACGGATAAGTAAGATTTTACCAGCGGCTAAGAAAAGTTTGTTTGGCGAAGCGAAATGATTTTATTTAGTGTTGGAAGGACGAAGAACACTGCCTACCATTTTGGAAATAGATATAGTCAGCTGTTACGGAGAAAGTTTTGTTGACTTAGTCTTCTTCCTCCTTTTTCTTCTTCTTCTCCACTTTTCTACAACTTTTATCAAGCGCTATTAGGATCGTATAACATCATCGTCGTCTGGGTTGTCATGTCTGGAATACTTTATTGAGTTTTCGACATTTTCGACATGTCGAATACCTGCCTACATTAGACTACCAAACCAAATTGGAGTAGATTCGACACAAAATTGTCGAAAATGGTCTGGTTTGTCATGCCTGGAATACTTTTTCCAGTTTTCGACATTTTCGATATGTCGAATACCTGCCTACGGTAGACTACCAAACCAAATTGGAGTAGATTCGACAAAAAATTGTCTAAAACTCTAAAAAATGTACCTTCATCAATTACAATAAGAACAAACGACGAACGCTACAAAGATTTTTCGCTGAAAAATACATGAATTTCAATTTTATTTTTGAGTCTAGTCATTTGTTTGTGAAAAAATGGAACATTTATGGGATGACAATGAATTTTATTGTCACTCAAAGTGCTGAGTCTTGATCGTCACTTATTTCGATGTAATCAGACTCTTTCTCTATTCTTCTTTTATTATTATTATATTTATACTTGCACTCTCGATCTCGCATACATTCATTCATAGACGAGTAAAAATGTATTAGAAAAAACAAGAGAAAGAGCGGAGATGTAATGACTGAAATGAGATAAGATGAGATGACTGGCTCGCCCATTTTGGGTATAAACAAGCTGGAGAACGTGTATGTCGATAGATTCTATACTTCACGCGAGTAAAAAAACGATATTTGAATGAGTTATTCTTTAAGTTCTTGAATGTTTTAAGAGTTTTCGACAAGGTCGAGGTTTTCGACATGTAGAAAACAGTTTTCGACATGTAGAAAACAGTTTTTGACGTAGACTACATACAATATCGAAAAATTCTTGTCGAATGTCAACCCTGATCGTCGCATTTCACTTAAGAGGAGGCGGTTATGCAACGGTTTGCAAAAACGACCACTAATAACAGTTCGAAGGACGTTTGTAGGACAATTTTTGTCTACAGTTACTACTACTACTATACAGCTACCACTACTATTACTACTACCACTACAATCGACTACTACTACTTGAGGCGCGCGCCTGCATTGAAAGCGACAATAAAAGTTTTAATGATATTTTTATTGCGTCTTGGACACAATGAGAAGGAAAGTTGTTGAAGTTGTTGTTGTTGCTGTTGTTGTAATAAGATTTCATGCCAGTGTCGGATAAGATTCAGGCTGGCATACTTACTTAAGGCAAAGTAAGCCATCGCCCAACCACACAAAGTCAATCGTTGGTGGCTTGGAAGAAGTTCAAGGAAAGAGAGGAAGGGAAAGGGAAAGGGAAAGAGCCAGAGATAGAGACGAACGACGAAAGTCTTCCAACAGCTGACTTCAATTAGTTTCAATTGGTAGAATAAGTTTTTTTTAGAAATTCTACAACATTTGGGAAAATTTCGTTCGAGGCGAATTGAAGTGAGACGACCGATCGACGACTGAGACGACCGATGCGTCATTGTTGGCAATGAGGTGGATAATGTAGCCAGATTAATTTATCGCTGAAAATCTAAACTCAATTTAACTTCAATTAAATTCGAGTGGAAACTTTTGCGTGTCAGCAAAATTGACTAAATCGATAGCTGCGGCTCTCACCTCAAGAGAGAATGAGCGCGTGTTCATCTTGTTTATAATGTAGCTCTCTTTTACTCGCTTATACTCTTAGTAGTACAGTTAGAAATAATCAATATGATTGTTTCAATAGCTCTGATTATATATTTTAAAGTCAGCTTTTTACAAACCTTTCCTAAGTTTATGAAACCATGATCTCGCGCGACTTCATCGGCTAGCCCGCTGTCGCCGTTTGGTATGTGTACGGCCCAAGTGTGCGTGTAATGACCATTATTCGATTCGTCTGCGGCACTCGACCACCAAGGTCGATCCTCCGGTTGATAGATCAAAGGATCAGCTTCATTGCTCCTGCTGCTGCTGCTGCTAACACTACTGCCCACCACCACGCCCACATTTAAATTACACAAAAACACCACACAAATAACTTGCACGCATATTAATAGAAACTGTAACAAATTCGGGCCACAAACGAACCGACGTAACGAAAAATGCCTGAGGTTTTGGCTGCGCTGGTTCGTTGCGTGCGATTTGCCATAATCAGCGACCGCCACGGGCACGGGCACCGCCACCGGAACGGTTTGTCTTTCAAAATCGCTTACATTATTCACACGAACGCGCGCGCGCCCACAAACGTCGTACGTTGATGCATCAAATGCACATTTCAAAAGCGGGGAACTTTTTCTACACAATCTTATTTTAGCACAATTGCGTTTTTGTATTTCTGTTTGTGTTTGGGTTTGTGTTGCGAGAAAGGTGCGTTCGTGCGTTCGATGCGCCGCAGTCGCTGCAGTAGAAAATTGAGAAACAACGGACGCGGCAGCACAAATACGGACGCTGACGCTTTGACTGAAATCATCCGTATTATTCTTATTGACCGCAATGGCGTTGCACGGACTGTTTTTCGTGTTGTTGTTGTTGTTGTTCTTGTCGGAGTTTCTCTTGGTAGTAGTAGTAGTAGTAGTAGCCTGCTCTTGCATCCATCGGACAACGTCGTTTTTCATTGTGCGCTGCGAGTGTGACTGCAGCTGACGCGACACTTTAACGCGACGTTTTATTATATAAAAATCTGGCGGCGATTTTTTTTTTTGTTTTAACGGGAACAATTTTTTTGACAAGGCTTAACTATCTGCAGTCCTGTAAAGAGAAATATAAATTTCAATTAAAAAAATGTGAAGATTTTATAAAGAAGAAACTAATGAAATATGAAAGAAATTTTTTAAATATTATCGCTTTTCTAAAAATCTACTCTATTTTTGTTGAAACACCGAATACTTGACTCTAACTACGAAAAGCCTTTCTCTTCTTCTACTCTTTCTGCTTCATTCCGTTCGTCATTTCACGCCTTGTCTTCCGTTGCAGCATCGTTTCGGCCGCTGTCGCCCCCGCAGGTTTTTTGGTCATACGTTTCCGTTTGCAGACAATAAGTTTTCATTATCTATTGCGAAAGTGTGTGTAAATGACAGAAATGGCCTCAAGAAGAACAAGCACGGCGCGTTGGTGAATGAAATTTTCAAAGGCCCAACGAGCCGCCAGTGTTAAACGGCCAGTTTGGAAAACGCCAGCCTTTTTCTAACTTTCCTCTCACTCTCTCTCATCAATTCTTTCCATCTTTTTACCTCTCTCGTCACCTCTCTTACTACCTCTCTTGCACTCTCTCTCTCTCTCTTCCTTAGTAACTCTTTGTGTTTATAAAATTTAACTGAAGGGCGAAAAATCGTTCTGATATTCGGCTCTGTTCGTTAAGGTCAGGTGTCGGCTACCTTTTTTCAGCTTCGTGTCGAAATTCAGGTAATCAGTTTATCTAGATTGTATTAAAACAAAACCGTGTAATAATATACATAATTGGATGCATTCGTTTTTGGAAAAATTCTCACATAAAAATTTGACCGGGTAAAATTAGGCAGACATAAAAGAGTACACTCATACCTTGCTATACCGTCGCTCTTTATACGGCATTTCGCTATAACGGCCTTTTCTAATTATGGTAATTTTTCGATTTACGGCCCATAATGCTTTGTTATACAGCCAAAAAATACCAACGTAAACAAAATGAATACGATCTGAAGTAAACTTGAAATCAAAAATATTACAAAAATTCTATCTCAAAGTAATATAAAATCTATACAATTTTTTTAATTACTCTGCGTTATAATAAAATCTGATGAAATTAAATTTTACTTTAGTATAAATCATTAACTTTATATTTTTTTTTTTAGAATAAAGAAGCTTAATAGAAAAAATATATACATATATAAAATTTATACGAAACTTTCGTATATATAATTTTATAATATGAAATGTTATGAAAAAGTTTATATTTTATACCCAGAATTTTTAGAGTGTACTACAATTTTACGCAGATACTTGAAATTATGAGTTAGAATGGGTTAAATTATCAACTCGGTGACCCGGGAATCATAGTTTTACGATGCCTTGTGTAAACCGAACAATTTTCGTCAAAGAGCAATGAAATGGAAGAGCAAATCAGGCGTGAGAAGAAAAGGCGTGGAGAGATTAATGAAGAGTGAGAGAAAATGGATTTTTCAGGGCGGTAGAGGTAATCATTTAGGCTCGAATCGAAAGGATGGAAACTTGTTTCGTGGTGAAAACTTGTTAGAAAAAGAAAGGGGCATTATTTTCTCTTGATGTTAATGTATTTACACAAAAAAGACGACTAAAATACTGTAATATTCTCTTCTCTACTTTTTATTATTCTTCATTCTTTAATATTTAATTAATTTTATTACAAAGTTTCGCACTAACAATTAAAATTTTCCGATCTTTTTATGGAACATACAAAGAAAACGAACAGCCAAGAGCCAACAACAATAACGACAACAACAACGACAGCGTTATCCAAACAATTTTTTTAGCTTGAAAAGAAAAGAGCGGGCCAAGGTTTTAATTTGTTCGTATAATCTGGGTCACGACGGGCGTGCCATACAAACAAAGCGTCTGAGATGCTGTGAAATTGACGGCGAAAAAATAACAAAATTTGTCAATTTGAATCTAGTCAGTCACTGAAGTTGCTCACTTGCTTTTATGGAGCGTAAAAAGGTTTTTAATGGAATGACGATGAGGTGTTGCCTCAGCAAACAGTATAGTAGCTACAGGATTCGTCGTCAGAAGGACACAAGAAAAGGGTCGAAAAAGTTTTTATGTCTTCTTAAAACGAAGAGAAAAGATAAGAGAAGACAAAAAACGAATGAAGAAACAAAAAACGAAAGGTGAAGATTTGTTGAAAAACTTTCAAAAAAGAGCGCAATAAGAAAGAAATGTTAAGAGAAAACCTCTAAAAAAAAGAACAAGTGACAATTTATTTTCAATAGCAAAAGTTTAAGCTTGATATTCTCCACTGCACGTTTGAAAAAAAAAATATAAATAAAAACTTTTTATTTATTTCAATTTTGTTTAATTTGAACTTTTTCTGTTGCGAAAAAATCTTTGTTTAATTAATTTAAAGTATGCGTTGACGGCCGCGCATTCACAGAGAGCGCGATTTTTTGCTGCAGGGCGGCCGTCGTCGCGACGCGTCGGTCACTCGTTAACTCGCTGTTGCTGGCTTCCTCGCTGTTGCTTTCGTCGTCGTTAGTGGGGTTAAATTTAACCCTTTTTGCTGCTAACGTGATGCTACTGACCTCAAAAGTGGACCTTGCGGCGGTGGTGATGGTGCTGCTGATAGTTGTGCTGGACCATGATTATATTTTGCTCTTGATTTCTTTTAACTAGTTTTTGTGTTGCCAAAACTAGTTTAAAAAAAATCACTCTTTACCATCAAATAGTACATGGTTTTTATTTTCGCAGTTTGTGAGTTTGTGGGTAGAGCAGAAGGCAGAGAAAGGCAGAGGAAGGCAGGCAGGCCTACTGTCAGAATGGCATCAGTGCCGTGCCACTGAGAGAAAGAAAGGAACAAAATGTTGCTGGTTGCTGCAAACTTTAACAAGGTTTAATTTTATTCAGTGACTACAAATTAAGAACGAAGATAAAATCTAAACAAATTTCTGTGGGTCCTTTTGTTTTTGGTGGTTTTTTTTTTGTTGTTAGTTTCGGGTTGAATAATCATAACTACAATACTTCTTCTAATATTTTGTAGTTGGTTTAGTTCTAGTTGTTGTTGTTGTTGTTGGCTTAGCATTGGCTTGGCCTGGTCCGGCCTGGCCTGGCCTGCTTCGAAGCAGATGGTCGTGCTTACATTCCGGGCATAACGATCCAGATAGTCTCCAGACAAGCGAAGAATTATGACCGGCCATTATACGATAATATTATTTGTAGTTAACTCTTCTGAGGACAAAGCAGAGCACAATAACTTAAGATTTATTGAGCAAACAACTGCCTTCTGACCACGCAAGAAGAAGGCAAGACTGCCTTTGTACAGTCTTATCAGGGAACAATTTGAAAAATTAATGAGCTTCAAGTGTACCAGAAACTCATTATACATATTCGGTACATATGTACATCCGTTGAAGCTAATTTCAATTGAAGTGATGAAATAAGTTCGTTAAAGAAATTTAAGGAAGTGAGAAAATTAAATGATATGAAGGCTGATGCAACACTTCAATCAATTTGCCAGGATTGCGCTCAGCAAAGGTGAAAAATATGCCGCCTTTAATGAATTCAATTAAACTCTACACAGGTTAGGAAGGAAGGAGGCAAGGCAGTCAGGAGGTAGGTTTAAAAAGCGCTTGCTCTTTATACGTGTATGTTTCTCTAACACTCTCTTTCTCTTCTATTACCTCTTTCTTTCTCTCTGCTGAGAGTGTCTGCGTTATTTCCTTTCATTAAATTTTACCTAAATTACCTTCCTCAATACTTCTCTCAATTTGTTTCAATTAACCTCAACATTTACCAAAACTCTCAAAGGCAAGTGTAACTGCTCGCTCTCTCTCTCTCTCTCACTCACCTCTAATTTTCTCTCCTACCTGTCACATCAACTATAAATATCATTAACCCACCTTCACAGAGCGACCCTTTTGGGCTGTAAAATTGGGCAGGAAAAGGAAATGCTGTGTGGAAGGAAATGGCGGCATGGAGGAAGAAAAGGAAACTTAAATTGATTTATAATCGATTCTTAGCAGCACCGATTTATCACGCAAGAATATGCGGGACTTTCTACCCAGAGTGAAAAGGATTTTGCAACAAGTGTGCAGGAATTTCATGCCACTAATTTATGCAATCTTACGATTTAGTCAGTCGTAAGACACCACGAAGTTCCATGACATTACATTAATTATCTAAGACAATACAAAAACAAATACAAAAAATGTAAATAAGTTTTTTCAGTTTAAAGGATGTTTATATTATACAACAGAAAGTTAATATATAACAATTCTGTTATATATATAACAGAAAATGAAATTTTAAAAAAATCGAGGTACTAATACCAGACTGAAACAACTTTTAAAGGCGAGAGAAGAACATAACATAACATAACAGAGTAACTAAAATTTTCTTAAAATTCGGTATTAAATTTCGGCACTATTTTTGAGTTTTTCATAAAAAAAAAAATTCATAACTTTCATCAATAACTTTTAAATCTTCTTTCTTCATAGAACAAAAACACAAAAAATAAAAGAAAAAGCTTGTTTTAAGGAATTTATTTCCTCGTATTTCGCAAACAATTTATTTATGCGTATGTAAGTAAATCAATAAAATACTGTAAGTTCAAAATTTTAAACAAAAATTCAAAAACTTCAACAATCGACAACGACTTTGTAGTTAGTGGAACATATGCGATGAAAGTACAAACCCACTTGCATAAATTTTATAAGTATGGAAGCCAAGACAAACACTTTCATGCATTTAATTTATAAATAGTTAAGCAAACAATTTTAACACTAAGAACGCACACACGCATACGGAAGTAAGATAAATGAAAAAAAAAATGAAAATGTTACTCGGTAAGTAGTTCCAAAATTCATTAATGACAAATCGTTCATGAATCAATGATAAAAATTCGGCCATTTAGAGATTGTTTTCATGAATTTTTCACACTTTACGTTTAATTCGTTACACACGACGTTGACTGCTCGTTGTCTGTATTGTGTTGTGTCCTCCACGATCGATGTCGAGTCGTCTTCTTCTTTAACTGTCGTCGATGAGAATTCCTTTAACGGCTTTTTTTCAGCCCTTGACTATAATTTCCTCCCTTATCGTTCTCTCTTTGTGGTATTGTGAAGACATGCGTTTCAAATTGACAGCACCGTGCTGACATCGTGCTAAAAAACATATACTTACTGTTTGTCAGCACGATTCTTGCACGTTGGTGAAATGTCATGCGTGATGCGTTTATGTTGTCACAAAGCCATGAACTACAGAGTAAAAGAGTAATGGCTGTTTTCGGCATTATGAGTACGACACCATCAGCCCTAAGCTATTGTATAAATGAAGTAATCATAATCTCATTGCATACTTTTAGGTGTTAATAATTTTTAGCCTTAATACGATGCTCGTGTGAAATTGCTTTTAATAAATTTCGAAAATAAATCGGTATATTTATTATTAAGCTTTCATTGTTTTTTCATCTTTTGTTATTTGGGTTCAATTTGAAATAATTTTAAAAAGAAAAATTAATTTTTTCAATAATTTTTTTTTTTTTAACAAAATTTAGTATGGATTTAAGTTGCATGCGAGACATCATCCAGGTGATATTTCATCTAGAGATTTAATTTTTGTTTTTAAATATAATTAATCTTAATTTCTTTTCTTTTAAAATTCTGTACTTTTATATTTCTTTCCGAGATATGTATACTTCTGGAATAGATAAAAAGCAACAAGAAAAACAACATTTTTATCATTCAACGAGAATAACAAACTGCTGCTGTATGGACGTAGCATCAACGAGGTGCAAAAATGCAAAAATGTTGCAAACAACATTTTTTTCGAACGTTTTATAAGCAAAAGTGAACACTGAACACTTTAGAGGCTTAGAAGATGCCATGGCTTCTATTAGTAGCAAGGATAATGAGTCTTATATACGCACACAAACAGATACAGGCAGCCACACGCACACGCACACACTCCAAGAGTACACGCTTCTACGGATCTGTTGGAAGAGAGTAAAAAACGTAGTCATGTTTACTCGCTTGAAAAAAACTTTTAAACAATGCAGCACGAAAAAGTCGTTTAAAAAACAGTACTAATAAAGATAATAGGAGAAAACGAGAGGAGTAGAAGAAGAGCGACAGATAAAAGGGAGAGAAAGAGAGAGAGAGAGCGACACACAAAGCTATAGGAAGGCAGCAAGAAGTGCCAGTATACACTAACAACGACGAGATGCAAAATAAATGGTTTTATTAAAAGTCCGTACAAATGCGTACAAAATGCATCCTTTCAAAATTCTACACGCTGCAGTGTGTTGTTGTTGTTCTTTGTGTTGTTGTTGTTGTCGTTGTTGTAGTTTTATCGTTATGGCTGCGTTTGCTAGAGTCTTCGTGTTACCCTGATGGTGGTTTGATGATTTGAGCTTTTCCGGAAGAAAAAATAAAAAAAAATTAAGGAACTCGGACTGAGCTCTGAATCGGTTCAGGATAAATACAAGAAAAAAACTGGGCAAAACTTTAGACAAATTTATTAATTAATTAAGAAAGTTTTATAAGAATTTAAAATATTTAAAAGTTTCCATCATGTTTTGAGGCATCGTTATAAAAAAATTAATTTAACAAAAGCATTATCTGGAAGAAAATTAACAATAATCAATTATTTTAAGCGTATTCAGTTAATTCGAGATGTTGTCAAAAAAGCATCAAAACTTTAAATCATTTCGTCATGAGGTTACATATGAGTTTAATATCAAAAAAAACTGGTACTAAAACAAACTCCATAAAAGTAGCCGAATTTTCGCCCTTTCAGCTCATGAAAAAAGTGCTTGCTGTCATTGTTGTTTTTGTTGTTGTTTTTTAAGTGTCGGGGGAGACAAAGCTGACTGATTTGTAAAACAAATACCAAAAACATATTCTAACTGAGATACCATCACGCACACTCTGAATTAGTGGCGCGCGCTCATTCATTTATCGAAACAAACAATCGAACAGACAAACAAACATAGATGATAATTCTGTTGGCCGCTGGACATCAACAATCGAAAGAGACAAAATCCTGGCAAAATTGAATATTTTCTGAATGAATGAGCAATCAAAATTTACATACTGAAAACGGTACACCAGCTTCATGGTCGTGGTCACAGTTGATCAATTTCCGTTGAAGTGTTCTCATTACACCATTGTAAAAACGATTTAGGATTAAAAGAAAGAAATAATAATAAATGCTTAAGATTTTACAAAAATTTCTAGCGCAATCTTTCGTGATTTCGTGACTTTTTTATACAAAAGGTTTAAATAAAATATTAAGGAGAAAATTTAATTAAAGTAATATAAACATTCTTTTTATTTCTTCTTCCTTCCTAAAAAAACAATCATCATTATTATATCAGTATCAATTTTAGGCAACATTTTCATTTATTTCATGACATGACGATATGAAAATGTAAGCAAGTGAAAAAGAACCGCGAACAAACGAAAAATAATTATTAAATCAAAAAAAAAGAAAAAAATAAAAAATATTAAAAAAAGAAATAAAAGAGATAACAAAAAAAAAAAAGAAAATGAAAATGTGTGCAAGTAAAAAACAATTGCGAACAACTGAAGAGCAATTATTAAATTTTAAAAAAAATAAAAAAAAAAAAACAAAGAAAATGAAAATGTGTGCAAGTGAAAAACACTTGCGAACAACTGAAGAACAATTATTAAATTAAAAAAACAAAAAAAAAATAAAAAAAAAAAAAAAGAAAATGAAAATGTATGCAAGTGAAAAACAATTGCTAACGAACAAAAAATAATTATTAAATAAAAAAAAAAAAATTAAAAAAAAAAAATAAAAAAAATTAAAATGATGCTTATGACATAATTTAATAAGACTGATTGAACGGCAGAAAAAAAGGACATGGCTGTGATGTCACAACACAATGATTAAGCGTTAATTAAAAAGTGCAAAAATAAAGAAAGTATTTTAAATTATGAAAATTGTGTTCGCAAGATCTCGAGAAACATTTTACATACATATACATATATAAATTTTAAAACAATTTGAGAGGAAAAATTGCTCAAAGAAATTTTCAACAAATCAAAAATGCTTTTCATAATGAGAAATTATAGAAGATTTCAATAATTTTTAACCTTTATACGATGCACGTAAGAAATTTCTCCCAATCAATTTCGAAAATAAATCGGGGCATATTTTATAAAAAGGTTTTTTCATCTTTTGTTATCTAATTTCAGTTTTAAATTTTTAAAAAAAAATAAAAAAAAACATTTTTCTGTGATAGTTCTGTGAAATTCTGTGATAATGAAATTTATCAACACCACAAACCTCAATCAATTCGAATATTTATTAAAGAGCTACCAAAGCTACAAATAAAATAATTATTTTGTAAATATAATAATGCCATAATAATCATCTGGAATTTGTTTCATTCAACGAAACTCTTCTTCAGCACTCTTCAACGGCACAATCTTCAGACTTCACTTCCGAAACTTACAGAACACGATTTATGACCGCAGCGATAGGGCTGCAAGAATGTTGCTCTGTTGCAGAACACTCTATATGTTGCAGTCAACACTAGCACACTGCACCCCTACCCCTTTTCTGACGTCCCGGCCGCCTTAAAACCAGGAAGAAGGTAGAAGAAACCAAACGAAACGAACAGCTCGTTGTTGCTGAAGATAATGAAAGTCAAAAGAAAGGCACTTTCAAAATGGTGCCGCCGCTTAAAAGCTTTCAAACAGAATTTCCTCTAATGACATGACTGGCGACGGCGGCGGCTGCGAGACAGAGAGAAAGAGAAAGAAGTTAAGAAGACTTTAACGTTTCAGAGACTTTAACGTAAAATGTTCATGAAAATGTTGGTTTTTCTTTCGAATTAAAGTGAACCAAAACGAGAAAGCAAGGACGAAGAAAAGGACGCACAGGAAGAGCAACAATAGCCAGATGGTAAGGATGAATATTCAACAATAACTGTTACAATAACAACAAAAAAACATCAAAAGTACGCGACGGCGGCGAGGAAACGAAATCTTAACGGTCGGGGTAAAGAGAGAGGGGGAGGAAATAAGCGGTAGAGTCGCGATAGAGGAAGAGTTGAAGGTAAGAAAGAACAAACAGTTGATTGAAAAGCATCCCATCGCGCATCGCTAAAGTGTTTGAGGTGAAGTGAAAGAGGGCGCGCGCAGTAACGGAAACGAAACGAAACGATGTTTCGAGAAAAAGAAAAATGGCGCTGATTCGACAGACGGTGACGGCGCATTCATTCGGGGATTAGTTTGTGTTGTGTTTTCCAAATATGTACATACTTCAAAAAGCATGTACAACGTACAACGTCCAAACGAACGACAACACTTGCCCCCATTACACACCCCCCCCCCCCTCCCTCTCTGCCTTCACACCCTTGCTCCCACCGCATTCCTTCACCAGCTGCAGACGAAGGCTTAAAGGATTCATTGCAATCTAGCAAACAACCACAAAACAAAAGGGCGTTGCAAAGAGGTGCGTGGAGGGAGGGGGGTAGGGAGTGTATGGTGTTAGACAATATTGCAAATTAAGTATAAACTGACTGAGGTACTCGCGAAAATCCCGCGAAACGCCAAGCTATCTATCTCTACGTAGTCACAAAATAATAGTAGCGAAATTTCTTAAAAGCCGGAAGTACTGAAATCGTTAGAACGAGACCGGAAAGAAATAAAGCTGAAACGAAACATTCGTACGTATTCGTAGCTCGTAGTACTCGGTAGCATCGTCATCTGTCCGTCCGACCGTCCTTCCAACATAGAGAGGTAATCCTCTTGCCAAAGGACCAAAGAGGAAGCGAACAAGAAGATCAACCTGGTTGATATGTATGCGGCTACATTTCGGTCTATGTGTGTGTGTTACACTACATTCATAACTACAAAAGCTTTATGCAAAGGATAAACAAAGGACCACCAACGAAACTCAATCAGCTTCAAACGGTTAAAGCGGCAAACTTTTAAAGACTATTAATGAAACGAGTTTACTTTTTTGCAAAATATTATTATCCTCGACTAATTACGTTAAGCTTCTCTTTAAGGTTGGAAATGATTTTTTAAAAACTTAAATGATTTTTAAATTTTTTCCCAAAGAAATGGATAAATAGATTTTTAAAAAATTTAAATTTTTTAATATACACAGTGCGCCATCTTTTATGTCGTTAAGTAAAACATTAAATAATTTTAACATTTATCAACCGATTGACTTGAGTAAACATGTTTTCTGAAACGTCAATTCAGTACAATCGCTTTACACTGAAACAATGTGTCGAAATAGTGATGCTCGAAAAAGTGATGGAAAACGCAGCAAAAAGGGCACATTTTGCTTTGGCCAATAGAGGCGGCCACTTAATTGATGTCGCATTCCAAAACTAGTTCAAATAAATTGTGAAGGAAAATTAACAAAAAATACCTCATATATGGAAAGCGATTGTTTTTTTTTTAAAAAGTTATTCAATATTCACATACCGACATAAAAGATGGCGCACCCTGTACTATACGTGATGTTTAATAATAAGATTTTTATTGTTAAAACCATGAAATTTCATAAAAATGTGATGAAGTGAAAATGAAAATACGAATGAATTTAAAAACTCTTTGAATAAATATAAATCAATTAAGAATAACATTGACCGACCTTAAAATTTCAAACCAGTCTCAGGTTTTCCAAAGATTATAACGCTCTTAAAACAAATTCTCAGAGAATGAAGAAGAGTTTTAAATGCCACATGGATTTTAAGAACCAGGATAACTTCGTGATTTAACAAAATCGCAATAAATTGGAACAAAAAACATGTGTTCCGAACATCAAGAGAAAGAGGAATGCTTCAAAGACCAAGGACAAGGTCAAGAACAAGTCGGAACTCCTTTTCAGCTGGAGCAAAATTCTCGGGCAAGCATGTTTCAGAAAGTAAATAATAAAGAGAAGAGACTATTTTACAATATTTTTCGAGAGTAAAAATTCTTAAAATAAATCCTAATTTTTAAAAATCCAGAAGAAAAATTTCATGGTAATGAAGAAATTTTCATAAAAGAATCTCTGAAAGCAATTAGCAATTAAGAAAAAATTTGCGTGGAATTAAAAGTGAAACTTTTTCAACACTTTGGTAAGTGTAAAATGACTATGACATTTTATCAAAACCGTCTTCATCTTTCTTTTTTTAATTCTCCTTCTCCTTCTTCTTCTACGTGTTCGTCATAGTCTTCGTTATCGTAGTCGTCGTCTTTTCATACTCTGTCCAAACGGTGTCGGATTTTCGTTACATGTTTCATTTTCATGAGATTACTCTAAACAGCGTTAAAAAGTATTCACTTAAAAGTTTTGTTTTAAAAGAAGAGAAAGATCATCAATTAAGAATGTATATTCAAGATGGTTTTCTTAGGATTACCCCCAAATAGACTTCTCGAACGATGGTTTTTTTTCTGATAACGACTTTCTTATGATTATTTTAAGGTTCTTTTGCTCTATAATGTATGATGGATTAATGGTTGATGGATTAATCCCCAAACATTGATTTTTAGAAGAAAAGGAAGAAGAGGAAACCACCAACGACCAGAATACTCTCCTCAGAGAGACTTCTGTCTGTTGGTTACAGTCTTATGAACTTTAATTTAATATTTATGATGCACGAACAGACAAAGATCGATTTTTAGAAGCAAAAAAAGCAAAGAGAACCATCAGCCTCAAACACAAAACGTTCTGTCGGTTGCTTTACTTTTCGATGACGACTTTTTCTTATGATTATTGTAAGCTCTGAGGGAATATGATTATATTCTTGTATTTTGTAATGTTTAATTCCGAACGACTTTCTTACAGTTCGGTGAGTTTTTCCTGCTGTCTAAGCTCTTTATCGTTAATTCTCTGCAACGGATTAACCATTCTTCGGGATGAATTTTTAGAAGAAAAAACAAAGAAGAAGAGGAAAGAAAAGCCATTAACAAAGATTTTATCCCTAAAAAAAAAACAAGGAACGACCCTAAAAGAGAGATTTCTTTACTGTGAGATTTTTTTTGCCGACTTTCTTCGCAGATGATGATTTTCTTATTGTAAGCTTTTAAATTTTTTGTGTCTCATTCAATCGAAAATACATTGTATTGTATGTTGCATGCCTCAAAATACCCTTAAAAGACTCTTTTTCTCTTACTCTGTTACTATTTAATCATCATCATCATCGTCATCATCATTTTCTTGTCCATATTGTTCTTTCTTGAGAGTTAAGAAGATGTTGTGTGCTTTCTTTTTGCTGTAATTGTATTTGTATTTGTATTACTTACCGGAGATTCTTCCTAATGACAAAGTTGGTGGCAATCCCTTCGCATGGACGAACGTATGTATGTGCGTGTGTGTCTTTCGGCGGAAACAGACCAATACAGTACAAGAGAGATTGTCAAAGTGTGTCTGTACCTTCCTTTCTTTTATATCTTTCGTGCGTTCGTTCCTTTTATTGTGCTTCGTAACACAAATGGATTTTCCGCATAAACACAATACAATTTCTTGTTGTAAAGCAGGTGCAGCAATGAAAAATGGCTGCCATTCCTTTGGCTCTACACTGACAAACACATTATTGTTGTTCTTGTTGTTGTTATTATTGTCTATGAAATTCAAAAAGCTCGATACAACAAAGCATTGCATTCATTCATTCAAAAGAGCTGCAAAATAAAAAGAGAATGAAGAATTCATATGAATGAAGAATATCAAACAATACATATACAAAATACAAATACAAATACACACACAATTGTCAACAACAAAATCTCAAATACAAACACAAATCAATTTCGTTGTTGCGAGATCATACAAAATTAACAATGTCTTTTTTCGATTGTAACATTTTGAAAGAAATTTTCTAAATTGCATTGAAAATAAATAAAAGTTTTTTTTTTTTAAAATAAACTTTTTAAAATCCAAAATCAAACATACATATGATTTTTTTAAATGGAATTTTATTTATTCCAATTTATTTTCTATTGAAAATATTGGAAATTTAGCTTCATTTTTGATATGTCAATATTCTACTGTCACAGTGATGTCATTTGACAAGTCAAAAGAATTTCCGAGACATGGATCGCTTTATAAAGATAAAATTTCCTATAATTTCCCTCCGAAAAGTTCCATTACATCAGGTTTTCTAAATATTCTCACCTAAATGTGCCAAAGGCTTTTTATTATCTTACATTTACATTATCTAAAAACCTGGGAGACAGTTAAAATATCCAATCAAAAAATCTCGAAAAATTTTAAAATTCCGATGCGAAAAAATCCCGAAATGACAAAATCCCTACAAATTTTTGAGCCCGAAATGAAAAGTCCCGAAAATTTTTCAATCACGAAATGAAATTTGAGTCGTAATTTTTTCTGAAGCGTTATGGCTCGTTTACACAGTGTTCGTGTTCGAATTCGAAAAACTTTCAGAAAAGTACATACTTATGACTGCTAGACCGCTTGTGTTGAATTTACTCAACAGAGAATAATTAATTTAATGAAGTATCGCATTTTAATTACCAAATATTTGCAAATTAAAATGTTGTTGGTGTTTTAATAGAATGCTTAAACGTTTAAAAACAAGCCGTGAACATTTATTTCATTGTTAAAATGATGCAAAATAATTAAATTTAGGCGCATAAATTAATTTTCAATCAATTAAAATTTAATTTACACTTCGACAATACTTGTACAATCGATTAAAGTGGGAAGGAGGGTGGAAGGGGGGGGGGGGGGGTGGTCTCGTTTTTTATTTCACTTGAGTTAATGAGATTTTCCCCCCTCTCCTACCCTCACCCCACCACCTTCCCTTCTCACGCATTCCTTTACAACATTTTAATGAAACAAAGAGAAGATAAATGACTTTTTACTTTTTTTTGTTGTGACATTTTTGTCTCGCGATAAAATGTAATGATATTGAATTAAAATGTTGTCATTATTTGACATAATTAATTAAAAAAGACTTTTTTTTTTCCTTTTGTCGAGGCAGATTTGTGTAAGCTTTGAAGTTTCATTTATGTTCCATTCAATCATCAGCCGGCTGGCCCTTCTCTCAATTATTTCATCAATGAAACCTCCAAAGAGTCTCCACGACTCTACTAGAAAACTATGAATTTGATGAATAAAAATCTATGATAACTTTTGATTTTTAATCATCAAAAGTAAACCAATTACAGAAAAGTTAATTTATTATATACATTTTTTCAGAGAGAAAAGAAATGCAATTGGTCGCTTGGGTCCCTGCAGAAGGAAGAAGAAGGAGAGCAAAGTGGTCTCTGAGAAGAGGAAAAAAAAAACACAGTTAAGGAGCTCTCATCCTATACAAATTTGCTGAGTGTATATATTTTTCCTCTTTCATCATTTCTCGCCCGCTCTACCGCTCTACCGCTCTCTCTCTTTCCCGCTCTCTCTGTGTAAAATGCTCATTATAATTAACTAGGTCCTGGAACAAATCAAAAGCGCTCTTCAAAGACGTTTGACAAAAAAACAAAAAATGTTACCTCATAAAAATTTGTATTTAGTGGATTGAAAAGTGTATCATCATCAAAAAAATGCTAAAAAAATTAAACTGACTAAAAACAAAAATTACAAAAAAAAACCTGAAAAAAGACTACTTAAAAGCATGACGTTTTCACTGTAACTTCCTTCCTTCCTTCCTTCCTTCCTTTTCACTGCGCTACGCCCTAAATGTTATTATTATTGTTTATCATTATTGTCTTCTTTTTCTTCTTCTTCTTCTTTTGCTACTTGTGCCTTTACAGCTGTTGTGTTGTTATTGTAAAAGTTCATTTACCAAAGGATTCTTCATGCAATCACCTGAGTTTATGTGTGTGTTTGTGTTTGTCTCTCTCTCTCTCTCTCTCTCTCTGTCTGTCTGTCTGTGTTTGTACGATTGTAGTTAATATTTTATTTACAAGTGCGGCAGCAACCGCAATAAAAAAAAAAGAACAAAATTAAATGAAGTCAACTTAAATAAAATAAAAGCAGAAAGCGCTGAAATTAACTCGTTGTTGTTGTTGTTGATGCGCAAAATACGCTTTAATCCACTTAAATTGCTTGCAAATTTTTTGAATACATAAAAATTCAAAAGAAAAATTTTTTTATTTTTTTAAAGAATATAAATTTTTCTTGAAATATTTTTAAGGGAAAAACGAAAAATTAGAATTTTTTAATTTTAAAAAAATTAGAATTTTTTCAGCGCTAAAGTGATTAAATGAACGATGGATGAAGCCATATAAAAAAAAATTGTTTGTATTTCATTTTATTTACCAGTACATATTTTATTTTATTTTATTAAAGAATAATTGTTGCTGCTCTGTGTCATTATAATTTGGCCACGAACCTTGTAAAGCAGAAATCCGTGCACTACACTTTTTATCGAAGGGTTTTTTTTTTTGAAGCGCCGAATCCCGAATTTAAGGTTTTGAATTCATAAAGTAAACATTTCGAAAATCAAGCCAATCCTACTAATAAACGCTCATGAGGCTCTTATAACACTTTTACAGCCGCAGTGTGGCCGATTAACTAAGCTCTCCACATTAACAGGCACATGAGAAAATAGTTAAGAATTAACAGCTGTTAAGATTTCTGTATGCTGGCGAAAAATTAACAACTGATTTCTTAACTATTTTGTTAATCAACGATTAGGTCTTAACAGCAAGCAAAATGTCATTTTGTAGCTGTTCAATTATTCTACAATCATCAAAAAATGGCAGAATATTTGCCTATTTTATTGATTTGCGAAGATAGACGAAAACAAAAAAAACAAAAATTAAAAATTTACCTCTTCGTGTCTGCCATAAACTTAACAACGTCATTAACACTAACCAGAATAGGGCCGTTAATCCGTCTACGCCTAACACGTACACGTAGGTACATTCACAGCCAATTTTAGACCCCCCTCCCTTGATTTCTTCCCTTACTCTTAGTACCTGGCTCTGTGGTGCATCAAGTACTGACAAAATTACGGCAGATTGTAATGAAAAAAGACATTTATTGCAGACACAAAATCCAATCGTGTTCAATAAAGATCAAAAACGACGAAGAAAAATCAAAAGAAACAAAAAGGAATGGACCACCCGCCGCATGAAGCAATGAAAGAACAGAAAAAAAAAAGAAGAAGAAATGAAATCAAGCGCCAGGCGGCTGTCATCAGACAACGAACTGTGCGGTCGAACGAACGAACGAATGAACAAGCGAGAAGCCAGCGACGCGTCGCTCACAATGAAAGTGAGAAAAGGCGAAATCGAAACGTTCGTTGTTGCTTAAGAGCAACGTTTATCCTCTGATGAAGCTTGGATAAGTCAAGATTTATCGATAGATCTGTTGCGCTCAAAAACAAGAAAAGATTTCGTCTAATACAATGAGAAAACATTGTGCGATAAAGAGAAGAAAGATAACGATGACTGACATTCGAGATTATGACGAATTTAGGTTTACAAAAGAAAGCAGATGAAGAATAAGCACAAAAATCTTCTGCTACTCTCAAAAAAAAAATGAGAAATACTTACTTAAAAGAAAAAAAAAAAGAAAAATAAAAAAAAATTAAAAAAATTAGAAAATATATTTTTAAAAAAATTAAAAAAAATATAAAATAAATAAAAAGAAAAATAAAAGAATTTTTATTGAAAATAGAAAAGAATAAAAAGAAGAAAACGAATTTATAAAATAATTAAAAAAAAAAAATTTAACAAATAAAAAAAATTAAGAAAAAAAAATAAAATAAATAGAAAGAAAAAAAATAAAAGCATAAAAAGAGAAAAACGAATTTATAAAAAAAAGAGGTTAAGAGAAGTTTAAGAGAAACACTCGTATTACTCTACACGCTTTTTATCTTCACTCCACGTGTAACGAGTAACGAGTACAACGAGTTGTTCCTCCTTTTTTTGCTCGTAGAATATATCTGCCATTTTTTATTTTAAATGCAGAAGTCTAACAAAAAAGGTCCGTGAGAAATAGAGAACGTTGTAGAGAGAGACAGCCACCAGAAGAGCGGAAGGAAGACAGGAAGGAGTATGATATTAAAGTCTTGTTATGCGTTGTCGTGCTTTCGACGCATGCCAGTCACGCACATTAATTTAAAAAAAAAAAAGATAAATATTTTTTTATCGTCATTGTCGTTGTCGTTTGTCCTCGCTCGGCCCACGAAAGTGACGTTCCATTACGTGGTCTATGGTCAACCGCTATTCATCTTCATACTCATCATCAACAGCCGTTGTCACCTCACCCACGTCTGCTCAAAACTGCGTTAGGGACACACTGACTTCTTGTCTCTCTCTCTATCAGTGCCATCATAAAAATTACTTTTATCGCATTTTGCGGCATTTCATCTGTAGCTTCGGTTTCTGCTGCTGCTACTGCTGCTGCTGCTGCTGACTACATTTTAAATGTCATTTGTTTGGCCAATGAATGTTTACTGTCTTAATTTGTAAAGAGATGATGATGGTGGTCGTGTTGTTATCGTTGTTGTTGTTGTTGTTGTTGAACATAGTCTCTGCTGACCCTGTTTTCATTTCTTGTTTGTCGACAAGAATGTGCGCGAATGTTGTTGGACCGTCGTGGGACGGTGCGGCGTTGTCGGTCAGTCGGTCCGTCCGTTGCTCGGTTGATCAATGCTCGCTTACGCGCCTGCTCGTGGCCTGCCAACAACAACGACCGCCGTAGTGTTAATCACTATAAATAATTAAAAGTAATAAAAACGCTTCATCGATTCGAGACTGCTCGCCGTCGCCATCGCCATCGCCATCGCCCATTTCCTGCCTGCGCTGAAGCGTGCGGCCAGAATAGAGAAGGGCGAAAAAGTGTTGAGGAGCTCTTTCACATAAATTTCATTTAATGCAGTTTTTCGCCGGGTTAACAGCATTCATTGTGGACATTATGGCCGCTTAATTGGACCGCGCTATCGAAAGCAAAAGAGTGCACAGCATGTGTGACGCCGCCGTCTGTCAGTCAGTCTAGTATTTCATGTAACGCTTAGTGTTCTCTTCGCCACATTTTCCTTTTTTTGACACGTCATTAAATCCTCTGTTGCTCCGTTCCTTTCTCAGGAAATGATTTCGAGACACAGAAGCTCTTAATTATCGGGCATCTTGCAAATTTGATATCAGCGCAAAAAATTAATACATACATATGTATAAACTATATTCATTGTCGAATTAACAAAATTGAATTGAAACAATTTGACATTTACAAAAAATGTAAAAGCAAAAAAAGAACCAAATAATCTTCGCCATTAAGAATCTTCACTAATCTTACACAGAACTATTTCTATATTTTCTTGTTCTTTTTCTTTTTCTTTTTTTGGTTTTTTTTTTTTTGGCGGAACAAAAATATAATAGGAGTAAAATTTATTCATTTTATTGAATGGCTTTTATATTTCGACGAAATTAATGAATTTTGATCAAACGAATCGTCAAGAAATCAAAAAAACCATTTGAGACAAACTCAATTGATTTCCGAATGCTTCAAGAATGCTGCTGATGATGATGCTCAAGGATGACGAAAGGAAACGAAGGACTTCAAGGACTTTTTTTTTCATTATTATATTGGTTGGGGAAAAAGTATTCGGCGTTTTTTTAGTAAAAAGATACAAAATTTTTTTGGTATGTAACAAACATTTTTTAATAAAAATATTGCCCTTTCTTTTTAACTACCTTCTGCCATTTTTCGGGTATAACCATTACCACTATTTCTTGTAGAATTCCGGAATTTTATTTTGGAAAAACTGACGCAGGTGTTTTGTGTCACAAATTATCAGCCGATTTTTCACCTGTTAAGTAAAAAAAAAAAAAGTTGCCAGATGCAAATAACCGTTTCCAAGTTTTCATACTTCACAGTGAAGCGATGAGAAACAACGCTGGATACTTTTTCCCCAATCCGATATTTTGGTATTGTAGGATCGATAATGAATGGCCGTAAGCAACAAAATTCTATCAATATCATTATTATCGATTATTATCATTATTGAAATTCAAAATTATTGATATTAAAAATATCAAAATTATTATTATCATTATTATCGATTGCAATCGTCTTCTATAGAATTATATTTATATTGTGTAAAAAAAGCATTATGAAATAATAATAGTGAAATTATTCATTAAAAAACAGATTCTAAATTGAAAATACATATTTATTTAAAAATTAAGTTTTGTGATATTTAAAAAAAAAATTAGATTTTCAGATTTTATTTTTTTAGGAAATATTGTCGTAACATTTAAGCAACTATTAAAAACTTTAGAGTCTGTTTTCAAAAAAAAAGCAAAACAATATTAATTTTAACTTAAATATTACAATAACTTTTTTATAAAACTTATTAAAAAATAATTAACAAAAAAAATTAAAAAAAAAATTAAAATTAAAAAATTAAAAATAAAAATAAATAAAAAAAATAAATGTAGAGAATGTGTAAATAAGTTTAAGGGGGTTATTCCTGAACGCCCAGGCCTTCAACTCCCATGAATTCTTCTCGATTTTGCTTTGTTATTTTCCATTGTTGTTGTTGTTTACCAGCAAACACCCGAAAATGAACAAAGCATAATTGAGAAGAATTCATGGGAGTTAAAGGCCCGGGCGTTCAGGAATAACCCCCTTAAATTTTTATAAATGTAGTTATATAATTTTGTCAGTTTTCTTAATTTTGTGTTTTATATCGGGCTGCATAAAACACAAAATTCGAAAACCAATTTCAATATTACAAAATAAATACCACAAATTCCTTCAATTTATTATTCATAAGATTTTTTACGTAATATTCTATACATAAGCAATATTCGTATAGCTTTGTATATGACATAAAAGCAATTTCTCATCATTTTATCATACTAAAATATAAAATATAAATAGAAATAGGAATAGAAATAGAAATAGAAGAATATAAATAGAATTTCACAAGAAAAAAGCAATATATTCGTACGACTATCAAATTTAATATCCGTTATTAGATGATCAGAGATCAAAAACAGAACAAAACTAATGAAAATTCTATCTACTCAAGAGCAAATGTCAACAAGGACGTTAAAGAAGGAAAGAAAGAAAGGTGAAGGGAGGAAAGTTGTGGGCGTACATACAAGAAAAACCATTAAAAGCATATACAGAGAAATTAAATATACATTTCATAGGCTTTTTCAGGCAGATTAAAGATGATTTACAGATGATGAAGATGAAGAGATGAACAACAATAACAACAACAACAATAACAACAAACTACTCCAATGGTGGCCACCAACGGTCCACCACTCTTGATTCATTTAATACGACCATAGATCTTTTGTTAATTAAAAATAAGCTAAAAGTTCAAACCGGATGAAAAGAACTGAGGAGTTGCTTTAAAATGGCTTAAATTTAGAATTTCAATTATGCAGTTTTATTAGTTTTCTTGGTTATTGTCATTTTGGCCACACGCTTCATCACATTCCTTATCAAAATTGGCTTAGATAGAAAAAAAATCGAACGCCGAAATAAGCGCTGTGCCAGACATTTAGTGCATTTTTTTTTTTGTCTCATTTTGTTGGTTTACATAAAGGTTAAAGAGAGACAATGTTGAAACAACATTAAGAATTCTTATGTTTAATAGAATCATATTTATATAAGAATTTTATCATATAAAATGGTTAGAAGTATAATTTTTTTATGTCGAAAAAGTATTGAGCCCGCTGCAATCATAGAAAACTCAAACTTCACATTTTTTGTGAGTTTTGACAAAATTAAAATATAAAGTGTAAAATATAAAGCGTAAAAGTACGACATCATAAAAAAGGTAGAAAGGAATCATTTTCTACGAAACAGAATTTTTCCTTTTAATTTAAGGAAAGGGGATTAGGCGTGTGGCTCTAAATGTACCGCTAGTATCAGTGCCTTCGTGATAATTACTATACAAAACATTTCAGTTTAAGTATATAAATTACCGTCAAAATCCATCAAAACCGAAACATTCAAAAAAATCTCTTCGAAAATGGATCCCAGCATTTTGCGAAAATATACTACAAATACATATATGTAAGTATGTATGTATGTACATATTCCAATTTTTGTCAATGTAGATATTATAGTGTTAAAAAAAATTCGGCATATCGTCCAAAAAGAAATGACACACTTTGGTTTAATTAAATTCTTGGGCTTAAAAAATAATAACCAAAAGTGTTTTTATAACCTTATTGTTCCTTAACAAGGGTCAATACTTTTTCGACCAAGCCTAAAGAAATAAAAATTGAGTTTCTTTTTACTTATTTCTAAAGCGTTCGAGCAGTTCGAGTATTAAAAAAAACATACTTTTTCAGTACAGCTTAATCCTCTCCGAAACAAACCAAAAGAGAGCGAGCGCACTCATGGGCATGCAAGTGAGTTTGTGTGTGCGTGAGTGATGCGGCCCCAAAGTGTGACCACTGTTAGTTCTCTTTTGTTGTTTGTTGATTTAACAGCTTGAAGAAAATCGAAAGAAATGAAGGAATGATTGGGAATGATTCATGCATGTGGGTGTGTGTGTAAATGGTGTCGATGCACACAATACTTCAGAATTCGATTCATTGAGTTCTTCTTTTTTTTTTTTGAGCAATTTTTTAATTTAAGGCAACCTAGTTAGCAACGTAGTTGCAACAGTACCTCTCACTCTCTTACTTTGTCTCTCCGTCTTTATCCCTCTCTTTCTCTACCTCTCTCTCTCTATGTATGTAAGTATGTATTTCACTTTCCACAACGTACCAATGCACCAACTGTATTCAATTAATCGATTCAAGGTTCAATCGATTTGAGGTGTTTGCTCGGTCCACAAACTGGGCGTGGTACTAGCTAGACTTGATGATTTTTTTCTCTCTTTTATTATTCTCTACACACGAGAGTGTGCTCGATTTTGTCAATTTATTGTTCAAATACGATTGTATACAAGTAACGAAGTTTTTTTACTCTACACTAAACGAAAATATTTGCAATTCAATAAAAATAACCTTTTCGTTTTATGAGCTAAAAAGGTTGCTGAGTTTTGGCAGGAATTTACAAACGCCGAAACCGGTTTGTCTCCAAACCAAAATTGACACAACGGATGACGAAAAAATCCGTTTCAAAACTCAACATTATGCAACCCTGTCGGAAAGCTTAACGAACATCGAGAGACTTAAACGGATGCATTTGAATCAAAACAAGCGTAGTAACTGGACTTACTCTGGCGATCATAACTTTGTCTCTTCCAAACGTATTTTTATTCTCTTTTGGGCTTTAAGAAGAAAGAAGAATTTACGACTAATTTTAATGGGATCGAAAAAAATCTGTAAGTGCTCAAAATCCTTTATTTAAGCGTTAATATTTACTATTGAAAAATGGCTTTTGATTGACATTTGTGACAGCTCTTGCATATTGTTTTTGAAGAATTGAGAATTCTTTATTCAATAAAAGAGAATTATTCGAAAATTTTTTTTAGTGTGCGTCGTTCGTGGATTCTCATCGCTTTTAATAGAATTTGAAATCAAAAATAAAGGTGTGCTGAATTCACACACGCTCTCAAATGAGTACGTGTATGTGCATGTATGTATGTATCAAAGTGCAATGTAATCAGCAATGAGAGGAAATTAATCCTTATCTACGTACGAGCATCAAACTTTTACGGCGGTTCATTGTTGTTGCGGTTACGCTTTAAAATCGTAAAAATCACAAAAATCGAAGAGAGCAAAGAACGTGTTTGATCTTCTCTTCGTACAAAGAATGCAGATGTACGAAGGTACATATGTATGTGTTTATGGCTGTGTGCATCTGTAGATGTGTGTGTTGTTTAATGCTTCCATGTTTCTACCAACGTAATGTAATGAAATATTCATTGATTGGAATTAAGAAAACGATTCTTCATGAAAAACCTTCCTTCTGTTATACATACATACATACATACATGCATTACGTCATTATAATTAGTTTCACAAAGTAAGAACTCGTAGCAGAATGAATTTGCGAAAGCTTTAAATGATGATATAATCACTTAATTATTAAATATTGGAGAAGATTATTCAAAGTAATCTAAGTCATTGAATATAATATTACGTATTTTAAGCACATACATATAACAATATTTCAAAATTTTACAAAAAGACCGCCAGCACCAAGCATCGTCCAACGTGTTTTAAAACATAAGATATTAACAAAGGATTATCTGCATAAAATATAAAATGTTTAAGTTAAACTAAAGAGAAACAATATTTGAACCCAAAAAAAAGAAAACGACATCTGAACACAAAAAAGAGAAACGATATTTAAACACAAAAAAAGAGAAACGATATTTGAACACAAAAAAAAAGAAACGATATTAAAACACAAAAAAAGAGAAACGATATTTGAACACAAAAAAAGAGAGACGATATTTGAACACAAAAAAAGAGAAACGATATTTGAACAGAAAAAAAGGGAAACGATATTTGAACAGAAAAAAGAGAAACGATATTTGAACACAAATAAACAAGAAACGATATTCGAACACAAAAAAAGAGAAACGATATTTGAACACAAAAAAATAAGAAACGACATTTGAACAGAAAAAAAGGGAAACGATATTTGAACAGAAGAAAAGGGAAACGATATTCGAACACAAAAAAAATAGAAACGATATTTGAACACAAAAAAAGAGAAACGATATTTGAACACAAAAAAAGAGAAACGATATTTGAACACCAAAAAAGAGAAACGATATTTGAACACAAAAAAAGAGAAACGATATTTGAACACAGAAAAAAGAGAAACGATATTTGAACACAAATAAACAAGAAACGATATTCGAACACAAAAAAAAAAAAAACTATATTTGAACACAAAAAAATGAGAAACGATATTTGAACACAAAAAAAGAAAAACGATATTTGAACAGAAAAAAAAGAAACGATATTTGAACACAAAAAAAGAGAAACGATATTTGAATACAAATAAACAAGAAACGATATTCGAACACAAAAAAAATAGAAACGATATTTGAACACAAAAAAATGAGAAACGATATTTGAAAACAGAAAAAGAGAAACGATATTTGAACACAAAAAAAATAGAAACGATATTTGAACACAGAAAAAAGAGAAACGATATTTGAAAACAGAAAAAGAAAAACGATGTTTAAATACAAAATTTCTCTTATAAATTAATATTATTTTATTGAACTAATTTTGATTTCGTATAGCAAAATATTACTACGTACATATCGTATCTATTGTATGTAATGTATAATAACTTAAAATGTTATAAATGAAATTTGTAAAAGTTTATCGTATCATAATCATTCCTTTCGAAAATTTGTGAAAATGTTTTGCAATCATTATCATCAATTTAGGCAATTTTCTTATACTCTTTTTTTTCATCTGTAGTGAGAAAGTCATCACTTCGTTCGTTTAGTTTTTTTCAGTCTCTCAAGTATAAGAAAATTCAATAAATTTCACTTCAGTTCACTTTGTTCAAACTATCGTATTATTATCAGTTTTATTGGTCTTCTTTAATCTTTCACAAAGATTCTTGATCACACAAAGTTCTTGCTCAAAATAACTTTTCTAAATGTTGCAAATTTCCACAAAAATTAAATTAATTTTAAAAAAATTAAAAATAATTCTAAAAAAATATACAACACTAAAAAATATACAAAAATATACATACAACAAAATTTTATCAATTCCAAAAAAATACCATAGAAAATTTAACCATTCGCTAAGAATTTCTAGTTTATATCGTACAACGTTAAGAATAGTACGTGTTTTTTACAATTAAATTTTTATAATTTAAAAAAAAAAATATTAAAAGTGTTTGCTTGTTTGCTTATCTTAATATGTCTGTCTTAAAACATTATTTTGCTTCCAAAATATTAAAAATATCTCACTTTACGTTGCAATAATATCAATTTTTTATGCTTAAATCGATAGTTTTCTGGGTCAAATCGATTAACTCGATTAGCAAAGAGTACACTGAGAAAAATGACAAATTATGTAATTTAAATATCCGTTTGCTGGTTTTATATTTTAGGTTGTTTCATGTTTATTTTTAATATTTTCGCTTTTACTTGAAAATCATAGTGAAAAATATTTAATTCAAAGAAATATTATTTGATTTTACTATCCTTTAGTATAGTGGATATTTTTTCCCTCGGTGTAAAAAAAATTTAAATATTCTAAATTTATAAAATTCCTACAAAATATATTGATTTCAAAAAGAATTAAATACAATAAATTGAAGTTTAATGTTTAAATAAATCAGAAGTTTTATCCTTTATTTTCAGCATATAATGTTAACTATAATTATTTGTCGGATAAGTATATCACGTACGTATGTATATATGGTGTATGTGAGTTTGTATGTAAATAGCGTATATGCAAAATTCCTGATTAAATTAATTACAATAAGTCAAAGAGTAAAAATTATTTATGGCTCGGAATTGTTAACATTAAATTTGTGTTGAATATATAAAATTATATTGTTTCCGCCCACCAAAAAAAAAAAAAAATCACAATAAATCACAAGAAGTAAGATAAATTAAGCAAAAAAAATAATTATAGTATATTTAATAGGCGCAGCGCGTTGACAAGGCCAATGTATGTATGGTATGCTTGAACAACGACAATTAAGGCCATCATAAATCTTATCGATGTCCGTACACACAATCCACAAAAACCTTTTTAACATTATACTCGTACATAAAAACACAAAAAGGCCAGTCGGCCAATTTTAAGCAATTAACTTGAATTCAAAGGATTCAATTCAATTCAGTAATATTTCGTAATATTTTCTGTTTAAATTTAACTATACAATATTTACAGCCGTATTCTGGCTGCTTAACTAGGCCCACCACATTAACCAGCACAGAAGAGAATAGTTAAGAATTAACAGCTGTTAAGATTTCATATTCTGGCGAAAAATTAACAACTGATTTCTTAACTATTTTGTTAATCAACGATTAGGTCTTAACAGCAAGCAAAATTTCAT
Organism: Conops quadrifasciatus; assembly: GCA_949752815.1. NCBI lineage: Eukaryota > Metazoa > Arthropoda > Insecta > Diptera > Conopidae > Conops > Conops quadrifasciatus. Next base: position 9,412,970 of record OX457078.1, on the reverse strand, counting down.
TTTGTAGCTTTTCAATTAGGCTACAAATATAGAAAAAATGGCAGAATATTTACTTATAAATATTATTGATTTGCGAAGATAAACCATAACAAAAAATTAAAAAAGGCTTTATTAATTTCGAATTTCATCTTAAATTCGAAAATTCTTAAAAAATTTACCTCTTCGTGTCTGCCATTTTGCTATTCGATAATCTTATGCAAAAATCAAACCAAGAAAATGCTGACTCACTGTCGTTCAGATTTTTCACCAATCGGTGGTGAATTTATACTCGTTGTCAGTGGTTAATTAGCGTTAACAGCGTTAATTAGTTTTTAACACCGTTAACAGCGTTAATCAGTTAATTACCATCCACGAACTACCATCCACCGTCCAATAGTCCAATAAATATAATCCATTTATATAGTCTGAAATGTAGCCAAGGTAAAATCTTCAAAAGGTTTCTAACTTACGTTTATATGCAATGTTGGTTTATATACGGTTTCTTTCACCAAGAGGTGTCATTTGATAAACCTCATAACATTAAAATGTCTCCATTTAGCGAAAATGAACGATTTCTGTTAGGACGAGCTTTACTCGCAGTCTGTTCAATCGTAGAAATGTTAATGTTGTTGTTGTTATTGTAGCAGTTGGTATTTGCCAGCAAAAGGTGAGAATGAACACTCAAATTCTCTCTTTTTTTTTAATTTTTTTTTATGGCAAGCAATTTTGACACTTGAGCGTACTTGAGCGACGGTAATGTAAACTCGGCCTTAATCAAATTCTTTTTCTAATAGAACATGTTTTCACTTGTGAAAGAGGCTTTTTTTCTGAGAAGCTTGAAAGCAGAAGCAGAAGAAGCAGCCGAAAGGGTAAAACCCAGAAGTAGAAGAAGAGATTAAACCAAGAAGTAGAAGAAGCGTTAAAACTGTAATTATTGAATTGGAAAAAATGCCGGAAAAGTGAAAACGGAAATTTTCACTTTTTCCTGCTTCTTCTTCTTCTTCTTCTTCTTCTCCACATTTCATAACGGTCTCAGTGAAACTAACGAACGCTCTTAACAAACTAATGTTTGCCGTTTTCTAACATGAAGAACATGGAAAGCGTCATAAAGAAGTTCAATTGACAGCTAACAGAAAGAGAGAGAGAGTGAGAGTGAGAGTGAGAGGGCGCGAGAGAGAATAAGAAGTGATGAAGTTGTTGGTTTTATTACACTCCAACAGCTTCAATATATGTACAATATCTACGTCTCTCAGCCGCGCCAGGCGGACGATGCTGTTCGATGGAATTGATTTCATACTGACAACAACAACAACAACAATAGTAACAAAAACTAGCTTCGGTAATCAATTGATTAGTTCAGCCAACCGGATAATCGTTCACCGTAACCATAACGCACTGCGGTGCGGTACGGTGCGGTATCGATGACCAATCCAAACCAGCTGCTTCATCTTTAAAGGATCCACAGAAGTAGGAACCACATTATGGAGATGCCATTGAGGCAAGTGTGCTGACAGTGACAACAACAACAACAACATCCGGACGGCACATTGATTGAGTAAAAGATTGATGACGATGCTGATGTTGGTCAGTGAATGATTAAAGGCTGTCTCACAAAACTCAAGGCTTCTGTAGATTTCTACGATCGATCAGCTTGTATTCGTTAAAAATCGAACGAATACAACAACAACCACGAGAGCAACGAACATTGTTGCTGTTGTTGTTGTTGTTGTTGTGGTTGCTCATGCCAACTGGTATGGCGGATGATTATGATGATGATGATGGAGGACACATTAATTACCCTTTGAGTGTTGATTGGCAGCGTAGTCCTTCGTCGTAGCGGCGAAGGCGATAAAGTGAGTGAGGCAGCGATGAAGTGACGGGTTAAAGGAATCAAGTGTTGAGTCGAGAGAAAACCGAACGGAACGAAACGAAACGAAACGAAAGCAAGCAATGAAACGAGGATAAAGACGACGGCGTGATGACGACGACGACAATGACGAAGTAAACTCTTAATCGTGTCTTCTAGGAATTCAACCGAGGGAAAGGGCGGGGGTGTAGGATTCGAGGAGTTGATGGAAGCGAAAATAAAGGTACCAGCACGGAGCGTACTCGATTTTAAACGACACAGCTAACGACAAAGTAGAGGAAGGAGAGACTTGAAAAAAAAAAACCATTTCAAAGAGAAAATCCAAGAGTCGATCAAATCCAAAGGATTTCTCCGGGTCGTCGTAGTGTCGGTAACCAGGTTGTTATTGTTAATTGAATTACGACTAGAAAATTCCGACTGAAAAATTCTTCTTTAATCATTAGTAATTCGCAAACTGAATGAGGGCACCATCGAATAAGAAGAGGAAGGCAAGAAGCTAGATAAAGCCGACAGAATTTGGTGTAGAAGAAGAAGAAGACGAAGAAGAGAGGAAAGTGCAAATAATGGCACTTTCATTCTATATCCTGCTTCTTCATACTTTCCAGTATAGTAATTGGTAAAAGGTATGGATACTCAAGAGAAGAGCGAATTACTAAAAAATGGTGTCCAACGTTGGCTCGATCAATTTAATAATCATCAATACATCAATCAAAAAATCAACCCTGACATAATTGAACAACAAATTGCTGACCTTTATATAGTTAAAGTTTGTTACGAAGTTCGTGTTAATGACGTTGTTAAGTTTAGTTGGTTTTGGTATTCTCTAAATACGTAACAACTAACAACGCGTATAAATTCACCACTAATGGTGAAAAATCTAAATGACATTTTCAGCATTTTCTTGGTCGGTCAGCATATTTTTATCAAATAGCAAAATGGCAGACACGAAGAGGTAAATTTCTCAAGAATTTTAGAATTTAACCTAAAAAAATAATAAAGCCTTTTTTAATTTTTTTCTTTTCGTTTATCTTCAAAAATTAATAAAATAAGTAAATATTCTGCCATTTTTTTATAGTAGCCTAATTTAACAGCTATAAAATGAAATTTTGCTTGCTGTTAAGACCTAATCGTTGATTAACAAAATACTCGTAGTTAAGAAATCAGCTCTCAATTTTTCACCAGAATACGAAATCTTAACAGCTGTTAATTTTTAACTATTCTCTTATGAGCCTGTTAATGTGGTGAGTTTAGTTTAGATCAGCCAGAAAACGGCTGTTGATCATCAGGCCAGAGAATCTCATTTAATAATACATATTTAATAATTTAAATATTTTAATAATAATTAATAATTTAATAAGAAAAATAAGAATCAAAAAAATAAATTACTTAAATAAATAAATATTCATATCTTAAGTGATTTCATTAGCATCATATTGTTAATAGCATCGATTGTGTAATCGTCGTCTCACGAGAAATGAATTTAACAGAGCTTGAAATTGAACTTAAAATGTTTCCGGAGTCACAGTAATAATAATAAAAATTGCTCTCGTTTCATGCTCTGCCGGAAGAACGACATGAATTTTACCAACGGACAGACAGACCGAACTTAAACAGAATCTGCATAATTAAGAAATTCAGCCAAAATCGCCGTAACAACCGCACGCCGTTACGGTACCACATTAACTTTTTCAAAAATTGCGCACGTACAAACGCACACGCACAGCAAATTTCATATTCCGAAACAGCAACAAAACCACAAACAACTTCTCTAGTAGAAAAATAGAGAGCAAGAGAAAGAGAGGACGGTGGGACGGATGGTAGGAAAAGAGCTGCTGGGCTGGACTGGCTTCAAAAAATCTAGGTTGAGCAGGAAGGTACGTAATACGATACGTACTACGTGTACGTAACAACATTTACTGAGAGGTGTTGCATTAACAAAAACAACAACAACAATGACAAATTGCAAACTTTTGCAACAGAAACTCTCAAAACAGAACGGAGAAGAAGAGTTTTCGGTAATTACAAAAAAAAAAAAAATTTGTTTTTTAAATTAAAAAAAAAAGAACGTAATAACGTAATTGAAAAGCAAAGAAAAAAAATTATTTATTTAACCGAAACTACTTTCTGGCGAACAAGCAAGGAAGGTAAACAAATTAATAATAAAATATATTTTTGAATTTTGAAAACGCTTCTTCACGACCTTAAAAGTGTGCTTCTCTTTTTTACATTCACCAGGAATAAAAACGTGAGAGATTCTGAGAGATTTTGCTTTACCTCTGCGAGAGCAAAGGAATAACAAAGTAAAACTAAAGACAATTTTGCAAAGGAAAAAAGAGTTACCAGACAAAAGAATTAAAAAAAAAAAGATTTAAAATTTAAATTAAAATACTTTTGTGCTGTTATAAAATCATCTCTAAACACATAGAATAAACGTGTTCATTCTGCCATTCAAAACGTCAGTCATTTAAAAATCTATCCAATGTTTTACTATAAACGATTTTGTAGGCAACAAACCAGAAAATAAAACATACCGGAAAATCAAAGAAAGAAAACAAGAAAAGAGGGAGAAATAAGAGAAATTTCCGTTTAATATGCTTCTCGCAAAATTAAGTCATGAAGGACGAATTATTAATTCAAGTGAAAGAAAATCCTTGCAATACATCAAAGCTGTCAGTCGGAACAAATGAGCTGAGCTGAATGAGCTGAATGGTGGCTGCTGAAACACTTGACGTTTCATGAAAGCGGGCTCTGGCCGTTCATTCATTCATTCAAAATGAACAGCAACAGTAACAGTTATTGAGGCTTCTTTTTCACTCTTCACTCTTGCTTTGCACTGATGTTATTTGTTTTCTTCTCTCTCACTTCTTGCTTTCGTTTCTTTTTCTCTCTCTCTCTCTCTCTCATTGGTCTTAACTTTGTCTTCTTCCTTCTTCTTCCTTCTTAATTTACTGTAGCATTTATATCAACACTTTGGTTGAAATTTCAAAATGTTTGTTGCTTTTGCTGTTCTTTAATGTAGTAAACCACAGGAAGCAACAACAACAACAACAACATAACAACAACAACAACAACAACTTAATGTTGTTGTCATTCAATATAGTATGTAGATATTTACATTAAAACAGGAAGATTTATTTGAAATCTTTAATGTTAATTAAACTCTTTCAATCATTTAGACTGAATTCTGAGTGACCTGTACGTACATACACCTGCATACACACGCACACAAACACACACACTGCAGCAGTTTAGGCTGCTAGAATACGAAGAATTCAATTAAGGCTAAGTTGACCACAGTTCATTTCCTTCAAGGTATTATAGGTACACTATAGTCAGCTATGCGCCCTCAAGCTAAGAACCAAAACCGCACTAATCGGATGAGAAAGAGACAGAGAGAAAGAGACAGAGAGAAAGAGACAGAGAAAGAGGGCGAATTCAAATGGTATTGAAAAGAGACAAAATGATGATAGGAAACTTATGCAGAGAAGGACATAGTTCACAGGTAATTTCTTCTTGAATTAGTTAAAATCGAAATCGAATCGAATTCGTCTATTCAAATGAAATATAAATTTATTTTAAGCAATAGGAAGAATTTTCGCCCTAAACCGAAAATTCCAAAATTGTTAAATCTATAATTTACGGTATCTGAAATTATATGCTTCCTTTTACTATATTACTACCTCACAAATTCTCAGTTACCTCAGATTTTCGAGATATTCGAACCTCAATCGGCGAAAAACAAAGCAGTTTGCTATGTTCAAGATTATGTATTTGTATTGCGCACATTTAGGTCATGATATCTCGAAAATATACTGTCGGAAGACTAGGTTCAGCTCGTTATAGTCCTTCAAAAATGTCATTTTGAGTTAAAACGCTTTGTATAATTTTGTCGGGCTTAAACGACAAATCTTTAATATTATATTACATATTATAACATTCTTAAAATTAATTGAAGACTGACAAAAGATGAGAGAAGGAAGAAGAAATAACGGAAAGGAAAGGAAAGAATTAATCAAGGAATTCTTGCATTAAGATAAACAAACATATTTCCTTTGCTCATAATTAAAACTAATAATTCTAAAAGATTATGCATTAAACAATTCAATATTGACAGTATAACCTCCTCTCTCACTCTCTTGTTATTTGTATTATTTAAAATCCTATTGAATATATCATACCAAGGCTGCCAAGTATTACGATTTTTCTCAATAAATTACCCAAATTTCAATTTAATTTCCCAATCAAACAAAATTACTTATGATTGTGTATTTTTTATTTTGGACCAATTTCTCAATATCCGATTAAGAGCTAACCGAAACAAAACGGGACATTTAAACGTCAAAATCTCTTAAACATTTAAGTTTTAAAGTCCCGTTTTGTTTCGATTAGCATTTAACCGGACATTGAGAAAACGGCCCTTAATTAGTTAAGTATAGTAAATAATTAAAAATTTTAAAAATAAATAATCAAAGAAAAAGGAAATAATTTCAGGAACATTTACCAAGATACTATTTTAAGTAGTTTAAACTTTTAGAATTTAATTTTATTACAACAAGGAGAAATATTGTATTAATATATTTTTCTTTTATTTAGCCTTGATTCAAAGACAAACTCAGCAAACGTCTTTGTCATACCATGTAAAATTAATGGTATGGTCTAATTTATTCTCTTAATCTCAGTATGTATGACCATGACCAAAATATTAAGATTAAAAGAACTTTTCTAAGTAACCCTCGCCAATTTTGAAAATCTTAATAGTTTACTAACTTATTTTATATGGTCATACTTATTGAGATTAAGATAACTTTTCTAAGTAGGCCTCTCCAATATCGCAATTCTAAGATTTTTTTTATTTTTTTTACGAGTACATGATGTTTGCATGAATGCATGAAAAATGCATTCTACTGCTTCAATAAAATCGAATTTTACTTGTTCATTGAGTGTTATAAAATGGAAAAATTGAATACTTGTTATAATTGCATGGTTTACAATATTTAAAATTTTCGCTATATGAATAAATAATTATTCATATCTTCGTTTCCTTTTTCCCTTTACCACAAAATATAATAAATTTCCCGCAATTTGGAGAATTCCTTACGACTTGGCAGCCCTGGTCACTGTATCATACATACATCATGGATGGGAAAAACAGTCTCTTCCTCTAGACTCTCTTTTCAGCAAATAGAAATTGCTCGTGCATGAAAAATAGTATAATCGTTAGCGTGTGTGTGAGTGTGTGTGGTGCGGGAGTAAAATAATGCAATAAATCAATGGAGGCATTTTTGTTGTTGCATTTGACAGTTCAGAATTAAATTAAACGCAACCGTGCAAGCTATAAAAAAGTGATATTCAAACGTGACGCCACAATACTACGCGAATTTGGAAGCTACACCAAATAATATATAATATATACTATATACTATATAATAATATATAATATATACTCCACCAAATAAATATAACTCATGAAACCATTCGGCCTTTAAGAAGGCGTGTGGGAGCGAGTCATTTATAAAAAAAAAAAAAAAAAATTCGAAAAACCAAAAAAGCAAAATATAACAACAAATACAATGACAGTTTATTCCATGGAATAGTTTAATATGTCATGTACAACAACAACAACAGCAAAAGTTATTAAAACCCAAATAAAATTTAAAATAACGGTTATCGAACGAAATAAATTCGCATGAATAATATTTGAAAGTGAACTGCAGAGAAAAAGGCGTAGACAAAATGAGAAGATTGATATGAGAAAAAGAAAAAGAAGTAAAAGCTGGCGGCCACATAGACACAGAAACGAAATTTTAATTCCTTTTTTCATTTTGATTTTGAAAAAAAAATGCAAAATGAAAAAGAAAACAAATTTAATAGAAAATGGGTGAAGTTTTTAGAAAACCACTCACCCCCCAAAGACTATTATTCCAACCACAAAAATTCCCAAAAAGTTGCGGAAAACGTTTACAAGTTTAACCGGATTCAACTGATCACCTAAATTCAATTGACCTTAATATTTTCTGGTTAGCAAACAGCTTTAATCATGCCGTCATCATTCATTAATATTGGTCGCACTAAATTCGAACTTCATACAAACGGCTAAACACGTCCCAACCAAATTTCACTTTCTCCCAGCGTTTCTTCCTAATAACAATTTACTTCCTCTTCTTCTTTCTCTTCTCTCTTCTCTCTTGATGCGCCACTGTAAGTGACTTACTTTCTAATCCTCCGGTGTCTGAAGCAGTTGATGAGTAAAACTTAATAAGAGCCTCATTAATGTTTTGCCGCCTCATTTAACACTTTAGGACGAACGAAGCAACCAAGCACCAGCAACAACAACAACAACAACAAGAATCCAGTAACAAACATTGCTGATGATAAATGGATTGCAGGCAGGATATTCGAGAACAGCTCCTCAAGGAGTTGCATTTATTATCGTATATTTTTTTACCAGCACGATGTAGCCACCATGAAGCTGAAGATGAAGCTGATGCTGCTGCTTTTTGCAGTTTTTTAAGCAGGTCCTTTTGGTCGGGCAAGTGCTTTAGTAAAGAACAAACTTAATATTTATTGTCTTTCTCTTCACAGCTTTCCTCAAGTCTTCAATCCAATACCAATTGGTCTATGGTTGGTCTATGGTACCTGCTAATGGTGTTGGTTGGTTTCTAAAATTAAAGCCTAAAAGGCATACCAAGCTTTTGGCCGAGTTTTTGTGATACAACACACACACACAAACAATACAAAAACCGACCTGACTGAAACTGAGGAAGAAATGTGTATTTGCCTCCAACACTTCTCGTTAATAATATGTACCATAATATTCTGGCTGCATAGAATTTCTTTTTTTCTTTTTTTTTCAACTTAAAAAAAACCAAATCATGCAACGACAAGAAAACCCAGCGACGTCCTCGCAAAACTCGTAAACAATCTCGTAAGTGTGAGGTCCTTCGAGGTCCTTGTTATTATCAGCATTAAATCAGTGGACTTAAAAGCACAGATAAACATAAAACTCAGCTCAGCATCAGGCTGCACCGAGTCAAGGTAAGACCGCTGTCATTCCGCGCCAGTTAAGTCAAGTGTAAAAAGGGTAAAAACCATAAAAGGGAGCACATAAAAAATTGTTTTGCAACGACTGTGGACTGTTTTTTATGGTAAGACATTATTTTTTAAGGCGTAGGTAGGTTACAATGGTGCAAATGGTGCACGTGGCAACAATGCTAGGAATAACAAAATCATTAGCAAGCAACAGCAGGAGTGGCAGCAGCAGCAGCAGTGGCAGCAGCAGCGGCAGTGGCAGCAGCAGCGGCAGCACCAACAACGGACACCAGCTGCTGCAGTATCCTCAATAACTACGATTAATACAAAAAAAAACGTACAACGGAACAGCAACGAAAGGAAATACAACTAGGAAGAAAATTAAAAAAAAAAGAAGAAAAGTTGGAAAAAATTGGATAAAAAAAAAGACATTGAAGATGATGCTGGCACAGCGCCGAAACCAACCAGTTCATCAAACCAACCTACCAAACCGAAAATAGTGAGAGTTACCGGAAGTTCTCTCCGATGTACAGCAAAAGAATGAATCCTTTAGGGCCAAAAAAGAGGCTGTGCAGTAAAAAGATAGCCAACCCTAAAAAACAAGGCAACAAACTTCCGACGAACAACCTTCAGTATTGCGCAATAACAAGAGATAGTTAGTTGGTTGGTTGGCTACGTTTGTCTCCAGGTATTTATGGTTTTTCCTCATGCTCTTCTTCTTCTTCTTCTTCTTGTTATCGTTGTTATAGACAAAAAAAAAAAAAGACAGCTCACGAACGAGGGTTCATTTTGTGCGGCGCAAAAGTTTTAAATTAAAAAAATATTTTCCTCTTATCAAACTTTCTGCAGGCAGTCAGTTTATTGATGCGCCTGAAAGTATGCAATAATCTTTTCAATGAACATACTGCATCATCATCATCATTCTCATCAAACTTTGAACTTTTTGTTTTATCTATTTTATTTCATTTCAATTCTTTTCACCTCGAAGAAATTGAAACAAGCAAAAAAACGGCCAGATTCGTTTTTTTTTCTTCATTTTTATAAATTGAAAAATTTTTATATTTTATAATTGAAACTGCTCACGGCAGCGACAAAATTTTTCACGGCAACATCAAAAACTTATTGTACTCTACTAGAACCTTATTGTACTTATTGTACTCTACTCTACAAGAACCTTCAGTCGTACGCTTGTTTTTTAATACATTCCATTAAAGCATATCACGTTACGTTACGTTACTATAGTAAAGACAAATAATACTGGAATTTTTTACTTTCTTCTCACCGTTCGACTGATTTAAAGTACGACCTCCAGCATTATAGGAGGCCCACCACATTAACAAGCACATAAGAAAGTACTTAAGAATTAACAGCTTTTAAGATTTCGTATTCTGGCGAAAAATTAACAGCTGATTTCTTAACTACGAGTATTTTGATAATCAACGAGTAGGTCTCAACAGCAAGCAAAATTTCATTTCATAGCTTTTCAATTAGGCTACAAATAACAAAAAATTCAAGAATATTTACTTATTTTATTGATTTGCGAAGATGAACGAAAACAAAAAATTAAAAAACGCTTTATTATTTTCATGTTAAATTCTAAAATTCTTAAGAAATTTACCTCTTCGTGTCTGCCATTTTGCTATTCGATAAAGTTAAGTTGATCAAAAAAATGCTGAAAATGTCATTCAGATTGTTCACCATTGGTGGTGAATTTATAGTCGTTGTTAGTGGTTAATGTACATATTTTGACTATACCCAAATTAATTAAACTTAACAACGTCATTAATTAGAACTCGTTGTTAACAAATCGTTGTTGAGTTAAGAACGAGAAACGGGGGCTGTAAAAGCCCCCAGCAAGAAGATGTCCGCTGGTGCAAACTCCAATTTCCAACCTCCATAAAATACTAGTTATTACGATCTTTTCCATTAAATATTCTAGTCTTAAAGTATTTACCATATCATAAATTTCATGCAGCAATAATGTTTATCTTATCTAACAAGTGTTTCAATATTTATTTTCAATATCAGAGCTTGTGATTTAAATGCTATTGATGTTGAATATTTATTTTAAAAAATATTCTCGATTAATTCAATATTCGTACATTCGTACCGTCGTACCGTCGTCTCGTCCAACCATACCAATCCAAGTATCGCTCTATCAATTACACTTACACGAATGTCAAACACCAACAACAACAACAACGTAAATAACTAATATACATGCATATATCGAAAAATTTACTAAAAACCTATTAAATGCTTGTGCATGCGTTGTCTGTCCATACGTCCGTACGTACGTGTGGACTTTTGTCATAACATAACTGCGAGAGACTTTTTTCCGTATTAAATATAATGTAAACAAACACGTTAAACAAACAATAAAATGCAATATGTATAAAGTAGAAAAAATTGTGTCGATTAATATTTTTATTTGTACATATGTACATGCATATATCGGTAGTCATCAGCAATCGCTCTAGCTGCTATCGACGTGACTATAACTCGTGACTCGTATAGCAACAGATGCTTCTTCAGCAAAAAAAATTGTTAATGTATTTTGTGAAGGTTTGTTGTTTTATTCTGCTGTTTTCTTATGTTGCGAAAAATGCAAATACTCTACAAACAAAAAACATACTGCAATAAATTGCGAAGTATATCATGCAAATTACAAGCAGCACAACAAAAACCTTCAACACCAGCCCGCAACACCAACAATTCGGACATCAAACACAACAACAGCGTGTGGCACTAATTGTAGAATTGTTTATTGCATTTATTGCCGTTGGAAATATCCAATATATTCCGGCTTTTGTGTTTTAAATGGCGCCGCAATTGTTGTAATTAATGCAAAACCAGCAACTACTATACCACACCAAGCACGGCAATAACAATAACAACAACAACAACAACAACCACAACCACCCCAAACCAACAAGTGTGTATGGATGCGTGTAACTATTTTCATATTGATAGAGTAAACAATTTTTAAAAGCTTGTGAATCGTTTGAAGTTGAAATTTTTATTTGAATATGTAACGGAAATTAAAAACGGATTTAATTAAAAAATTTCATTTAAAAAGCTTCAGATTTATTTTATAAATATCATCTCATAAATATCAAATCATATAAAAACAAAATAAGATAACATAAATCCTTCAATCCACAAAGAAATCGAAATACTGTCCCATTTTTCCAAAAGCATTGCAGCGAAAAATTAATTTAAATTTATTTGAATGTACAGTTAAAGGAAATTTTATTTAACGTATAAACTAAAATAATTAAAAACCCAAAAAAACTCAATTAAAGAGAAGCGTAAAATAAATTGGTTCAATATTCATTGATTAGTTGTCATTTGCTTAATTTTAAAAAATTTCTTGCCGTCTATTCCTCAGCCAATTTAAAATGTAAAATAATTCACCAAATAATAACAAATTCAACTCTTACATTAACTTTGAAAATTATTCAAACACAAATCAGCTGTTTCCTCTTCTATTTGACAAATAAGCAAACGCAAGAAAAACCCAAGCTAAAAATTTGAAAGTGATTATTCTTAAGCATTATTAGCAGATAATTTTCATAATTATTTGTATTTTCATGGTGCTTGCTTATTTCGTTTCGTTTCGTTTCGATCTTTTTTTGCATATTTTTGTTTTCTTGCATATTTCATAAATTTTGTATTGGTAAAATGTATGGAGTACAAAAGTCAAGTCTTAAAATATAGCAATTTGAAAACGCTGCTTCTTGCTTGACTGTCAATTTGGTAAAAGATTTGGCGAGGATTTGGTGAGAATCAGAGAAAGGATAAGAGGATAAAGAACATTTTTATCATTAATTAACTTTCGCTTTTGAATATAGAAATTCATAAAGCGACTTCACAACGAAACCATGATCCGGTAACCAATTATGCCACAGACTAACACAACTAGCTCATATACCACGAACACAGTCATTAACAAATGATACTCACAAAAGAGATTATGTTGGATTTAAGGGCTTTAGCTCTCTCCCTCATGGATTTGTTAGCGCTTTCGAAAATTAGTAACATGGTATCATAGCAAGCGGTTCCAAAACAACCAAAGCTATAACAAGCAACAGCAAGAACAGCAACAACGACAACACTGTTGTTGCAACCATGCCTTCTCATTCTACAATGAAACGCGAGTACCATTCACGATGCTTTATTTTAAATGATGAAGAAACAGAGAGAAGGGAAAGATGGTAGATCAAATATAAATTGAGTTTGTATGTATGTATATTTAGACATAGTACACTCATGTCTATATACAATGTATAAGTGTATGTATGAGTGTATGTTGAGTGTATATGATAAGTAAGTAAGTGTGTGCGTGTAGCACATTTGGTTGAAAAAAATTCAGCACATGTGCTTGTGTTCACACCGGCTAACCGCGCTGCAAGAAGAGGAATTTGGTTACCAAAATATGTACCAATATGCGGCGGTCCAATGATTTATCAATTCTGACAATTTCTGATTCAAATTCAAATTGATTATGTATTCAGTAATCCGCATTCGAATTCGGTAGATATTTCGCGGATTGCGTGGTCTCTTTTAGCCAGGCGTGATGATGATGATGATAAAAACTTCCTAAATTATTCAAATACTCAACTGGTGAATTATTTGCTTAAAATCGGCATCGATAAAAAGGCACATATAAAAACCTTTTGTAAATTGCAAACTCTTTCTCTCTCTCTCTCTTTTGCCTTCCTCTCTGCTGATGCTTAACTACTGAGCGCACAACCATTTAGATTAGTCATTCCCAAAGCGCGACGTTTGTGCGACCATTCCCGAGGGGTCAATTTCGTTAAATAAAAAATAGGAAAGCCATCATAAGTAGTAAATGTGGGTTCTCGAGAGAAAACTAAATTAATTTTATGTCAAAATGTTATCATACTCGTAATAGATTTGCATTGTGCTTTATGTTAGTTAATAAATGAGAGAGAGCGGCCGATCCAAAACGGCAAAAATCGGCTTGTGCTCTAACGAGCGAAAAAAGTTTGGGTGCCTGTGATTTAGACTATCCACCAGTGGCGCTCTGAGGAACCACCGCAAGAGTACTGTTTGTTGCTACATAAAATTGTAATTAAGCTTAAAAGGAAACGAAACTCTAAGCTAAACTAGTTTTGTTTTTGGCTTTTTTTTTTTTTTTGGTTTTTGGTCACCTCGAGCTCGAGAGTCGAGTCGAACTCTTTACTCTTTAAGTTGCATGTACAATACTTTTTCCTTTTTTAAGTTTTTCGGGAAGTGCGCGCATCCCGTTTAGTGTTTTCCAAAATGGTTTCATTGGAAAAGTTCCAAAAAAATAAATGGTCGGACACGAAAAAGTTGGCAGTGGACCAAAACTAACATCAGCATTGTCATCATCACCACTGCCTTCGCATTATCATTATGATAATCATCAGCTACCAGAAATCCGTTGAAGTTGTTTATCGTATAATAAAGAATTGTATAATACTAGTGACATAAAATTCGCAAAATATCTACATTTTTTTGTGGAACTGAAGAAGAAAAAAAATGCCAAAAAAATATCCGAAAACCCGCAAGATTTACAAAGAAACAAGATTTCAAGAAAGTACCAAATCCTGAGAAGAACCTCCTTTTTACTCTCTCTCTCTCTCCCTTTCTCTATTCGATTGTTGAATTTTTCTGAATTTATAAAGACATACGCGAATAAAAAACTATTTCGATCATAAATTCTATCCCATCCCGACCACTTTGACAACCCATAATCAACCCATTGAGAAAAGAAAATAAAGAGAAATATTTAGGATTCCATCAATAAATACTTTACGTATGCAAAATACTGCAGCTCAAGTTAATATTGTTCTTGTTAGAGAAGAGTTCATAACAAGAGCTCAAGCAAGTAACGTTAACAGCCACAACAACAGCAGCAACAACAATACGGGCCTTGGTGGAATCCACGTTGGAAAGCAAAATCCTTGGAATCGAAAAAATGGCATGGATGCCAAAAGTTTTAAGGATTCTCAATTTTGTTTTACAAGCTCAGCCATTTTTTTTTTGTTACGGCGTTTTTTTTCGTGTGTGTTTATTGAGATTATTTTTGATGGCCAAAAAAAAGAAGAAAATGTTCTCTGAATTGCGGAGTATTTCAATCTTTTTCCAAAGAGCATTTCAGAGATGAGAGCTTACTCTCTCCCTTTTCATATTTTCTCAAACAACGGCATTAACAACTATATGTACGTAGAACATTTTATATGCGAACTTTAATAATATTCGTCTCATGAGGAATACTTCTCTGTTTTATCAGGGGCGTATTTAAAGGGGAGCAAAAAAGAGGGGAGCAAGAGACAGGAGATAAGTAAAACAACTAAAGTTTGTTTTTCTCAGAGAAAAAGCAAAAAATATTATTTCTCCAAAAAAATGCGTTTTCATAATTTTTTATTATGTCTTAATTCATAAGACATAAGACTCATTTCGCTCTATTTATTATATGAAAGTAAGTGATATAATTAATTATAATTGTCTTTTTATTATTTTACTCAATTTTTCACTCAATTTTAAGAAAGTGAGTGATATGATTAATGATACAGTTTGTATTATAATCCTTTTTTTATACAATTTAAAGATAAATAAATCCTTAAATCGCTTAGAATTGAGAAAAATAATATCGCCTCTGCTTTCTCGTTAAAATTTGCAATTTAAAGAAAACCTTTTGTTGAAAACTTTAACAAATAGTAAAGTATACATTCGTATCATGCCAAGAAAATTGTTATTCGTTCTTCTTTCAGAAGAATTCAGAAGAAAATCTGACAAGTTTTATTTAATGAATTTCTGCTGCAGAAATCAAACAATTGTCACTTTGTAAATGCAAATGATTTGACATTAACCGGCTCGAAACGAGAAAACGCCCCGAAATCTTGAATTTTATTCTAGTGAGGGGGCGTGGGCGGCGGCGGGGGGCAGTTGGAAGAGACGTTGTAACAGGAAGAGACAGAAAACTTTAACAACATTTGTGCAAAAATCAAAAACTAAACAAAGTTAAGATGGCGAGCAAGGATGCATTTACAAACACATTTATGGACTTGTTCACACTGTGAACAAACATACACACTCGAACACACACACACAGTGGCATATAATGCGTATATATGTATGTCTGTATATAGACAACTGTTAGACAACTATTCATGAACATTTATCCTGTGTGCAGTCTGAAGCCGGCTAAGAAGAAACTAAGTTCTGGCGTAGTTTTCCTTCAATAAAAAGCACAACAAAAATAATGTAAAAGGAAAGAGAGCAAAACGAAACAAAACAATAATATTTTCTGCTGCTTACCAAGTTTTATTTTAGTTTTTACTTAAAAAGTTGCACATTTTTTTTCGACTCAGAATTTAGTTGAGCAGAAATTTTTGTTCTGTTTTTAATTTTTGCTTGTTTTTGTTTTTGTGCTGTTTTTATTTTTGCTTGCTTTTTTTTTTGATTACTCTTTCTATTATTGTTGTTCTCGTTGTCGTTGTTGTTGTTTTATTGCTGCAACGAAATATGTTGAAAGAGAAGAAAGAAAACAACAAAAAAGGAATAAAGCGCACGAAACTTTTGACTCCGTTTTTTGTATTTCGTTTAGCATTTATCTTGTTGCTTTTCCGCTTTGGTTTTAAATCGCATCATTTTTGTTGTTGCAAGAGTGTTCTGCAGTAACACTTTTGTAGGTTTATGCTTTTATTTCATTCTAAACTGTCGTTTCCGGGTGAAAAATATGTCCTTTTTCCTTATTTTCACCCTACGATGTTCGGCTGCTCTAGTGAGCGCCTAGTTCTACATGCGACTAGTTCTACATACAATCGATACAATTTTCTAACATACGACAAGTATTTTGTATGCTTGTTTTAGTTTTAAATGAAGGATCTTGCTTTGTCTAGGGTTCTTGTCTCGGCTAGAAAAGTCTTGTCTAATCTTGGGATTGCGTCTTGGCTAAAAACTCTGTCTTGTGTCGGGTGAATAAGAGTGAAAAGTCTTGTCTCATTTTGGGAGCGCATCTCGACTGTCTATTTCGTCACGGCAACTCGCCTCAACTTGTCTCGGTATTTCGGATCGAAAAGGTGTGTCTCCTCAAGTGATTTCACCTCGTACCTCGTTGTGTCCTGTCTCGTCTCATGCGTGGTCATCATTAGTGGTCCTACAATGTAAACTACCATCAACATTGAACTTCTAATAGTCAAACTGACTGATCTTAGTTTTTCTCAACTACAATAATTGTCGCCGTCTTAAACTTTCCTGACGCTTTACATCGTCCAATGGCCGACAACAAGATTAAGAGTGAATAAAATGCATGACTTCATGCTACTTGAGTGTAAAGTGAATTTCGGTTATCATCACCAAACAACTTTTCTTTACTTGTCGTGAAATTTCATTAACACCACAAAAGTAGATAAAGGAAAGGACCAAGAAAAAGAAGATGAAGAAGAAGCATTAGAAGAAAATAAGTAAATTTATTACTTGGAAACTTTAGCGAGCCATCCATTATCATTATTTTGAAAAGATAAAGTTATTTCGGATCGAAAAGGTCTGACACTTCGTACAAACGAAAGATGAAACCGCTAAACATTTCATAAAGTAATAAAATTAAATATTTTTCTGAAGAAAATTTGAATGTCTTCACGTCTTGCACGTACAGAAGAGCGACTGGCAGCGAGTACATGCCGTGTAAGAAACTCGTGAGAAAAAAAAGCGAGTGCTGGTTTGATTTTAACTAATGACCTTGTACTCGTACTCTTTGCTACTTTGCTCTTTCTTTTCAAAGAAAGAAAAGCAACGAGTAGAGTCTGTCACGAGCATGCGTACTTCACGAGCATGAATATCACTCGGCAACGCAGACGTCCTTCACACTCGTTCTTCTTATGAATCGTTGTGGATTCTATTTAAATGTCTGACAGATCTATTCCAGAGATCGCCTCTCTTTTAACCATTATATTATATACATTAAATTGAACGATTTAAAAATTATATAAAAAATGGGGTACTATAAATCTTATTAGATGCAAAAACTGTTCATAATGGGCTCAGCGGTTAAGGGCTTGCTTAAAATTATGGAGCTGACAGCCTGCAAGGGTGCTCTTTTTGAAGACCTGAACAAAAATCGGGATCGGGGTCAATTTTAATTGCTTTTTGGTTTATATTTTTTTAATGCAATATGACTCACACGAGTAACGCCTTCCCGAAAAGCCCAAAAAGAAAAAGCATACATCATAGACGACGAACATCATAGACGACGAACATCATAGACGAACGAGCACGACCACGAGCACGAGCGTACTCATTGCTCATAACCCATCGGACACATTCTCTTCTGGATCGCGGGATTTTTACCCCGGATTTTAATTATCTGATATAACAAGAGCAATAACTCGATAACACACAAAAATGTTGCTAAAAGTCCTTTGATGTGAAAGCTACTCACGCATCTGTGGTGTATACGCCTTTCTGTGATCCTGAAAGCGGCGCGTCAACATGTCGACCGGTCGACCGGTCGTCCAAAGAGGCGTTAACGATTTTTCCAACGATATGCATTCACTCAAAACAACAACAACAACAACAGCAATATGAAGCACAAAAGCAGCAACAGCAGCAACAGCATTGCAACAAAATATCAATGCAATAACCGCACCAGCAAAAACAACAACAACAAATTGACTATTTGTTTATAGTAATACACTTGGTATTTTATGCCAGTGACACGACATCACGACTAGTTGACAGACCGGGGCAGGCGGGTGTGAAGACGGGTGTGCGGGCGGGTGGTTAGTGATGTTTCGTGGGTGGCGGTGGTGTTGGTGGTTTCGGTAGTGTTGTTGTTGGACGAATGTGCGATGAGGAACAGTGAAGAGGAAGAATGACAACACTGTTGCTTGTTCAGTTGACATTGACGTACATGGAAAATGACAGAACTCACGATGAGGTTATAGTCACTTTACCCACATGTTGTCGGTGCCATTTCGGTAAGGAGCCAACGGGCAAGAGGGTTTACAAAATGGGTATTTTGCGGTTTATTTCACCATAAAAACGCTGTCAACTCGATTGAATGCGCACCGAACGGGGGGGGGGGAGGGGGGGAGGAAGGGAAAGGGAAAGGAAGATAGCGTTTGTTAGGGTAAATTTTAAAAGGACTGAATACAAATTGATTTTTAAACAGGGCTCAAAAGGTGGTAGGTGGGAGGTCTTTGAAACCTGAAACCTATCAAGAATTGATTAAAACAACTACCAGAACGATTTTCCACACAGTGTTGTTGTTGTTGTTGTTTCTTGTTTGCCTTTTGGCAAATGCAAATTAAATCGAACTAACCACTTTTTATTTTATTCCAACAGCGTTTAGAAAACCCTTCAGAAAGTCTCGAAGCGTTACACCGAAAAAATCAGTAGAAAATAGAAAAAAAAAATACAACGGCATGAATTTTATCTGTTTTATGGTTATTTCTTGAAACTCTATTAATCCACGGTGGTGTATTTGGGAGCGACGGGTCTTCAGATCGGGACCGTTTCTTTCGTTCCGTATTATATTTTCTATATAAATTAATAAATTTATTTACTCTTAAAGGCTTTTCCGAGACCGCAGATTAACGTCTTTCCATAATTTTCGCGGGCAGACCTAGTCGTCACTGCTGCTGCCGCCTCAGTGTAAACCTGTGCAGTAATGGAATCATTAAAATTCCAACACTCCAGTGAGACTCCAGGAGAATCCAGTGATCTACACTAATAAACTCAATGGAATGGCAACAACGAAAAAGGTAGTAGAAGGTAAGATGGTTCTTAAGGTGAAAGAAAAAATAGCAATAGACCAGGAATGAGAAGCCCATAAGTGCTGCTTGTGGCCAGAAGGTAACAACCTTAAATGTTAATTTAAACTGTACATACTTCATTTGCAATTAAATTGCGTTGAAGTGCTTGGTTTCATTTTTGTTTTTCTTTTACTGCAAGTACTATTACATTTACTGAAAAGAGGATGTATTAAGCAAATCACAGAGAGAAAGAGCAGACCAAAGGAGAGCAGCATAAAAGAGAAAGCCCGCCTCAGGAATCTGCAATCAAATCAAGCCAAACCAAAAAAAAACACTGCAACAAAGAATATAATTGCAAAGAGCAAATGAATCAAAGGGGCCCGTACTTATTCCTGCGGAAAATACAAAAAATACTTAAGCAAAAAAAAGACAAAAAAACAACAACAACGAATATGGGGAAAAATGGTATGCGGGAAATTGAATTTGCAACCCTGCACCGGATGAAGATAATGAGGAGTGTAGTACATGCAGGCGTAACTGCATCTCGTTCGCGTATGTGTCAATGCCGCGCGAGTGCAGTTAAGAAAAATTGAAGTGGGACAACAAGTGGTTACACACAACACAACACAACACACAGCCACACATACACAAATTCACATATTTTTAAAGAGCTTAAACATCCCAACAAGAAACTTTTAGTAGTTCCAAAACTGTGGGCAACTAGTCCAACATTCTGGTTTGTATGAAAAGAAATAATAAACGATAATTATAATATTATATATATTTTAATAGACTTATAACTCCCTAAACGGTCGAAAATTTTAGTTTCAATTTCATGTTAGCATATACTCGTATATCTTAACCACAAAGTTGATATCTTCAACCTTCTCTACTTATTCCCAACTTTAAAGAGGACGAATTTTCATTCATACGCCTTAAAGTTTTACACCTTTCTGTTACAGATTTAAACTTAATATGTAGTTGATAACAAAATTAAGGAATATTCCAACCCAAAGAAAGAAAGAAAGTTGAAAAAATTGAAAAATTACATCGTAATTTTCGAGCGTGTAACACGGCTTTTCGCTATAACGGCCTTTTCTTATTGTGATAATTGTTCGAATTGTTATACATACTTTACGCTTTACTTTACGGACTTTACGCTTTACTTTACGGACTTTACGCTTTACTTTACTCTCGCTTTACGGCCATATTTTCCTGAGCGTATCTAGGCCGCAAAGCGAGGTATGAGTGTGTTAATACTTTGTATTCTGAAAGTTGCAGATTCGCAGAGTGCACTGTAAAAATAAATATTTAGCAAAACATTTTTATCATAAACAAAAATAAATATAACGATTTTAAAATAAATTTAATCATAAAAAATAATCTATGTAGTTCCTCTGAAGCTAATTGCAAAGTTTCTAGCAGGGACGTTATTTACACCAGTTTTTCTCTTAGCTCTCCCACACACACTCCCACACACACTCCCACCCACCGACATTCTCTCACATCCTGCGAAATATAATGCCATCATTTAATGCTCTTCTTTCTTCGTCGAGAATCGAGAATCGGAACTAGTGTTGAAGCATTCGGTCACGTTTGACGATTTAAGCAATTACTTTTAATCTTTATGTATTTTTTGCGGAGTTTTTGTTTTGGCTTCGTATAGTATGAAGCAAATAAGCAGGAAAAAATTACCAATGAAAAAAAAACTATTGTAGAGAGAAATTATAAAAGACAAAAGGATGGGAAGAAAAATATCGTATTTGTTGTGAAAAAGAAATTCTTTTCTGCCGCATGATTGAAAATGAAAATGGGAGAGATAGACGGTGAGGAATAGAGAAAGAGAGAGAGAGAGAGAGAGAGAGAGAGTGTGAGTGAGAAAAAAAAACGACCTCAAGACAGAGAGAGAAATCGAGTGAGAAAGCATTACCTCTAGAGGAACTAACAAAAAAAAAAAAAGTTTTTAGACTGCATTCATTCACTGCGGTCGATGAAGTGCTCTTTCAACTGTTGATGCTGTTGTTTTTGTCGAGGACATCAAACACTAACTGCAGAGACCACCAGCACCACCCAACCCACTTCCATGGTGGTTTCGTCTCTCACGCTCTCTTGCGCCAACAATATTCTTCACCCATGCATGCATGTGACCTGCTTTACTTTTAACATTTTCATTTTTCCTTCGCTTCAAGTCCAAGCAACAATAACGAGACTGAGGGTAAAAATTGCAAACGGACAAAACAAAAACAATACAATGCCTCGCTCCAACTCGTCGATCCCTTCCCATCTTTATCACGTTCGCAAAATGTAAGAAAAACCATGCGGCCATTTATACTTCGGAGCTAGAGATTGAATGTAGAAAGCAACAGAATGAAGAAAGGCCGTCGTCGTTGGCGACGGCGACGACGACGGCGACGACGACGGTGACAGTGACGGTGACAGTGACGGTGACAGTGACGGTGACGGTGACGGCTTCGAAGCAGTTGCTCCCGATTTATTTTACACAAAGGCGATCACAAAGGGTCAGCATTGCACTAAAATCCAAGTTCCACAAACCTCCAAAGTGGTTAAAGACGGATAAAGAGGTTATACAGAAGAGAAGCAGAGTAGGTGGAGAAAGAGTTTAGGGCGGAGAGTGTGAGAAGAGAGAAATGCCGCAGAATATGTGAAAAGAGAAAGGGCAAAGCTTGTGAGACAGAGAGAAAGAGCTGTATGGCGTTTTTGGCATGTGGCACATCCTTTAGACAGTGATTGATATTTAAACAATTTGTTGGTTAAAAAAAAAAAAAGCAAAGCAGAGATTTGCAGAGGTTTCTTTCCACTAAGATTGGATTTAGATTGCATACTTTTAGGGTTAGGGAATATTTTTTTAAAATAAAAACATTTCAAAATCTGTCACCGACCGACCGACATAACCGCAACGAACGACAGAGCGGCCAAACTGACCATGTCCGCAACTGTCCAACTGTGCAATATTGAATTTAATCCAAGCATTGAGACAAAAAAAAAAGATCATGGAGAGAAATACATATAGCACGAGGTTGGTGGGACAAAGATATTATTTTTTTTTCAAATTTTAAGAAAAATTTCTTTTTAAGTTTTTGAATTAAATTTTAAGAAAAAACACTTTCCGGTAGCTCTTCATCATCAAATTAAAAAAGAAAAAGAATTCTAGAAATAGCATTAGCAAATAAATTTGTTAATTGCGAATGCTTATAAATTTATAAGAAATTCGATCAATTACTGATAATGTTAATACGTATAATAAATAACTGATAATATTAAACATTATTGTATTTGCTTATCATCAATGATTTCAGTGGACAAATTTTATTTATTTGAAAATCAATTTCATTTCATTAAAGTGTTTTCAAGCTTCACAACAAAAAACAATTACTTTATTATCGATTTATTATAGCTTATCGGAATGTGATAAGAAAAATGTGAAAAGCTTTTCATTATCTTTAATAAAATATCAATTTTACTTTGCCTTTGTTTAATTTTTTAAATGGTTTCTTTGTTTAATTTCTCTTTTATTTTGGCTTATGCCAAATAATTGTGAACCTTCAATTAATTTTAATTAAATAAAGCTCCATGAAAGCAAACGCAGGAATAAGACCTACCATTATTAATTCTAATCTGTGCAACGGTACGTACGTCCTCATTGCCGCGGCCATGATAACTAACACATTAAAAGAAAATTTAATTGGTTATTATTTCTCTCTCTCTCTCTCTCTTTTTCCACCGAAAGCTTTACTACATTCCTTTCTTTTATTTTAATTACTTTTCATCAATGACGTGCTAACGTGGCATCACCACACAATCGCCGAAGAAAAGAAATGGCAACAAGAGAGAAAAATCACTGCGGCAAATGGCCCAAGGATTGGAAGGATGTGTTAACCACAAATAAATAGCAGCTAAGAATTAATTGGAATAAGATGTAAAATCCTTTGAAAAGTAAGCAGATAATTTATTATCAAATACTCGGACTACAATAATAGTACTATACTTCAGGATGCTCAGAATAACGCAAGAAGAGAAAAAAATTGCTTCAATTTATTGCTAAAGAAGGATAAATATACAGAGAGATTAACAGTTCAGTTATTATCTCTCTTTTCATTTCTTTCTTTCTTTGAGTTTTTGACAGTTTGAACTCTGTTGAGTTAAAAAGTTGTTACAAGATTGATATACAAATAAATATTTTCAATTTTTTTATACTGATTAGATTCTTCCAATATTTGCTTTAATCATTTTTATAAGCTTCCACTAATAGTAACTTATAATTCGTTTTAAAAACCTGTTTTCCGCGTAATTTTAGAAAGTTTCTACTTTTAGCAACAGCTGATGTTTGATGTTTGACATTTGGACTAATCTCACCAAAAAGATTTTCCCTTTTTTTCCCGCTTTACTGTTTTCCGAATTTGTACTAAATTTTGCTGGTAAACAAAAACAAATTCGGAAAACAACATAGAAAAAACGGGAAGAACTCTCTTTTTTGCGTATACAGTATCTTGGCGAGAATCTAACTGTCCTAACCTAACCTAAACTAACCTAATCTTAATCTAAATCTAACTATCCTAATTTTACACGGATTCCTAATTTATTTTTCAACTAAAGTTTGATCGACTGTGGATATCCGAGTCCGTTAATAACCGTGGTCAGAATTAGTACTGTTTTTACCGTTTCGTAAAATTATAACCTATTTATAGAGAAGGTGATTTTTAGTAAATGCGAGAAGTTAACGTTCTTATGTTATATGGTGATTCCACAAAATGGTTTTGGTTTAGGTTTAGGCTTTCGAATATCGATCAAGTGTTTCCATACAGAACTAGTTTTATTTTTGGTTTTGCTGGATTTCGCCCCTTACTGTTGTTGTTGTATGGCAAACCAACGTTTTGTTTTCTCTCTTAATTTTGACATAATATTTTTGTGTACAATATTTATCTTTTTCTGCCATATTAACTACAAAAAGAGACACTGCTAGGGCTTCTAGTTTTCGAACTTCGAAAAAGGGTTGAAAACTGCTAAAATCAGAAATCTTTTTGGTTCTGCGCTGAACTTAAAAGAACAATTTCAATAGAGATTTTCTGGTTTTACAATGGTTTTCGCTGCGAAAACCAGTTTTGCGCTAAACCTAAGCAAAACCGCTTTATAAAATAAAAAGCTTTATAAAGTAAAATAAAAAAAATTAACAACAAAAATAATTATTAATAATAACACTTAATAAATACCACTTAAAAGTAAGTTAAGTGTTACTTTACTTACTATAAGAGTATATTGTAAAAATATTTTCCAATTCTTATGAATATTAATATTAAATTGTCACTTTTTATGTACACTTAAATTAGTTTTTATTGGAAATCATTATATTGATGCTTACCTCGGAATAATTAAATGGGGAAAAAATTAAAATTTCAATTGATTTTAGCAATTAACACGTTCGTAACGTTAACGCGTTCAGCGCTCGTCGCACGCGTCGTTGCCGCGCTGCGCAAATGTCTAAATAATTTGAGTGATGTGATCTATTTCAGCAATCAGATAACGATGAGCAAAAACAACAGCAACAACAATAAAAAGGCATATGTGACTTGCCAACCAATATCTTCTGCTTCTTTTCGTCCCGTCCTCCTTCTCCTCATCTTCACCATCAACATCACCATTGTCTTAGTCTGATGAAGAGCTTGAACAAACTCACAAATGAACTGCATGCGAAAATGTGTTAAATATTCAAATTTATTAGCAATAAAGTCAACATGGCTGCTATACTGTCGCAGAGAGGGAGAGAGAGAGAGAAATGAGAAGAAAAACAAAAGAGAGACGATAGACAGAAACAAACTTCCTAATTAACTTTGCACGCAACAAAAACAGCTACAGCTACAGCAAAAACAACAACAACAACGCTAAAACATAGACATTTTAGCAAGTCAATGAAATCCGGCATCACCTCAGCGCGCCTATTTCTGACGACCAAAAAAGTTGCCGTTTACCGTTTTCGAGTAATTGAAATTCAGAATCTTTACAATGTTTATGCAAAATGACTGAAAAAGAGATTGACGGACTGACGGACGGACGGACGGACGGACGGACGGACGGACGGACGGACGGAGTGACGGATTTGCTCAGTGGCAAGATTTCGAATCTTCGCTTCGCTTCGCTTCGTTAGAAATAACCACACTTCGACATAACCAAGAAAATGACAATGAGCAAAAGTTGTAAGATTGAAGACTGACTGACTGCAGAAAGAAAGAAAGAAAGAGAGAGAGAGAGAGAGAGAGAGAGAGACAGAGAGACAGAGACAGAAAAATAAATTGACAATCAGAAAAGGCTTGATGATGACATGACAGACTGTACTGTTCTGTTTTGTTTAGATATGTCATTCAGTGAGAAGCGTATGTCGCATGACAGGTGTAAGAGTGAGTGAGTAAGAATTGTTTACTTGCGTGTTGGTTGATTCGTTTGTTTGTTTGTTTGATGAACGCATTCCATAATCACAAAGCTAATGATGTTCAATATAACTTCCATTTTCACACTCGATGTCTAAGCGTCTACTCGTATCTACTCGTACCTGTCATTCGTTAGTAGACGGCACTCTCTAATCAACACACAATTGAAGACTCACGACTACTTGAATAAAATAAATATTTATTTAACTAAGTCTGCTGCAATCTAGAGCAAAAGTCTTCCTAACTGTTAACCGACCTACCTTTATAACTGTTTAAACAGCAGAAACAACAGAATAGTGGCAATTACAACAACAACAGCAGCAGCAATTATCAGCCATTTGAACGAGAATATTGTAACATCTCACCAACGGGCAACAACCAACCAACCAACCAAACCAACCAACCAAACCAACCGAACAGCCAACGGTATGCCTTTCAAGCAGTTACAACATCAGGCAGCCGATCATCACGCTGCTGTCTTCCAAAGACATCAACAGTTCGTCAGTTCGTCTAAAGAGTGAGAATAATTTGGGTCGGAGAAACGTGAAGTAGTTAAAAGTTGCTAATTATGGTAGAATTGACTTCGTTATGCCGTGCCCGGCCGTGCCCGGCTATGTCGCCGCCGGCCCTCGCCACGGTCGCAGAAGCAACGACCATCGATTTTCGTGAAAATAGAATTAAGAATTTTTAAATTAAATTAAAATTGTTCGAGAAAATAACAACAAACAAGAGCACCATCGTATCTCTTCAGATTTCTTTCAGAGATTTTTTTGTGATTATTTTCAATTTAAGTATTTAAGAATGACTAATATTTTATTTTTTTAAAAAAATCAACACTAATTTTCTAAAAAGGTTAAAATTCTTTTATGCTGACAGTTACGAACTTTAGAATTTCTCAAACACTTCAGGTTTTCGAGATATCCTGCTGTAAAAATGTTAAAAATACGAGGGTTTTCTTCTGTTTTTACAAGATTATGCTTGAGATTATCTGATAGCTGAGAGGTAATACTTCTCTTATGGCATTACCCCATTACCCCCCCCCCCTCTCTCCACATCATGATTATATATTAAAGGATAAGGATAATAGGAAAGGAACTATTAAATGATAAGGATAATAATACGATATATTCGAATGCAATATATCGTAGTTTTTTTTCTCCAAGTTTTATGGAGAAAAATAATGCCTTTATAATAACCTTTATAATATAATATATGTATATAATAACCTCTAAAATACCTCTATAACCTCTATAATATAATAACCTCTTATATAAAAAGTATTAAGAGGTCCTTTAGAACCTAAGAAAAAGCATCTATTTCTCTTTCAAATTTAAATTTTAAAAGCTAAAAAATTGGAGGAAAGGCTTTGTAATTAATTTTCCATTACATTTTCCCTTAAATTAGGCCTCTTTTATAATAAAGTTGCAGAATAATTGATACCAAAATAATTGTGCATTATGCAGTATGTCTGTACCTCTATTACAATTAATTTATATAAAAATCTATAACCAAAAAAATTTAATAATCTGAAATATTTAATAGTTTGAAATATTATTTAATAATTTGTAATCAAAGAGTGTGTAATTCGCAATTTCTAATTTTTTAAATAATTTTTTTTAATTAAAAAAAAATTTTTTAAAAAAGCTTTGTCCAGCGAGTCGTGTCAGAATTTCGATATTTCGAAACCTTCTTTCATAATATCGTACAAATATATTATAAATCATACAAATATGAATTATATATACGATTATGTATGTATGCATGTGCGTACATATGTTTACGTATAGACCAAACATCATTAAAAACCAATAGAGTTGTTGTTAATGAAGGAAAAAGGTAAAAGCAATCAAAAATTTAATTTGACTAAAATTTCATAATATCTCATAGACCGGCACACACACACACACACACACACGCACACACACAGAGAGAACCATCAAATATTATTAATAATGAATTTAATTAATTTAACGCTGCTAAAATTACTGGACGAGTTGTTGTTGTTGTTGTTGTTGTTGGTACTCGTAGCATGTGGTCATGGATAAAGTTGTTACAAAAGCTGCTCTATTTTCACTAATTTTGAAAACCACAAACCGAAATTATTTTAAATGAAATTAATAGAAAACATTATAACAAAAAATTAGCAAAAAACAAACATGCCTGACGCTTACAGCAATGCAGCAGAGACAGCAAAACGTCGATGAAAATGATGCATGCGTTTTTTATGCGTTTATTTTAAACGTTACGATATGGTATGTTATTTAAGATATGTATGTACGTACAAACAAGAAAATAAAGTAATTTGAATAAAGTAATTTTCTAATATCAATGTAAGTCGATCCATCGAACCAAAAATATTTCACAAGATTCATTAATTTCATTAGAATATGAAAATCAGAAGCATTCATTTCTTTTTCATACTCTTTAACCTTAAGTGCACAAAAAGTTGAACGAATTTAAAATGTTTACATAATCAATAATATTTATGGGATGTACATATCTTTTAATTTTATTCTTATTAAAGCAAAAACACAGAAATAAAAAAAGGAAAAGAGCATTGAGCTTTTTCCCAAAAAATCTATACGCTTTGAAAATACGATAGTAATAATATTTTTTGATTTTTACATAATCGGAAATAATTATTTACAAAGTATTGAAACCAGAAATAATATTATTATTATTTGAAAGATTTTTGATTCCTTAAAACCGCCTTTGACATAAGAATTTCACGATATGCCAACTCCTATGCGGTCTCTTCGCTTGTACAGATGAGGTCAGGTTACATGATGATGATACTACAAAACTCAATATAGCATCCGGAAGTACTATTCTCTTAATTTTTCAAATTTAAAATATCATATTTCCTCAAAATATCAAATTGACAAAGACTTCAAATAGTAGAATTTTATGCTAAACGCTTTAATTTTCAGTTGTGAAGAAGAAGGGTTATCTTGTTATTTATAATTATAAACTTAACATATCGTAATATAATCTCAAACGCGTTTTCACCCATTGAGGTTAGGATACCTCGAAAATCTGAAATCGGGAAGAGCTTCTGAATTCAGATTGAAATTCTGTGCTTCAAATAACTTTGAAAAGTATGCCTCTCGTCGGTTTTCTAATTTAGAAGTTCAGACATAATTTGTTTTTTTCTTTTTCTTCGAAAGATTAATATTAATAATAAACCGACAGCTCTCAAGAAATTTTACTCAGCTTAAGACTACGACATTTTTAATTCTCACTCACTTTTATCAAATAAAAAAAAAATTAATGGGCTCGAATTATTAATCTAATGGCATTTCAAAATCAGAAATTTCAAAATCGGAAATTTCAAAATCAATAAAATTTCTAAATAAAAGATCTTAAGATCGTAAAAAGTAGATTATGTGTTATAATCTCGACTAATCTGCTAGAACGCATGCAGTCGGTATTCATTGAACTGAGTGGATACTGAAGTGAGTATTGCCATAAAATTTTATCTAATTTTATCTTTTTTAATATATAGATTAGCCTTTTTCTGAGGGACTTTTTTGGAATGTATTTTTTTCATGTGTGGACGAGTATTGATGATCGCAAGCAATTTTCTCTCTGACTCATGGCCTCATTTTGCCAACTTATCGTTAATGGTTTAAAGTGCTTGAAACGCAAAAGAGATTAAAAAATGTTTATTTTTTTTTTTTTTGGTGGAGAAACATATTTGGCTAAAATATTATAATGCAATGATGAAGTGTGCTTCATTAGCTTTTACTTTTTTAGTAATATTTACTCACCATGACGTTATAAAATTCGGAGTCGGCGAAATAATTTTCAAAGCAAAAGAAGCTTAAGGAATGTCTCTGAAAATAAAATGAAAATGCATATAGTTATAATTAGATTATACAATTGTTTGTTAAATATTTCTAAAGATAGCATATTTGTCCTTGGTAAGTTGATATTACTTTAATATAATGCTACAAGAATAATTATTTAATTTTAATTTTATAATTTTAGATTTTTTTAGTCTTAATCTTTAATCTTTTTTAATCACTTTAATCTTTTTTAATCTTTTTTAATCACTAGCTACAAAAAGATAGTGAAAAACCATAAGAACTCGGCTCGCGCTACTGCTAGCTTTTAAACTAAATAAACGTACTTTTAACAACACAAATGCACCCCACGCCCCCGCCCCACTTCCCACAACACACACATGCAACGACACAGTCAATCGATGGGTCATTTAACAACAACAGCAACAAAACAATCACCAACAACAATCTGCTTTAAACATTAAAACAAAGGAAGCCATCAAAAAACCACAGCAATAACGACCAATGTTGCCAATGCGTCAACTGAATGGTCCATTAAATCGCATGGAATCATTTACAAAACTCTGTCGTAAAGAATCTGAGGTAAAATCTGAGGTAACTGCAAAAAAGTCTGAGAGGATCCGACCTTCCGAGTGAGCGGGAAAGGATAAACCAAGAGAGAGAACGAAACCAAAATAAGCTCCAGCCACCCGAAACCGAAATCAAGACGGCAACAACAACAACAATAAGTAGCTCTAAAAATGAAATGTATCATTAGACCATAAATAAATCAACAGAAGACAAGTAAAACACAAAGAGGAAGACCCACAGAGAGAGAGAGAGAGAGAGAGGGAGAGAGAGTGGATGGTGGAGTAGCATGGAAAGCGGAAGAAGTGAGTAACCGTTGGAAGCATTTAACAGCAGACAGACACTGTGGGCGATTAAACGAAAACATGCTGTAAAAACTGCTGAAGAGAGTAACGAGTATGTGCCGAAGCGAAGGACAGAGAAGGACAAAATTGAACCGTAATTAAAATAATATTAATTAAGCAGCTAAAATAGAGAAACCAAAAAGCCAAAAAAAAAAAAACAACATACTCGTAAAAGACGGGAAAATGATAAGAAATTGTTTGCAGGCAAAAAACAATTTCATGTAAACATTTCGAAACGATAGAAGGAGTTCTTTCTTTTATTGATTTACAAAACACAAAATAAAAACTTTCGAACTTGGCAGAAAGCATTCATTACAACTTACTCGGGCACTGTCGGGCAAAAGAAATTAGGAAGTTTTTGTGCCAACGCGAAATTCGAAATCTTTTTTGAGTCTTGGTTGGTAACTTTGAAAAAGTTGGACGAAATCGAAACTTACAAGAAAATAGAACGAAGAAAGAACTAATTGAAGGAATCTGTTCAAAGATATAAACTATTCTGAAGAAATCAAATTAATTCAAACTTGAAATGGAACGCGATAATGTGTTCATGAGGCAGGTGAATTGAAACCTGCTTAGATTTATAGCAGGTGAAGCCATTTTCGGTTTGAGGTCGAAATAATATAAGGGTATATCAAGGGTATATCTTCCTAGACATTCTTGATATTATCAGTAAAAGAACCTTCATTCATAAAATGACGACAAGTACTCTTCATACTTTCCGATTTAAAGACGCTCTTGACTTCGCAGCATCGAAGCAACATTTCTAAACGCGTACTCGTCGCGACGGCACAACGACGGCTCTCAGTCCCATTCTCACAATCCAATTTCACAAGGCTGCACAATAACAAACACAATGCTGCAGCGACGTTCATGAAAAACATTAATCAGCCAACATAATAAACAATGAAATGACGCCGGCCGCCACCACGACGCGCCACGGCACGGCACAGCCCGTCACGTCACGTCGCTAGCCCAGTCGCCGAGTTGCATCATTGGATGAGGCATAAATTTCAAGTATCTCTGGCACTCGTGTGTAAGTACTTATGCACAGACATACTCACACTCACACTCACACTCAGTGCGGTCACGATATTCAACCCGGCAAATTCCAACAGTCTCTGCTGCGGCGGGGGAAAAGGCAGCAGCTGCTGTTGCTGCGGCTACGGCTGCGGCTGCTACTGCTACTGCTACTGCTGCATATAATACGATACGCGTACGATACGATACAAGCGCGTATTTACGGCATCCGTCCACGAATGCTCGCTATGCATTCCCTTCATTTCATTCCATTCGAAAACCTCTTCCACCTTCAGCGCCGCCGATCGCGTCAGCAAACCTCCGAGTTGCGCATGAATGAATTATCGCTGTCACTTCTTGATCACGTTCATCTTGTGAGCCGATATTTAGTGGACGCGAGTCGGTCGAGTGGCTTCTGCGTCATCAATATTTTGCATTTCGAATTGTAGTGTCGTTGTTTTCATTTTTTTAATATCGTCATTATGGAGAATTCTTTCAAATTATAATAAATATATTTACGAATGAAATTAAAGCAATCAAAAACGTTGAACTCATCGAAATAATGTATCAATATAATTATCAATAATAAGCCGAATGTGTGTGTGCGAGTGTCGTTGCGACTGCCTGCTCTCTCAGTGTTAAAAACAAAAATTCTTTACTCGTTTACGATATCATTACACAAATCGAAATTCAATTATTCGAAAAGAATTTCAATTTGATGGAAAATGGATGATAAAAACAAAGAGAGTTGCGTCAATTTCATTGAAATTGAATATTGATTAAACATTTCGGTATATCAAAAGATATCAATTCTTTTTAAAAGAAATTTTCTACAAAAATAACACCACTTTTGATGGATGTTTGTATTCATTAAAGCATTTCATTATGGTTAGGTTATCTTTTGGAATCTTAAACGTTGACAAAGCGTTAAATTTACAAAATTTTAGACTCGATACTTCATAGGAACTTTTATATACGACACCATATTTAACGCTAAAGAAGTTTGTACTCTATGATAAGACTCGATTTCGTCGATTTTTAAACATTTCAAATTCTGAGATGAAATCCGAGAACGAGACAGGCTTATCCATTCGAAAGGATACGAGTGCGAGTGCGAGTCGTAGACACACTTTTTATGGTCTAGTCGGTTTGAACCAGATTTAAACAGATTTTACTGTATAGACAGGGCCGTCCAAACACTAATAACTTCAATAGACAATAAGTCCACTCGACCACTAAAGGTCAGAATCTTCTAGAACTGACTACACGGGACTAAACTACTCATACCACTCATACTATTACGTACACTCGTTTAGACTCGATTAGAATTAGACTCTACTAAACTAGCCTTCACTCGATGAGAAAATCCATAGATTAGACTCATAAACTCATCGATGAGACTCCAATCGATTAGACTCGTATTGATGGAATCCACTCGATGTAGAGTCTCATCATTAGATTAGATCAGATTCGAACGGAAGCAGCGCAAATAGAATCGACTAAACGTTAGAATCGACTAAACTTTAGAATCGAGCAACTGAGCATTAGACTCGAACAGAAACTCGGCGGTTAAATCATTTAGACTTGACTCGACTCGACTTGACTACAACAGGACTAAATTAGACTAGAATCCATGAAGAGTCTATTCAATTAGAACCGATTCGACTTTACTTGATTCGACTCTACTCAATTAAAGTCCAATCGATTACACTCCACTCGATTAGACTCCACTCGATTAGATTCCACTCGATTAGACTCCACTCGATTAGACTCCACTCGATTAGACTCTACTCGATTAGACTCCACTCGATTAAACTCTACTCGCTATATGGTGTTTCCATAAAATGGTTTTGGTTTCGGTTTAGGCTTTCGAATAGCGACAAGTGTCAAGTGTTTCCACACAAAACTGGTTTTATTTTTGGTTTTGCTGGGTTTCGGCCCCTGCTATTGTTGTTGTAGGCAAAACCAATGTTTTATTTTTGGTTGCTGATTTTGATGGAATATTTTTGTGTGCAATATTTATTTCTTTCTACCATTTTAACTACACAAAGAGACACGGCTGGGGCTTCTAGTTTTCGAACTTCGAAACAGGATTGAAAACTACTAAAACCAGAAATCTGTTTTGGTTTTGCGCTGAACTTACAATGGATTTCGCTGCGAAAACCAGTTTTGCGCTAAACCGAAACAAAACCTCTTTATGAGAACACCATATTAAACTAGACTTAAGTTTTTCTGAACTTTACTTTCTGAATAGACTCGAAAAGAGGAGGAGTCAACTCGATTCGACTTAAATGAATTAAAGTCGACTAGCCCGATTACGACAAGACGTGGCAGTTTCTAAGATACATTTCATCCATTATCATGGAACAATCGACTTCATTTTCATTTTCTCTACACTGTTAACCTAGTTTTTATTTTGATTTATATAATTCGCAGAGAAATTATTCTGTATAATCACAAAATATTATAAATATTGCAGACTCTTGTACAAATGGAATTTTTTTTTGGGGGACCAGAAAACAAAAAACACAATACAAACCAAGAAAAACCGAGTTAATTAAAAAAAAAATTTATAAATAAATTTATGTAGATGGCAATGATCTGCTATAAACATGAGTTAGTCTGCTTTTGCTTTTTTAATTTGTTTGCTTATATTTTTTTTTTGTTGTCGTTATTGTTGCTACCTCATGTTTTAACGTCGAAGACTTGAAGCCCTGAAAATGTTTCACCAAAACATATCATTAACTGCATGCCTCTCTGCCTCGGTATAAATTCACCCTGAATATATTTCGGTTCGGTTTCTGTTTGAATAGTAACGATTGCGGCAACAAACTGTTGTTCAGGTTGGCAAACTAGAACTAGTAGTATGAAAGAGTGTAACGAGGGAGGAGTTTTTGTTAACAACAACAACGCCTATTAACTGTTATCAACAAAAATACTTGACTATATCTTTCTTTTATGAGTATGTATGTATTTAAGGTTAATGATCTTCGCGAACGCTATACGCAAGTACTAGCAAGAAGTTGCCAACACGTAGCTTAGAAAATTTATGTAAATTTTTTTTAACGATGGCGAAGCAAACTGCAATATGTTATCATTTGAAAAATCTAAAAATGGACGAAGAAAATCCCCAAAAAAAAATTGTTGTCTCTACATAGGATTGCTAAAATCGATTTTAAATAATTGGATAAAAGCATACTATTAGGTGCGTTTACACCGACCTCAAATGCGAATTTGTAATCACGAATTTACAAACCGTTTGCACCGTCTTATTCCCATTATGTTTGACCAAACAGCAATATATTTGTATGTATATTGTATGTTGACGAAACAGTCAGCTGTTGGATTAAGTGGAATAGCATTTTTGACACCTCGTGACATATTTAGAGGTGAATTGTGAAAAAGCTGTGTTTAATAAAAAATCAGTAAGAATTATTCGCATTTTATTCGCTATTGTGCGAATGGTTTCCAAATGCATGATTTGCAGTTTGATTTTGCGTGATTATTATTGTTTTTATTCGAATTTTGCTTCGGTGTAAACGTACAATAAATTAATAACTTCAAAATTACATATGTATGTCAAAAGCTATAGGAAGAAGCTGAAATTGAGTAACTGGAAACGATGATTTGGTTTAAAAATTTCTAAATATGTGACTAATATGGTGTGTCCATAAAGCGGTTTTTTGCGGTTTAGCGTAAAACTGGTTTTCACAGCGAAAACCATATAAAACCAATAAAACCAATAAAACCAATAAAACTCCATTGAAATTGTTGTTGTAAGTTTAGCGCAAAACCAAAAAGGGATCTGGTTTTAGCAGTTTTCAACCCTGTTTTGAAGTTCGAAATATTTACTAGACGCCAAAGCCTTGTGTCTCTTTCTATAGGTAATATGGTAGAAAGAAATAAATATTGCACACAAAAATATTATATGAAAATAAACAAACAAAAAAAAACATTATTTTTACATACAACAACAACAGCAGGGGGGGAGCGAGGCCCAGCAAAACGAAAAGTATAAAGTTATGCATGGAAACACTTGACTCTTGATCGATATTCGAAAGCCTAGACCAAAACCATAACCATTTTATGGCAGCACCATATAAAATGTGATCACATGTGAGTTCAAAAGTCTTCATTGTTTTTAGTGGAAACTTCACTTAAAGAAGTGGTACATGTACCTACTTCAGTTAAGTCAAGTGATTCTCGACACAAAAAGGAAGACAAGAAATATGTAGCAGGCAGAGATAGAATGACAGTAACAGTTACCATCGAAAGCTGCTACACGAAAACAATGACAACAATAACAACAGCAACAGCACACAACAACATCAATAACGATGACAGTGACGGGGTTCAACCTTCACGCCTTCCTAGCGCCCTCCCACACTCCTTTTACGCGACCCATTGCTGTGATGCCGTAACGTAACATTACGTGAAGCCTCAATGTTGTCGCGTTCTTATAATGGCAATACATACTCGTACAAGTTATGTATGCGCCCTTGCTCCATTCTCGTCCCATCTCGCTTCATCCTTCACGATGGTCTTCCTTTACGATGCGAGTAAGAAGTTTACTCGTTGTTTTTGGTTAGTTCTTGTGCTTCGATACCTTCTACTTGCGCTCGTTGTTTGTTGTTGCCAGCATTGTTTTCAACGACATCATCAACGACATCGTCAGTTCAATGGCAAACATTGTTTGCGTCATTGTTGGACCATTGTTGGCGTTGGTGGTTATTGTTGTTGTTTGTAGTCGATGCCACATTTACATGAAGTGTTATTAAGGAGCTGCCTGCTACTCTCCTTCTTTTAGGAATTTTCCTTTTTCTTTTTTTTTAAAAAAAAGTTGCCGTTGTAGTAGTGATGGTTGCCTTCTGTTGTTGTCGTCATTTTTTATGACTTGACGTTGCTACTGACTTAAAAAGGCTACAAAAAGCACGAAAAGAAAAGAAAGAAAAAAAGAAAATTTGGAAGAGTAAGAAGACGAAGAAGCAATTCCTAAGAGTTCGTATGAAACGACACTTTGGCGGTGTTTGGTTTTTTTTTGTGCATTCTTCATGTTAACGATAATGAGTTACGTTGTTTGTTGTTGTCGATTAAGAAATATTTAACGACAGCAACAAAAGAAACAAACAATGAAATTCGGAAAAGGCTGCAAGAATAATAAAACAAAAACAACAACAACGTCTAATAAACTGCTAATTTCGTAAAGCTTTTGCTATGACATCGTAAAAAAATAATACGTAGCTTCTTGTCAAGATTTGTGGTGAATTTACTATGAATGCGCCAATAATTCAAATAATGTCAAATAGCACACTATTTATGTACTATATGTATCCGATTTGTACCCATTTTGTTAAAATTTTAATTTATTTAATTATGAATTTTCAATTTAAAAGAGTTATTCTACAATATAGTACAGCTATAGTGAATCTTTCTATAGCTGCACTATGTATATCTCCATAACTGATGCAATCGATATGAGAATTCATTCTGGCTTGGTTTATACGCAAACAACGAAAAACCATCGTTTCGAGAACTGTAACCAAGTCACGTCCGTACATTATGACGTACGTATGTATGTACGTACGTACGTGCACGTGTATCTATGCATATCGTGTATAATCGTCATCACTATCAGACCAAATGTTATCAACCAAGATGATGATGATGATGATGATGAGAGTTCATGAATGAAAATCATGACATTGTATTGTATAAAGTTTTAATTAAATATAAAGCAATGGTTCTCCTCTTCTCCCTTTCATGAAAAATGTACCCCGAGCGCATCAGCACTCAATCGCTCAGATAAAAGCAGCCATCATTAAGCGAAAATTAATTAGCTCTAGGACTAACTAGGCCAGGCCGCAAGAACTATTAAAGCGTTTCCACCTAATTGTTATGTCATTTTAATGAGTTATGTTCTCATAGACACCGGCAGCATTTGGAAATCGCATCCTACACAAATTAACCACAAAAGCCCGAGTGGTTCTCGGTAGTATCGTCGATTTTTCAACGCGCGAACTGGGTTTGTGAGAGAGATTTGCGGGTACAGAGAGCGGCGCTAGCCGTCATTGTAGTAGAAGCAGTAACGAGTACGAAAGGCACTATACTGTCATCGACACCGCCACCACCATCGTCGTCATTGACACACCATCATCACCATCGTCACCGGCACCGGCACCGCCACCGGCATCGTCGTCATCGCTACCTCCGCCAACATCCGCTAACAAGATTGTTACGACTGGAATCTACTAGATTCCAGTCGACTGTATACTCTCCTGATTATTTTTCATGAAGCACTTCACCAAAGGTGCTATCTCTTCATTTCAACGAGATACTCATAAAATTATGTCGATAAAATAGAAATAAGCAACAACAACAATAGGAATTTCGTGAAGGAAGCAACAATATCCCGATTATTTACTAAAAAACATTCTTGTATGAGAGGCCTTTTGTTGAAAGTAATCGCTAGAAGAACGCAAGCTACGAAAATTTCAAGCGTATCTAAAAAAATTCCAAATTACAGCAATATACGATAAGCGGTAAATTTACAATTGTCTGCTATTAGCTTTCGAAAGGTATAAGTGGCACCACCGCGTTTCAAACTTTTAACAGAATTTGGTTATAATCTAATCAAACGTAGTCTACGTTTATTCTACCACTTTTTTATACAACTATCGAAAATAGCACAAACGATACAATGTTCAATAGCACAATTGCACAATAGCACAAACTATATGTATTGTATAACAACTGACTGACAGACTGACTATTTTCGAAGCTGGTGCATAAATAAAGCTCTTAAATAAAACACTCACAATTCGTTCCGCATAAATTGTTAGGTACTTAAGTATTATAAAGACAGATAAGCTGACCTTTTCAAAGTCCGACATTTTTAATTATTCGAAAAACTGAAAATGCAAATCGGAATTGTTAATTCGTGTAAAGTGTAAAAACTTGCTTGCTTGCTTTGTTGTTGGCTATTTAAATTGTTCATTTGTAACAAAAAATTTAATTCTATTTTAAAGCAAAAAAGTTTTATTGCAGTCAAGGTTACCTACCGGATGGATGACATATGTAAATGAGCTAGTGTCACTGAAGAAGAGGCAGAGTTTGTAAAGACATTTACGAGTTACAAATGCATAAAATCGACATACGAATAACAAATATAAGGTTGGAGATTAAAAAATCCAATAAAATACATTCAAAAACTATACGAATAACCTCATATTAATGGAGTAGATTTTTTAGAATATGCTTTAAATAATAATAATGAAAACATATTTCGGCTAAATGCATCGTGAAAGTAAAATTTTGGAATATGTAACGAGTGCGCCATCTTTTATGTCGGTATGTAAACATTGAAAAAGTTGAACATTTCTTAACCGTGTTCTTGAAACGTCAATTGAGTTTTTTCAACACAATTTTAACCATGAACCGCTTCACACCAAAACAACGTGCCGAAATGGTGATGCTGTACATTGAAAATAGTCGTGAATATCGTCGAAAATATCAGTGGAAGATCGTCGACATGCCGTTCATCAACGCCTAACACATTCCAATGAACTGGTTGAAGCGGAAGAGAGAGTGTTGCCGAGAACCCACCTGTGGTGTCGTATCGTCACCGCTCTTAGCATTTTGGCGTCAGTGAAACCACCTTGTTTCCGTAGAAAGTGAAATTGACTCAAAGAATATTGCCGACAGACCGTCTACATCGCTTGGAATACGGCCACATACGGAATACAGTCACATGCCTACATAAAAGATGGAGCACTCGTTATTTGATATATCAAGAATAGCTTTTTCAATGTTATCTTCCAAGGCTGGAATCGTTTATCCTTGCTTTAGCCTTCGCATTTACGCATTTTTTGCGACACAATAAATTCCAAAACATGCACGGAAGTATCATTTATTTATTATTTATGACTAGCCCAAGAAGTACGATACAACCCAAAAAGTACGATAATAAAATGTTGCTTGGATACGGTACGAATAAAAGTGGGCGGCAGGAAGGAACGAATAACAAAAAGGGTTAAAAACCGGCAAAGCCAATCTCCGCACATACATATGTACACACTATACCTAAATCTTCTGTTTTCAAATGAGTTACTATACAATCAAAAAGTCATCATGAAGAAGATAGAGCAAGCAGGAGCGACAGCATGCACAGACTCTTTCAATGCTTGTCAGCACAAGCCGAGATACGAGTATTATCAAAGAAAACAATATAAAGGCTAAATGAAGTAGAAACTTAGTCAAATTAGTCAAATCAAATGGAATGCAAGCTTAAACAAAGACCAAAGCATGACAATTAAAATAAGTTTTCGGTTGGGAGGCAGACAGACAATGTAAATTTCTTTGGGAACAACCCCAAAGAAATGCATTATCCTCATGTAACAATAGAGGGCAACAAGCAGATGGAGGAAAATGAAGAGGAACAAGCAGAAGACGAACAAAAAGATGCTGTGTTGAGAGGAAACACTTTGTCAAATTTCTAGCTCCAGAAGTTGACATTAGAAATTAGCAAAAGGTAAAGAAAAGCATTTATTAATACAGAAATAACACGCACTGTTTGTCTGGCTGGTAAAACTTCAAGGGAAGAAAATGTTAAGGGATGCTGGGCATGATGCTTTATCCACGCTGATGTCTTCCAGAGTCGGTGAGTGAGTGAATGCGTCTCAAAAGGAAAAGCTGTCAGGCAAAAGACACGTTTAGCCAACAACGTTTAATGAGCTCCCGAGGGATAGTCGGAAGTACTATACACACTGAGTTCCTGTCTAAGGATTTTACAGTAGGTATGTACCGTAAATTACAATAATATTTTATTTCTTATAATAATACGAGTACAATTTAGTCCAGCCCTTTTCAACCAACAGAAATAATACTCGTAAAAAGGGCCCCTCTTTTCTACACTGGAATAGTCACGGACAATGATCTATGGAGTATGGAAATGAAGTCTATACATTCGTGGGACTCATTTAAAATGGAATGAATTCTGTCCTGAGACTTAAAGAATACATAAAGAGAATTTTATGTTGCACTACTCAAATAAAATTCGGAAAAAATACGTCTATTTCTGCCATTTAAGCGGAAAGGGAAAAAGTTTTAATATACATACATATATAATTTTTAAAAAGAGAAAAAGGTCTTAAAAGACCAAACAACTTCGGAGTGTCCAGTATAAAAATTATCTCGCTAAACATACAGAAATTATATCAAACGAAATAACGCAGTCATAAAAACTCAAATCTTCAAATAAAAACCAGAAATTTTTTTTGTTCCAGAGAGAGAAAGAGAGAGAGAGTGAGAGAGAGAGAGACACACTAACGTCAGTGTCTCTGAAAACATTAACTCCTTAATTTAAGGTCATTAGTTCTCTGACTTCGAGGTTATTATCTTCTTAACTTCGAGGTCATTATCTTCCAGACTTCGTCGTGATTTTTTTTTTGTAAATTGCAGACTACACAGTAAGTATTCAATTCAATATTCAACAGAGACATAAAGAAATAAACACAAAACTACTTTCAAAACTAAGGATGATCAAGAGTGTAGGTATATAATCCTACTATAAAATTTTTATATCTTAAATTTACTTGTATTTACTTGTATTTAACTCTAAGGACATTAACATATTCCTCACTTACCATTACGAGTACGCTTAATATAAAACATAACATAAAATGGTTTATATAAAATTAAACATAAAATGGTTAACAGTTATAATACAGCGGTTTTCAACGTTTTATCAAGAATTAATAGGAGCATTTGAGGTTAAGAAATTATAGCGATTTAGGTAATACTTTCTTTGAGAAATCCGATTAAACCGGCTTTTTATACTTTTTCTCATAAGTTCAAATTTGGCATACATTTTTTTCAAAAACAATTTGACCTAGCCTCAATTTAAAAAGGACGTAATACATAGTATAAGTTACGCTTTCCAAAAAGTTGAAATTAATATATTGTAGGCGTGGAGGAAGGGGTTTATATCGTATAAGTAATACCTTTTTTTGCCATTTAAAGTTTTTCGTTTATATTTTTAAAGTCTTTACTACACATGCTTGATTTTTATCGCAACATTTTAACGTAACATTATTTATACAGTTATATAATCATATCTTCTCGATCTTCGCCTACCCTTCATTTCAAAAAAAAAGTTAGAAAAAATTGCCCATACTTAATTTTTCCCTTCGTTTTTTGGACAATAACTTTCGAAACTTCGCCTCTTATCTTATCTTATCTTATCTTATCTTATGATATCTTAAATACTTGGAAAGATAACAATTTCGCCATAATTGTTTCCCCTCCCATTGTTGTTGTTGTTCAGTTTGTTGTGGTTTTCGTTTGGTTTTGTAGTTCAATTAACAATGATGATGGTCGGTCTCTGCGCAATCCACGACGTTCTCTGCAATCTTGAGTTTGTTGCGCAAGAAGAAGGAAATAAGATATACACACATACATACATACATACGAGTAAATACATACGTAAATGCAGAAGCTCACTTCTTTCATGCATACTCTTCTTGCTTCTTTTGCCA
The DNA here is from genome assembly GCA_949752815.1 of Conops quadrifasciatus. NCBI lineage: Eukaryota > Metazoa > Arthropoda > Insecta > Diptera > Conopidae > Conops > Conops quadrifasciatus. Next base: position 9,370,641 of record OX457078.1, on the reverse strand, counting down.
TCCGTTTCTCTTGCGACGTGTTTCTTCATCTTTTAGTTCGCTTTTTTTTCTTACTTTCGAATGCGCTGAAGAAACGAAGGCACAAGCACCTTTCTACACTAATACAGCGCAGAACCTGCTGCAGGCTATAGTTCATCGTCTCGTCTACAGAGTGTACGCGTATCATCGTCTGCTGCTCGCTCGTCTGTCTATCTGTCTTACCAACTGTCTGCCTGTGTTTCCTCTTTTTCTTTTGAACTACAGAAAGACGCGGCGGCACAACAGAAACAAGTTATCAACGCTTATGTCTGTCTGTCTGCCCCATGCCTCATGTCGTCGTCGTTCTTCTCTTTTGTCTTAAACGCTGACAAAATTGTAGCAACACAAACTACAAGAACAAAAATCCTTTCAATCCAAACCAATACTAATAAAAACAAGTGCCACCACCAGCAGACATAACATCAAAGAGTTGAAATTTTATAAAAAATAAAATCTTGATACTTGTTTTGTTTGTTATAATTTTTTTATACGATATTTCTCTCTCTCTCTCTTCTGAACTTTAGTAGAAATAAACGTTCCATTATCGTTGTTTTTATTGTTATCGAATTATATAGCCTAAGTATTTAGAAAATAAAAAAATTATACCATTCTGTCTGTAGATTCTAAGAAATATCGTTAACATTCGATCAATTAAGTGCTTAAAAAAACCGAAAATCATGTGCAAAAATTTACGAAATTCGAAATTCTACAAAATTTTACTACTACAATATTTCGTAGTAAATAAATCGTATGTAAATAAATCGAAATAATTTAAAAAATTATTTATTTATAAATTACTTATTTCATCATTTTATCTCAGTGAGCTTTTATATTTTTTATCTAATAATAATTCACACTTCATTTTCGTGAAGTAACAGACAACATGTTTCTTTCGGTACCCGGCTGATTCATCGCAAGCAATTCATCGCGAGCAATTCATCGAAAGCAATTCATGAATGAGCGATGAATCAGCCTAGAATCGTTTCTTTCCTTAAATTCTCGTTTCTTGTTTCAAAAAATACATATGGTATTGAAGAACTTGCTTTCATTTTAAATATTTGATTTAGTTTGTTATCATTTAGAAGATCACTTTTGTGTAAAAAAATCGAAAATCTTAAACAAATTTGAAGAACTCTGGTCATCAGAGTGTGTGTCCTTAATTATTATACAAAGATAGAACGAACGTTTTAATAAAAAGTACGGCAAAATTCTAACTCTTTGCTTTTCTCATTGCATTAATGGTACACTCCTACCTCGCTATACGGCCGCTCTTTATACGGCATTTCACTATAATGGCCTTTTCTAATTCCATATTTTCGAAATAAAAATTTTCGATATGCCGCCCCTAATACTTTGTTATATGGCCAAAAAATGCTGTACTGTTACCGATCTTCTGTTAATTAGTTATTAAATTCTTATACGGCTTTTCGCTTTAGGGCCAACTTTTCCGCAACATATTTAGGCCGTAAAGCGAGGTATGAGTCTCGCTTTACTCTCGAGGTATGAGTCTCTTTGAGAAAAAAAGGAAAAAAATTACAAAAGGTGGCATATCAGTTTCTCTTCTACGAAATATTTTCTGATCAATGAATGAAAAAAAATTTCATGAAAGAAATAGTATTTTTAATTGATTTCTACAATTTTGCAAGCACAAATGCTTAAGATGCAAATAAACTAACAATGCATTATGTATAAAAGTGTCTATCGGTTATATTTCTTTCATATACTATGCATGAAAGCTCGTCTAATAAGCAAACAACTGTTATTTTAAGTGTAACTACGTAGGATTTTTAATTTTGTGTTGATTACTACTTGATCTGATCTATTTTGGTACTACCAGAAAGCACCTGATCTATTCCCATACAACACACCCACATACTTACAAACATACTTGTGCATATAAAAAATTGGAACAAAAAAATACAAAAAAAGAAAAACAAATAGCATCAATTTCCCAAGAATTGTTTGTTCAAAAGAGGATGGCATCACTACACACAAGGTAGGCAGGAAATTTGTTGTTTGATAGCTGTTGTTGTTGTTGTTTTTGTTGTTGTTGTTGTTGTTGTTGTTATTGCATTCACTACTTCTTGATTCTTTTAACATGTAATCTTCTTTCGAATTGTTTTTAGTATTCTTTAGTTATTTTCTTCTCTTGTTCTTCTTCTTGTTCTTGTTCCTGGCCTTGTTCTCTTTTGTTTTCATTTTTTTATGTAGAAATTCTCAACATGTATTCTTTTTCTTCCTCTTCTTCTAGCTAGCTATCGATGACTTTCAACAACTCAAATGAAATTGTTGGAATGTTTTCCATCGTCGTCATCTTCTTCTTCTTCTTCTGAAGGACTTAATAACAAAACATCAATACAATTTACTATATCAATCTTTAATATCTAGATTATTGTTTTTGTTTGAATTTGAATAATATTTTCACTCTTTTTCTTTTTCATTAGTTTCATTTTTGTTTTTATAAATATCGTAGATACAATAAAATTCTTGTTTTATTATTATTCTTATTAATGTATTTTGATAAAAAATATCGTACATGTTAAAGCTTTCGTTTATGAGCTTTAAAAAGACTTAAGTAAATGCCATAAAAATTTAATAAAAATTATTAATATTAACTGGAGAAATTTAGATATTCATTTAGCCTTTTGCAGTCCAAATTGAAAATCACATTTTTTGTTTGCTACTTTGAATTAAACTTGAACTAAGATATCTTGAAAGAATTAAAATCCATAACCTTTGGTTATTTTCCAGTGTAAAGTCAAAGCCATAATAATTTTATTCACGCAAAGTTCACGGAGTAAAAAAATTGCAAAAATTATGACATTTATTAGTAGAATTTACACACGAAAAGAATAGATAGAAAGTATTTTTCTGCCGTGGATTAAAGTCATGTTACACATAATTAAAAAATGTTTGCGGAAGCCTAAAGACCTGCTATGTATATATCATAGTGATGATACTATATCTATAGTAATGATACTATACTATTCATTAAATGTATGCTTATTTTTTCAAAAAATGTATGCTAGAAAATGATCTGTTTTAGGTACTCATTTGTATTCTTCTTTAACCAATATTTTTTGCAGCATGAAGTTTTTTTTCATTTATTAATTGTACAATTTTAACGCATTTGCAAATTTGTAATAACTCTATTGTTAGTTTACATAATCATCCACGTGCTGTATCATTTGAAATTTAACGCTTGAAGCGAGCGCATAAATAAACAAAAAAACACATAAGTAAACATACATACTTCTACTCGTTTTACGTTATTTAGCTTCTGATATTTTGGCTATTTGTTGTTGTTAAAAGATGAAAAGCCTTAACTAAATTTTATCCTTAATCGACTAAAATAATTATTCATTTTAATCAACGACGCGGTCAGCCCCAACTGCATGCAAATAAGTACATCTAACTGTACAAATGTACATAAATAAAAATAAAAATTATTAAACAATTTGTATATTGTAAAAAGCGAAAATAGGATTATTTTTAAATAAAAATGGAAAGCATTACTGATATTTCTCTACTCTCACGGTAAAATATCGTATGTATTACGGTATATAAGGAACTTTCTTTCTTTCTTTCCTTCTTTCAAGGATTGCGCAAATTTTAAGTTATTGAATTCAGTTTACACTATATCATATTTTCTCTGATATTTTATTAAACTGGTTAATATATTACTAGAGTTTAAAGTGTCTACTTTAGATGTAAAGTACAATAAAAGAAAAAGTTCATATGCTAACGCGTAAATTTATAAATTAATTTAAATTTCAGATATACATAAGTAACAAATATCGCATAAGCTGGTACCAGATATAAGCTAAATACTTCAATATTTCAGTTCAAAAATTTTATCATCTTTAAAGTTTGTAAATATAATTAAAAGAAATAAATGCAAACATTTGTGAATACGTATATTAGAAAAATATGCGATATTAAAAAAGCATAAAGTTACTACTTTTTTAAAAAGCACTGAATTTATCCGTAAACAATATATTTTGAGTAAACAATAAAGAAATTAATTTATAAATATATCAGATTATAGACTATTCGTAAAATGAATTATTGATAAATACCTAGTTTATTGGGATTAATTGGTAATAATATTAAATATTTTGCGTGGATAATATTAAATTATTGTTTAGTAAAAAATTACCTAGTTTAGTGCCTTTGATGTAAATTTATATTATAATTTTCTGCAATGATATTTTGCAATTTTGAAGACTACTAAATTTTTTTCTTTGTGTTAACCATTTCATTTCGTCTTCTTCTTCTTCTTATCTCTCATTTTACCTTTACTGCCAACCTATCTATTTTTCCCCCATAATATCAAGGCATTCATAATGACAGGATTATTGTTTTTTACAAGTAATTATTCAATTTTTGGATCATTTCCAAAAACATATTGAACACTTATGCGAGTAAGCTTTTTGCGATTAGAAAAAGAAACAATTTTAAGCTACTTTCATGGTATTTCTGATGAGTCAGTATCCAAAGGCTGATTAAAATTCTTCACATGTATCAAATTTTGAGAAAGCTCTTGAAGGCATTTTATATTATTCAAGCATAATGATTTTTCTCTTTTCTTTAAAAGAAATATGTAGTTTCATATTCGAATGCAATACCTATAAAATTTTCTATTGTTATTAAAATTACGTACGTGTTTACTAAATTTATACTGTATACTAAATTTATTAACAGTCAATTACAAAATTCTATATGTTTTCATTTATAATATTTATTGTCGAAAACCATATAAAATTCGTCAGAATTTATTTATTTCCAGCTATTTTAGCAAGTTTTTGGAATAGACCTTCTTCATTCGCTGCTACACAAACTAAAATTTCTGAATAATAATAATCACATCACTGGCGATGGTCAAACGTCAACGAAACAACAACCACAACAGTAATACACGGCTGCAAAAAAAACATCACAACAACATCAATGACAACAGTTAGCGACGACCTTCCGACTGCAGCCAGAAAACAGCCGAAGCAGCAGTAGCAGCAGAGACAGAGCTCAGAGCTCATAAACAGCTTAGTTTCTGATGGCTGCTGCTTTTAACATTTAACGATTTTGTGCTTTGAAATTGCGAAGTAAATTAAAAGACACAGGCTTCAAATATTTTGAGAGCTTTCAATTTTTACCTGGGCAATATGAAATTCTTATCTATGAAGACGTATGAAGACGTATTTTTGCACAACGAAGTTACCAAAAGCGCAAAGGAGCACCACGCTTAGTTTTTATTTTGCATCAAATAGACAGACAGACACACAGCCCATCTGAATTTTAGAAGACCAAGAATTTTTCACATTCACTTGTGCGAATTACCGACGCTCGAAAATATGTTTGATTGGTTTTTTTTTATTTAGAACACAGAACAATTAAACCATTTTCACTGGTCAACATAATCATCGTCGCCGTTGATAAGTTATTTTTAATTCGAGGCTATAGACTTCACAATCGAGCCACTGCAATCTCATATAGAAATACAAAAATGTTTGGGTCACAAAATGAGAAGTAATTCTATTAAAGAACACGGCAAACCCATAACCGCACTATTAAAACAAAAGCACGAACATGATGACGTTTTCAGAGCGACTGATGTTTTGACATACATTTCCGTCCAAAAAAGCTGGATTCACTTGTTTTTTTCATAATAGCAATTGAAGTACAGAGTTGCGCACAGGCTGTTTGACATTTGTGAATTGGGCGAACTCACACGTAGTTGATTTTTGGTTAAAATGCCACAAATGATAAAATTACATTCTAGTGGAAAATATGTGTGGACAACACATAAAATAATAAATGATTGCACTTTTTTATTGTAAATTTAATTCGTTTGTGTAAATAATATATCAAGATTACACGTTAAATGTTTATATCAGTGCATTATTTCTAAATTTATAAATTTAGCTTACTGTAAAAAGCCTACTGCAGTACTTTTAGGCAACTTATATTTTTTCCATTGTCAGCTTAAAAAAGTTGCAATTACCTGGAGAATAGTACAGATTTAATTTAGTTTGGAATTAAAAAAATTAAAATTTAAAGAAATTAAAAATTTTAAATTAAAAGATTAAATGAGATTTCAATTTATAACTTGAGTCTTAATAATAGTTGAAAACAATCTAGCTAAGCTACTGGCTGAGTAATGGTTTTTTATATGTAAATAGTCGTAATACTTTTTATTTAAGAAATTGGTTGAGTAATATTGACTTAATTTTTGATACTGGACAAGATAATTTACGAAGTTGCATTTTGTTAAAATATTTCAGTGGTGTCAAAATTAAAACGGGATTTTATTTTAATTATTGAAAATTACTGACATTTTTCAATTATTGTTTGAATTTTCGCTACATCAAAAGTACTGCTGCCATTTACAAATTTTTACAGTATGTAGCTTTTTAAATTTGGTAGCATTGTCAATTTTATTTTAGAAAACAAAAAACAGCTGACAGTTGGATGATGAATTATTACGTCAAGGCGACGAAATAAGCAAAATAAATGGAGTCTTCCTTGGATAAGAAACTACAAGGATTTCAATTAATAGCCCAAGAAAAGTTGCAAGCGATTATTTGTTCTATCCCTGGAAAAAAGGATCTAATATTGGAACCGAAATTGATCAAACCTCTAGAGCACATTTGCTCAGCGTCTTGGCTAAAGTAAGCGATCATAATTTGTTAATATGAATTTTTCCATTTAAATTTCTATGAAATCAATAGACTCAAAGGGATCCAACGAATTTATAAATTCGAACCGGATGCTCCGATTCCAAGGCAGGCTGATGGTGTCAATACGTACATGATAAATAGTAATTTGAATACATTTGCGAAAGTCTTGAAACATGTTCACGATAATGAGAAAAGGCTGCCTACAGATACGAATGCAACCATTAAGAATTTTCACATAATATGTGTCCCCAGCTGCTTAATACCCTTCCAGACAATACTGGAAAATGAAGGCCTCTTCGGACTTGTGCAACTCCATAGCTTCAGTTGGGACTTTGTATATTTAGACAGTGGAGTAATGAGTATGGAAGTACCGGATGTGCGATCAAACGAAAAATTACTTACAATTGGAAGTGTACTTAGAAGCTAATTTCATATTTCAGGTATTCGCCACAGCGTTTCTGCGTGAAGATTCGTCACTATTGCCTTCCATAGCTCGTAGCATACGCATACTTCAGATGGTGTGCGGACAACCGGCTTTAATGTTGACCTACGGTGAGCACTCGTTTAATATTATGAAAATGATAAAGGCTCTCGGTCCTTGGCCACAGAACAATTCAAAAGATAATGAGAGTGAGTTTGCGGCTATTCTTGTCATCGACCGTAATAAGGATTACGTATCAAGCTTATTGACGCCTGCAATTTACGCTGGACTACTTCTAGAAGTGTTCAATAATCGCGCCGGGGAAGTTGATATCGCTGAGTCAAATAAAATTTTTGATCAAAAACTAAACATTTTTATGCTGCCCAAGAAGGAGAAAGACGTTTCTCGCTCAAGACCTTCCACAAGCACAACAGCAAAACGTACAGCCAAAGCTGTGATTCGCCTGAATTCTTTAGCAGATGAGATTTATGGAGAAAATCGTTACAAACACTTTTCACACGGCAGTAGTTTAATACGTGCTCAAGCCAAATCGATAGGGCTGGAAGTAGAGAAGCTTAGTGATATGAAACTTGATGAGATGAATGATTACGTGGCAAGAAAATTGCCCAAGATAACGGAATTAAAAAACAAAATAATGCGTCATCTAAATGCCTGTGAAAAGATAATCGAAATGTTAGCCGCCAAATTCCAGCGTCTGCAGTCGTTAGAAGAGGATATTCTAAACAATACAACACGTAAAAGACTGCTGCAAGAGATTGATGAATTGCTTACTACGGATGGTCAGCGCTACAATATTCTGCGCCTGCTGTGCTTGGTGCACTTGTCTGCAGGCCTTAGTTCTGAGGAGTTGTCGGTGTTTGTGCGCAATTATTGCAACTATTTTGGTTGTCGCTACTTGCCCATATTCAGTCAGTTAGCTAAGGCTGGCCTTTTGCCTTTGCTCGAAGAAGAAAAATCAATTACGAAGTCGGCAAAAATTCTCTCAAATTTGCCAATACCGAAATTTCAACAAACCGAATTCCAGGCTAATGCTAACCGGCTAAAATTACTGACCTCGCCGTCATCTGATAATGATATCGAAACTGATTCAATCGATTCATCCCAAAAATCGTCGGCTTCTACTACAGAGAAAAAGATCACTGGTCCAAGCTATGTTTTTAATGGTCTGTACATTCCATTGATAGCACAATTATGTTCCATCATAGTCAAAACGAATACAGTCGATGAATTGGCTACAAAATTGGGTATGCTTGATAAAATGCATATACATACAGCAGACTCCGCACGTTCGGTCTACGATATCAAATCGTTTGCTAACGGAATCAATAAGTCTGAATTGAAGAATATGTTTCCCCTTCGGAAGCGTAATATATTCGTGTTTGTTGTTGGCGGCGTAACATATTCAGAGATTGGAGCATGCGAATTTGTAGGACGCTCAACAGGTTCGCAAATTGTGGTTGCATCTGATACAATTACCTCAGGAGCTGATATAATTGCAGCAGCCTTTTAAAGTAGAAAGTTCATTTTTAAATATTTTTTCTTGTAATATTAATTCTTAATTTGAAAATGTAAATTTTGTACATACTCTAAAAGTTGAAATATATCCAATATATAATTGAAATTAGTTATTAAAATAATATATATATATGATATATAATATATGTATTTTTTTTTTTTTTTATAACGGGTTAGACCAAAATCAGGGGATGCCCCTCTCCCTGTAAGCATTTGTTGGTCTGTGAAAGGAAAATAGGTTAATGGGTGGGGGGAAAAGAAGAGTAGTGGCGTAGTGATGTATTATAAGAGTAGTGATCTATTATAAAAAATTAAAAAATTTAAATTATAGCGATTTTATTAAATAAACGAAAATTTATTTAAAAAAATTTATAAACGAAAATTTCATAATTTAAGTTAATTTTTTTCAATAAATTGTAACCCAAAACGAAGGGTTTTTGGCTATTAAGGGCCAACCAAGCGAACAAGCGACAGTCTTCTCCATGTGCAAACTCATTAAGGGCAACGATATGTACATACTTGGCGGCAACACGCTCAATTTCAACCGTTTTTGATTTCGCGCAAGCGATGTATGGCTGGGCCTTTACTCTCTTAGGCAATTACATATGTGTAAAACATCGATTACGAGTTATCGGCTGTTTGCATCGATTACTTTCAGTTACAGCAACAAATATATTAGGATTGTGCTTAAGTATGGTTTGTGTGAAGAGATCTTCATTATTCTTATTCATATCCTAGAGAATAATCTTTAACGTTCCAAAAACTAACATGTCTTCAAACATTTTCGTGATACGTGCTCTGCACACTACTCTACAGCGTTTACTGCGAAATCAGGGACGGCGACCAAATCCCGGCCTTGATAAACAGCTGAAAGCTTTAAGTAACCTGGAGGACGAAACTGATTTCACCGAGTTGGAGTCTGATTTTATGGATGTGCATAAGTCCCACAGACAATATGAATTTGAGATGGAACAACAACGTGAAAGAACGCGGCTTTTACTGGTTAAACAGAAGTATTTTAAAGAAAAACTACCAAATTTTCTCACCTATGCCGAAAAGGAACAAATGAAGCTGCTGCACAGTCGTGATCCGGAAGAATGGACCTGTGAAAAGATCGCAGAGAGCTTTCCGGCAACACCTGATCTCGTAAGTAAGGTGCTAAAAGGCAACTGGCGACCGAGTTCAGTGAAGCGTATACGTAAACATGATGAAGCAGTTATTAAAAACTGGGAAGCATTGCGTAGCGGAGGATTTTCCACGCTACCGCCAGCACTAAAAGAACATTTAACCAAATTTACGGCGCGTACTCCTAACGATTTACTGCAGAAGACGCAAACAGAACAAGAATGGCAACCACGCCCGGAATTACCAAAACCAGAAAGTCAAGAGTTCAGTTCAATAATTACCAGTTGCAAGAAGTACGAAGAACAATCTCCGGCAGAATCCAATGTACCGCCGCTGTTAAATGAAAGCAAGCGGAAAACGATTGCTCCGGCCACAGTAAACCCGAGTCCTAATGATACAGAGGAAACATATTTACTAGAGAAAATTCATGATAAACGGCCGATGCGCTTGCAGGAATTGACGCAGTTAAAATTAAGTCCTCAGCAAATGTTGCCTTCCTCCCAAAGCATTTCAGACGATGGTCGAATAGAGCGCCCGACAGCGGCAACGACTATCCTCTCTGAACGGTCTTGTAATACCACAATGCTGCACAAAAAACAAAATGATTTCAATTTGATAGAAAAGTTTCAAAGCAACGAGATCGTAGTGGGGAAAAAGGATTGTGAGCTTTATGAGATAACGACGGTTAAGGATCGCATTTATATTCCTAAAAAATTGAGAAAGAAGGGTGCTATTTACAAGGTGGAAGATTGCTATTACGACGATGATGGAGAATTCCTCTATCGAGTGCCGGGAATGACAAGAGCGGTATAAATATTAGAAATCTTATGTGTGTTAAAGCTTATTTAGCTCAATATAAATGGCATCGATATATAAATAGAAAACTAAGTCAACAAACGTTAATACATATGTACTTACTTTTAAATGAGTTGAAATAAAATGAGTTGAAATTATCACATAAATTTTATTACTTTGCAGGTATTACATTAGAATGATTTTATTAAAGAACAAATTGTTAGATTTTATTTCGAAATTTGCAGGGGATTAGTGTAAATTTAAATATATGTATATACGTGTGTTCGTGTGTGTGTGTGTGTGTGTGTATGCATGTGTGAATTTGTATGTATATATGAATAGTGCTGGCCCGCTAAACGAATGATAATCAATCATAAAACATAATGGAATCAAAATAGTACAACAAAGTTGGCTGCTGTTAACATAAGTATGTATGTAACTCCTAAACTATCCAGACATTTGCAGGAGCTCCTTTGTCTGCTCGAAAAAATAAAAATTACGGCGGAATATTTAGTACTTATTAATCAAAATTACCTACGGCAAAACGAATTTTTAGCATAATTTTTGGCTTTAATTTATGTACACATATGAGATAACTAAATGTATTAAATTGTAATTATGTATGGATGTATGTATTGTACTCTTCTTCTTCTTCATTCGTACGAAAAAACTTTCGTACCGCAAAAACTTTCCATCGCGGGCTGCTTTAGTGTTTATGTTTTATACTCGTAGTTCTTTTTTGCTACCAGAATTCGTAATTGTTTTTAAAATAAAATTAACAGTTCTATATATATATGTATGTATTTAACAATGATACATAAAGTTATTCTTGCTCTTCTTCTTTTTAAGTATGTATATAAATGGAAAGTATTTTGAATGAAATTCTGTCCAATTTTATGTTGCAAAATGTAACTGATCTGGTCTCTTCTCAGTCACGAGCCTAACTTGTACCAAAAGAAGGGTAAATATTATGCAGCATGCCGCACCGCAAAAATATTGTAAAAGTTATTATCATTATTAAAAACTTTAATAAAATATTTCACTTAATTTAATTTCGCTGAAAACGGGCTTGGTGAACCAACAGTTGGTGGTGTTGGCGTTGCGCCGCTACGGATGCCGTCTCCCTCACAAATATATTTTCCTGCGAATATAAATCGTACCATTGTGAAGCTTATATTTTAGTAGTTTCATCATTAATTCCTTTACCTGACACGAAACGCCGCTTAACCAACGACAAACGATATCCACTGCCCTGGAGATCAAACTCAATTCCGGATAATGTTGTGCCTTCGCAGTTGAATTGAATGGTTATTATGGCCGGTGTTGACGGACCGTCGTTTAGCTCTAAACGGGCCCGTAATGTGCCGACACCGCCGTCTTGTGCATTATGAGAAATGTCGGTAAAATTCCAGAGAAGTCGGTTCGATTCACCAAGCCTAGACGACGAGGATAAACAATGTATAAATAACTTTTCACAAATGAATAATCAACACAACAACTAAACTAAGGATGCAAAATTCTACAATGCTACAACAGAACGCTTCATTGTAATAGCTAATGTTATGATAATAAATGGTTATAAATGAGAAAATAAGACAACATTCTTCGAACTTACCAAGCGGAATGTGGTTTCGATTGTACATTACGCACCGATCCATTCACCGGCACCGATATTGAAATATTTAGTAAAGGCGAGGCACCGGCCATTGCATGATTATTGTATTTGTAGTCAATTTTCAGTGCCGTAAATGTTGGTTCGCATTTCCAGTAGCTTACGAGCTGGAAGGGACACGACGATGCCCCCGGCTTATTGCGCACCTGGTATTTCAGAATATCTACATTAAAATAGGATGCTGTTGGATTATGTTCAGCCTGTCGACGGAGTAGAGCCGTTAGTGCTGGCATATTGAATTCCAGCATTGTACTAAATGAGCTCGATTGGTTTTTGTCGCTGTAAATAAATGCAAAGAATTGATAAAAAATTTATATGTTCATAATTCAACATAATTATAAAGACTTTAATAAACTCGAAAGCGAACTAACATTTGTACTATTTTATTGTTCGGTATAAGATTTTCCAAATTTTGCATATTTTTTATGCGAAATCCGAGCTTCGAAGGATTTGGATTGTTAGCTAAGAGGCCAGCAATACCGGCTGGAAACGATAGCATCATATCGCCAGATATTTTCACCTGGCAACGAGACTCGTCACTTCCTCTGCAAAGAAAATAACTTTTTACTAAAATACATTCAACAATTTCGAGCAGCTCGCTCAAATACCTGAAGAATGCATGAATAATCTCATGGAATGCTACCGCCAGCGGTATTGTATCTGAAATGCCTATAGTCAATGGTGAGGGTCCACGCGATGAGCCCACAACGCCGCCTATAGCTGTCCGAAACTCCAAACTTCCGATGCTCTCTGCTCGATTCATGGGCAGAGATGGACTGACGCGGCCACGTCCGGGTGCCATTTCAGAGCGACGTGATGGCGGTCTGGGTATGGCGATGGTTCCTGATGTCGGCGTAGGTATTTGTCGACTACTTGACTTTGCGATGGTAGCAGAGGCGGGCGCCGAAGCACTCATGTCGCCAATTTCGGAAAAGATATCTCCCAAATCGGCATATCTACGCAAAGAGAATTCAATCGCATGAGTTCGTGGTTCATCGACTCGCACGAAGCAAGTGTAACAATAGGTACCTGGAATTATTTGACATTGATAATGTGGGGCTTTGGAGCGGAGCGTAGGGATGTACCGAAGCAGTCGGCGTCGAAGCGTTTGATATCTCCGGAGACTGTTGACGTGATGGCACCCGCGACTGTTGCTGTAGCTGCTGACTGTGCTGCTTTCATTTTTAATAAAATAAAATTTACATAATTAAAAAAAATACGCTACAAATGTGAACATATTTTTTGTTTCTGTTGTTGTTGTTGTTGCGTCTTACCGAAAAGAGGCCTGTGGGCGAGAGGGAGATATTTTCGACAGTCGCGCGCAGCTCATCCACACTCGCCGACATCGGAGCCTGCCCGTTGTTGAGAGGCTTTATTTTCACATGAATTTTGCGATCTGGTTTATCGTTATCTGAGTCTGAATCCGAGTCAGAATAGAAACTGCCAGCTGCTTTTTTTTAAGTTAATAAACCGTTTAAAAAATCAATAAAATTTATATCAGAAGAGCTGTGAGTGCGATCCTTACCATTATCGTGATTTCCTTCCCAGGCAATTTCCTTCGGTGGTTGCACACTGTAGCCATCTTCGTCGACGTCATTTGACTGGCCTGCTACTGCGCTGGTCGCACCGCTCGTTGCTGCAACGGCTGTAGTCTCGACACTGCCGGGAGCTGAGGACACTGACAGCGCTATACCAACTCCGGCACTGCTGCCACTGCCACTAGAGTTCTGAGTTTTCACCTTGGAGTCTGAATCCAAGTTGGGGCCATGAGAGTTGTTGGCGCTTTTGCTGTCGCTTTAATAATAGGAAAAGTATAACAAAAATGAAAAATATTACCAAAAAATTAAAAATAAATAAATTAAATAAATATAAAATAAATCAGAGGCACTTTTAGTTACCTCGCTAGTCGTTCTTCTTGTATGTTGTGGGCGTTTTCGGCATCTTTCTTTTTCTTCGATTTCTTGGCTTTCGTTTTATCGCGTCGACTTCGTAAAATTCCTGAAACTATGAACAATAATCATGCAATATTTAACGACTATTAAGAGGCCATTGTGTCAAAAAAAGCATAAAAAAATATGTATTGTATGTAATACTCATAATACGCTAAGGTACATAAATGGAAGCTAGCTTAAATTAAAATAAAGAATTAAAAGAATGATGTATGCATTTTATTACAAACATATTTTATAATGTAGTTTCTTCTAAGATTAAGTAATGATAGTTCATGCAATTTAAGTATATGTATATACATATGTACATAGTATAACCAATCAATCCTTGAGAGTAAAGTTCCTTGTTACAACAAAATCAGAAGGCAGTAGTAGAAATTCGGAAAAGAAGAATATGAAAAAATAAGAAGAAGAAAATATTCCAACCTACATAAAAACCGAGGTTAAATTAAACAACTCCGCAAAGCCAACTTCTCTACACGAAAAGGTTTCAAAATAGAGAAACCGATTTAAAAGAAAAAAATTGTAGGAGAAATTAACAGCAAGGTATAAAAGTAGAATCCATCGAAACCATTGAATTGAGATTAGCTATGGGGTACCTTAAACAACAACAACAACAACAGACAGTAAGAAAAAGTGAGAAGACAGTTTGGAATAGCTCGCTCGCGGCATAGCAAAACGCCTCTATACGCTCTTTTCGTACCGCTCGCCAATCATGTCCGGAGAATATTTTCAATCGATGGCAGCAATACAGATTTTGTCTTCAAAGAGCCGCAGGTGCTTTTAGGGTCGAGTGTAGAAGCCGAAAACGAGCTATTTCGAACCCTCATGTAGCGCTTATTAAGCTCTTCAACGGACAAGGGATGTCTTTCAAATGATAAATATAATCTGATATTATATGACTGCAATATTAAAAAATTTCAAGATTTCTTGCACAATAAAAGTGTTTAATTTTTTTATCTATCAATCAAAATTGTTTGTTGCTGCTGCTGTTGTTGTTGTTTAGGATTTTTAGTCTTAAGAAAGGATTATCTTCCACACAATCCTCCTTCACCGTCACCTTTTGCAGTCAGTATGTATGTATATTTGCTTATTATGCATACCCTGAGAGTTCGATGTAAAAATATTCAGAAGCGAAGTCGTACGACGAGAATTGCTCGGATTTGAATCGGTCTGTTGTCTGGCAGACAGACGCTCATTCAGCGACGTCGAATGCAACTGTTCCGAGTGATTTTTACTTGTTTCTGAAACAGCTGACTGGATGGAGGCTGATGCCGGAATGGATGCATTATGTTGAGAAACCTTGGTGGTGGCATCTAGTCTTTGCCGCTGATCTAAAGTTGTAGTAATATTATTTAGGCGAGTACCAAAGGAATAAGTATTAATTAAAAAAAACAAAAAAAAAAACAACAACAAATACGTAAAAGGGGAGAAGGGTGTATGCAAAAGGGAAGTAGGTCATTGACTCTCGATCGAAGTGAACTGAGAGGACTGGAATGGTGCGATTTCATCGTGTAAATCGAGAGTTGTCTGTGTATAATTTTGGACAAAAATCTTCAAAACAATCTATCTCACAGAGAGAATGTATTCTTGTGTGAGAAACTTGTGTTTTGGTTTTAACTAATTTTATTATCTACAACTTATTTAGTATTTTAATATCTAAATATTAAAAAAAAAATTTTCAAAAACGAAAAAACTAACTGGAAATTAGTATGGGCTGCACCTACATAAATATGAAAATCAAAAGCGACAAAAAAAAAATTTAAGTATTGTGTAAAAAAGGTATTAACAAAATGTGCCATAAAATTATGAGTTTCTGTTCTAACCTTATGAAAAAGAACAGGAAGTTTTTGGACAGGTATATGTGCTTCTGCTTAAGGAGATGACGAGTCATGAGTACCACTTAATTCAGGCAACACAACACAAACAGTTTTTCTAAATCAATATTTGATATTAAACGCCTTGCAGTAATTTTTGAAATACCGAAAATTCTAGGCATAAAAATCACCGTTGTCCGTCTCTGTAGGTTTAAAGTTAAGTGACAACAATATTTTTTCAAAAGGCTAATTTTGGCATCCGAAAATAATCCGTAAGCTTAAATTTAAAATGAAATTTTGAAAGTTCAAATTTGTGTGTCAGACAACGGACGATCTTTCGATGAAGAAAGACAATATTTAAACAGTTTAAATAGCAAGCGAATAGAGAAAGGATAGTACTAGCACTTTCGGATGTCAAATGTAATTTAGACCTTGTATATTATTATTCGTATGAAATATTTATTTTATGCATGGTTATACGATAAATTACAACCACCCATATTTTCCGCTCAGCCAAAATAAAAACAAATTGACCAAAGCTGACCAAAATCGTATAGCTATTTCGGAACTTGCCACGGTCGCTCATCAGTGAAAAGAGACAATTTTGATTATAGTTTATAGCACAAATTAAAAAATTGAGCAAAAACTGTTTTGCCGCATAAACAGGATATCTCGAAAACCAGTGCTGCAGAAATTCTGAGAAAGTCAGAATTTTAGCGCACAATTTTCTTGTTCTTGTTAATCATCGGTCGTCCCTGGATGTAAAGCCGCATTTTAAAGAAGAAACGACGACGAAACCAAAAACAACTGAATAACAATTATTAATACGAAAAGTAAAATAAAATAAAATAAAATGAAACCGAAAACCTACTTGGTAAAGAGGAAGAAGAGGTAGAGGATGTTGTGATATTGTTCATGGTAGATTTTTGTTCAGATAACTGTGTTAGGGCAGACGACATTAATGAACCTTGATTATTATCCTGAAGTGATTGAAGCTCTGAATTATGGGAGTTAATGTTCGGACCGGAACCATTGCTTTCCATACCGAAATTTCCACCGCCACCGCCACTGCGCTGCGCCGGTGCTGCTGACGGTGTGTTTGAGGCGGTTGGAATGTTTGAAGAGAACCAATTCCGGAAATTACTCTTTACGGTGGATGTTGTTATAGCAGAGCCGGTTGAGGTGACAGAAGCGGTTGCTGGAACTGTTGGATCCTCCGGTGATGTTGGACGTGAGCTGATGCCGGCCTCTGTTAGGAGAACATTATCCATGGTGTTCTGTGATGCGCTTTGTACAATACCGCTCACACAAAGTGAGGCATCATTGCCCTCAGCTGCACCGCCTACTGTTCGGGGACCTCCTCCTCCTCCCCCTCCGCCAACACCACCTCGTGCTGAAGCAGCCGGAATACTGCTGGCAGAATTAGAATTTGTTGTCGATGAAATTGAAGGTATATTATGATTTGAACGATTGGTGGAAGCAGCTGATTTTTGCTGTTGTTGCATCGAAAGTGAGATAAAATCAAGTTCAGGAATTTCTGTGGAAATGTAAAAGCAAAATGAATAAAACAAATTCTGGCAGTCATAAATAACACTGAGGTACTAACCGGGCTTCTCTAAGCCTGTGTATTTATTCAAAACAAATTGCTCCAGAAGTTTGTCCACCGACATGTCTAAAAATTGCCTTTTAAAATCGGAATGCACCTTTTTCGCAAGAGAATAAATTAAATTTCAAATGGTAAATGGTCAATATTACAATTTTCAACACTCACCTGACCAACCATGTCATGATTGTTTTGCAATAATTCCAAATAGGTCGACAGAAACTCTTTCATCTGACGCAAATGTACCTCTTCGATTTCTTGGAAACGCTAAAAATAAATAAATAAATACAAAGTAACACAGTTTTATCTAAACTGCGCATACTTTGCATGTCTGTGTCATGCGCTGCTCGAAGTCCGCTTTAATAGGATTATGCTTGTCCAGTAAAGCTTTGTACTCCTCTTGCAGCTTCTTCAATTTGGTCTCAAGCTTCTCTATATCCTTCTGTGATCCATTCTCCTTGCGTAACTTCTCCAGTTCCAAAGTTCTGTTGGTGTAGACGTCTCTGGCCTTCTGTACGGCGGCAGTAGACGCCTGCATTGATTGCACGCATTCCAGCGTCTGCGACTCCTCTTCTTTAACCATTTTGTGTTTCTTGTGTAGTTCGTCCGCATACTTGGACACGTCCTTAACAAGTTCGCTTAGTTTTTGCACCATTTGTAAGTGTAGAGTAGAGAGTTTTTCGGCCGAGGTGCGCAGTATGGTCCAGACGGGAGCGAAAGTGCTGCTGAGTGTGCCCGTACTCGCTTTGTGTGCCAATTTCGACATCATCTTCGAATTCTGCTCTTCTATGTTGGATTTTTCACGAAAAAACTCGGACAACTCCTTGCTAGCGACCAGACCGAACTTCATATTGTGATAGAGCACATC
Organism: Conops quadrifasciatus; assembly: GCA_949752815.1. NCBI lineage: Eukaryota > Metazoa > Arthropoda > Insecta > Diptera > Conopidae > Conops > Conops quadrifasciatus. Next base: position 9,352,160 of record OX457078.1, on the reverse strand, counting down.
AAATCCATTATTCTTCTCACCCTTTTTATTAATAATTAAGAATGGACAATTGAAATTATGCTGCACCATTTAACATTAACATGAAATTATAATATACCCAAAAGTAATCATTAAAATCAACCGTCATCTTGCCGTCGTCTCGAGAATGCTCTCGATAAATGCTTCAGTAGAAAATTCTAAAAGTCCTATGCTATTAATGGTATGTTTGTGGCCCACGCAACGTGTTTAATTGACTCTTCATAGTATCTATCAATGTTTAGTGTGCGTCACTTAAACCTTTGTCACTTAAATAAAGAATTACTGTTTCTTTATCATCATGTTTTGCCGGCATCTGGATGGCAGTTGATGGTGGTGTACGACGACGACGAAGACGACGACGTTTGGTGTAAAGTTCATTGAAAAAACTCTTGGAATCTGGAAAGGAAAATTTAATAACAAACCTGTAACATTTAATCACCGCGTACGCAGCAGATTACGTATAATATTCCTACGATAAAACACTATCGCTAACTCGACAAACAAAGAAGTTTTCAATTCTTATACGTATTACTTATATATTAATAGTTTATGAAACGATCGATACTAATTCCTATACATATATAAAAATGAAAGTCCTGACTGACTCATCAACGCCCAGGCTAAACGCTTGGACCTAGAAAGCAGAAATTTTGCAAATACGTTTCCTTTATGATGTATACAAGCACTAAGAACGGATATTTCGAAATTCGACCCCTAAGGTGGTTAAAAGGGGTTGCAAAATTTGTATGAGAAATATTTAATTTGTGGTCAGATTTGCTTGAAACTTGGTCTTAATACTCTTTGGTATAATTAATCAAATACATATTTCGGCATTTTTAAAAATCCAACCCCTGAAGGGATGAAAACGGGTTGCAACGTTTGTATGAGGAATATTTCATTTGTGGTCGGAAGCAACACACGCTTTCTAACCGCTTAACCAGAATGAGCCACAGCAACGCGGGGACGGGTACATCTAGTAGTAAAATAAAAACCTAAGGCAACTGCTGAATTTATAAAAAAAATCCAAAATTTCGTTTACGTTAACATAAATCCAAAAGAAATCTTGGATTTATCTTAATCCGTGTTATGTAAACACCATATTAGATGGTTTTGATTCACCAGTCATTGATTCATCTACTTTTATTAAATTCTTTCATTTATTTATAATACAAAATTTCCAAAAAAAGTAGCAAACATACTCGTACATATAATTAACTTGATATTTTTATAATATTCTGTTATATATCGCCCGATAATGATGATGCACCCTTTCTCTCTCCACCGCTGCATAAACTCTTGCTAGACTTCAGTCAGGCTTCTTGTTCTTCGCGTGTAAGTGCTTACTTATTTCTTCATCAATGCGTTGATTTAAGGCCCGCATTAAAATGTTGCAGCAATCTTTAATAGCATGATAGATAATATTCTTGATTTGCAATTTGTCCTCATGATTAGTGTGCGAATGTGACAGGCGTCGAAATTCATGCGTCAAGTGATAGCAATGTGTTATATTCTCCGGCGACACAAAGTCTTCGGCCACTTTAATGCAATTGTGCAAATTCTGAACCTGGTGCGGGGCTCCCGCCGGAATGAAAACAGCATCGCCCAGACATTGCACTATAGGATAACCCTCGACGCCATACTCTTGGAACAGACGTGCACGCAGTTTATCATCTAGATACCAATTCTGATCATGAATGGGATCATGGTCAGGCTCCAAACGGAAGCCTTTCTCTAAGGTGACGCGATTTAGCAGATCTCGAATTTTATCAGCATCCCGCGCCGCAAATATATGCCAGAGAGCGCCAGGCAGCACGTTTCTATCCTGTGAACGGGCACGCGTTATATAATCGCAACCGCCCAGCTCGATGGCCCGTTGAGTGGCGGTAAGCTGAACCTTGCAATCCGTGTCCGCGGGAATGCCCACGTAAACCATGATGTTGACAGCATCGGAAATATCCAAGTGCAAATTGGTAGTGCCTTTGTCCGGATGCAAAGCCGAGCCGTAGGCGTTATACATTTTCGGACCCAAATCGGGGGGCACGAACATTTTCGGCAAACAACTTGCAATATTTAAATTGCCCGAGCGCAAAGTGTACTCGGGCATTGGCAAACCTTTCATCAAATCCGCGAATCGTGTGGGCAGTATCTCGGCAAAGTCATCGCCGGGAGGCCAATCTTTCAGTTTCAGTAACATCGGCTTTCCATTTGCATCCAATAAGCGACGCTTAATGCACTGGAATCCCTCCCAAAAGTGTCGCATCGGTTGATTCGGCACCAGATTTCCATTTAGACAGTTGATCAAGTCATTCGGCCTATCACCGAAATCTATACAGAATGCCTCCGGATGCCAAAGATCTAAATTCAGAGAACGTTCTACCTCTGAGATCATGACCGGTTGGCCGCACTTCCAGACCTCTTGAAAGAGTATACGATTATCGGGATGCATAGCGTCGGTCAAACGCAAAAGCTTCCCATCACAGAGCCATTCATGCGGCACTCCCGGCGCCAGTAAGCTCGAATGGGTTGTGTTCATGGCGCGCGGTGGCAGAAAGCGGCGCAATCCCGCCAAGCCCTTACGAAGGAAGTTTATGTGTTTGTAATTGTCAAAGGCGGTCGTTATCGGATCTTTGCCGATGGTTTCTTTATTCCAAACGCGACCCGGTACATAATCAATGCCTAGAGCTCGGGCGAATTCCAAGCTTCTGGCGTGCAGCTGTTCCATCTTGGCCTGCTTACGATTTGTCTCTTCGGTAGCCAGCGAGGAAGCGCTGGTTTGTTGTTTTAGCTGCGATTCCTTAATCATGTCCTGAATAAAACTACTAAGGTCTGCATCGTCTGGCGCTTCCTGATGGCTGAGAAGACAACCGCACAGCTGGGGCACCTTCCACAGCGCACGCACTTGGTGTAGCAAACGACCCAACACCGTCAAGGCATTACCGGCTATTATTTGGGTCAGCATTAATTCGTTCAAATGATGCTTTTGACTGGCGTTGCACATCAGCCAATAGAACTCGTCACGGCCGCGTTGTGGATGGGCGCGTGTCTTGCGGCAGGCATTACGCTGTTCCTTCCGATCCTTAAAGCAGTCAATGCAAACGCCGAAGCCGCATTTGTCGCACGTCCAATGAAAGTTAAACAGAGTCGTGTCGCAAACGTCGCATATCTCGCGTATACCCTGCACCACCTTCTTCCAGGCGATTGTCCCATTCGCATTTTCATGGATCTTCAGAGCTTCGGCCTCCTGGCGCCACAAGTAACAGAACTGATCGCCCGCATGCAGAAGAATGTAACGACACACTTGGATGTCCATGAAACCAGCAGTCGGTTCAGTGTTTTCATCAGGCTGCCATATATTTAAGTCCTCCGCCGTGGGTTCAGTATATGGATTAGGAAACCCGGAAACGACCAATTCGCCGTTGTCGCTGTACTGTAAACGGCGAAACTCGTAAAATCGGCAATAGATATCGTTTCGCACCGATTGGCGTTCTGCATTTCGGCGCCGACATTCGCGGCATTTCGGTATGCGTCCAGTTAGCTTAAAGCAGGGCAAATGTTGCAGGAAAGTGGTTTTGGAGGCGCGCAGCTTTAAGTCTTGCTCCAACTCGTGGGCATTCAGTTGTTCGGGAGGCAAATTCAGTTCATATTCCGCCGAGGCGCTACTATTTTCATCATCGGCAGCAACCGTTGTTGACGGAATCAATGGTTCAACGGAATCCTTCAGAGGAATTGTTGAGGATTTGAAATCGTTACTCGACTGATTCATTAACACCGTTAGAGAATAGTGTTGCGTGGCCGTTGCTGTGTCCGTTGCCGTTGTTAGTTCATTTACTCTCGTCGTATCAGATTCATTTTCTGCAACTGAAGTTCCTGAATTCAAAACACCTTTCGTAGTATCATTCACAATCGATTCTTCCTCGGAAATCAATTGGTTCATATAATTGACAGCGCGCTCTCTTTGAGCCCGTATCAACTGATACGCTGACGTTTCATTATCTTCCGACTCGAGCTCTCCTGCCTGAGACCTCAAAAACTTCTCGTCAGAGTCCTCGTCATTGTCTAGTTCCTTGAGAGCTTCTTCAGCCTGAAATAGCAAAGCTTGTATGCTCTCGCTTTCCTGGGTTGTGTCTTTTTTGATCTGTTTCGTAGCACACTCTGCGATCGTGCGTTCGGAAGTGTCGCCCTCACACACTTCTGAGGGAGAATCTGGGCTATGCTTTCTAATAAGGCGAAATCGCTTTAATTCCTCTAAACTCTTTGTACTGTTGGTGTTGAGAGCAACCATTTCTGTGGCAGTTGTCGTCGTTGTCGCTGTCGTCGCCATCGTCTTATTATTATTCTCTGAAGAGGATATAGCATCGTTTGAATCCGTTCGAGCCGTTGGCACATTATCTTGAGCGCTATTCAAGTAACTCTGTTGTTCATTGTCTGTCATTTTCTGCTGAAATAAGAATTTTAATGTAGAAGGTAGTCCCAATTATTCACAAATAATTGATTAACGGCGGCTAAATGCTGGTAATGCTGGTTGGCGGTGAGTGAGAGTACATACGGATATACATATGTATGAATTATCATTCTTTTGTATGGCTGGATGGATGGCTCAATATGGTGTATGATTGTCCGACTGTCTCTTATATCGTAACGTACATTTTCTTTGCACTTTGCTGACGACTTCCGGCGATGTTTTGGTTACACGAAATGGTTTGATCAAACTTATTGATAAAAGAGAGAAAGAAGGTAATGTGGATGCCAGTCGGGAGTGGATGCTGAGAAGAGGAATATAGTATTTGTGGATGGTTTTTCGTTTAAAATTTTCATTTCGAAATTTGATCAGCATAGAAATCTACTCACTACACTGCCACCACATTACCTGCACTTATACCTCCTTCCTTAGTAGCCAAGAAATTATTTTAAATAATGTACAGGGTGCGCCATCTTTTATGCCGGTATGTGAATATTAAAAAACTTTTTTTAAAATTTCCATATATGAGGTATTTTTATTTAATTTAGTCCTTTAGAATTTTTTTGGACTAGTTTTAAAATACATCATCAACCAAGTGGCCGCCTCTATTGGCCAAAGCAAAATGTGCCCTTTTTGCTGCGTTTTCCATCACTTTTTTCGAGAATTTTGGGCGGTATAAGCGATCATTTCGGCACGAATGTTTGCTTTGAGCTCCTTAATCGTCTAAGGCTTGCTGGCGCACACTTTGCTTTTCAAATAACCCTACAAAAAAAGGCCAGAGGGGTCAAATCTGGAAGTCGAGGTGGCCAGTCAATGTCGCCAATTTTTTACACCAAACGTCCAGAATTTTTGTTGCAGAAACTGCATTGTTTGATTTGCAGTGTGACTTGGCACACCGTCTTGTTAAAACCGTCCAGGCCTTTTCACACATTTGTGGGCAGATATAATGAGCCAACATCCACCGATATCGATTCTCATCTGTTCCCAGACTGTTTTGCCTTCTCTGAAGAAAAATAGCCCAATGCTGATTTTGGCGCAAACGCCGGCGCAAGCAGTCATTTTTTGATCATGCAATGAAATTTTATGGTTCTCGTGTGGATTCTCCGTTCCCCAAATGGGGCAATTTTGCTTGTAAATGTGCCAAATTTGGGCACGTTTATCTTTGGCCAATCAAAAACTAGTCAAAATAAATTACAAAGGACGAAATTTAATAAAAATACCTCATATATGGAAATCGGCTGTTATTTTAAAGTTATTCAATATTCACATAACGACATAAAGGATGGCGCACCCGTTACACATATAGATAAACATATATGTATGTAGATTCCTTTAACCAGATATGTAAAGTTAGAATATATAATATATATATAGTAAATTTAAATAAAATTTTTAAAAAATACAACAAATCTTTATACTTTAAATATGACTTGTATATTATAAAAATTTCTTATTGTATAAGAATTTTTATTTGCATACTTTTTTTCTTAGTTTTTATGCTACCAGCAAGACAAAAAAAATGAAATTATCAACACAAGATTTATCTCTTGTTCATATTGCTGTATGTTAAATATGAGTAAATAATGCTTGTTATGGTTACTGATAGAGAAGTGTGTATAGTAAACGCTGTTGCGCTGCTGAATGGCATTTTGCTGCTTGCGTTAAATAAACCAACCCCTTTCTATTGTGTAAAATTAAATGAATTTATTAGCTGAGGTCGACGGGATGCCTTAGAGACTCTAGAGTGCAATTAAAGCTTACTTTACTATCTTTTGTGAACACGAATTTAAAGCATTAGGAGGCATAAAGCATCAATATTATCTTGCTCTCTTAGGAATGTGTTTTAGGAAGGTTCCTTAAATATATATACAAGTATTAGCAACCAATACATACTTATGTAGTTATTTTCTGTTTCCTGCGATTTTTAAGGAAATCTTTTATTATCGAATTTATGTGCTCCGATTCACTAGGAAACTTGTATCAAATTAACCCCTTTTTCTTATGTAATTAATTTATTAAGAGATAGAACGGCTAGCCTTTAAAACGTTATTTTTTAACAAAAATGTATAGATATTATGCTTCAATATAACAACAATTGTTTTTTATTATTTACATATAACGTTCGATAGTAATGTAAAATTCCTCTAAAATTTCTGATTCTCTTTCATTGCCCTTCACCAATGAATCAATAAAAATAAATTAAATGGAATTCTTCCGGTATCTCAAACTGAATTTGTGCTTTGAAAATTTAATGAGTTGTGACTTTTGCTGTTAACATTTAGTAAATAGAATCGTTTTTAAATGGTATATAGTACGCGTTATATATTAGTTTCGGTTTCTGTATCGCCATATTCGACTTAATTGTACAATTTGGGACAAATTCTAGGTATTTGTTTAGGCAACTGGCTGGATGGTGATAAACAGATAAACAGACCGACAGATTAAAAAATTGTCGGTTTTTACAAAACTTTTGCATCATTATTTTCATTGTTATTACATTATGTACAAGTATTAATTTAAAGACACTAATTAAGAAGTACATCTCTATTAACTTTTTTTTTTATTAGAATGAATCATACATTTGTCGACTTTGTGCCATTCTTTAGCCAATTAATAGTGAATCAAATCCCTTCCTACCGCTTCCACAAAAGGTCTTCCTTGCGCTGACCTGTAGGTATTTTAGTTGTTTCCATTCAATCTAAATTATCTCTGGATACTGATGTACATATGCATGTATGCATGCAGCTTTATGTAATCTGGAATATTTTCATTTGAGTGCGATCGTTTCAGAATCAATGCATGGCATAGCTCAGAATAAAGTAGAGGAATAGCTTATTTCCATTCGATTTCAGAGCAGGAAATCACTAAAGACGATAACAAAAAATGTCTACGAATATATTTTCCGCTATTCACAGACCCGTGAAGACAAAAAATAAACGTATAATGAAAGAAGATGAATGAAACGCATAAAATACTTCACAGCAGTCTATACTTTTGTTTAATTCGTTTTTCTTTACGTGTTTTTAATATTTCATGGTACATTTTTAAATAACTGATTGCTGTCATCCTGTAATCAATAATTCTTTATCCACCCCTCGAATCGTTTTCAATATTCATTAATGTAAATATATACATTATGTCGTTACATTCTTATCACCGAATACCACTTACTTTTTTTAGAAGGTTCCTCTGGTTAGCACTATTATTTTATAACTTTGGAGGATTGATTCAACTTTTTCAGCAATTTTTCTACGGCCTCTTCTTGCTGTCAATTAATAAAACTGTCAGGGATGCATTGCATTAAATAAAACGCAAGCGGAATTTGTAATGTCTGTAAAGTATCTTATACATCGCCAGCAATTGTACACACTCATTATGCAAATGGGGGTCCACGAGAACTTTTAGTTTATGAAAAAATGTTACTATAATAGATTTTGAATTTTGTCTAGCTTCAATTAATAAAAAGTCGTGTTTTAATTAATTAATGAACTTTATTACTCTATATTTAATTAATAGGTCTGTATGAGTACACACTTTAACGCATTTATACTTGATGGTTAGGTGACCCACCACCACCACTGACACTTTAAACAGCCAAAAATGGGCACGAAAATCGAAAACATATTTAACAATTCACGATTTTTTATTGCTTATCCCAAGATTTAAAATAAATGAATAAACAAAATTTAATCTACACGATGTAACTCCGATTAGTTGCACTGGCCTTTTTCTAAGCAAACAACTGATTACATTTACACCGGCTCTCCTACGGACGAAGTGAGTAGGTATAACGAAGTATAACCCTTATCAGAATTATACCAGTGTATAGCATAGTTTCTTAAACTCTGTTCCGCGCACCCTTTAGGCCAACGAAACTATACTGTCATTAATTTATTTTAACACATATGAAGTCTCGAGTACGACGTAAAATACATAGGTGGTCGATCGAAAACACGTTGTCGGAGAGCGGGATAGGTTAGGGGTATGAGTTCGACTTCTCTTAGTAGCTGAAAGACAAGTTTTTTTATTCCTTTTTTAAATAAAACATTAAGCCTATGACTGCATGTGCTTTTAATTAAATTTTATTGTAAATATATAGTACACAAACATATTCATAAAGCTTACTGTATTTAATATAAGCATGTATTTTACAAATACAGATAAAAACTGTAAAACATATACATAATTTATAGCTTGAAGTCTATTTTTGACATTATATCGTCCCTTGGCTAATATAACGTTTATTAAAACAAAAAATTGTAAATTTTTTAAAATTTATTATACAATTTTAAACTTAAATTTTAACACAATGGATTGAACAAAATCAATAAGGGTGAGAGTTTATCTTATAGATTCAAGTATGCAAAATGCAATAGACTAATTATCGAAAAGCACCGTATGCACGTCATACATCGTTTCATTACTCAAGGGACGATATGTAAGAGCCGATTTGCAATAACTAAAACAATAACTTTTGCAAATGCAACACATTTATTTGAAAAACAAAATGTTTGACTTTGTCCCAATAAAGAATCAGAGTTCTTTCTTCTCTATTCAGTGAAATTTTGCATACGAAATTTATTTTTATGGCAAAACAGGTTTTTTTAAAGCATTTGTATTGTAAAAATTTATCTTTATGTATTTTAAAAAATTATTACAACTTATAAAAAACTGCACCTTTACACATATTTTTTTCAACATTAACAAAATACAATTGTGACGCTGCGTTCAAAATTCCAAACGACTTAACGTTTTTCGCTCAATACCAATTTTGAGATACCGGGCATATGGTATTTAAACCCGATTAGATCTCGTCTTCATATTCTTCGCGTAAAAACAAGGGAGGTGAACATGGAATTATTTACTTCAAAGAAGGAATATGTCAGAGAAAGAGAGAGATACTCGACCGATGCACGCCCTCGAAATTTTTTACCTGAGAATCGCTGCGAATCACAAAATTATTTATTATAAAATTATATTTATTATACTAAGGATTTTTACATCGTTTCATATGAAAATTGTGCGCAGAATAGAAATTATTATGAAGATAGATAGACACGCTTTTGAAAAGTGATGCAAAATTAAAACTTAAAACTCAATGAGTGCTATCACTAAAAAGATTCAATGCAAAATCACAAGAGTCATCATGAAGAACTATTGAAACGTATGCATTTAACATCTGACGACTTTATATCCAAAGAGCAAGCAAAAGGACTTTTAGGTATAAAGTGTATTAATATAAAAGACTTTTAGTATTTTGATACTCATGTTTCTTAGGAGCTAAATATTTAAAGATATAATCTATAAAATAATATTTAACTGGCTTTGTTATGCGTGTAATTGAAAAAAATTTAATTGTAAGACATACATATTTGTATTGTTTCCATGAATGCGTAAATTTTTATTAATTTTTGTGTGTGAGTTGCTCTGTTGCGCTTACTACATACTTATATTAAACCTGTCGTATGCAAAGATGCTTACAGCAACTCGCACTTAAATTTACCATGAGGAAGCTTATTATGCTTGCGATTCTTTTTTCCTCTGTGCTCTTTATCTTTACGAATTTCACGAACAAGCGTGTAAAAAGCATCATCGACACCCATTCTGGTCTTTGCAGACGTCTCCACAAACGGAATGCCATACTGTTTAGCAATCTCTCTTGCTTGATTCATATTAACAGCCCAAGCCTGTAGATCGCATTTATTTCCCACCAGCACCATTGGAACTTCCTCAGCATCCTTCACACGCTTAATTTGTTCTCGATATGTGCCTGTTCGTTCATACAAATTACATATAAAAAAATATAACTGACAACTGACTCTAACCAATATCCTCGAACGACTTTGCACTATTCACAGCAAATACTAATAGAAACCCTTCTCCAGTTCGCATATACTGATCACGCATGGCAGAGTACTCCTCTTGTCCAGCAGTATCCAATATATCCAAAAGGCATGTCTCACCATCTGGCAAAAATAACCGGAAAGCATACGAAATGTCTATTATTAACAACATTTTAATTCAAAAATATATTTAACTAACCGATGACCACCTGTTTCCTGTAGGAATCTTCAATCGTTGGATCGTATTCGTCTACAAAATGATTTTGAATCAACTGAATTGTCAGCGCAGATTTGCCCACGCCTCCGGCACCAACAACAACCAATTTGTACTCTGTCATAGTGTTAACCACAACTAGAGCTCAGTCTCTTGAAATAATTAATAATTCTATGGCTGTTGCACCGATTAAGCAGTTATTTTGGGTAAATTTGGATTCAATTAATTTATATATGCTAAAAAGAGAAAAAACACATGTTGAAGTGTGTGATAACCGGACAAAGTTTTATTTCATACAAAACTATACTTGTGAGAAAATTAATACAAATTTTGTGAATGTTAAATTAAAACAAATTCTATGAATGGGAAAATATGACTCACCCGAATTAAGCGTTTAATGGGCGTACTTACCCGTATGAAACGAAATGCCATTGTAAAAATGTTTTTTTAATATAGATCTTCTAAGACTTGATACTCCTCCGGTTTTTCACTATAGAAAAACTTTATGATAAGCTTTGTAACCACAATAACCATGTACTCTAATACAAGTGAATTTATTATACTTTTAGAAAAGCTTTGTGCCTATTACATATATCGTGAGACTATTATTTCTCTTAATTACTAATAAATTCAGAGGCATTGACTGCAACCAGAACCTCTTTTAACTTTTTGCAAACGACTAAAATCGTACACTTGGAATTTTCATTTAAAAATCGGCACCAGAATCCCACCCTTGTTTTGAGAAAATTGTCGCCATTTTAATTAAGCCATGGGCGTGTTCAGCGCCAAGTCGAATTGGAATTGTCAAATTTTAAACATACCTCAAAGAAGAAATTGTTCAGTTTATATTCACCCTATATTTGAATGCGACATAATAACTGTAAAACCTAAATAAGCACGTTGTGTTTTGCGTTTCTGTGAAAATAAAATTGGAACACGCAGTCTTATAAAAGTGACCGAAATATGCGAAAGTGATCGAAATAAACAACGTGCTAGAAGTGAAGTTGGGGCAGAAATTACATATTCCATTTGTGCGGTTTGCACCGAAACGCAAAATGTACACAGATGAAAGAAAGAAATATTGAAGTTGGCAAAGAATTTACGAAAAAAACAAAAAAAAAATAAGGAAAAAATTAATTAATAATAATAATAATTAATAATAAATAAATAAATAATAATAACAATAATAATTAATAAATAATATGTTTTATAAATTTTTTAAATTTTCTTTTAAAGTACACGATTTTGGATAAAATATTATTTTACATAAATGAAAGATATTTTTAAGACCTTCCCAATGGTACATATATCATCCAGATATTTTTACAGTTTAGGAGATAAACCGTTAAATTTTCTAACTTGAAAGGTATATAACTCCTAAACCATACGAGATCGACAAAAAATGTTGTTGGTGTTGGGATCGGTACACAAAGCAACAACAACAGCAAAACCACAACAAAATTGGAGAGTGCTGTCATCAATGCTGTTCCCAAAATTTTTTATCTCTTTGTAAGAAAAACAAGTAGACAAACACGTGATTGCGCAACGCTCTTATTTCGGTTCAGCGCAGTGTTGCTTTGAAAAGAAGAATCACAACGCCCTTATTTAGGTTGAATGTTAGTTAGTTAGTATGAATATTCCATATAAGAAACAGTATGATGTGAAATAAGCTTAAAATTCTGGGGATTGATATTGTCAATAGGTAACATATCTGTCAAGGAGGCGTTATTGGGGGCTTGATTTCTATTTGGTTTTGGGAATTCGTACATATTGCATTTTTATAAAACCACACAATAATTGATTAGATTCTGGCACATGGAATTTTTCAAAGTTCCATCAATGCTCTTTCATGTAATTTTTTTTTTAATTATCCTACATATATGTATTAAATAGTCTGTTAAGGCTAAATTCGGCTCAAAATAGTTTAAAAATATTTGAGAAAAGTTCTTAATTGATTCTTAGCAAGATGTTCAATAAACTCCAATTCAATAATTTGGTATGTCAAAATCTTAACTAATAATGAATTTATACGAAACACATTTTGTATTTTACACAAGGTAATTACCAATAAACAGAAGATCCGACAAGGATGCATTCAGACCATCAATACCTTGGTACATAAAATAAGAAAACTTAAATCGCTAATAGTTAAACATCCTGAGTGTCCCAAATTAAAAGAACGACTGAGGAAAACTAAACTAAACTTGGATTATACAAAGGTTTTTTTAAAAATACATACACGTAAAGTAAGTACGCGTTATTTACCCAGGTTTTATAAACTTTTCCCCTCAGAGATTAAAGTGCATTGATATCATTAAACACGTTCTTCTATTGGAAAAAAATCCGGCAGCTGTGATAACTAACGCTCTGGCTAGCCCTATGGAAACAGCAGTTGCATTGCTTGCAGGGAATAAAATTATCAAAGACTTAGTTCAAATGTTTAAGCAACAATTGAATTTAACTGATACCGACTGCAAATGGCGTGAACGACTTGTTGAACCCAGCAGAAGGCGTGTGAAAATAAAAAAAACTGTTGAAAAGAGGCAGAAGCGTAAAGAGATAAAGGAGAAAAAATTACTTGCCCGAAAAAGAATTGATTGGCTTAAAGAAAATAATCCAAATTCAGAGAATAATGGCCAGAATACGTGTGCAACAGTTACTGGCGAATGGAAAATTGAATGTATTGACCAGGATACAGGATATAAAGAGACTATATTTAAAGAAGTCGATCCCAAGGAAGAATATAATGAAATTAAAGCACCACCAATAAAAACCAAGACTGATATAAAAAAGAAAGTCAAAAAGTATAGTAAAGGAAAAAAAAGACTTATTGAGCTTGGAAAAAGTGTTAAGGATTCAGCGAGAGATTTGGATTTAAATAAAGATTTTAATGAAGAAGAAACTAAAGAAGAATGTTCTCCTCCAAGAACAGCTACGTATGTTGTTGATCCATTTTTCATTACTGAATCTGGAGATTATTATTTATCATCAGCCCTTGTTCCCGAAACAAACTCCTCAACAGAGCGAAAAACGGAAAACAATACCTCAGGAGAAAGCAAAACTAAGAAAACTACATTAGACTCGAATAAATCCTCTCGAAATCTAAATTCAAAGAAGGATGAAATTGATTCACACAATAACAATACACACAGTGGTCAATCAATACACCCTTCATGGGCGGCGAAGAAAAAGCTTAAACCAATTATTGCTTCCTTCGAAGGGAAAAAAATTACTTTTGATGACGATAGCTTAGATATTATCTCAAGCAAAGAGATCAAAACAAATTCACAGTCCTCCAAAATAGGAGGGAAATGTAAAAACGATAACTCGGAAAACTTACACCCTTCTTGGGCAGCAAAACAGAAATTAAAATCTACTATTGCTACTTTTCAAGGAAAGAAAATAACATTTGTAGATGAAGTAGAATAAATACTATGTAATTAAAAAACAATAAAATTTTCAGAAAACACAGAAAACTGTTATTATATGTAATGCTTTAGAGACAACTAAGCATTTAATCTTCAATTTTTGGTACAAAGTGTCCACGTGTTTTGTCAGCTCTCAGCAGCTTATCAATGTCGATATTTGCAAATTTTCTCTGCAACATTTCTTTATTCAAATTTGGATTTCGGCGTAATAACATCATCACCTCATTGCGAGACCGGCTGTAAAATAATAGCAATTACTAAATAAATTCAGTATACGGCAGGAGTTGGCAAATATACTTCTTTGCTTTTCTTTTCTCATTGTATAATTTTTCACGATACAGCAGTAAGAATTTTCTAACTGCCCGGCCGCCATAGCCAATTGGAGGTGCTTTACAATACTTCATGTTTACATGAGGAGGTAAAACGTGCTCGCGGTATCTAAAAGGTCGTAAATATATCAGTTTACTTAGGCGGATGAATGTTTACGCTTTCGTCACCTATACATGTAGTTTATACCAAGCGGACTAGCCACCATTCTAGAGGGGCGCTCACCCGTCTCTCCCGTTTCCAATAAATGATATGCTTTGTTACGTTCACGCACTACTGTCTCCAGATTGCTCATAGAAATTTTCACCTATAATGAAGCATGGAATAGCACATCAATTATGAAGAAAACTGAGGCCAACCTTATCTAAACGTTCAGGACTGGGAAACAATTCCACCTTCTCCTTGGATTCGTGCTCCATGGTGAGCAGCATATTACGTTCCTTTAACAGTATATACCACAGCTGATGTAACTCCTTGTTGGATTTTATGCGAAGTTCATCCTTATTCCATGCACGACCTACTTTGACTTCGTTCTCAGACCAATTTTTTTCATCATCAAAAAATTCCATTAAGTTACGATTAAAGCACGTTGTGTGCAGTGTCCTTAGATTACAGAATTTGAAGGACTCGTCTTGTGGAGAGGTTGCCAATAATTTTGGAATTAAACTATACAAACAATTGTGTATGGTTGAGGAAGCAATTATAATAATGTTTCAGAAATATTCTCACCAAAATATGTTAGTTTTACTGTAAAAACATTGTGCCCCTTTTATATTTAAGTTGCTACAAACTGAGTTCACATTCTTGGTTATATTAAAAAATCTAGACATAGCCATTTCGGTAAACCAAATCTATGAAATTTATCCTAATTTACTACGTCTAGGAGAACCAGTGATTATTACTGAGAATTCCTAACCATATTCCGTGTTGGACAATACCAGCTGACATCCTTCAAAATAGCAATAGGTTGTTAGTAATTATCAAGGTGGTTTACACCCCTGGAAATGTAATTTTCGTTTATTATTTTAAAAATTTAAGAAAAATTAAGGATGGCTTATTAGGAGGTTTCCAATAGGGACGGTGGCCAATTTCTTTTAGCGGCTTTTGTCAAATCTGTTGTTTATAAAGGCTCAGTTTCATAGAGTCCATTTCCGTGCGTATCCGGAATCCCGAAAAGGAGGGAGACTCATCTAGTTTATGAGTTATAGCCCATCAAAGTTTCCAACGACCATGGATCGGCAACCTTTCTGGAGTTAAGAGCCATTGTTTCCTCAATTTAGTAAATTATATTTTTTTAAAATCAAATATAAGTACAATAAAGGCTAGATTTCGCAATATATACTTGTTCCACTGCGTTATACGTTATATTATTTTTTTTCCCTCTTTCAGTGAGTCATACAAACTCACTCCCACCTCTAATGGCTCGTTTACACAGTGAAAGCTGCTGCCGGGCCAGTAGACAGCTACTAGGCTTGTCAAATTCCTAGGCAGCAGCTCGGCTCGCCTTTACTGTCTACACGACACCTAGCTACTGCCCAGTCCTAGTCGAGTCGCGATGTCGAGTGAACTTATTTTAATAAAAAACAGCGATACGCTCTATGAAAACAATAATTTTTCAGGAATTGGAAAATATCTATAACCATAACCAATATCAAAAAAAAATATGCTTTTCTCATATCACTATTTCGATAGTTTTTATCGAAACAATTCCACAGGTTATCTTGGTCTCTGTAGAGTTTCATGAATGAAGTATTATTGTCAGAAGACCATCTATCCGCAACGATTCGGCGTAGTACAAAAAAAAACACGTCTTTCACGCACAGCTGTCCGGCTGGCACGGCGAGTGAAAACAAAAAATGTTGAAGTAATGGCTCGTTTACACAGTGCAAGCTGCTGCCTGGCCAGTAGACAGCTACTAGGCTTGTCAAATTCCTAGGCAGCAGCTCGGCTCGCCTTTGCTGTCTACATGACACCTAGCTACTGCCCAGTCCTAGTCGAGTCGCGATGTCGAGTGAACTTGTTTTAATAAAAAAAATGGTGATACGCTCTATGACAACAATATTATGTCAGGAATTGGAAAATATCTATAACCATAGCCAATATCAAAAAAAAAAAATGCTTTTCTCATATCTCTATTTCGATAGTTTTTATCGAAACAATTCCACAGGTTTTCTTGGTCTCTGTATCGTTTCATGAATGAAATATTATTGTCAGAAGACCATCTATCTATCGAGGATGCGAGCTACTAACCAACTCACACGTACGTTTACTCGTAACTTACGTCCAAACGTTGCGAGTTACTGCAGTGCAGCTACTCGGAAGGCTGACTCGTACGCTAGCTCGCACTGTGTAAACCAGGCATAACTCGGATGCGAGCTACTAACCAACTCACACGTACGAGTTACTCGTAAGTTACGTCCAAACGTTGCGAGTTACTGCAGAGCAGCTACTCGGAAGGCTGACTCGTACACTAGCTCGCACTGTGTAAACCAGGCATAACTCGGATGCGAGCTACTAACCAACTCACACGTACGAGTTACTCGTAAGTTACGTCCAAACGTTGCGAGTTACTGCAGTGCAGCTACTCGGAAGGCTGACTCGTACGCTAGCTCGCACTGTGTAAATCAGGCATAACACTTTTCATAAGTGGCCCATACACGACACAAATTAATGTGCAGATGTGCTGTCCGTCCGACGTCCACTGACATCTGAACATCTTGGTATCCGAAAAGACTTTCTTAATCTTACCACTAAAATGTCGTAATCCCACTGTTAAACTACTCCAGGGACTGCGGGTTTTTCTTATTTAACAGTTTTTTCTCTGTAAAGGTTTCGTGAGGAATTCAAATTTTAAGGACGTTGCGCGCTTGATCTTGCTTTGGATATAATTTCCATAGTACCTGTTCTCTTGAAGATGCGCCCGATTTGTACCTGCTAACACCACTGCACAGACGATGCAAAAATGGGCGCACCCGAATCGAATTCTCCACCCAATGATTTATGGTGTAAAAAAATGTGAAAGCAGTAATAGCAATAATAATAATAATAATAGCGGATGATGACATGCTTTAAAGGAGAACAATTAATTTTAGGTTTTTTAAATTGGTATTATTACTTTTCAACTAAAAGTATACTATATTTAAATATTAGTTTCAATTTATCGTTATAAAATCAGTTTCTATTGCCAAAATTACCCTTCGGCATCACGATCAACCAGTTTAATCAGTATTTTAAACAAAAGTTAAAGTAGGTACGAGTTTAGCATAGGATTAGCATGATAATGTTGAATTAATGTTTATCATATAAATATTTATGCATACATGTATTGTATGTACATCCGATACATTTATTCTTTGTCCGTTTCTTTACCTAAAACACATAAAAATTTAATTGACAAAATGCTTATTACTCTTCATACTTTTTAAAAAAATTATTTATTTGATTATTAAAAATATTAGGCAAAGCAATCGTAAGTTAGTAGTCCGCATTGGCTGCCCAACTAGATTTTACACCCATCGTATTCTTGTCAGAATTATTTCTCAAAAAGCGTAGGCCAGCCTCAATTGAGCGCTCCAATTCAATATTTGTTTTCGATTTTTTAGTACAGGGTGGCTTTTGGTACTCATCTTGTAAAACAAGATCCGAGGGCGGTGGAATGGCTACGCCGCGAGGCCACTGAGCATCCTCATTTAGATCATTCTTATAGTCGCCATTATTTATTTGATAACTACGGCTTTGAAACTTTTTGCTTGTATTACAACATTGAAAATTTTCCAAATCGACATTTGGTGATTTATTTTTGGAGGTGCTTTCGAAATTTGTACGGATAGTTCGAAAATTTGAATGCTTTGCATTGGATAAAATAGGTGCGAAGTCTGGATTACGCTCAGCGCGTTTGTGCTCGTTCCACTCCGCTTGTGACATCGGCAAACGTTCTGGTTTATAATGCCATTCAATTGGCACAGCTTCCTCCTGCGGTTCTTCAGCTTCTGCATTAATACCATCTTTGCCTTTATCCCACGGCCGTAGATGGTGTTTGCGTTCAAGTTCTTGTGTTGCAGCCAGTTTTTCTTGCTTTCGTTTTAGTTTCTCTAGCAGTTTTCTTTCTCGACGATCTTCTTTTGTTTCATTTTTTTTTGCTTTTTCGTTCAATTCATTAATATCGCTTGTGTCGGTTTCGAATAAAGGCGGAAGTCCAAGTCGTGCCCTTTGACGATTTTTAGCAGCCCGGACTCGTTCCGCAATAATTTTTTCGCGTTGGACTCGTAATTGCTCGCGTTTTTCTTGTTCGGCAATTGTTTGCTTCCGTGATTCCGTCAATTCACTTTGCTGTTTAACGCGTTCCGCCTCATCTGTTGAAAAAGCATAGTAACCGACACCGTGTTGTCTTGCCTCATCAAAAAATACATCTTGGTAATGTACATTAGGTTTATCCAGATTTTCCTCTTGTTTTTTTCCCCAGTTTATACGCATTTCATCGTGCTTAGATATTATGGAAAGACCTTCACTCACGACGGATTCTGGTGGATCAAGCCCTATTTGTTTGTTACAACTGTCCAGGCTTTTATTTGATGTCAAGTCAAGCATCCAATTCGGTTTACTCTGATCCAGCCGCTCGGGTATACTGGCAGCCAAATCTTTATCACGTTTTTTCATTTCTTCCAAATCTTTATGCAGGCATTTTCGCGTCCTTCCTAAGCAATCTATGTACTCAACCCAATCGTCATCATCATCGGTTTCGGACCCACTAGAACTGTGTTTAGGAGGTGACAATACCCTGAGATCTTCCCGCTGCTTATGGTGGAAAAGGACTAAGCAATTTTCATCCACAGTTTGTTGCGTTTCGCAGCGAGTCATTCGATCATAATATTTGCTTTTGGCTTCCAAAGTTTTTTGTGACTTTTCCAAAAGGGCTGGGTCTTCATACTCGCACACGATGGCGGCGATAGTTTTGTTTTGGCGTTTGTCAAGGCATTTTTCTAATTTTTTACTAGAACTTATTTTGTTTGGCGTGAAATCTTCAGGTAAAACTCGAATAGCCTTAGCTTTACTAACTTCAGCCTGCTTGCGTAGAACCTCAGCCTTTAGACTCAATAAAGATGAAAGATTTACCTCAATAGCCTTATTAGGATCGTTCATATTAGAAAAAATCTTGACATTTTCTTCTATAACCCACAATTATAATTCGACAATTAACGTCATTTCAGTGAGGATGGTACATCTCTTATAAAACAAATAAAAATCGATTATTCTCTTCCGATTGAATTCAACCATCTCTAAATAGTTCGCAAGTACGACAGTAGACGTCAAAACGTCTATTTTAATACGACAGCAATGTGTCGTCTCGTGCTAAAAAGACGGCGTCGACGACGATGGCCGATTTTCCTGTCATACTACGATACGTGAAAATCGCACAAACGCACAAATTTAGGTACCACAGTGCGTGTTTAAACACAATAGCCGCATTTGGCGGCTGCGACGAGCTACAGTTGTCAAACTCGGAGAGTTGAACAGAATAAAATTTCAATAGCTACAGCTACGAGCAGCGAAGCTACAAGGCAAAACATTTTCTACCCAACTTTTGTTCATTGCGTGTGTGACGATTAGAACAATAATTGTGCATGCATAATTGTTCTCGTGTGTGAAAAGCCAATGTAAATTTGACATTGTGGCTGGCTACGGCAACAATGCTGCGTTTTGTTGTGTTCAGGCTTTAAGTGATGCCTTGAACGCAATTGGTTGCGCAAGTCACTTAACACAAAATCAAATGTCAAAATTACATAGGCCGTTATTGGAATCAAGAAAAATCATTCATAGATAAAAACACAGAAGGGTTGAATTTATTTCTAATTTGACACACGCAAAGTTATCTTCTCTTGCTTCTTCTTTGTTCGTCTGTTTACTATTCAAACACAGGAATTGGAAGAAATTACAGAAATTGTGCTTAGTTCGAGCGTTGCATTCACAATGTTTTTTTGTGAAAAACACAATTTTGACATTTTTCAACGATCAAGGTCGGCGACCGACTTCCTGTGTTTTTAAGTTGTCAGTAAAATATTTATATATTTCTTCCACAGGAATGCAAAACACCCTAATAACTGATAACATAATCTCTGCTGATAACTATCGTCACTAAAATCGCGGACGTGAATTTTTCTTGTGCAGCTGTGAGCAGAGATAACGAGATAGGAAACTGCTTAGAGACCCATCGTATATGTCAAAAAAAAACGAAATTTGGTAGTTAGGTGAAACACGTATAGTGTATGTGTCGTGTATATGTAGTTCACCACAAGACGTCACGTTTATATGACATTTCTTTTGTTTATTATTTTAACAGATGAAAAATGTTTAGCTTGTGAAAATTGTTTAGCTATTTCGCAAAGAAATTAGTGTTTTTAGTGAATTTAAATGAAGTTAAATCATGCACTGGACCTCGGAAGTAGCACTTGCCGGGGCTGTATACGAACGGCTTGCCATTTTGGAGCAGGATGATTGGCCTGCAACGGCAGGCATGGACATTTCAGTGCAGGGAATTTTGTTGCGAGCTCTGGTATTTTTCTCCGGCCAATCGGAGTTGATGGGTCATGTTTTGAGTGGTACCGCATCGGATCCGATATCAGATTATCAAGGCACCACCTTGTCGCACAATCATGAACACTATGTGATACTATCGTCGGGAGCCACGGTCTTAATGCAATTGCTCGGGGCTCAGTCAGTCGATTTGAATGGAAGTGGAATGGAAATGGAAATGAACTTAGCATTTGGAATCGCAACGCAAATGCAGAAATTAAGAAAAGGTACTTTAATTAATGATTAAATTATTATTTAAGTGTTTTATGTGATGTTTTTGTATTTTTTCTAGTACGGGCGTTGCTGTACTTGGCCACACGGTTGCTCGATTTACTCACGCACAAATCCGCCGGATTTACTTTAGCTTTAAATCAAAAGAACAATGAAATGTATTATATATATGTATTATATAATGTATATAATAATATGTAACATATTATTTTTATAATTCAGACTGTATATTTAAATGTTACTACATAATATTGTAGGAAAAATTATTCATCTAATAACTTAAATGTTATGTATCGGATAAACACATTAAATGTGGTTGTATGCATAAATAAATAAATACATGAAAGAACTTAAATTCTTATTATTTAAAAGCAATTCTTTTTTACCCTACACCCGAAAGGATGAGGGATAGATTCACTTTGTGCTTCTGTTTGTATCGCATTAAAGGAGGCGTCTGCCTGTAAGTCTGTCAGTCCGTCCGTCTGTAGAAATCACGATTAAGGGAGAACTAATAGAGCTGTGAAATTTGGGACGAATATACTTGGTTGTTTGGTATTAAATACAATACCAACATGGTTGTTTGGAACTAATATGCAATCTTGCGTCCAGAAGATTTATAACTTCAAAACCATGTTCGTTATTGAACTTTTGAAATTTCGCTAGAATGTTTAGCTATTGCAGCAAAGATAAAAGGAAAGAAAGTTACTCATAACTACTGAAAATAAAGAATACACCTAAACAAACAAATGGCGGAATTCTGTACATTTAGTTAACATTATTTGTATCGTTAAATACGATATCCATGAATAAAATAGAAGATTTCATCTAAAATTTATTCATTTCGTCAATTGTGGTGAAAAAATCAATGATATTATAAAGCAGCGTTACATTTTACGTTAACAAAAGAAAATTCAGAAAGTACAAAAAAGGTAAAAGTACTTTTTGTAGTACTCGGTGTAAAGAACACAATAATTTTCTGTTCTAGGAAGTAATTTGTACTCCGCGAAGCAAGAATAAACGTTTTGTTAACAGTTCAAGCACATTTATGCACTAATGTATTTGCTTATTAAGAAAAAAATCAAATTTATTTGATATAGTAGCATACCGACAACACTGCTTTGGTACCAGAATTCATAAGAGGCGCAAAAATAGATGCGTTCTATACGAACGGGCAACACTAGTATCGGCAAATTCAATGGCGAGGTGAACTAAAATATGAGGGTATACCAACGCCATTTCATGTCTGCTCTTTTATTTTAATTGGATAATCAATTTAATTTTACAATGTTTTATTTTGCTTGAATTGTTCATAGAATAGGTCATACAGTTTCTGGTATAAAATAGTGGCGGATTTGATCGTATGAAATAATTTACATTAGATTTTTTGTTGTTAATCTGCACTTGCAATGATTTTTAAACTTAAAATACTTTTCCCAAATAGGTTATAATTAAGAAATAAACTATTAAAAACTAAAATGGATATTAAATAGACTAAATATTGGCATAAATAAATAATTACAAATTGATGTCTTCGAATTCATTACTTATATGAAAAATTAACTAAGTTGCTATCTCAATACAAACGATTTGACTTAAAAATCTGAATTGTCATTGGGGTCTCAAAGCAGAACCCTCTCCGTCCCGATCACTCTTCATCGTGGTCTGATGTTACCCCTCTCCCGTGAACGTGCCATCCACAACAGGGGTGGTGACTATGATTTTCCTATACGAAAAACCTCGTTCCCTTTCCTTGACACTCTTCATGCGGGGTCTGATGTTTGATTTTCTAAGAAGCATTTTTAGGTTTTTCACAAAAAACCTACTTTATGCCAGAGTTGCATTTCTTAGCATTTTTCAGCAGTTTCCTATCTCGTTATCTCTGGCTGTGAGCTAAACCGAGTTTTTTATATTATAAATCCGCTGTTAATTAAACTGGAGTAGCTCAGTTCTTTTTTATCACGAGCAGTAAATAAACTATAAAAAGAAAGTAAAAACTTTGAAAACGCAAACTCTATGAAAAAAGGAATAGTCAACTCAAAGACCAAAGAAGAAGAATAATCAATACGCATTACGAGAATTTTTCATTAGGATGACTTTTTTCTTTAAGATATATAAAAGGAAAAATACATAGGTCGTTGGCGTAACAAATGATGGGTTCGTTGGGTCCATCTAATTTTTTGTGTCAATCTGCTTTTCAGCAACCTCAATTACGTATACCACACAATAATATTCATTGACACGGAAAATTTGCCGACTTTGCGAACTGTAACGTGGAATTTGTAATCTAAGTTTTAGATTTTGCGTTCTTTCGAGTGCTGTTGGAATTCCTGATGACTACTTCTAATAATCAACCGTTAGTGCAAATAGAAGACGTAGACCTAATAAACGGATTTTCCAACGACGAAGACATTTCACCAACAAGGAAGGAAGCAAATGCTACCGTGTTCACAACAAATGCGGAGGTATAAATTTTCCTAAAAATACTTTTACTAATACATCCTCGGTATAAAATTACACTAAATTTTAAAGTATCGATCAATAACTTTTGTTAATTGACCTTTTCCATTGAACATTCTTTATTTTCCACCAGCAAGTAAGAACTTTGAAAGTTTGATGGATTTCAAAAACGTACTACTACTAATTTCTAATTTCCCTTGCATTTCATATGATTTTAATTTACATATTTTTTACATTTGCTCTGTAGATAAACACACTGGAACTTGGGAAAAAAATTAAAAAACTTAAGAAAAAATCCAAACGCTTGGGAAGATTTAATCGCCCATCGCCCGATGATGATTTATTTGGCGAAGAAGATACTGAAGACGAAGAAGAAGATATTTACTACGATTTCAAATCCGAAGCTCTTAATGGCCATCGTGAACAACAACAAAAATTGTTATCACCAAAAATACATACACAACAAAACACAACAATAACGAAACACGATTCCAGTATTATTTCTCTTTCATCAGAAACGTCACCATCCGGCAATTTTGCGGACAACCAAAGCAGAAACACGAGTAATCGAAATTCACCGAGATCGAACAGTGAATCGGGGAAGACAATAAATGTAAAAGCAGTGCATAGATTGCCGTTGAACCAGTACGTTCACGCAGACGACTGTAATGTTGGTGACGAGATTTGCTTAGTTCCCGAAATAGATTTTGAAGGAAACATGGATAACGTTAGCGATAATCGGGAATCACAGCCGTTGCTGGGTGGCGGAAATGTTGGAGGTCGTGATCAAGTTGATGTAGCCTTCAATACGTTCGCCGGTATGATCTTTTGAATATAATATAATGTACTGATGAGTTAAAGTGAAAAATTTAGTGATGTGAAGCCTTAGAAATGTTCTTTTAATTTTACCTAAAACTATTGCAATATATTATACATTTTATATGCAGTAGAATATATTTTTTCTAAGTCGAATTTTTATGGGATCTTAAAATTAGTTCGTGTTTGATAGTTTTTGGGAGAGTTTGGGTAAGATAGAAGAATATACAATATAATAAGTTTCTCATAAAAGTAGAATTTTTGCCTACGGGTTCCAATGTTCTACATTGGTTCTCAATGTCCGGCGATCTGATCTCAATTAATGTTTTTTTTGGGGGAGAGCGCTGAAGCAATTATTTTTGTTTCAAGACAGTTTAAAAAGCAAAGTTTTGAATTAAATATCGTATCATTGGGGTAGAGTGCTGAAGCAATTATTTTTGCTCCAAGACAGTTTAAAAAAATTTCAAATTAAATATCGTATCAATTAGTTCAAATGAACAAAGTTTCACTGTGTGCATTTTTCTGTTTTTATGTGTGCATTTAGTAATTTTAGGTATACAGCAGCACGTCCACCACGGAAATTTGTGATAGCTATAATAATTTGATAACCCAGTAACCCGAACTTATCCGTTTTAAATTCAAAGCAAAACCGAATTCTCCGTCTACCTATCCAAAACAGATACGTTTTCGTATCAGTTTTGAATCCGGTTTCGTGAGAAAGTCTCACTTTATTTTCGCGAAAGCGAGAATATTTGGTTTTTTTTCGGATTCGAAAGAAAGACGCTTTCGGCGGAACAGAGAAATAGGTTACGTTTCGAATTCGAATAAGAAAATGTTTCGACTCCATTTTGTGGTTTACTGGGAATTTGTTGGAAAGCAAAGGATATATTATATTTACATTTTTCCATAATTTTCCAATAAAATTATTGCCGAGATTAGTCAATTAAATTAAAAATTCAATTAAAAACGCCTATTTGCATATGTATGTACATATATTGGCGCTTAGAATATAACACTTTAACTTCGTTTCTTTTAATACGAGCAAATTGATAATTTCCTTTAAATTTCTTTGATTTTTTAATATTTAAAATACAATTTGAATAAATACAATAGAGATTTGTCAAATTGGAACGAGGCATAAATTTGACAAAATTCAAAAATAATAAATTAGAAAATTTATTTAAATTATGTCAGTTGACGACAAAGACAAACAGATATCAGAGTCCAAAGAAGATGCTTCAGATTGCTATCATTGCCATTGTCGCCAACCTACTTGCCAATGTGGAGAACTGTGGAACGGGATAGTTCCAGGGCAATCGCCGCTTGAAGTGTATCGTATGCATGATGCTCCGCTCTCAGACACAGATTCTGAATCGGATAATATCTCTTTGAAAATTGTGGGCACCAAGTGTTGTTGCGTCAACTGTCCGTTAAAAAACTTATGTGAGTTTCTTCTTATGATTAAGTAAAAGTTAAAGCAAAGAGGAGAAAAGGTTGTACAGGAAAAACGGCTGAAGTAGCTATCAGAGTCGTATACGTATAACTGTGAATTAATATTTCATTAAATACTTCGGATGCGCTGCTTCAAATAGTAATTATTGTGAAAATCTCGCAATTTTTTTGACATCCGTTGTAATATTGTCTTAACTTTCTTATATACATACTTTTCTATATACAATACTATAACAAATATGTTAATAATAATAATTCTATGTAAATAATAAATAATAATTCTAATTATCAATTGTTGTTTCAACCCTCTTTCATTTCTGCAGATGATCCCGAATTTTCAGAAATCGTAGCGCAAGCAGAGTTGGCTATCGAGCACGGTATACAGCCAGAGCGAATATACCAAGGTAGTAGTGGCTCCTACTTTGTCAAGAATTCTGCTGGTGTAAGTTCTAAGTAAAAAGTTAATCAAACTAAAAGAGACAGAGAGGCGACAATCTGTTATTGTTTTTAAACCAACCATGGTCTACTGCAAATTTCTTCAGAATTGATCTCTTGTCTAGGGGACATTTTTCGCTTAGAAAAACATCAAATTTCGTCCAAGCAATAACGACCTTTAGGTATAATCTGCATGCATGTAGCTCTATGGAATGCATTATTGGCAATCAAAATTTGCATACCAATGATATATTCTAAATTAAAAGAGCAATAAAATATATGTATGTTTGTGTTAATGTACATATGGAAATTCTTAACGGGGAAAATATCCAATTAAGTTTTTTGGAAAATTTTTGGTGGAATTTGTACATGTTGCAAATAAGGTTTTTTATAGACTTTCTTTTATCATAAAAATAATAAAACTAATCACAATATTTATTTTTTTAGAAAATG
Organism: Conops quadrifasciatus; assembly: GCA_949752815.1. NCBI lineage: Eukaryota > Metazoa > Arthropoda > Insecta > Diptera > Conopidae > Conops > Conops quadrifasciatus. The sequence continues at coordinate 9,325,457 of OX457078.1, read as the reverse complement.
TTAGCAGTCTTTAAACCAAAGGATGAAGAACCCTATGGCCGAATGAATCCAAAATGGACCAAATGGATGCATAAACTTTGCTGTCCATGTTGTTTTGGGCGAGCATGTCTGATACCTAATCAAGGGTAGGTACATATGGAAGTGATTACGTGTAAAATTTTTTTCTTAGCGTGATCAATTCTATGATCATTTCATGTATGGTTTCATATATTTGCCTATAAATACCATCAATTTTCCTTGATAGCAGGATTATGATATTCTTTCCTTTCCAGATATTTGTCGGAGTCTGCTGCCAGTTTGGTTGATAGAAAGCTTAAATTAAATGTTGTACCAAAAACCCGTATTGTCCGGTTGTTTGCGGAAACGTTTAATTATGCCCGCATCGACCGCCAAAAAGCAAAATTGAAGCGTCGTATTAAAGAACGATATCCATCGGCAAAATTCAATCGGATGACTTTGCCTTTGAAGGTAGATTGCTGTTGGTTGACACAATTTTCTTATTTATTGTAACTTTATTCATTGTGTCCAGACTGGTTCCTTTCAAATGTTCGTTGAAGGCTACAAGGATGCCGATTTCTGGTTACGTCGTTTTGAACAGGAGCCACTTACCCCATCACAAGCCAAATCGTTGCAACTGCAGTTCGAAAGGCTTGTCGTATTGGATTACATTATACGAAACACTGATCGCGGAAATGATAACTGGTTGATTAAATTTGAGCATTCTGAAAAAGAACGCTTTAAGATTGATGATGGTATCAGTGAAAAGATCCTTGCCAACGTCGAAACTCACGGGCCTGAAATAAAAATCATAAAGCCACCTTCAACGAATTCAACTGAGCTAACTACCCATTCCGGAATTAATGACGAAGAGTTTACATTAGATGGCGAAAAGGCCACGACTAGCCGGGTCAAGGATGGGGGCACCAAAGACAGTTCACCGGCTCACAGTGAATGGATTGTCATGGAGTCACCCGAAATTAAAATCGCTGCCATTGATAATGGATTGGCGTTTCCGTTTAAGCATCCTGACTCCTGGCGTGCGTATCCATATCATTGGGCGTGGCTTCCCATTGCTAAAGAGCCATTCAGTGAGGAAACAAAGAATTTGGTACTACCATCATTATCAGATATGAATTTCGTGGAAGAGTTGTGCACGGAATTGTTTTATTTATTTCAGGTAGAAAACCTCAAAGCACAGCATGATTCTTAATTTAATTTAATATGATTCTGCATCTGTATTTATTGCAGCAAGATAAGGGCTTCGATAGAAAACTTTTCGAACGTCAAATGTCTGTGATGCGTGGCCAAATTTTAAACCTAACTCAAGCTCTAAAAGACGGAAAGTCTCCAGTGCAACTAGTCCAAATGCCAGCTGTTGTTGTCGAGAGGTTAAAGGAATTTTTATATATATATGTATGTCCCAGAAGATGTTTAATACCTATATTCAATAGGTCAAAAGCGAACAGTCGTTTTTTCTCATTCACCCAGCGCTTCCAAAATAAGAGTCCATTCTTCTCATGGTGCTAACAGAATTGACGCATTGGCATTAGGATGACTGTTGAACCAACAGGCGTTAATTAATTCGCACCTAGTTGAATTTATTTATTGGAAACCAATGTTATTCATATGTACGTCAATATTTATCATTAACAAAAAAATGTATATTTTCAAGCTTGTATTCTAACTTTACTTATCCCATAACAACATCATATATTATAATGTTCCTTTTTAATGCAAAGTCGTAGTAAATGAAGAAGTAACTGTATCTCTTTGTACTGTAAAATTAAGGTTTTAAGATAAGAAAAAAAATTGTATCACAAATTTTTAAAATTCGGTTGGTTTGATTTTGTGCCCATCCTTAAATTTTCGGCATGATGAAAATTGGCCAAAGCTCTTAGTGAAAATAGCTTCCGCCCCCAAAAGTAATGCAGCAATCTAAAGATTAGTTTGAGCTGTCAAATTAAATTTGAATTTACATACGAGTATTATGGGTATGTAGCCCCTAATACTTCAGCGTAAAGAGCGAATTGCGAACAAATCACTTCAAACTCGGGTAGCTAAAACCTGCTTAAGTTCTTATAATTAGGTTCTATTTACAGTTTTAAATTTTGGTTAGTTATGTATTCATATGTTTAATTAGATAATAAATTTAAAAAGCTAAATAAATATTACATACAAACAGGCATTCACACCATATATAAAATATACTACACCTGTAAATACTTTATGCTTTTCTTCCGATTTGATTTAATAAAAGAAAGAAATAAATTAAACGTTCTCCGGATATTATTTTGATATTATATTGACTACCATTCTAAAATATTAAAGAAGTAAATAAATTCACAACGGCCGGGGGACGATGAATACACTTCTTATGAATCGATCTCCGGAATAAAGCAGCGCTGAATACGTGAAGCACACAGGGAGTAGTTGGGTCACGAGAAAAAAATGAAATTTCCCCTCCATCGTCGACGAAAGCAACGAAAGAATCGTCGGTGGTCGCTCGATTTCTACTTCCATATGTGGCTAAGGAAGTAGAAATCGAGCGACCACCGACGATGCTTTTGTTGCTTTCGTCGATGATGGAGGGGAAATTTAATTTTTTTCTCGTTTCCCATAAGAGCTAAAGTAATTTTGACACTAGCGACGTCATTTGTAGCAGAATTTGTAGTCAACGAAATTTGACTGAGTTTTGGCTATAATAAGCTCTTCAGACAGACTTTACACCACCAGACTTTGTTTACTTTCGCGGCGTACAGATTTTCGCGTCGCAGTGCGTTGTGAAAATTTACAAAATGTCCTACTGGGGTAAGTGTTCTGTGAGTAGGTGAATTCTACAATTTTTGGAGTTGCAGAGTTGAGATAATCAGTTATCATTAGACATTTGATAGTTTAAAGGAAAAATTTACCAAAAAATTACCATTTTATGCATATATGCCGTCTTCTAAATTAATTTGTTTACTTTCGTGTCGATTCGCGTTCTGTGTGAACACTCGCCATGAATTCATTTGTTCTCTCTTCTGATTACACGATTGCCCTTGACCCATTTGATGCATGGATGAAAATCCAAAATTTGGTACTTTTATCTGTTCTCATAATTCTATAGGATTTTTATTTAATATTTAAAGCTAAAATCCTTTATAGTTATCTGCTTAAATAAAAAACTAATTTTATTTATAATGATTTTGAACGTTTAACTCATAAATTGGGTTTTTAGATTGAAATTACTAAGATTTTTAATCCGAAAATTATTCACATAAAACATAAGTTTTCTGTTTCATTCCTGATAATTCGCAGTTGTCTGATTCGCAGTTGATCTTCTGTTTAAAAATTATTAATTCGTTATAAGTCTTTTCGCTTTACGGCCAACTTTGCCGGAACGTACCTAGGCGGTAAAGCGAGGTATATGTGTTAGCCCGAACACAGTCAGGTCGCTGGCGACCAGTCGGTGTCAAAATTACATTGGTTCTTATGGGAAACGAGAAAAATTAAATTTCCCCTCAGTCGCTAGCGACTAAACTCTATTTCGCTATTACTATATTTCTAATTTAGTCGCTCCAGTCGCTTGCCTGTTTGCTGACACACACATTTTCGCTTGCGACATACAGGAGGTAAGTTGCTGTAGCAAGCGACTTGATTGTAATCAGAGATTATATTGTAATCAACTTCTGGCGTCTGACAACTCTAGTCGCTGGTCGCTGATTTCAGCGACCTGACTGTGTTCGGGCTATGTATTACAACTTTTTTTGTGTGAGATTTCAGACGCATAGGCACGCAAGCGGACTCTATGAAACTGAGCCTTAAAACTTGCTTTTAACGAGTTAAGTACTCGTTACTGATTTGTCCTCCATTTTCACTTCTCGTGCGTCAGTGCTTTGGTGTGGACATTGTAGATTTGCATTAGCGGAATTTTGCTTCAATTAATTGTTTTAATTAATTAAAGGCTCAGCTGCGGGAATACCAACCAGTTTTTTAAAAATTTGTAGTGCTGTTAATACTGGAAGTAATTGACTTGTAAAGAGGTTTAAGAACTATTGATATACTGAAAAATGTAAGTAAAAAAATATTTAATATGATGGTTAGAGCGCCATTTTTGTGCAATTAAAGTGTGTACACGGTGCGGCATTTTCTGCATGCCAAGTTGTATAATATATTTCCGGTGCCAATAATCGTATTCTTCTGCGGAAAATCTAGATAACTATGAAAACTGAAACAGCAAGCCAGGAAAATTTAGCTGCAGGTCCTACTGCCGAAAAGGATCGTGATAGGCGTGGTCGAGGGACACGTGGAACTCGTTTTTCCGATGCAGACGGTAATGGCGGAAGCCGGGATCGCAGCAGAGATCGTCCAAATTGTAGAGTCTATATATCAAATATACCCTATGATTACCGCTGGCAAGATTTGAAGGATTTGTTCCGACGTATTGTGGGTTCCGTTGAATACGTGGAACTATTCCACGATGAGAGCGGGAAGGCGCGCGGGTGTGGAATTGTTGAGTTCAAAGACCCAGACAATGTTGAAAAGGCATTGGAGAAAATGAATCGATACGAATTGAATGGCCGTGAGTTAGTAGTAAAGGAAGATCACGGTGAGCAACGTGATCAATATGGGCGCATAGTTCGAGATGGCACAACACCGGCGGTGGGTCGTCCAGGTGGAGCAGTTGGTGGTGGCGGTGGTGGTGGTGCTGGCGGTGGCGGTGGCAGCATTGCCGGCGATCGTGAACGTGGGTTCACTCGACGCGACGATGACAGACTGTAAGTATAATATCTATATGAATGACAGCTATTTCATGAAGAAATTGAAATTGAAGAAATTGAGATTCTGATCTTAATGGCAAGGCATTTATTATTAGACTCTTATATATCTCGTAGTAAGTTTCTGGTGGCAGACACAGGGCAGACCTAGACCACTAATTCTAAGTGATATCATAAGTTTGTATCGATGAAATGAAACGTACGTATATAGTGCGTGCGTTGGGGCACTTCTTTAGAATTGTACAATATGTCATGTCGTTCAAGCTGTCGTCCTCCTAAAGTAATTGTTATAATAGACTCCATGTACCTAAAAGGTCGAATACGGTTTAATTTATATGTATTTCTTTTGTTTTTTCCGGAGGATTTTTTGAGGTCCACACAAAAAAATCTCGACCTTCTGTATGTTAATATGTTTCGAAAACGTATGTGTCGTTGCCCGAACTTCCCTTAGCCCTTTATTCTTTTTTGAATAAATAAACAATTTGGTATTTAAAAAAATATTCATTCAATCTACTACGCGAGTGAGTACTCGGTTAAATCGATGGATGGTGTGTGCATTGAATTTGTAGTCAAGTGTTTTCTGTATCGGTCACAGGGTGCTTATATCGTAATTGAATTATGTATAGGAATCAATATTGCTATGCTTTAGCAGAAATTTAGTAGAAGATGAAGGTAATTACGATTACCAGCTCAGTAGATAACACGAAAGCTCTCAGTTGGCGATTTTTTGGCGGAAAAAATGTTGCAATTTCGCTTTTCTGTTTAAAAGCATTCTCTAGATGTGAGTGATATTGCGTGTAATGATTTCCCGAGGCTTTTTAAAGGCAAACTTATTCCTTTTTGGAGAGAGAGAGAGAGAGAGAGAGAGAGAGAGGTCAACACTGGCGGCGATGTCAAAATTTTTAGATATTAAACTGTCCACTGTTGTTAACCATGAAATATGTATCGTAAATAAAAGTGATGATGATGAGAGTTCAGCGAAGCGAACGGACTACTTAGAACGCAACACACCATCTTCAGCCAGACAGAAGAGTCATCGTTTACTGCTCTAAACTTGGATAATATTTGTAGATTTGCCGATTTGCTGATTCGCTGATGCGCCAATTTCCAATTTTCCAATTCTTTTAGATCTGGGCGTAACAATTTTAACATGATGTCAAATGATTTTAATAATTCATCGAATTACAATTTGTATGGGCTTTCTGCTTCGTTTTTGGAGAATCTGGGAATAAATGGACCCTTGCATAATAAAGTGTTTGTCGCTAATGTGAGTATATTAATTTTTTATTCCTTATGTGTAATGACTTATGCATAGTTTTACTGTTTGTTTACTGTACTCTAGTCCGGTAAATATGATGGTATGGGAAAACCTCCATGGGGAGAAAGGTACTTTATTTAATTGGTGCCGTACTGAAGGTACGGCACGTCTGAAAGTGATTGATCAAAAATTGAATTTTTCTTACCTTCTTACAATTCCTTTGCGTTGCTTTGCGTTGTGAATTAATAAGAGATTTTTATTCTTGAGGCGTCGGATCAATTTCTTTATTTCTTTGGACTTTTCATGTTTGCACAACTTGAACTAGAAATTTTATATAGTACATACAAATGAAGGTTTTTATTTATTACCCATTATTGAGTTAGGTTTTTGTGGAATCAAACTAATGAAGGTTTTCATGAATTTTATTTTGCAAAAAATTACGCATAAAATTATATCAAATTTCATATGTATTTCCTTCAGAGAAATTGTCTGAGGAATAAAAGGAAATATATTATTTTTTTTTTGTATTTCGATGCGATAATTTGTGTCCCAAAGGAAGTATGTATCTGTTGTTCGCTTTTTGAAATCAGCGTCTGATTTAAGGAGGCGGCGTGGGAAATGCGACGGGTTGGCACCTTTTTCCCCAAACAATGAACATCTTTTTACCCTTTTATTTTACTTGCTATTTTACGATTACTTCGACGTATTCCGGAACACCAAAAAATGTCCACGAAATACGATAAATAAAACATTTTTCATCTTCTTAGGTTGATATGTTTGTATTGTAATTTCTCCCTACTAAAATCTCTAAAGTTTGTTACGAGGCTTCTTTTATCAATGTTTTCTTCTTCGGTATATTCAACTCGGTTCTGGGTTCGTGTCTTCGTTATCTGGAAACGTATGGAATTTCTTTTCCAAATTTTAGCAACACTTCATGTTAGATGACCATTGAAGAGAGTGTTTTTTTGTAAAAGAATGTGTTTATAATCCAAATCTATTCTCCACAGCTGGACTACAAAGTCGATTCGAAGAAGCTCAAACAGGTCTTCAAACTGGCCGGTAAAGTTCAGAGCGTTGATTTGTCTCTGGATAAAGAAGGAAATAGTCGCGGCTTCGCGGTCATCGAGTACGATCACCCGGTCGAAGCTGTACAGGCTATCTCGATGCTCGATCGCCAAATGCTGTACGATCGACGCATGACCGTTCGTTTGGATCGCATACCGGACAAGAACGAAGGCTTACGTTTGCCCGAAGGCTTGGGTGGTGTAGGTATCGGGCTCGGCCAGAACGGGGAGCCGCTAAGGGATGTTGCCCGCAATTTGCCCAACATAATACAACAACAGCAGCAGCAACAAGGTCCGGGTATTGCGATAACGCAGAATCAGCAACTGGCTCCGTCTAATCCCATGTTGGGTGGCAATATGGGTGGTGGTATTGCGGGCGGTATGTTCACATCATCTCTACAGCCAGCTCCGGTTGCGCCAGTCCAAGGCCAAAAGTCGCAAGCGAACGCCAATTTAGCTGCAGCCGCCGCCGGCCTAAATCTCAGCAACCTTTCGAGCTCCAATCTAGCCGCTCTTACCAATGTCGTCGGAGGTTTGGGCGCAGCGTTGTCTAATCCGTTGCTAACTTCGTCGCTGTCCAATCTGGGCTTAAATTTAGGTCAGGCGCCGATTACACCGGGCAATGATGATGCGATGTCGTCTGCCAACGCGCCTGGTCTGTCCAACAACTACAGCACCGGCGGAAATAATTACAGTTCTGGCTATTCCGCGGGCTTCAATTCCGCCTCGGGCGGCAACAACAATAATAGTGCCGGCGGCGGAAATTCAGCGGCGGGATTCGAAGGGCAGTTGCGCAATGCGTACAACAGTGGAGCCTCTAACGTCGAAAGTAATGTTGGTCCAGATAGTGGCGAATACAGCAACCAAAATATGGACATATTTAGCGGTGGTGGCGGCGGTGGTGGTGGCAACGCCGGAGGCATTGGTGCAAATAATCCCCGAAAATCGGATACTATAATCATAAAAAATGTAAGTTCGCGTTTATGGAGGCAACATAGCACTTAAGCAAAGTTTTTATTTGTCGTTTCGTATTATGAAAATTCAGATACCATTGAGCTGCACTTGGCAAACCTTAAGAGACAAATTCCGAGATGTTGGCGAGGTGAAATTTGCCGAAATTAGAGGCAATGACGTCGGTGTTGTGCGATTCTTTAAAGAACGCGATGCAGAGTTGGCCATAGGTAAAAACAAAGGATGAAAAAATTTCCGGCGAACATAGAAAACTTATTTTTATTCTTTCGCAGCTCTCATGGACGGATCCCGCATGGATGGGAGAACTATTAAAGTTACATATTTTTAAATAATCGTAAATCCATACATAGACTATCTGTTTTCGGCACACCACGAATGTGGGGACGAGACGATGATGATGATGATTATGCTGATACATGCCGAATTTTACATACATGAATGTGAAAGCTTATAAAATCAATTAGAATTAATTTTAAGTGAAATCAGAAATACATTTTTGTTGGCTTCATTTTCCATAATAAAGCGAAACAAAGCAAGCCAAATCAAATAAAGCCAATGATTCGTGCTTTGTGGAACGATTATTCGTAATTCCTGGTCAAATTTGTTTGAGGATTCTTTTTTCTTTCGGTTTCTTTTCTTCTTTTTTAAATATTTTCACGAATAGAATGATAGAATGTAATATTTATGATAGATATCATGGATAAAATTCCGATAAAAAATAATGATATACATAATGTAATATTTATCATGAATAAAATTCTAATGGAAAATTTTCGTCGATTTTCCTTCCGGTATTTATCAATAACCACAAAAAACTGAAAAGATTTAATAAATTGATTGAAAAAGTTCACATATTTTGAAGGGGTACACGAGATGAGGCCTAAGAACTGGTTGATAGTGTCCCGCGCTTGGGTATTTTTGGGGTGTTGTCCCGGGGTGCAATGATAGACGGGTTTTCCTCCTTCAGCATAAAAATTGATTCACAGCCCCCCGATTCCTATAAATTTCAATATAAATTCCATCTTGTATACAAAAGAACGACCGTATCCGGCACGTGTAGTATTTATTTCGATTAATTACGAAAATCGCAACTATTATAAAGGTATTAAATCTTATGAGCCACTATAAATCGGCTAGACAGTATTTATTTAAGAATATTTTTAATTTTTTGCAACAGTAGTTGCCGCTGTGGAGGGTGTCGTGACGGCCGACGTTTTAAAACGTTCCAAACGTTGCCGAGCTTTTTCCAGCCAAACGCTGCTGCTTTCAGTTTTGTCCGCATCAGTATTTAAGGTAACGCCAAAACGTTGTTTACGTTTCTGCAGCTTCTCTTCAGCATCTAGTTTTGCGATTTTTGAGGAAACCACGCATCCAAAACGCTCTGCACGTTTTTTCAGCATTGCCATTTGCTGCTCGTTGGTAGCATTAGACGAGCCGTTGTTAGCGGTATTACTTTCATCCCCTTTTGTCCCGGAATTAGTGGTTGTTCCGAACTTCTTGGCTCGCATCTCTAGTCGCTCTTGCAAGCTTAGCTGAGAAATCTTCGTCATCGCTTTGTCCTTTTGATTTGTATTTGTTAGCGTGATTGGATTGTGATCGCTCATTTTAGTCAACTTTACTGTTGGGGGCTCTGTGTTTTCTTTGGTTATTATGGCTGCGACGTCTGTGCTATTTGCAGAGGCCCCAACAACGGTGGCACCCGATCCGATTGTGGTGAACGAACTTTTGCGCTTAAGTATGATTTTCTTAGCGGGCGGTGATTTTTGTTCCAGATTTTCGGCTTTTGCAGTATTTATATCTAATTCGGGAATTGTTATCGGCGTAGTAGTGGGACTCTGCAGCAGTTCATTCTCATCACCGCCTAATATTTTGGCTTCTTCCTCATCTGTTAAAACAGCATCACCATCCAATAAATCTTCCCCCGAAATAGCGGTGTCTTCCAATGAAAGTTCGCCATCGATGAGTGCGTTCTGCAAACGCTCCTGGAGCTCAGTTTTATTTCCAGTAGTGGATAACCCACGAAGCTTTAATTCCCTCTTTAGATCGGCCACCTAAAATTATATTGAAGCGTTTCACATATTTTTATAAGTATAACTTTACTGTATTTTTAGCAGGTTACATACCTTCATTTTTCCTACATCAGTTTCAGGCATTTTGCTATATTTTCACTCTTAATACTTGGAATATAAGGACAGTTAATTTGCTAGGATTCTTCTGAATAATTTGCGGATCAAGGTTGACGTTTACGAGGAAAATTGTGCCAATGTAAGGAATGAGAGCTGCACTTAAAAATGTATCGAATAATCGATAATATACGAGTCAGTCTTACGCGCATGTAACAAAATGCACTTACCATTAATATGCAACACAGTTTTTTAAATTGTTTTCTCGATTCCATGTTTTCCAACATGAAGAAAAATTTTTTTTTTATGAAGGCTTTAAAAAGTATATAGATAATATCCTCAGTCTTCTTTTGGAAATATGTTAGGAGCCAATATAAGATAGGACGGCACATATATGTAGATGGTACACTTGCCGAATCAATTAACTCAGTAAATCAAAAAATGTATAAAAGCGATAAAGTAATGCAATACAACGTAAACTATTATGTAATCGTCAACAAAATCTTAGCATTTGGATTAATTATTACTAATGTTAATTATTATTAATAGAAAAACTAATAAAAATATAAATAATTACCAATTGTTAAACTTATTTTATATTAATATTACAAAAAATTAAAAAAGGTAAGATAGTTAATCCGGCAAGCCAAAATTGATTTTAAATAATAATCACTAGTCTTCATTATCGATTAATGGGTGTAGAAGTTAAGATAATATGATTAAATATTTATGACAAACGAAGAAATAATTGTTTTAATAATGTTTGAAAAATAAATAAGAATCTTGTAAAAAAATATGTAATTTGAAAATTAATAAATAATTGATTCTTTTTTTCCCGTCTTTTGCTGAAAGTTAGCTAAAGTAGAAAATTTAGATTTGGTTTTTAAGTCAATCGTGATTGAAGAAACTATATTGTGATTAAAATAAGCCCATCAAGAAATAGTATTTATATTTTCGGATAACATTACATATACATACATACGTACACATATATATCTTCTCTTATAGCTTTTTAAATACGAGCGGCGTGTTTAGAGGGCGTTATCTACGGGTGCAAAGCCCTTCCTGCAAGAAGAAATGGAGAGAGCAAATTAAGGGTCCTGAAATATTTATCTATTTCTTGCTTTTTTAATTATATTTTCCTTATATGTATCAATAAGGATTAATATAATGATCAATATTATCGAAGATTTAAGAAAATTGTTTCTTAAATTATTTTATTTTATTTTACTATATTAATCTCTATTCCTGAGATCTAAGCAACGAATAAAATATATGTATTTTTAATTTTTTGATTAAAACAAAAGAGTCAGTAGAGTGAAAAGAAAACCAGTTGATTGTAGCTTTCCTTTCCATCGAGTTTTTTTATATCTACAAAAAAAAAATTAAATCTAATGTGTATCTATGGATATGATCATACGGCTATGTATGTATGTGTATTGCAAGAAAGGCGCAGAGAACCTGCTGCTGGAAAAAACTAAAGAAATAAGTAGCAACAGAAAAGCAAAACGCAAAAGAAGTTTAGGTGAGAGAATCACAATTCAGATGCTTTAAATAACTAAAAGAATGAGACAACGGAATTTATTCGCCCAACAAGTCAAAAGACTGCCGACAGGTAGAAGAAAGAAGTTGTAGGAATGCCTTCCTGTTGCTTATTTCATAGATACGGAATCAGAATCTATGGATGTACGTACCATATTTATACCAAAGCAAGAAAAGCCGATTGCAGTGAGAAAAAGCAGTAATAATATAGCTATATGTATAAACGAACGTACATACATTGTACATAGATCAACAAGAAATATACATGGCTTAATTCTGGATAAACTCAAAAGCAATTGTTTAAGAATAATTCACACACAAAAGGTTCCCAAGGAATAGACTTGTGCTTAACCCCAACCTAATTCGGTGGCCTTAATTATCATTACAAATCATCAACTAAGAAGTAGAAGAAGAAGGCGTGGAAGAGACCGACATATGGACGGAGGAGTAGTTAGAAATATCAGTAATAGTAAGTAATTACAGATCCATCAAAGCCTCTGCGCAGACTCAGTCAAGCATACAAGCGTTGCACTGTTGGACGTGCGCTGCGACGACGAAACGTGCGGCAGCTTTATTAACTTTCTGGGTGTGTGTGCGTGCGTATTAGCGCGAATGTGTAAGTGCGCTAAGATTTTTGTTAAGTCTGTTAACGGGAAACTGATAAATGTTCATTGTTAAAGATTTTGATGGAGAAATCAATCTGTATAGTAGAAAGTGAACAGAAACCGACAAACTTGTCGCTTGAGCAGGAAAGTTGAATCCAGAAATTAAAAACATTTCATGTACGATTTAGCCAACGCTGCTGCTAAACTCTTTTCAGTATACACAAGTGAAAAATTTAATTATTCAATTCAATCTACTTTAATGAATTGGTCTGGCCGCTTACTAATTTGAAAAACAAACCGCCGTTTTCTATTGATCTGTTGAATAAAGCAACAGTTCGTAAAATTTATTGGTAATTGTTTTCGGCAGCAGCTGCCGGTGGTCACCCAGCCAACTGCAGAAGCACCAACACACACCACCAGCATCAGCATGAGGGAGGATGATATCGAAATTGCAATCAAAGTTGTTATTGTTGGCAACGGTGGCGTGGGCAAATCGTCGATGATCCAACGATATTGTAAAGGCATCTTTACGAAGGACTACAAAAAGACCATCGGTGTTGATTTCCTGGAGAGACAAATAGAAATCGATGGCGAAGATGTGCGCATTATGTTGTGGGATACTGCCGGCCAGGAAGAGTTTGATGCTATTACCAAAGCTTATTATCGCGGAGCGCAAGCGTGTGTGCTGACGTTCAGCACTACCGATCGCCAATCTTTCGAAGCGGTTCGCGATTGGAAACGCAAGGTCGAGAATGAATGCAATGAAATTCCCACCGTAATTGTGCAGAACAAAATCGATTTGATCGAACAGTCGGCGGTGTCTGCGGATGAGGTAGAGAATTTGGCACAACAGTTGGGCTGTCGTCTCATTCAAACGTCGGTGAAAGAGGACGTCAATGTCGCATCCGTCTTCCGCTATTTGGCCACGAAGTGTCATCAGCTGATGACCCAGACCTACGGCAACCTGGAACAACAGAACATCAGTCGGCAACCAATAGTGAGTGCCTTCAATCCGCAGCATACACATAAGTTAACCAATTCAGGCACGATTATTTTGCGTTCAGCTAAAAAGAGCCCTACGCGCAAGCGACGGATTTTATTAAAGAAATGTGGAATTCTGTGACTTCGGAAATTACTTCTTCCTGAACACGTTCGAATGCTGGTATTTTAGAGAAAAAGGACGTGCTTTGCTCCGTTTGGGTTGCATTTATGGTTAAATTATGATATAAGAACCTTCCTTAAATGTTTTTGTAAGAGAAGAAAGGTTTAATTTGTTAACTGTGTGTAATAATACAGTTAAAACCTCATAAAATGAATTCATATAACATCGATTGGAATAAAACTGCGATAAAACTGTAATCGATTTTGTATAACTTTTAAAATCAAGCTCGTAAAAAAGTGAGTAATTCCAATTTGAGAAAAAATCGAATTAATAATTATCTGGTACTGCTATATTGTCTTTCTATGTTAATGTAATGACTCCATTTAGAAACCTATATTTACAAAATGTGTATTTATACTTTGACTGGTTGAAACCTTCTTTAAAGGGTTGCATTCCATTTAAAATGCTTCAAAATAAAAACAGGAACTGCACCAAATATTGTAAAAGATATGCGAGTATATACTGTTAACAGACAGAATGTTAATGAAGATTACCTGAACATGAATGTAGAATTAATTGCTTTGACAAAATTTCAAATCGTCATAAACATTTTTCAAACTTCATTCCACATTTTTCAAAATATGAAAGAAAAAGAATTTTACATGAACATAATTTTTTTTCTGTTTCATCGGGATGTTATTTTTACAATAATATTATTTACAAATAATATTTTTACGAAATAATCAGTTATTTTCAATTTATTACAAATTTGGTCCCGATTTTATGCAATCTACAGAGAGCTAGAGCTGTTATGGATCATTCGGCGTGAGAGGGAATATATATCTCGCAGAAATAAATACTATATACCAAAGTGCGAAATGGCTCACGAGTGATCGGCTCATTTCGTCTCACGCTCGCTCGTGAGCGAGCCAAGCACTTCCAAATGGCTCACGGCTCACGAGCGTGAGCTAACAAAAAATGTTTGCAGCTCGCGCTCGTGAACTGTGAGCACTTCAGAAAGCTCACGCTCGTGAGCCGAAGAAAAATTTCAGTCAGCTCACGCTTGTGAGCTAAACATACAGTTCATACAGCTCAATTCCGCACTCTGCTATATACCATCTTAAATTCATATCTATACGAGTCGGACCTAAAAGTGTTGTCACATTGTGTTGGAGTATTCAATTTTAAAATATTCATATGAAATATTTGGTATTAGTTAAATTTCTAAAGACAAAATAGAAATTAGGAAGGAATAAAAACCCACAGAGTATAACTTTTTGTATGGTTAATCTTTATTAATTATTAATGAAACTTTTATTAATTCGGCTAAATAGTTAAAAATCTATATGGTATAAATACCATAAGTCTCTGTTCAAACAGTTAAATTTATTTTTATAAAAGTTTAAAGGAATGCAAGAAAAATGAAAGGTATGTACGAAACCATATTCAAAGGTATTTAAAGCTTGAATGATCGTTATAAGTAATCCAAGCTCTGTAGTCAAAGATTTGTTTAAGACCAGCCAAGACACGGTGATGTCAAAACCGTTTTATGTACTTGGATTCTACTCTTCAATTAAGATATTTTTTGCCTGAGGCGGAGGAGTCGATCTCTTAAAGGAGTATGTATACCATTAAGTGATGGGACGATTCTTGGAATCGTAAGTCGGAAGTATCGACACTTTTTCAGGTATCGGAATCGTCGATTTGAAGAGTTTCTTACGTGTGTTTACGTCTTTTTATTTGAATAAAAAATTAAACTAAAACATTAGATATGAAATGCAATGTTATGTAAATTATATTTTATTTGTGAATCTTTTATGTCATTTCTCATAGTCTTCAAAGTTAAGTTAATGTGAATGTGTATTAAATTTAATTTTATAAATGTACTATTTTAATAAATCCACTGAATATCTCTATTTCAATAAATCTACTGTGTTCATAAAATAGGAATGTGTTTCTCATACTAACTAAAAGTTGTGAAAAATTCGAATTTAACTGATTTGAGGAATCGGAATTTTAAAGGCAGCATCGGAATCCGTATCGGAATAGTTACAAATTGTGGCATCTTTCCATCACTAGTACCATTCATTACCTTTTGTTCGCTAAGGTAATGCGAGGCCCTTTTTTTAAACATTTCAAGGACGCGAAATACCAGCTCAGCTGGATCATCGCGAAATACCAATTAATAATTTATATCTTTACCATTAACCGTTGAATACGCTTACTTTTTTTGGTTTTGTACTAAATTAAAAATGCACAAATGATATTTCGAATAATTTGATGATTCAAATAATTTTTATTGAATTAAATATAATTAGAAACTGTTCATTAAATCTATGTTGGTTCTTTAATTTATTGGTTGGTATTCGTATGCGCTTAGATTCGATTCGATTTCATTATATATACACACGCACACAATCTAAGAACGAGACCTTCAAAATTCTTATATTGTTAAAATGTTTTAGAAAACAAAGAGATTTGATTGCAAAAGAAAGTTTGGTAGAATGCACATATTTTCCTTTTTTTTTAATTTTTTAATACGAAATTAGGGATAATATATTTATTATCAAATTTTTCGGCAACTTTATCAACAAGACCAAATACATATTTTCGTTTTAATAAAAGAAAGCTACATACTTACATGTTTTTAGCTTCCAACAAAATTTCTATGTTTATTACTTATTTACTATAATTAGGGTTAAAATTAGTTGACGAATTTGCGTTATAAAACTATTCCGAGATAGAAAAGCTCGGGCCATCCTTAGCGTCTAAAGAGCGGTATTCATCGGAGTCCTCACTGGTACCAAACGAAGCTGGTATAGAAGACGGAGAGCCACAATTTGATGCGATGGGTATGGTAATCGCATTGCTGCTTGTGGCTGCTTTTGTTTCTACAAGAACTGCCGACGACATGGACGTAACCACAACAATGCTTGGATCTCTACATATCGCAGATATCGTCGCTGTCGTTGTTGTTTTATTAGTAGTTAGATGCGGCGGTAAGTCAGCAGAAGCCAATGCTAAATCCAATTGCAAATTTGTCGATGATGCCGTTGGCTGCTCAGTTATCACAGATTGTTGTTGTTGCAAAGTCAATGACATTGCTGTTTCCGAAATAATTTGTGGTTCTTCGTCCGCGCTCATATTGATAAAGCGACAGGGTTCGACCAATGACGAAGGAACAGACATATTATCCTGCATTCCTAAAGGAGTGTAAGGGACCAATGAAAGTTGCGTATTGGTTGCTGATTTCGGTGTACCCGGAGGAGGAGTTGTTGGTAATTGTGCACCGAAATCTATAACATCTTTCGAGCACTTCTTGGTGACCGGTGGCGATTCGTATTCAGCTCCGGCATTAGCGCCACTCATTGTTAACGACAGGCGGGGCGCGTAACCGCATGTAGAGGTTAAAGTTGTCTCACCCGGCGAATCAAACTGAGAAACTGAACGACTGAGAGAGAAATCTAAAATGAAAATAAAAGGTAGTTTTAATATTGTTAATAATCGAACGATATAATTGGAAGAAGCTCTTGTATATATATATATATGCAATAAAGCCGCCTTCGGAGCTCTTACATTCAGAACGTTCTCTGCGAGATGACTGTCTCATTGACAGAGGCGCAAGTTTGATGCGATAAAATTTTGAGCCTCTTGTAACACGATAGCGATTTTCATCCTGAAAGTGATTAATGTTATAATGAAGTGATTAATGTTATAATGATGTCTCCGCTGCAGGTTAACTGTCACTAGGTTAACGTTAACCTCCTTCGGTAACCTGGGTGTCTCCACTGAATAAAAAGTTTAGTGCTGTCATTTATTTGATGAGTTTTGTTTACAAACATTGGCAAATAAGAATTTCTTGTGTAATTTTTTGTGAGGGAAAAATCATTTCATATTTGTATGAAGTTCTATTTGGCAACGAAGTTGTATTTTCACAAATTCTTCCCCATTCCACAAAATTCCCAGGGTTGTACACTAAAATATCGAGATTAACTGGCAATTTATAACCTGTTCGTAAGGAGGTTAAATATTGTATGGATAACCCTATAAATCAATCGAGGTTAGCGAGTTAACCCCGATAAAGCCGATAACCTCGCTATTAACCTGCAGTGAAGGCATAAGAGACAAATGGAAAAGAACGGAACGCTATACGTTACCTTCTTGGCTTGACAATATTCTTTATCGACAACTCGGCCAATTGCGTAATACGGCATTGGTATTGACTGAGCATTATAAGTTGCTCCTTCTTCCGATGATTCGGGAAAGCGCAAATTAAGAGCCGGCAAACTGTCTGCATGCACAAAGTAGAGGCTCTGCGAGTCTTGGACGACCATAAATTGGCCATGACGAATGCTCCAGACAACGAAGACAACATCTCCCTTGCTACACGACTCCAAAACAATGTACTTGTGCGCACAGTTATTCGACTTAGATCGTGGCAATGAGCCCACCACACAGGCCTGCTCGTATATGGAGCTAAAACAAAACGGTCTATTGCAATGTTACGACTACTTACTATGTTTTGCATTGTGAAGAGGAGGAGGAAGAAGCAGCAGCTGCTACATACCTGCGCAATTCGGCAACGGAACATTCCATTTCGGCTCGTCGTGAGCGCTCCATTGTCAGCTCATCTTCCAGTCTGCATTTGTCTTTATTTAAATACTCGATTTTTTCGCGCAGCCAACTGTTTCCGTCCTCGTTTGTGAGAGCGTCCAGACGCGTTTTCAGTTGATAATTCTCTTTCGTTAGCAGAATATCCTGCTCTCTTAGCATATCCAGCTGTTTCTCTTTCTCCTCCAGCATGTCCTTCAGCACATTCACATTAGCCATGACAGATTCTGAATTCATGGGAAATATTTTAGACTGCCATATCGAACGCTCCGCTTCGAGGGCAGCCGTGATCTCGCGCTCCTTTGTCGCATGCATATCGGCTCGTATTTGCGAACAAATCATTTCGTGGCAAGCAATGTCGATCATGTCATTTTGTTGCGCAGCCTTCTCGGTGGCACTTTGTGCATCCGAGTGTTGTTGCGGCAGCTTCAAGCTGGGTGAAGCCATTAGCTTGAATCGGTGGCGCAGCGATTCAATTTCGGTTTTGTGTTCGTGTATTAGTTTTTCACGTGACTCGGCGACAGCACGTTCCTTTTCTAGCTCCGCCGATTTAAGTTGTTGCAGAGTGTGCGCTACTTTCGCCTCCAGAAGCGAGTATCTCGACTCCAAGGCTTCTTTTTCCTCACGAAGACCTTTCAAAGATGCCAATGCGGTATTTTTCTCTGTGAGCTCTTTTCGCAACTGCGACAATTCAGAATGCTCTTCTTCTTCTTTGGAGACATTACGTACGCTCAGTAGATTGCAATTATTACTCAACCGTTGCAGCTCCGAAATCAGATCGCACTGATAGCTCTTGATGTCTTGACGAAACGTTTCGACATTGGCACGCGCCACTCTTAAGCATTCCACAGACAATTTGGACATGCCGTTCAGAAGGCCCCGTAAGCGCTCCATTTCGAGACGTACGGAAGATTCGTTTTCTTCCGTTAGAGTTTCAACATTCAACATGGCCAGGTGGTCGGTTATGGTACTCTTGGCAACACTATCCCTACTAAATTCACTGGTAGAGGTTCCTATATCTGCTGCCAACGCAGACGCTTCTGTGGCGGTAGCGGCGGCTGGTACCTCCGATTGTTTGACATTTTCGAAGTCTTCGGTATCGGTTTCTGATTCATCGCAAATTAGTCCGGCTTCCTCCTTTTGCAAGTCTCCCAAACGAGCGTGTGTTGCGTACTGTTGCTTTTCAGTGTGAAATGTCTGTGCCGCCATCAGTTGTTGTTGCAGCAGCTCCTCCAGCCGCTCCCTTTGATGTTCGCCCGATCGTGAGACAAAGAAATTTATCACAGGCGCCATATCAGGCAGTTGGACGTGAGCACTAAGGTCGGGCAAATGTGAGGACAACATGTCTATGTCCGATCGAGTAATGTTTGGTAGACGTGCATCGAATATGAGCGGATTTTCGTTGGCGAAGGCCGGCGGCATGTCGTTCATTCCGGGAAAGAGTATGTTGAGAAAGTGTCCCTCAAATCTGGTGTTAAACAGCTGCCTTCGCTGGATTTCTTCGCTGTGTATAGCATCGAAATCGTTTGCAAGTTTGGAGGCCCATTTTCGAAACTCCCCCGAAAAGATCTTGCGACGTACCACCTGGAATAGAGAGACGATATATGTCTATATGTATAGTAATGTGTAATGGATTATGAGTCTCAACCGTATTTCAACAGAAACGACTTTAGGCTCTGTCCACTCACAACCAAAAACCAAGTGTAAATCGATCGAAAATGTATAATTTACCTCCGTTACCGCTGCCACGTATATACTGGGCGCCTCATGAATCTGCTCGATTATATTGAGATGTCGCTCCGCTCTTCGCAGACATCTATGATAGAACAGCAATCGATTATCGAATTCGCTCATCGCATTCTCTATCAAAACAATGCGCTTTAGACGCATGTGCAGATTGAGGCCCAGCTCGTCCTTGGCCTTGGTAATACATGATTTGTGTTCACGTATCTTATGATGGTTCTTCAGCATGACCAACAGTTGCGATTGATGTGAGGCACAGAGATCTGGCAGTATAGAGGCATCGCGCAAATTGATTGCCCGGATCTGATTTTGTTGAAAAGCCGTAGAGAGTTCCTTTTGATCTTGCACCATGTTCTTAATCTTATACTTGAACTCCTCCAATTTGCACAATCGTTCGCCGAGTCCTTTAATGTCTTTCACGTCACTTTGATCGGCCAATTTGATTATATTCTGCACTTCTGCTTTGAGCTTCTCATAAACGTCGACGTTAAACGTTCCCAGTCCTTGAATACACTCCTCAGCCATGAGTTTCAGTGTATCATGATTTTCTTTAGCTGAAATCCATTGCAGTAAAGTGAATGTGCGTCGCTGATTACCGCCGCTGCCGCCACCGCCACCGCTTGCTGTAGATGCTTCGCCGGTAGAAGCTGTGCGTTGTTCCTCTGCCTCTTCATTACCTTCATCGGCCATTTTTAGTTTCTTGTTCGGTGATGTGGTTGTCATGGCAGCTTTCTCCGAGTCCATTACTTTGCTGACATGATCGTGTGGTGCCGCAATTACCGACTCCTGCGGTTGTTGCGATCGCACAAATACCTCATCGGTATCTAAGAATTCATCAAATCCGTGAAAATCCTCCTCTGCCAACGACATGAGTGCCGGTAATATTGGAATTCGCGACAGTTTGGTCAAATCACTGGCAAAATTTTTCAATAATTCCAAATAGTTTTCACGGTTCTCCAAGTGTCGATCGAAGGCTGAGCAGAAATTCTTGAACCTCTGACGAAATTCATCGGTCAAGTCCTCCATATTGGCGACTACTGCAGACCAGCCCTGTTGCTGTAAGTGTTGTTCGTGTACTAGACGCTCGCACCACTTCTCCTCATCGCGCGCTAAATCGTGCATTTTCTGAGCCAATTGCGCCCGCTTCATGACAGTGTCTAAAACAGCGGGCAATTCCACGCAACGATCCACCTGCTCACGCAGATCCATATCCGCGTCCGATCCGCTCGGCAGCGAGGCGGCGGGATATTTAACGTCGCCGGTTAGAAACATATAAATGGGATTGGTGTCAGTGCCAGCTGAATAATAGGACACTTGCGTGGACTTTGTCAACATCTCGCCACCGCTCACGAGCAGTACGATATTCGCGGCCGGGATTCCATGCAGCCGCTCGATGGTTTCCTTCAGATTTTCGACAGACGACAGCGCAACTGTCATGTCGAAAGTCATCATGCGACCCATATCAACATGGAAAACGTAGAGCATTTTGTTGGCAGTGCAGCAGAATATGTTTGGGCAATTTAATGACGTGTGCTGTCTTGATTTATTACACAGTTTTCTCAGTTGCCTCAGTGTACCCTTTAGGTTCGTCCCTTTAGTGGAGCCGGTTCTTCGTTGACTACGTAAAAGATATTATTCGATTTGCGCGAGATCTAGAAATGAATTTTTGAGCAATTCAATAAACGTAATTAGCATTTCTTTAATAAAATCATAGAAAAATAACTAGTTTCACTTTAAGTGAACAATTTTTATTTATCGTAATATTATAGAAGGTATATTAAATTTAAAAATATTAAATAAAATAAAACAAGTAAGAGCGTTATCTTCGGCCTGGCCGAAGCTCAAATACCCTACACCCGCATCTGTCGAAGTAATAAAAAGTGGGCGGGTGACACCTACTTTTTTTAAATTTACAGGGAGTAAATTTTGATCTATTAACTCATCTACGACACCGTTTATCGTACTAAACACCTCATTATATGGTATAGCATATAAGTGGGCGTGTCACGCCCATTTTTTAGTATATATTTTAGTCTAAGATGGTGGACTCGGAAATAAAATTTTAGTTGAAAATTCGATCTACAAGCTAAGAAATTAAGCTATAAGCACGGATGAGTGCATATTTTCTAGAAAAAGTAGGCGTGGCAGTGGTCCGATTTTCCCCATTTTCAATACCAAACAGCGTAGGATAACAAAGAATATTCGTACCAAATTTCATGATGATACCTCCATTCAGGAGGGAATCAGGAGGTGATTCTGAGCCAGAATATATATACTTTTCTATACCTGCCACGCCTCCTTTCATGCGTTACAAACGGAAGCACAAAGTGAATAGACCCTCATCCCTTCGGGTGTAGGGTATAAAAAGGTACATAAAAAGGTAAATAAAAAAAATAAAAAAAAATAAAATAAAATCAAAAAAAATCAAAAAAAAGAACCTAAAAATCTCTTACGAAATGACGTTTGAAAGTCCCGATTTTCACTTAACCAGGCATTGTGAAATTGGCCTTAAACGGATTGTGTTAGTGCAATTTGGCAAATATGTGTGGTTAATATTGTATATGAAATCGGATAATTCCCGGACAGAGGTTAATAAGCACAATTTTACTTTAAACATAAACATGACTATAAATTGTATATTATTAAAATTAAATATGTGTAAAATCGTCGACAAATATATCCTTTATGGACAGCATTTTCTTCCTTTATTTTCTCCAATTTTAAAAAGAGAAAAATGGATATATCATCCAAGTGTTTTCTGATTTAATATTGTAGTTTTCTCATGTCCATCTCAATTTCATTCATATTCTTTTGTGCTTTTGTGTCAATGAAATGTAATGGAACAAGTAGAAAGAATCGAAAAATGCAATTGCAATATGCATTCTCCTTCGTTCTTAAGTGTGTACGATATATCAATATAATACGATATATTATTCTGGAAACATTATCTAACATTAAATAATTGAACGTTTTCGGAATAATAATTGCGCGCTGCGCTCCTTGACTCACTCACCTTTTAGTGACAGTAATTAAGTAGAAGTTAGTAGAAAATTTAATAAAAAATACATATATAGGTGCAAAGGGTCAGGGGTCACTTCAGTTTTTTCAAACTTTTAAATTTGTTTCTTCAAAATATATAACAATAAAGTCCAGTGAAGAACGTCAACAATGTACGACGACGACGACGTTCGACAGTGACAACCAACCATGAGTAGCAGCTGCTGCAACGACGACAACGACGACGACGACGACGACGACGAGAAGATAACAAGGCAATAACGACGACGGATAACTTGTCGTAGAAACAAAAAAGCATATCAAATGAGAAACTCTGTTCTTCGTCGTCTTTCCATGGAGAAAACGCAGCACATAATAGCAGTATTTCTTTTGCACATCTGATTTTTTATTTCACTTTTTTCTGTTTTTATTTTGTATATTTTTAAATCTATTGCAAGAATTTGCCTACGAATTCAAATCTTCACTTCACGTCCACATCATCGCTGGTGTTTTTTTTTTTTGCACCTCTTTATTAACTTTTAATGGTGTTCTAAACTTTTAAATTTCCCACAATATTATGGAGTATCGCTTTTAACAGGGTAGAAGTTAACAACGCACTTTTCAGCAGTCCAGTTGTTCTTTCATGTAATAAAAATCACTTGCGTCGTCTGCACAGTTCAAAGTTATCGAGAACAAAGTGATAATTGGCCAGAGAAAACAAAGTACATAAATGTCAGATGTCATAGTGGGTATGTTTGGTGAAAGTTCAATC
The DNA here is from genome assembly GCA_949752815.1 of Conops quadrifasciatus. Taxonomy (NCBI): domain Eukaryota; kingdom Metazoa; phylum Arthropoda; class Insecta; order Diptera; family Conopidae; genus Conops; species Conops quadrifasciatus. Next base: position 9,301,911 of record OX457078.1, on the reverse strand, counting down.
CAAAACAATTAACATGGAATCTCCCTCTACTGCATGCGCATTTTCTTGGAAGGTCTGGTAAGATCAGCCAAAATTAATCGGAATTCTGTAACAATTTCCGGGAATTCAGTACCAGCGTTTCTGTATGGGAACACTGAGTATTTATCGGAGATAATAGCTGCGTTCCTTTTACCTAATCTAATCCGGATTTGAAAAAGAAACGGCAAGATAAAACACATTCAGGTGTCAGCACTAACCCCACCAAAAAAAAAGGATCAGCTGTTTGACATCGAGTCAAACAGCTGATTTGAGTCACGTACACCAAAATTTGGAAGACGAAATGACTAACTGTAAGAAATTTAATCACGTACACCAAAATTTGGAAGATGAAATGGCTAAAATGTAGGAATTCGCCTTTCAATGCCTTCTAAAATTTTTGCATCAGCGCCATCTAAGCGTCAAATCCAGACAAGCACCTTTGGATTAGAATTTCTAATCGTTTCTAATCGTAATCGGAAGTAGGATTAGAAATTTGTATGCAAATGCGGATTAGATTAGGTAAAAGGAACGCAGCTAATGAGATGCAAAGCTCTATTTCATGCGCACTTTTTTGATGGTGTTAGTAAAATCGTCACAAATTATGCTGAATTTTGTTTGGCTAATAAAAATATATTTATGAATAATATTTTATTCTTGTGCAAGAGAGAATTGAAGTAAAAGCGTTTATTATATACTGGCCGGCAAAATTGGCAGCTATTAACAGCATTAAAAACACTTCACGAAGGTTTCCCTTCACAAAAAGTGTTCCCTTCACAAACTTATGAATTAAATAAAACAGGCTTATTTTTATTTAACGAGAACAAACATGAGAAAAAATTCTATAAAAAATTTAAAAAAAAGTTTGATAAATGAATCACCACAATCTAGGAAAAATCTAGCCAAAAAAACAATCTGGGGAAAAGTTTGCTCTCAGTCGAAAATTTGCGTGTGTTTATTAAAAAGTAATGGCGAAGTCGTTTGGTTTTTTGAAACTTGAGAATTTTTTATCAACATTAGATGTCCAAGAATATTTGTGGCAAATTTTAGGTTTATAAGTGATGGTGAGGTACCAAAAAAAGTCTCGGACATAATTTGCTAACAGACAGACAACTGACTGAGGGATATATATGATATGAGATTCTCGAAATGTCGGCTAATGTCTGATTATGATCTATTGTGAATACCAAATTTACTTCAACTGAACAAGCCCCACCATTAGGTTATTTTCAAGACAACATTTTTCATCCATTTCGTTTTGTGGTCGACTATTCTGAGAAGAATCGGAGATTTTCTATATTTATAAAATATATAAAAAATTCAGTTTTTGTTAAACACGTTAGGGATAAATATTTCGCGTCTCCGGAAAACATAAAACAAAGTCGAATCTGAACAATTTATAGTTTATAGATTGAAAATATTTTCATTTAGGATATCAAAGAGAGCTCTCATTTTTCACCAGCATCTTGCATTCCCTTCCCTTTTTTTAAGAAAATAGAATTTTTAGGATTTCTCGCTTTTGGCAAAGACAACTTTGCATTTATTTCATTTCATTTTACTAATATTTTTCCTTATTTTTCTTTGAGAAAACTTTCCTATTTGTAAATGCATCTGAAAAATTTATAACGCTACGGACTATCTATTGTGCGGATCATCGCTGTGCAAAACCACGATTTGTGTGTGTAAATTTTAATTTTTTAACTTGTAAAAAACGATGAACATTCAGAATATTCAAAATGTTAACGACTGTGTGCCTCTGTACTTGCCGCACAGCTTGTACCTCAAGCCTGTGGCCAGGATGAATATATCTGTGTCGTTGCCCAGTAGTAAAGTGGGCAAATCAATTTCCAATCTGGATATTATGGACAAGCTGAGTTCAGCTCTGAAGCCAGACAAATTCCTCGTTCTCAAGGTAATTTAAAGTTTTGTAATTTTGTAAGGAATGCTTAAAAAATCTTCTGAATCTATGTGCAGGTGTCGAAAAGCACCCTCGACTTCATACGTTTCGAGGCGGAGCTGGATGATCGTTCCAAGCTACGCAGCGCTTTGGGGCGAATTGATGGAATTTCACTCAAGATCACGGGATTTGGTGAAAGCTTCAAAGTGCGCGCCAGCGAACCGAAAGACGAGTTTCCCACGCGCCACGATTGGGATTCGTTTTTTCGCGATGCCAGCAATATGGACGAGATGAAAGCGGGCGAAAGGCCTGACACCATTTATTTCACGCACTTGCCCATAAAATGGTTTTGTCCGCGCCACATGGAAAATGAAGAAAATGTGAAGCCCAGCGAGAGTATCTTTCGGCGCATATTCGAGAAGTTTGGCAGGGTTCGCAATTTGGATATTCCGATTTGTGATCCGTACCGTAAGAAAATGAACTCGGACATAAATGGAATGAAAACGTTTAGTTTCGAGCAAAATGTTCTCTTCGAAGCGTAAGTAAAGGCTAATCTACTAAAGTAATCTCAACTTTATCTTCAGTCTGTATAACGGTTGCACCATCTTTTATGTCGGTATGTAAAGATTGAACAACTTTTATCAAGCACTAGAGCATACATGTTTTTAATTCACAACGTCAATTCAGTACAATTTTAACCCTAACTAAGCGCTTAATAGTGATGGTCGAAAAAGTGACGCTGCAAAAAAGGCATATTTTGCTTTGTCCAATAAATAGAATGGCCACTTGATTGTGGCCAAATAAATTGTAAAGGACCAAGTTAAAGAAAAATACCTCATATATGGAAATCGGTTGTTTCTTTTTTTAAGTAATTTAATATTCACATACCGACATAAAAGATGGCACTCCCTGTAGTAACCAGAAACACATTAATCATCTCTCTTTCACTTCGATCCTCTTTGCCTAATCCCTTTAGCTACGTTCAATTCGAAGAATATGTTGGCTTTGTTCGTGCCATGGATGAATTTCGTGGCATGAAACTGGTGCGCAAATTTGTGGATAAGACGCAGGCGATCAACATTCATGTGAAGTTCGACAAGACCAAGCATTTGAGTGATGCACAAATTCAACGGCGGGAACGTGTGCGCAAACGTCTGATCAGCAAAGTACAAAGCGAAGTGGAGGAAAGCGAGCGCCAGAAGAAATTGGAACTGGAGCGTTTGGAGAAAGAAAGGTTTGATCAAATCAGCCGTAAGATACAGTCTACGTGCGCTATATATGTATATATATATTACTCTGTTAAAACATTTTACAGACAACAAGAAGATTTTTTAGTGCAATAAAAAATTTTCTTGTTATTGAGTGAATTATAGTTCTTCTTACGTCTGTAGGTAGAGTTAGCCAACATGGCTCAGTCCAATACATTTTTACACCTTTTTAAAATGCTAAGCTTATTTAAAATCCAAATAAATCCCAAAAGCAATTGAAGAGTAAGCGGAATATTGCAGGAAAAATGAAGAGCTTTTAAAATTAGCCGAGTTAGAGCGTCAGCGCGAACGCGAGGAGCGCCGTAAGGAGAAGCATTTGAAGAAAATTCAGGAACGCGGTCAAGTTGAAATCTCGCAGAAAATACGCATTGAAGAACGCAAGCTAATGATCGCTCAACGCAAATTGGAGAGCATACGAATTCTAGAGGAGCTTTTCGATCGAATTAAGGTACACGACACTGTGGCGAATGTACCTTATTAGAGATTAGAAATGCTTACACATCTTGTGCCCGATTTATTTTCAGTTGAAACATGTGCAGAAGGATGCCAGCAAAAAGAAATCAGAAAGAAATTCTCAAATAATGCTCAATAACAACAACAAAGCCGATCTGCGCGACCGTCTCGTTGATAAATACAAATCGGCCACGGAAAAGCTGCTGCTCGAGCAGAAGAGAAAGGTAGAGGATATCAAGAGTAAAACTCCGTTATTAGGTCTTCTCAAAATGAAGAAATCGAAAAATAGTCCGAAGGACGACGACGCTTCAGATAGCGATGAAGTCGCCACAGGCGATATTAAAAGAAACAGAAGAAATTCAAATTCCACAAATGCGGCCCCGAATGCTATTGGGCATAGTGCGGATGCCGCAATGAGTGCTGCTCCGGGCATCGGTGCCGACGCGATTCCCTTCAATCCATTTAAGGCAGCCGTTGCTGCTGCTGCAGCGGCTGCCGGAGGAGCCGGACCGGCCCAGTTGGCAACGCCATACGCGGCTGACATGACATCTGAATGGATGAAATCGCTATCCATGTTTCCTTATATGCCGCAAGTGTTCCCCGGCGTGCCTCTGTTTCGGCCGAGCTTTGCACCCACACACATGCCGACCTATCGTGGTTATGTGCCGAGAGCGCGTGGTCGGGGTAGAGGTGGCCGAGGTAGAGGCAGATCTGCTTACGATGGGTCAGCCTCATATTATAACAACCATAAGCACTATAATTATGAAGATGATGGTTACGAAGGGGACGACTCCTATTATCACAGATCATCTTACTCACGATCTAATCGTTCACGGTGAGTAAGAGTTCACCTTCTTCTGGTATTTATGGTTTATTTTTTACCCTTAAAAGCTTCAAAAGTGTGTACTTTATAAATACAAAAAAAACACGTACGAATTGATAACATTTATTCAATTGTGATCTGTTGAAAACGAAGCAAATATTTTACCGCCATATTCTTTTTTGATACTATTCATATTTGTCTTTTCTGCCTCATGCCATTACAGATTGCGTTCATGGTCTCGATCACGCTCCAGAACACGTTCTCATTCCCGCTCGCGCAATCGTCACTGTTCAAAGCGATCCAAGTCGCGTTCGCGATCTCGTTCCCGTTCTCGTTCGCGCCAAAGGCATGTTAGATCTCGATCAGGTCGTTCGCGATCTCGATCTTGGTCACGTTCACGCAGTCGCAGCCGTACTCGCAGCCGTGGTCGCTCCAAATCGAAAGAGCATCGCAGCAACACTGCAGCGGACACGCGTTCCGACAAAAGATCGAAATCACGTCGGCGCTCCCGCTCTCGCTCCAAATCAACGTCACCTTCGCGAGGCAGCAAGAAATTAGTTTCCACCAGACGCTCTTACTCATCGTCGCATGGGTCCAGCCGATCTCGATCTCGTTCGGCCACGTCACGAGCGCACACATCCAAACGAACCTGGTCGCGAAAGGGCTCGGAGCGATCGTCACGGCGCAGAAGTGTGCCGCGGGTGGTTATAGAAGCAGACAAACTAGTACGCTCGGCGGAGGAGATAAAGCGAACTATTGAGATGGATACGCAGTTGCGCATGCGCGAGGAAGAGCGGGAGATTAAGGAGAACTTCCGCCGCCGCAAAACGGGCGTGAATGTTGCTGCAATTATTACCAATAAGGACCGGGATATGGATGCGAATAATCCTAATGCCGAACTAGAATTAAACAACGATGACCGAGTGGAGGAATCGGGCAGGAATTCCGCGGAAAGGATGGAAACCAACGAGGATGAAGGGGTTTGAGTTTGAACCCTTTTTTGGGAACATAGTTTAGTGGAATATTTAATTCTATTTAATACACACACACACACACACACATGGACAAAAGAACCGTATTTTAAAAAATATTTTAATTATGAGATTTTCAATAAACGATGTGATTTGCATTGTTTATTACCTTGGTCCTAAAAAGGACCCGAACTCGGACTCGAACCCGCTTGACGTCGTTTTTAATGCTTGTTGTTTTTCGTCATAAATCATTAGAATTCATCATGGCTTCTGAATAATTTTAAATTGATGAATCATTCGAATTTATCATAGCTTCTCTCTCTCTCTCGGTTGCTTACATGAGTTAATAGCGAGCAAGTGAACTCAGAAGAAGTATAGGAAGTGTGTTGTGAAATTATTCGATCGATTCGTTCTTTTATCGATCGATTGAGAAACGAAAAAAGGATGGTGGAATCGATAATCACTTCGTTCGTTTATTGAAAATCTCACAATAATCGTTCAAGAAAACTGTTCGCGGAAAACCTAAGAGTTTATATATTTTACCGATTATCGATTGTACAATAGAAAAAGGTAAAATAAATATATTTTATCTATATCAACAAAAGGCAATATATATGTATACTAAGTAAAAATTCAAAACAGCGAATTTTTGCGAAAAACGTTTTTTCTTTCTTTCTTCCTTCCTGCCATCGACTTGCTTCTTACAACACAGAAACAAATAAAATGTCACCTGCTGGCTGGTCTTGATTTTGTTATGAAGTAAGATACTTTTAAATATTCACAATATGGGTTATTTAGAAACTAAACTTGAATTAAAAATAATCCTTACTCTTTTAAAATTAGCATGATGCCGTTAATGGTTTTTAGTTTATAGTATAATATTTTAGAGTTTGCATACGCTTTGTTTTTTGCCGTCTTATCGAACTAGAAACGTCTGTTGTTGCGGCCACGATGACGGTTGCCGCCGCCACCACCACCACCCGCTCCGGCGGCATTCCTCCGATTGTTACCGCCCCGGTTTCCGCCAGCATTACTCCGATTACCCGCAAATCCGCCGCTGTTTGTATTGTTCATGTTCATACTGTTGTTTTGAGCAGCTGGTCCACCCTGGTGGAACATCATACTATTGTCCATGTCACCGCCAAAGCTATTGCAATCGTTGAAGTTGGCGTTACTACCTCCTCCTCCCCCGAAAGATGGACCCGGACTTTGATCGTGAAAAGCACCATTATTTCCATTATAACCATTTTGGTTTGGTCCGGATGCAATTTGTCTGATCGCAGATCCCGGTACGTTGTTGCCCGACCAGGGATTTTGGAAACTTCCAGGGCTGTTTTGGTTGGCCGGAAAACTGGCCCAAGGACTGGGCCGATTCTGCATTGGCTGCAAGGTTTGGCGGAAATCGGAATCCTGTGGAGGAATGGGCGATCCTCGCCTCGACTGAGTTTCGTCCAACGAATCCGTTTTCTGCATTTTCATTGCCAGGAGACATGGCATAAACGGTTTTTTCAAGCTCAACAACTCTCGCGCAAACACCGGTTGCGGATGGTGCTGGCGCGGTTCGAAACGGGATTTCTTGAGACTTGGTGAGCGCTCTCTACTCTCACGCCCTTCTATGGTGGGCGAACGGGATCGCGAACGCTCTCGGGTTGGTACAACGTCACGCAGTTCATCCAATTTACCGGCGTCGATGTATTTGTTGAGATAATCAGGGCCCTGACGCACGGCGATCATTAGACGAGAATCCGGATGGACGCGTATAAAGCGTCCATAAACCAGGATGCCGACAATGGCTTGCGGATCCATTGTGGTGAGCGAACCGCTAGCAAGCATCGACTCTATACAGTTTTCGCTTATTTGCATATGAGGCACGCCGGAATCCTTTACGTCGCGATTTATAGGTAACGAATCCTCTTGCATTCCTCCGATGCTCTCATCTGGACGACGAGCTCCACTCCACTGAGCTTGGAAGTTACGTGGAATTGGTTTGCTATAAGGGACTTTTTTATCTTTATCGGATACTTTTGTAGGATCCAGATCAAGGCCAGGAATAAAGCCTTTGTCGGCAGTAAGACTTTCGGTGAATTCGACTTTATCTTCGGGTCCCATTCCAGGAATGACAGCATCATCTAAAATTAGGAGCAAATGAAAGAGCGGGCTCTTTTTAGGTGGTTCTTCGAACGTACCATATTCACAATCGTCCAGGGCGGCCAAGCTAGCGGGCAAGGTATTAAGATTATATTTATCACGCATCAAATCTCCCGGTCGGTTTCTGGTCCAGAACTTAATCGTATGGTCATTAGAACCGGAACAGAGTATATGTCCCAGCGGATGCCAGGCTAATGTCCAGACGATGCTGTCATGGGCGGTTTCAATACCACCGATTTCCTTATCGGTGCTGCAATGAATAAAAATGCACACAATTACAATGAAAATTAGGACTCACAAATGCTTACCCAACATTCCAGAAGAGTATCGAACCGTCCGAACCACCCGAACAGAAGAGACCTTCGTGCACTGGATGCCACGACACGGAACTGGCTTCTTTTTTGTGACCACGGAACACTTGCACTTCGTCGCGTAGATTTCGCAAATCGAATAACTTTAATAAATGATCACGTGATGCAGTGACCAACCAGTTGCCATTATCATTCCAACGTAGGTCCATGACGGTGGATTTGTGGGCATGTCTGTAAGAAAAGGGTATGAGAAGTTTGTACATGATTGCGTTGATCTGGAAGAGTTTACGCACAGCGTAGCCAGAGCGCTGCCGCTCTTCGGATCCCATAATTTAATTGGCTGCTGATTGTCTTTACTTCCGGACACAATTAGACCCTTTTGCGGATGCCAGTGCACACATTTGACATCGGCACCGTGACCTGAAACAGTTGTTTATTTGGTGTTTTAAGAATTTTTCCATTTACGGGGTAAGGATATATATGTACGTATTAGAGGGCTGCGTGAGACGTCTCGAAAGATTTGAAACTGACATAGCAACATTTTTGCATTGATGCATTGCTTCTATTTGATTTCGAATTTTCGACTACCCCTGAAACGTTTAAGATGTCTTGAACGAGCCTTGGAGTCTTGTACTCATGCAGGCCTCTAATACGTGTGTATGTAAGGATAAGGATGTTTTTGGAACGATGATGTGTGTTTTTATATATTTTGAGAGCATTTTATCAGTTTAAATTTAACTAGGAATAGAAATTCGTCCAAAAAATATCTTTATTTAACTTTCAAGCAAACAAATATGAATTAAGAAATGTGTTAAGCTAACTTCATGAGCATGTAATCTGCGTAAAGGCTGCGTTTTTTATATAATCTGCATTTGAAGGAATACATTTTGTTTGTTGTCATTACTTTTAGCTCAACAGTCAGCCAACAAAAAAGTATGCTTTCCTCTTCGAAACAAAAACAAAAAATCGTACCTATGTTTATATATGTATTTACATACATTGTACGCAAGCGAATGTTGTTAGTATGTTGCAATTTCGATAGAAGGAATCTTATACAGGTCGCTTTTGCACACCAAAAGAAATAATTTGTTGCCACAAAATGTGTTTTAAAGGACAAGAACAACAACAACATTACCTCCAAGAGCTTACACAAAAATGTATACAATAATTTCGAGTACATACATCAATTTAAATGCTGCCCCTTTCGTAAAAAAACATTGTTGGAAAATACCCCCCGCGACAACAACAATAATAACATGAAATGTTTCACATGGTGCACAAACGCTCCAACAAATAATGTTGCAATGTCGAAAAAACTAAAGTAATTAGAGTTTTCAAATTTTGAAATAAAGCGGTTTTGCGGAATTTGCAGTTAGCTTATAGAATAAATATATTTGTGTGTGTGTGTGTGTGTAGTATATAAAAAATATCATTATTACATACCTCTTAACACTCGCTCCTCTTGACAACGCAGAAAATCCCAAACTCGCAATGTGCCGTCGTCACTGCAGCTCACAAATTTACTATCCGTCGGGCTAAAACTGTATTTTATTTGTTTTATATTCGTTTTTTATTTGTTTTGTCAATTGTGCCCAAGAGTACAAAAATGCGTACAAATGCGGAGAAAAGAGAAAAAAGATGGAATAAACAAAAGAACGAAAAGCTTGGAAAACTAAAGTTGATTCATACTTTAACACCTACGCATATACATACACTAAATAGGATTATTTCTTTGTGTTTTTTAGAGTTGAGAACAAACTAATTTAGAAGGGATTTTTCTTTATTATCACATTTTAGCACTGTTGTATTTTATAGAGCAACAAAGCTTCTATATAAAAGCGCGGTTAAGACTACGCGCGAAGGACTCTACGCACTCTATGAGCGCGCTGCACTAATCTACAATATGTCTCAAGCGTTTTTGTTTTCTTTCTTCCCTTCTTTCTTTCTTTATTCTAACAAAACCTATCTGACTATGTATTTCCATGGATATTGAAAAAAAAATCTCGAAATAAAAATACGTTTGCCTTTTTTGCATAAAATATTTGTTTTATTACATCCAGCTCTGATTTGCGAAAAGAAGAAAAAGCACTTCGGTCAGAATTTTTGGAAATATTTCATTTATATTTATTTAAACATTTAGCGTACATGAGAAGTTATGTATATGAGTTACAACACTTTGCTGTACGAAGGAGCAAGGAAGAGGAGAAGCCGCCTACTTGCAATGCTGTCAATGTCATCACTCTGCGCTGTTTGCGAATAGAATTAAAACACCTTGAAATTGCAACGGAATGATTTTTTTGCCCCTTCCCCTCTCCCTTAAATTTGGATGCAGTAACTCGCTCGAACATCATTCAAATTAAAGAATCTTTGCAGTCTTTTTGACCTTTATTGTAACTTTTCTTAGATCACAGATAAAATCGTACAATTGTTTAAAATAAGCATTGTATTTCTTATAAAAGTTTATAGAAGTTGTAAAACTATTTGAGTTAATATTGAGTGGTCGTCGTTGTGCTCTGAATTCTCTTTTATTTCAATTTTATTTGTAATCAAAATGAGAAAAAATGCACAACTTAGCGAACAACAACAACAACACTACACAACAATAGCTGAGCAAAATTCTTATTTGTATATTTATTTCTTAATTTCTCTTTCTATTTTTCAAATAAACTTCACGTATAAAATATACCATCAAAAGAATAGTAAATAAGTAGAAAAATTTGTATGAAAATTTTATTTTTATGCTATACCTTATGCCCCTAATTGGCTCCTTGTGCGCTTGAAACATTTTCACATTGTTCATGTTCGACTGCCAATATTTCACGTAGCCCGAGTGATCGCCCGTTACCATCCAGCTGTCATTGTGTGACCAAACCATTGTGCGAACCGAGACATCATGAGCCTGTGCCAAGAAGGATGAAACGGAGTTAGTACAATACTCGCAGTTATTTTCTTTGGACTCTGATAACTTTTAAGAAACTTATAATTACGTAAATTATAAACATAATTGGTACCTGTAAAATAGTCTCAAAGTTGAATGTCAAGCCATTCCACAGTGTGAATTCACCGGAACTTGCTCCGGTTACTAAACGTCTTCCCTCCGGTGTCCAAGCTAAAGTGAAGATGGGACAACGCATTTTGTTTGTGGCCGTTTTAACGAAACGAGTGGTAACGGCATTTGATGGATTGTCCAAGTAGCTCGGTGGAGGCAACAATTCAGGTATAAATATATTTTCCGGCTGAAGGGCATGGCGATCGCGATAGTCGCGCTGCCATAGGCGCGTCTGCATTAAAAAAAATTAGTAAGCTTAGAAAAATTCAACACTTTTTGATATATGTAATTAACTAACTTACCTCCAGAGCTTTAACAATTGAGGCATTATAATCTACAGTTTTACGCATGACGCTTTTCCTCAGTCGTTTACCGTCAAAATCATCTTGTGTCATTCCGAAGGGACGTTGAAAACCGCCCGACGAGAAGGGCTTGAAAAAAGGGTGACCTGGCTTACCAGCTCCGGAGTGATGCTGAAAGTAGTGCCCACGATGATGATTATTGTATGATGATCCACTACCAGAAGGCGGCGGAAAGGCGTTGACATTTGTGGCTAAAGCAGATGGAGCAGTCAGCTGCGGAGGCGGCTGAGAAGTATCCAAATGTGGCGGTGGTTGTTGGAACTCCATGTTGGCCTTGAGAATGGGTTTAAGAATTATATCTATTGCTTGGAAACTATGTAAAAAATGAAGACGTAGACATCAGAAATATTCTCGGTTGATTTTTACAAATTCTATAACGCGTGGCCCGTGGTGTACAGGCCCTGGCCGAAATATTGCTGTATGTATTTGCAAGTCGTATAATTAAAAAATAAACAACTATTTCACTATTTTATAGACATTTTCCTTTATGTAAAATCTAATTTTCGCGGCGATATTTAGACAATTTTACAAGCACAAAATCGGAAAATGTGTCTGCGAAAATTCCCTTTCAGGTTTTTGTATAAATGGCAACCGAAGTTGGCTACGATATAAGTGTTTACGTAGCTTGGGTTACACGCCATGAACGCTTGAAAATGGCGCCTTATTATATATACAAAGTAGTTTTGTTACAAAGTACTTTTTACAAAATGTATTTTATTCCTTTTTAGAATGATAACATTATAACGATTAAAATAATAAAGTAATAATTTAATAATACTTTAATTGCTTTAACATAATAAAGTAATAATTATTTAAGCCTACTTATTATAAATATAAATCTACATCTTCGTATACAAGATTGTATGGGAATATAAATAATCAGACCTGTCGATTATTTGCATATTTATGCATAATGAACTGTTTTTTATATTATAATATATTATAGATTTTTAAAGCTTAGTTAAATTTAGTAATTAAGTAATTACTTACTTGTAATTTTAGTAATGAAGTAATTAATTAAAGTAATTAAAACGAAAAATTAAAAAATATTACAAGTATGAAATTTATTTTACATTTGAATTATTACCGGTATAATCAGAATTGATTAGTTATATTTTTGATTTTTCTAAATCTGTAAAATCTAACCTAATGAACACATTACTGTCCAAATAAAAATATCTCGTTATTATCTGGGATTTTTTATAGCCAAAGGAATTTAATTAAAATTTTTGAATTGTGTAAATAAATAACATTCTTAGCGGAAGGTTTGTTGATCCTGATAAAAGATCAAATAATTACTATCTTAAATGCAAGTGTTGATTTGAATTCGTGGTCTATTCTTTATGCATTACTTATGCGTGATCAATAATTAAAAAGCGACGCGTTGAATGGAAAAAAGTAATAAACCCGTAAAAGATAAGATCGTATTTAAACAAGTTGTCAAAGATGTGTTTCTAATAAATTAAACGAGTTTATATGTATGTGGATGGAGTAAATCTATACTTGTTCTCTAATGGAAAATTTCTCTTTAATCTTTCACGAGCTCTCTTTTTATCTCTCATCGATTGCTCCCTGGCTCTTACAATCTACATTTTCTAAAGACGGACTTGTGTTCAAGTGTTGTGTATTAACTTAATGTTCCTTTTTAGTTCGATTTAACTAGCTACTGCCTAACTACGAAATATGAGACACTTTACTACACTTTTTCTAAGTAAATACGACACATTTTGTATGTAAACACTGAACCTTTTCTATGTAAATACTACACTTGAAAATAACAAATCTTTTATGTGAGTTTGGCGACGACGTCAGCTATTTCTCTCTCAAATCTTTTTCACCTTGCCGTACCAACTCTTGCTTTTACCTCGCTTGTCCAAACAATGTGGTGAAAAAGCGTGTGCGAATTTGGTCGCCTATAAAAACCAAATGCTGCTGTAGACTGAACTTTAGTTGATCGTTGCCAGCACGGACTAGCTGGATGCCGAGGATCGTGAAAACGGATAGAAAAGTAGCGGTTATTAAAAGAGGAGTTATTAACGAGAGGAAGCAAAAAGGTGAAATTCAGAGAGAGTGAGAGAGATCAGAGAGTTATTAATTTTTAACGGCTGGGAAAGGTGTTGTAACTCTTCGATAAACCATAATAATTTTATACGATATGACAAAAACATAATAAAATTTTTTAATATAATAGCAAGAAAGTGATAATAAGCTGCAAATATTGCTCGTAAATACGCCTTTGCAAGTGTTTGTAGTTTATTGATTATCCGTTAATCCAAATTAATTTTGTGGAAAGGCGTAGTAATTAAAAAAACACAAAGGTTGTAAAGATAGTAAGTTTGCTGTGCCGTATTTTGTTGGATAACAGATCTGTCATCATCATCTTCATCGCTATTATTAAACATCATTAGCTCCAGCATATTATAGACGACAATGCAGACTGTAATAAAGTAAGTTTTTTTAAAATAGACAAATTTTTTAATGGAAGAATGAACCATGTACAAGCGTGTATGTGTTTATTGTATAATTGTATATATACAATAGATTTTTAATAAATTTTCTTTAATGCACAATATTCCGAAAATGCACGCAAACCTATAGATACAAACATACAATACATATGTACATATTTGTTTATAGGTATTTTTTAAAGTCTTATTGTTAATATCGTATTTTTAGAAAGGAGTTCAAGGTTTATTTATGCAAAACTTATTCCAATACAAAGATTTTAGAAATAATATAAACACATTGCGAATATTTGTTAATGTTCGGTAAGTTTTCCGACATGGTTGGATGATAATGGGTCTTGGAAAGGGTTGCCAACCGTCCTAGATTGTCCAGGCATTGACATTGCTGTCCAGAATCCAGATTGAAATTAAAAATGTCCCGTAATTTCGAAGAGAGCTATCGACCAATATCATCAGCTACACTTAAAATTAGTTCCTTTTGCTGCACATGACCTAAGGTACACTCTTTGAACTTAGTCAAACGTCTCCCTTTTACCGCTATGTATTGTACTATCGTAGATCTACTATCGTAGCTGCGAGATATGTTAACTAGATCGTACTTAGTACTATCTCAAACCAACCAATACTATATGTACACGTCAGTTTGCTGCTACAGAACAGACTGTATTATTATTTTAGGACCTATTTTTTACATAAAAAATTTTTTCTCGCAATACTTGATATGTTATGTTAAGTGGTTCCACATCCATTGTGTACGAGTATTTAGTTCTGTGCAATATGTCCAGGAATTATCTCAGAACAAGTTGGCAACCCTAGTTTTGAAAAGAAGACGGTTAAAATATGGTTAAAAAGAGTTTTTTTTTTGGTAGTAATTTTGGAATCCATTTTAAAAAAATTATTGTACGTTTACAATAAATTGTACAATTTGTAAGGGCAAACATTTTTTAAATTATTAATATTCTGGAAGAATAAATTATATTGTATACAGAAGAAAATAAAGACGAAAGGTGTGGCGCACTTCAAACTCAAATTGCGCTAAAACTGCTGAAAGTGTTTGAGACATTTTCTATCATATGTGAGAATAGATAAACTTATAAAATAAGTTCGTTTTTAACATAAACAAAAGAATAAAAACAAATAAGAGTGTTAACGAATAGTTCGGTCTGGTCGAAGCTCATGCACCCTACACTAACGTGCTGCCGTCGTAAGTTGAGTTTTGATTGTACGAGTATGTACAGGTACCTAAATTTTTTCGAAAATGTTGTTTATTATTGAAACAACATTCGGGCGGACAGAGCTAATCGACTTGCAATTTTTTTGATTGATCAATCTGTTAAATTCTTTTTATTTTCTGTATAAAATCTTTCAACTTCTCTCTCACATTCTCTCAGGCGAGATTTGGAGAGGTTTCTACAGAAAAACAAAAACAATTTGACAGATTGATCCATAAAAAAATTGCAATTTTATACGGTGAAAAATTGAAATGTAATAGGACACTTAGGCAAAAAATACATAAACTCGTATGTATACTTTTCTAATCTATTTTCTAATACTTTTCAGTTGCCTTTTAATGCGCTACAAAGGGAAGAACAAAGAAAATATTTACACTCTTTTCTCTTCGAGTGTAGGGTGCAAAAAAAAATTCTGTTTGTGAAATTTTGCAGCATTTCTGTCGTGAATTTTCGCCATAGCAAACTACAGACTCATCACTTAGGCATTAATTATCATTAATTACACAGTTTTTACTTTGCTGTCAAGTGTCAGATTATAATTTTGACATTTGTGAAAATATTATCTAGCGTTAAACAGCTTCTCTACTTCTTCTTTTTGTACAACATTATCAAAAATAATTCCGTTAATAACTTTCTAATACGAGTATAATACTGGCATCTAACGTACTTGAAACACTTGAAAAAATTTGCTTGCTTGATTGCCGAAAGAAAGCTTTATCGTCATAACTTGATTTATATACTATATACAAATATACACAAATATGAATGTACAATAATACTACAATACATAGCCACATACTCGTACATACATTCCCAATAAACCAATAAACCTCTACTGGTTTTTTGGTTATTTTTTATCGGCCGGTTGACCGATATTCATTTATTTCGCGTTCATTCAGTGTTAGCAATTCAGTGTTAGTTCTCAAGTTATGCTAATTTCTCGGCTTTTTTCCTTGTTTTGGTTATTGTTTTACTTTGTTTTTTAAACGAGATACTAATCAATTAACCTTAAAGTTAATGAAAGAGAATTTAAAGCAACAAAAAAAATCGTCAAGTATTTCGGAGTTTCTTGTAAAACTTCACTTGAAAAAAATTTTCGTGGTCAATGACTGTCACTGACCGAATGAGTGTCTAGAGGATTTCAGCAGTTTCGAAAGTTGTTCAGTTTGTCTCTGTTGCTGTTGTTGTTGTTGCTGGTAGGTATATCAAATAATAGTATGTATTTCAAAAACGTCATATCGTTTGGCAGGCCGGCAGGCAGGCAGACAGTACTGGCCAAATTTGCTGTTATCCAAAAACCTGTTTTCGTTTGGGCTTAAAAATGTATACATCTTTTTCTTTGTTCTATTGTTGCTTTTTGAAATCTGACCGTTGGTCGTTGGTAAATATTTTTTATTACAATAAGTTTTGTAGTAGCTTTAAATCGATCTATATATCGTATGTACATATGTACATCCTTTTTATCACTTAATTTTAATTTTAAAAAGAAAGCATTTATAAGCTGCCTTTGATGCTAAATAATGTTAATATGTTAGTCCTTATTGGATATATGTTTATTTTTTTGTTTATTGATTTTACTATATTTTTACACACTTGATATTGTAAAAAAGTACATACAATATATAAAATAATTTACAATAAACTAATTAAATAAATTAAAATGAATATGGTTAAAGGAAGTAAAATAATGAGCTACTAAAGTAAAAATAATCACTACAATTAAATATAAAAGTTAACTAGTTTTGGGTATTATTAAATTACATATTTGTAAATAGCTTTCAAAATCGCAGAGATCTATTGAACAAATTAAACGATTGTTTGTACTAGTATTACGTAAATGGTAGTATTATTGAGTGTAAGAGTGTAAGTGCATAAAGAATATACATATACATTATAAACAATTGTATTATTTTTATTATTTAAAGTTTTATTAGATATTATTGAATATACGTTTAAACATCACGTTCATTTTTATTATAATCGACAATAAATTTCTGAATTTATCTACGTACTAACTAACTTATCTATACACGTACATACATTCATTGAGATTACATTTTGGCACATTTTTACTTTTAGTCGTATATAATATAATGTAGAGAATTATTGATTTAGTCAATAGTAAATAGATAAATCAGAAATTGATAAAGAAAATTATTTACAAATACGTGAGCGTTTAATGATAGTTTTGATATACGATAAGTTTATACACTACGGAACATGCAGAAAGTTTTTCTTTTGTTCTAATTCTTCGGAATCCGAACAAAATTCCGCGAAAAAGTTTTTCATAAAATTAAATGACAGTTAAAGAGCTCTTATCTTCTTTTCTCTGTTTTAATAACGGAACTTGTAAGTATAACTACAAGAAATTTGAAAAAAAAAACAACAATATTACATGATATATCCGCAATGTTTTTGTTTTTTTGTTCTTGAAAATTTTCAATGTTATTTTTTTATAAATAATAACCATCAAAAGCTAAGTAACTGCGAGGAGAACACGTACGAAATTTTCGAAAATTCAAAATCAGAATTCTCGTAGCTCGTATTGTAGTTACGATGACCTCAAGTGTTGTGTGTTGAATTGTAAAGATGATTTTATGAAGGCTTTACCATTACATTGAATTTTTTTTTTAAAGAAATTAAAAATTTTTCACAATATGTTAATAATAATAAAAGCAATAATAATACGAGTAACAATACGAATATTGAAAACTTGTTTCATACAAAAATTGTATGGTTACTTCAACAAGAAGTGTCATCAGCGACGTCAGTACGGCGTTGTGAATCATGGTCTTGTGGTTTCAATTCTTGTGTCAACTTCAGCTTATAGCCAAGTTATTTATGCAAAATGCGGTGCAAGCGCTGGGGCTTGGGATATGTCAAATTTTCTATGATGGGCAAGTCAGGGTGCGCACACTTTTCACCTGACCTGACCGGACGAAGACGAGTCGAAGTCTTTACTATGTTTCACTAACTTGTCCGAGACGCTCAACATTTCTTAATGACTAAATTCACTTTAGCTGTGCGAGAGGGCGCCACTCTACGATAACCAAAAGCGTTTACGAACTGTGTTCGCGATATTTTCGGCGGGTGTGTGTATTGATCCATATTTAAAAGTCTGGGTTTTACTTGACAAATGACAGCTGAATGGAGACAGCTCAAAGTTGTCTCTTCTTTTTGTCATACTTTATTATATATATATATGTATATATATATATGTATATGTATACTTATATGTATATGTATATGTATATGTATGTATGTATACTTTATATATATATAGTTTATAAAAGACAAATAGTTTATAAAAGATTATAAAATATAGTTTATAGTATATTATAAATAGTTTATAAATGCCAGCCGACGTAAAAAACGAGAAATCTGTTTTTTGGTAAATATTCAGAATTGCCAATTATTCAGAATATACATACATATGTATATTATATATTGGCAATAATAGAATATGTTATATTTTGGCAATTATATATTGGCAATAATAGAATATGTACGATTATTTATACGACAAAATGTGAGACACAATGTATTCCAGCTGACACTGAAGTCAGTGAATTCATTCTATCAAACGCAAGCTATTGAAACATCAAAAGTGTCATTGAAACATTAAAACGTATTCACTGAAGCTAAAGACTGATCAAATAGTAGGTATATGCTCTTTTGTTTATATACTTTTATATGTACTCGTACATATGTCATTTCACAGCTTTGAAAAGGCTAAGCTATAACTTATAATGTCATATACGACGTACGTTGATCGTCGAACAAATCACCAAACGCATTGCGAATACCAAATTCGAAATAAAAAGTCAGATAAATGAATGTGGCATGTGGATTTAAGAACGCAAGCCGGAGTCAATAAAGAGTTTAACGTAGTTTAAAGAAACTACATTACTTGGGGGAGGGAGAGAAGGTAGGGGATAAGAAAATAAGTCCTTTCATTTTTTTAAGCTTTACTTAAAGAGTATTTTTGGGTACTTTCGTACTCGATCTTAGACTTAAGAAGCTCCTTATAATGTTTTTCTTTTTACTGAAAAGTTGAAAAGTTCTTTTTTGAAATATTATTACTAAATAATACGAGTATAATGTAATAAACATTATTAATCAAAAAAATATGGAAAAAAAGGGAAATTGAATAATTTTTATATATAACGATTTATTGAAATTAAAAGCATAAAAGTTTTTACCTTTTAAATATTTTCTGGAAAACAGAAAACATTTCTTAGCATAAGAAATTTAAAAGAAAAAATGAACAAAAAAATTACATCAATTTTCTTGATGCAATAATTTAATCAAAATGATGTTAACGTACGTAGGTAACAGGTGCCAACTTTTTGAAGCAGGAAACAGAATAACGTAAATTTTCCTACCGTCAATTCCGTAAAAACGGAAGTGGTTTGTGGCGGCGCACAGTTTCCGTCGTTTCAGTAGTCGGCTGGTTCCGTTCGCAGATGCATTAAAGCTGATGATGATGATGAACTAAAAAGTATGAAATCTATTGTATGTACTCGTATTATAATACCGTTTAAATATTTATTCGAAAAAAGAACTGAAGAATCAGTTCTCGTTAAAGTCATAAATAATTTTTTAGTTCGATCGAATTACATATGTCAAGTCAAAGTTATCGATTTTTATAGCATAGTTAAACACATCAATCAGTCGATACTTGTTGTTTTAGTATAACTGTATTCTATTAACTTTTGTCTCATTAAGTCTTGGCCTAAATTGTGGCAATGAATGCTTTTATTATAAACAATGCTACTAAAATTGGCCAATTATATTTATCAATCAAATTATATACTCCTACAATAAATTGACACAATCAAGGTTGGCATATTAATGGAGGCTTGCAAATACTTCTGTCGTTTCGGCCATTATGAAGGGATAGCCTTTACTTGTTATTTATTGGTTATTCGTACCTACTTTGCGTTATCAATGTCGTTATTTTAATGGTAAAAGTGAAACGTGTAGCGAATATTTCAATTTTTTTTGGTTTTGGGTATTATTGTTAAGCTCGTGCAGTTCAATGTTTTTTCCAATGTTTTAAATATTGTCACAAACAAGACCTCTTTTCGAGTTTAATCATTGAAAAAACCAACTATCGTATATCGATTCTTCTCTTAAGACCATAGTCATAGTGTTATCATGTCACAGGCGTGCCAGTTTTCTCATCTGAAGTAATGCCTTTTTCAAAAATCCTTGTTCCTGTTTTGAGCGTGGCTGGAAATTGATTCTCTCGTTTACCTTGATTATTTTCTTGGCTGGACTCGACTCGACTAATTATCGCTACAGAACGTTAGAAGATGTCTCAACTCTGTAAGAATTGAGATTTTAAGCATAATCCATCTTTAGGAAGTGTCCAAAAAGCTTAACAATTTTCAGAGATGTTTTTAGTTTTTTGTCAATATTTTAAAATTTCAGTTTGTGTATTTTCATATCGTTTGATTATATTTGGATAGTTTTACATCTTCCCCTCAGAAAAATTCTAGAAGACTTTGTAAAAGACTTGCGTACTACAAAGAATTTTTACAAAAAGTATTGAATTAATTATATCCGTGGTCAATGAATAAGATAAATTCTTTTTCTAGCATCCGTTTCGGCCGCAACAGAGCATAATAATTAAGACGCTTACTTCCGGATAGGAAGTAAAATTCCTGAAGAGAAGCTAAAGTATTAATTTTATTATTTCAATTTATTCTAAAGAGTAAGTAAGAGTGCATGATCGCAAAAAGTTCTTTCAAAATTATTATTATTATCATTAATAATATGAGAAGCGGTTTCCAAAACGGTTTCTGAAGTCATACACGCCTCCACTAAATCCGTTTAATAATAAATAATATACTTGCAATAATACGTTTGCATGACTGTATTTTAGTAATTACTGAAAAACTAGACGTTTGTGTAAATAAATTTCAGCATTAGCCGCCGCCATGAGCTTTTTACACGGTCGAATAGGTTCAAAAGTACAAATATAATTTGACACAATTCTCGACATTTTGTCATAGATTAAAACATACGGTACATTCTGCACATACATATATATGTACGTACTCGTACATAGTAATAATTAAAACGTAGCTCTCAAGCTTTGTCCCGCGCTTGAAAAGATTTGTTTCTTTAGACGCTATTTCACATTGTTCATATTATTCCATTCTTTTATTAATTATGAGCAATTGTAATTAACAAGAAACAGAAAAAAAAACGTAGCTTACATAATCGCAGTAACTAATTCTTAGTTTTAGAGTCTTAAAAAGTTTTAGTTGCTTACTATTTTTGTAGTTTTGAAATAAGTTTTGAAAACTATTTTAAAGTAAGTTCATTTGCCGATTATTTAAGTTAAAGAGAGAGATATTTTTGGTCGATTTGACACTATTTGTCTATTTGGTCTATTTGACAGCCAGTTTTTGACTCTAGGCTTTACGTTGACATTATGAAGTAGTCCAAGCAAATTAGATGACAGTTAAATTACTTTGAGGAAGGTCTTTAAACTCCAAAGTTTTATTGGCGCTCTTGTTTTTTATCTAAAATAAATTTATAATAGAACTTATTTAACTAAAATAAATTTAAGTAAATAAAATACAAAAGTATAGAGTCTATAAATGACGCAAGAAATGAATTTTTTATGCGATTTTTTCTAATTGAAATCTTATTATGATCTTTGCTGATAGCATAAACCATTATTGGGCTCCAAATCATAAAAACTGGTAGAAAAATCATAAAAACCTTGCGCGCGCTACAAAGTCTTTCTACAAAAAGTATTGAAGTAATTACGTATGTACATATGTATATTCATGGCCACTAAGAAGACTTTTTTTCTAGCATCCGTTTCTGTCTTATTGACCTTCTGTCTTATTACCTTTCGCTATAAATAATAATAATTATTTAAGAATATTAATACGGCTTATTTCTTTCTTAAGCAAGTAATAACTTCTATAAGAACTTTTAGGGAAAAGGTAACTGGTTTGAAAAAATAGAATCTTTTGCTATTTTCATTAAAACCAAACAAATAAAACATTGAATTTTCTATTAAATATCTGTGAAAAAATTGCACGTGTTTTGCTTATAAGCATGTTGCTTCGTATTTAATTGCACGTCAATTAAAATAATAGTAACATAATAAATAAATAACATACTAAAAGCAAATAAGCCACAGCTTTTTTCCTCTTTTTTTTTCTCTATTAAAAATTGCAATATGGTTTATAATAATTACTTAAACAAAACAGAAGTCAGAAGAAGAATTTTTAATTCGTAGAAGTTGCGATTAGTTTGAAGTCGTAATAAATTAGATATTTTTATTGCTTCTTTTGTGATGGAAATTATATGCACCTAAAACATTTTTACTTTTTAAAATTTGTTATATGTACGAGTATATACATATTTGATGGTCAACCGAGCTAATAAACCTTTTGAACTCTGATCAACTTTTAGTCAGGCCAACAACACTCTGCTACTTGACCTCTTTTATGAGTAACATACTCATTCCATACTTTTCAAAGGGCATATGTCTTCGGCACACATCGTACATACTGTACACAAATATGTGTGCATATAAAAGTTTTGATGTCCTTTTTATCATTACATTGTTTCTTACTCGAGCTTTGAAGTCAGTCTGAAATTAATAAAAAAAAAATACATAAAATCAAAAATCAAAAAAAGAAATAGTTTCAATGAATAAAAAACAACTAAAACACGAAACAATTTTAACAGAATACAAAAAAAATTCAACATGCGTAAGCAATATTGAAAGATTTTACCATGAGAAAGTTTTATGTGTTTGCATTAAACAAAACACAAAACAGAACAAAAAAAAAAAATCAATGAAATCAATTGTTTTTCAAAACGTCACTTGAAAAGTCAAGACGGAGTCAATACTACCAGAATAAATTAAGAAGGTCATCCCGAAAATAGAAATGCGTGCCAACAGGTTTAACAAATAAGTTTGTGTCGTTTTGTTAAAACCTTCAAAAAATAAACGCTCACAAATGCCAAAACTGACAGGAACTCATCAATAAATTTGAATTGTCAAACTGATTAAAATATTTACTTACTCGTACTTAAATTTATTGCATTCTTATTGAAATGCCAGTATATATTTTTGTAGTGAGAGATAGATACATTATAGAGGTTATTGTGACATTATGACTGACAATGAATACTAAATAAGTTCATTTCATTTCTAACACCGGAAGATGAATATCGGTTAAATTAATTTTTTTCTTCTAGTTTTAGTGTTAAAGAACTTGGTCAGCTTTTTAATTAGCTTTTAATTTAAAATACTCGTAGGTTAAAAACTTTGAAATTAAAACACATAATAAGAATTTACAGAAGTTAGAGATCTTAGGTTAGAAACTTGACAGTTACACGAATTTCATTTCCTTATAAAGTCTTGAGCTGGTATTAATTTTTTTCTAAAAAAAAAATAAATATCTAATACTAAATATCTCTGTTATTGTTGGTTGTACTCGATATTTCACTAAAATCAACCACCGATCTCTCCACAAACCGACAGTTAAAGATGGTTGCATGGATTGTGTATTGAAAAAAAATATTCATTGTATTCGTATTTAATAAAAACCGATTTTTTCAATAGAAACTTTATAAAATTCTATCGTACTAGAAATCATTCTTGATATTTAATAAGTTTTCATACAATTTTGAAACGATTTTTCGTCATGTCATCGCTTGTCAAGTTTGTTTTGGATAAAAACCAGTTAAAGATGGTTGCATGGATTGTGTATTGAAAAAAAATATTCATTGTATTCGTATTTAATAAAAACCGATTTTTTTAATAGAAACTTTGTAAAATTCTATCGTACTAGAAATCATTCTTGATATTTAATAAGTTTTCATTTTGGATAAAAACCAGTTTTCGGCTCAGGATATTTGAAAAACCTGACGGTTTAAAACCGAATTCAATTCGTTTAAGCCCTCAGGGAAGGTTTTTTATCGTTTGGTTCCTTATTTAGAAATACAGCCACATTTTCTTTTACAGCGGCCTGTGTTATCTATCTAATATTTCAGGCTTAAACATACATACATAATACTTGTACATTAATGATTGCGCGCTTTTTTATTTGTTTGGGTGAAATATAATATTCCGCAAACACCGTATCGATTTTGATACAAATCGTGAACTCTTTAAATTTTATTAAAGAAATATTGCATAGTTTATTATTGGATGTTAAATAAATATTTTATATTTCAAATGTTTTATATTTAAAATATGTTTTATATAACTACAAAAAAAATATTCAATTTGTGTAAACAGAAAATAAATTAAAAAGCTACGATAGTCGTTACTTTTCGGTGAAACTAAAAAGTATGTGAAAATACAGGCCTTGTTAAGTATTGTTAAGAATTTAAGTGAGTGTCGTTTCGAGGAAGTATCGGTAATAAAAAATCAAATTATTGTACAAAAACAGTTTTTTGTGATTTCAATTATTATATTCTTGAAAATTAAAACACATTTTCCTCTTTTTTTTATCTGTTTTTCACATGCAAAGAGTTGGCAAGCATACGATTAAGGCAAAAGATTTTTAGAAATACATACTAATTTTTTAAAAAAACGTTGGTTAATTTTATTTGGTTTTTTAAAAGACTGTATTGTAGAAGATAGATAAATATCGATAGATAAAAAGAGACCGAAAAATACTACAAATTAAGAATGAAATAGAACAATATCAATATCGGAAGACTTCAGTACGGAATAATAATGCATGAAAACCTGGTATACAATTGTTGCCAACAACGGCCACACCTTCATACATATTTTATTCTGCGCATAATTCCAAATACTCTTTTTCCCTGCCCCCCCCCCCCCCAAACCAATGACTCCTCACTCAGCCTTCTTTTGTCTATTGAAATTTCTATTCGATTTGAAGGCATTTTCATTACTTACTATCGTGCCGCAGTATAAACAAAATCTATTTATAAAACATTCAACAACAGGTTTTTCTCGATCTTGCCACGAGTAAAGAAAATTGCCATTGGAAGGCATTATTATTAAATTGTTGTTAAACAAGTTTTCACGAACGTTTTCACGTTTCCAGATTCAATTCCGCGATCTCCGTTTACAAGCCACAGTTTACAAGCTGTTCGTGCGCTGTCCAAACCAAAGTTAATCCAAACCATACGAGTACTATCTCTTAATCTAAAGCAAGAAACTGATGATGATGAAGACGAAGAATAAGAGTATATATTACTTCTAAATTGTCCTGTTTACATTTGGGCAGTCATAGATGTTGTTAAAGAACTTGTTTTAACTGGTTCGAATAGACTGGTAATGGTTGGTGGATACCTGCGAGTGAGTGTATATGTGTGTTTGTGTGTAGAAAGTTACAATAGATAAAAAAATGGTTGCTCCTTGATGAAAATATGTAAATAATCTACACATGATGCTGCTTGGGTGGATCGATCGTCCGCCAAGCACGAGGAAGATAGACGGAGTGTGTGGAACAGAGAGTAAAAAAGTTGTTGTGTTAAAAGTCTTGTGAAGTCACAAAATCACAAAATAAAAACACACTCACATAAATCTTAGAAATTTTTTAATGTGCTTTAAGATTTTTTCAATTTTTTTTCAAAACAATTTTTTGTTTCTTTATTATTACGAGTATTTATGCGGTCGTAAATTTCTGCTGTAACTGTACCTACCTCATATATAGTATCTTAGAATATCTTTGTAGTAAATAATTTAAATTACAATATTTTAGTAAAATCGGAAAATTGTAAACTTCTTTTTATATGCGAGTATGTATTATAAACTTAGGTCTTTTATGGAAGTAAATCTTTTTAAATATTATAGACATAAATTTTTTAATAAAAAATTTTTTTACAAAAAGGTAATTTTATGTTATCGTTAATAAAATATAAGGAAATATGCCCTAGTAAGACTCTTATTCCACTCAAATAATTGTTGATTGATTGTTGTCATTTTTTATTGTCTATAGCAGTGTAGGACTGCTCTTAACTTGTAAGTATTTGCGTCCCAAGGAAGCTCTTGCTCAGAAATTAGACTTGATCGTCATCGAATTTAAGGTCCTTTTTGAGCGAATAGTATAAAAAATACTACTTTTAATATTACAGGAATTTATTGCATATAAACATAATGTCTCTTGGGACAAGAGAATTAAGTTATTATAGTCTACTAGTCTATTAGTCTACTAGTCTATAGTCTATACTAGTCGTATTTCGTATTCGGTTTGAAGGCACGGTTTGGAGACGATATTCGGCCATCTTCAATGAATTTTTCTATTCTTGAACACACTGAAGATGTTTTCGAATGCCGAAACCTAACCAAATTTGATAACGGATCCGGAAAATCGTTTCAAGAAACAACCATCATCCTCTAATCGACCAGGAAAGCTTAATAATAACAATAGGAATAAATAACATTACATTAGTATCAGCTTGCTCTTAGTAATTGATTAAGATTTCAGATTTTATTTAATTTGTTGGCTCGTTTTGTTTCAGCACAGTATAACCGTCTCGCATGCAACAAATAACAACATATAACAGTGTTTCTCTGGCCTATAGCATCAAAGAAAAAAGTCTAGACTTTAGAGGTCTTGCATTTCTTTTCTTCACTTCACTTCTCTTCTTAATGGACTTAACTGTAACAAAACTTAAGGGAACGAAGTATTATCTTTTTTAATAAAGTATGAACCGATGATCTTCTTAACCAGAAGCCAAAATATACTTTCCTGAAAGAAGGTTCTGGAGAGCTAAAACTGCATCCGATCTCAGAAGAGTCTTTCTCTTTCCCCAGCACGTCAGGATTTTCGAGATATCCTGCTCTTAATGTTAAAACACGGTTTCTTTCTATGTTTGAGATTCTGTTACACCATGAGGTAATCTTGCTTTACCAAACTGAAACTCGTTATGGCATCCGAAAGTACTAATCCATCGTACTCCATCGTATTAAACCAAAGACATGATTGATATTCATTTAAATTGACCAATATAGTTTTCACTGAAGAAAAATTATTTGTATTATATTGTATTAAAATTGAAACGCAAATTGGTTAGAATTACTTTAGGTACATCAAAAAATCGTTGCTAAATTCGTTGCTAATAATACATGCCTGCATACTCGTGTGTATGCACACACCTACTACATGTACAATATACATATATAATTTCCTCTTTCCAGGAATCCTAACTGGTGGCGCAGACGTTCGACCCTCGAGAGATGTCTCACCTTGATAACCGTGTTTGCGCTAATTGTTGTGATATGTTTAGCTATTGGACTTGTTTCGGTCATACTTAGCAAACGCGATGTTGAAGGTAAGACAGACAGAGAAAAAGAGAGAGAGAGACGGTTGTATTGTCATATTATATCGTATAATTTATTCTATACATTTATTTTGTTGACGTCGCCAGTCGTGCCTTGAATGCAAACCAAGTTAACTTATTGTGGTACTATAATAATAATAATAAATAACACATTTTTTTGTAGAGCTGAAGCCTTCTCAGACACCAGCTGAGGCTTTGCATGGCGCTGACGGTTCGATGTGGAATGCGGTGACCGCTACTGGCGACAAAGCCGAAATGGTCCTCAAAGACAGTGACATTTGCCTGAGTGCGGAATGCATTCACAGCGCTTCGGCGATACTGAGCAAAATGAAGCCGGAAGTTGAGCCTTGCGATGATTTTTATCAGTTTGTGTGCGGAAATTATATCGACGAGGTGATGATACCCGAGGACAAGGTGTCGGTGAATACCTTTTCGCTCATATCGGATAAGTTGCAAGAGCAACTGAAGGATATAATAACCGAAGAACGACCCGCAACGGATCCGAAACATTTACGTTTGCCGAATGCTCTGTATAAGGCCTGCATGAATAAAAGTTAGTGTACTTGCATGAATGATGATATTCCATGTATATTTATGATGATATACTACTATAGCTTTAATTGAGACTTTGGGTTCACAACCGATCAAAATGATATCCGATTCTTTGGGTGGATGGCCGGTGATTGAGGGAGACGCTTGGGATAAAGGGGACAAATGGACGTGGCAGGAGACGGTCAAGAAATTCCGAGAAAACGGCTTCAGCATGGATTATATAATGGACTTCTCGATTGGAGTCGATCTAAAGAATAGCACGAATCGAATCATCGATGTAAGTGCGAGAAGAAGAAGAAAAAGCAAGGAAGCAAAACAAGAAATGAGAATTGTTATAGAGTATTCTGATAATGATTATAGTAAAATGGAATTAATTATGACACTGTTTAAAAATCTTCTAACTCTTCAAAAACAATTTTCAATTTTTCTTTTAGTTCGATCAGTCGTCGATTGGCCTCAGCCGCGAGTACCTGATCAAGGGCCTCAATGAAACTTTGGTCGCAGGCTATTTTAATTATATGGTGGACATGGCGGTGCTCTTCGGTGCCGACAGAGCAAAAGCGGAAGAAGAATTGAAAGAATCACTAGAGTTCGAGATCAAATTGGCCAATGTGAGTGAGTGAGCAGGAGCAGCAGCTGCAGCAGTACCCTGCATATCATCCATTCCTTTGCTGCAAAAACTTTTTGTTGTTTTTTGTTTATTTTGTGTTTTGCTCTTGCTTTTTACAGATTTCATGGCCGAATGAGAAACGACGCAACTCGAATGATCTTTACAATTTGCGAACGTTAAAGCAACTGCAAGAAACCTATCCGTACGTTCAGTGGCTGGATTATATAAACGCTCTGCTGCCCGCCGGTCTAACGATCGCAGAGGACGAACCGATCAATTTGTCCGTGCCCAGCTTCTTCGATGAGTTGGGTCCGCTGCTGGCCAAGACTCCGAAGCGAGTCATTGCCAATTACATGATGTGGCGCATACACGCCTTTTCGGTATCCTTCCTGTCAGAGAAGTTCCGCAAACGTCAATTGGAGTATGCGACTGTATTGTCCGGAAGGCAAGAGCAGGAGCCGCGCTGGAAGGAATGTGTGGACTTTACGAGCGGCAGGTAAAGGACGTGTGGGAGGGGGGGTTACGTGTGGCTGGGGTTGGCGATGGAAATGGAAGGGAAAGGACTTCCGTTCGTGATTATTAATGTGCTATGATAGTATCTATTTGAGCCAAGTTATCAATGGGTGGGCATTTTCTGAAGAGATTGACACTGTATATAACACGATATGAACAACACTATTCATATATACAACACTATTCTTCTTAGTGTTCCAATGTTTAGTATAAGATTTTCCAAAAGAATTTCGCTTACGAGACGGTTTTTTTTTGAAAAATTAATTTGATTAATGATATCCTTGAAGTGTGTTTAATTGTAATTAATGGAATATTGATGTATATATCGTTTTTTAGGGCTTAAGGCCATTGGCCGAGAAAAACACACTCCACTCCATGTTAATGTTATTCATTGTGATTTTTTTTTGTTTTTACAGCGATAGTGATGAGATCGAAGACGGAACCGGGTACTTAGTATAATTAGTATTTAATTTGTGACTATGTTGCTTTTTTGACAACGTTGTCGTTGTTTGTTTAAGTTTGGTAGCTTAGTTACACTTTATTTGCTAACAATAGAACGCAATATTTAAAAAAAAAATTCATTTCAAAATTTAACCCTCATGTTGCAGCCGGTTACTGTACAACAACAACAACAACCGTAACAATAATATTCGTATAACGAAATACATACATTAATGTTGGTGTATTAAAAAGCTCTAGACAATTTACATATCGATTGTAATTTTATAATTTCTTTGCAAATTTTTTCAATTTTCGCCGATTCTGCGCAGACCAATTTATATTTATTCTTTGAATACTAGCGGTTACTGTTTTGTGTTTTTCCTATGATTTACCAGCATTTTTCGTTGCTATTTTAATTTTTTGGTGTGCAATTTTTTTATGGGTTTATACGACGAAAATCGTTTTAAGCAATATTCATATTTTTGTGGCAAGGATCGTTGGAAATATTAAAACTAACACATTTTTTGAAATGTTTTGACGTTGAAAAATAGTAAGAGAGTCGAGGGATGGTAAATCAGAACATTTTATGATAGTTTATAAATGTTACGTCAAATTACAACTTCCACAACTGGTGACGGCTATATTCTGTATAACCGTAAGGAAGACTTAAGAAACAAACCCGTTTCCTAGTCTCTGCCTGATTTGACGCCTTCATGTGAAGCTTCAAGATCTGTTCAATGGTATCTCTTTCGAATTTTACAACTTATCGAAAACATTGAGACTCTAAATATTCCTCTTTTGTCATGAAAGAGACATCTCTGGCTATTCATTTCATTTAGACCATAATCATAATCATGACTAGGAGTCATGATGCCTTCCATGTTGTGGCATTTGATTGATTTGATGTTTTCTAACAATTTTTCATTATTAAACCGTTGCAGACAAAGTCTTACTTGCCAGAAATTGGAGATTAAAATAAATTAAATTTGAACTAAAATTTTGAAATTTTACAAATCGAGAATCAATTAAAATGCAAGTAGGACTTTTATTATTTTGAAATGGTGAAGTGGAGGGAGGGGAGGGGGGAGGCTCGCTGAATTGAGCAACCAAATACTAAAACTAGTCACTTTAATCTGAAAATCAACGTTTCAGATTTCATTAGAAGTTATCGCGTAAGAATTTGAAAAATGCTTTATATCTTAACCCTTTTGTTTTTTATCGTTTTATTTTTTTATTCGTGTCATTCTGTGTGTAGTTATTTTAAAAACATTCATAACATGCATTCAATTTATTAAGCTTTAGAAGAAGAAATGTGTCTATGATTGCTATTTCCATTGTAACGTTGCTTTCGTTTTCATTTCTTTAACATTTTCTCCGTCCTCTATAAAAACCCTGAAAACTCATGGTTTCTCACCTGCTAAAATACACAACCGTACCTTCTGCGGGCTAATGCCTCACGCTCAGTTTGGCGATTGCTGTGGGCTCACTTTATGTCCAGAGACATTTTAAACAAGGCGCCAAAGCGAATGCTCTGGAAATGGTGAACAATATCCGCGTCATTTTCGATGATTTATTAGACAAGGTCGACTGGATGGATAGCGCTACGAAACAGGAAGCAAAAAAGAAGCTGCAAGCAATGACGACTCACATCGGTTATCCCGACGAGATGCTGGAAGGCAGTAAGCTGGAGGAATACTATCGCAAACTAGACATTGATCCGGCCAAGTACTTCGAATCGTTCCTGAAGATGAGCATATTCGGCACCGATTATTCCTTTAATAAGTTGCGTTTGCCGGTCAACAAGACCGATTGGGTGCGCCACGCCCGACCGGCCATTGTCAACGCCTTCTATTCCGCGATAGAAAATAGTATACGTAAGTGCTCTGTAGGACTGGTTAGACTGAATGGTACACTGGTTCTTAGACCCAGTCCTTTTCTTTCTTTTGTTTTTCCTTTCGACTTTCAGAATTTCCGGCGGGTATTCTGCAAGGTCATTTCTTTAATGCCGAGCGACCGAAATACCTGAACTACGGCGCTATCGGTTACGTGATCGGCCATGAGATCACACACGGCTTCGACGATCAGGGCAGACAGTTTGACGTGGAAGGCAATCTGGTCGACTGGTGGCAGCCGGACACCCAAAAGGCCTATCTGGAAAAAGCCAAATGCATTGTCGAGCAGTACGGTAATTACACTGAGAAAACAACAGGTCTGAAGGTGAGTACTGAGGCGAGTAATTGGCGTCATGAGCCTATAGTGTAAGTGTACTCTGTTTCGGGTGGTTGCAGCTGAACGGCATCAACACACAAGGTGAAAATATCGCCGACAATGGTGGAGTGAAAGAGTCGTATATTGCTTATCGCCAGTGGGCCGCCTCCAATGGACCGGAGCCTCGACTGCCCGGTTTAGATTATACGCCCGAGCAAATGTTCTGGATATCAGCGGGCCAAACCTGGTGTGCCAAATACAGAAAAGGTAGTAACGAATAACGAAGATCGAATTGCTAAATATAATTAATCTGCTGTAGAATCACTCAAGATGCGCATCACTACCGGAGTTCATTCGCCTTCCGAGTTTCGCGTGTTGGGTTCTTTCAGCAACATGAAGGACTTTTCCAAAGACTTTCAGTGTCCGGACGGCTCGCCAATGAATCCTGTGCAAAAATGTGAGGTTTGGTAAAAGATTTCTGTGTCCGGGCATATCAACAATTTTAAGTAGGGCCCTAGTTGCGGCCCCAGCAAGCACATATATACACATACATGCATATATTTACGATGACTATAAAGTACTGTATACATTTATGTCACTCTTTTCACCTTAAGATCAAATATTAGTTTTAATTACACTATTTTTACGTTGTAAGTTCCAGACAGCAACCATTTTTTTTTTTTGCAAAATGTTCACGTTATAAAAAATTTAAAATAAAAAAGTTTTAAAGGAAATATATACATTTTTTTGAGGCCTTTAAATAAATAAATATAATAAAAAAATGTGCATTTTAGTTTCTACTGGATTGAAAATGTTTTGAAATTGAAATTATTGAAAATGCTTCGCTGAATAACAAAAGTAGTCGACATGCGCCTAACGTAAACGAGTCAGCTGTATTGAAGAGCTAAGCTGTATAGCGATATATTCTCCTAAGCTGTAGTTTTCTTCCCAGAAATCCAATTAAGGATGAACAAAAAACATTCTTCTGAAATCTGAAGGTATCTTTTTAAAAAAAAAGTTCGATTCTTTATTGCTGTGAGAGTGTATATACTCGTAAATACCTACTTGTACAATGGAAACAAAGCCAGATTCCATAAAATTTAATAACTGTCAACACGGCATCTTCTTGCTGCAACGGTTGAACGATTTACGAGATGACCTTCAGGTAAAATCGGTCTCGAATTATTGTCCTTACTAGATTATTTTGAAGCCTTCAAATTTTATTTACTAAATGTATTTATTTATTTCAATTGCGCCTGTTTGATTGACTGTCGGTACGGATCGTTTCGGTTCGTCTTAGTTTTATGATATCATACTCATTAGTAACGGAACACGGATCTATGCCCACAAAAATATTCTGGCCGCAGCAAGTCCCTACTTCTTGGCCATGTTTAGCGGTAATGTTTTTGTATTTTTCTGCAATATTTTCTACAGTCATGCTGTGACTTATTTCCGGTTTTAGGACGCTTTCCTGATAGTTTGAAAAATGAAATCGTTATGCAGGACATTAATCCGCAGTGTCTGAAAGCTATTGTCGACTATATGTACACCGGAGTTCTTCGCTTCAATGCTGGAAATGCTCGAGATATGCTAATGACCGCCTCATTCTTGCAGATCGACTGGGTCGAGAGTAGCTGCGCTTTGCATATGGTCAATATGCTGGAGCCAGCGAATTGTCTCGGTTTTATGCACTTTGCGGGTAAAGTAATAATATTTGAAATTCTTAAATCAATCAATGTGCACGAAACGAGATTCGTAAGCGTCTCGATATTCTGTTGAATTCCGAGAAGAGATTCTAGAACAAGACAGACTTTTTTGGTCCCAAAAAGAATCTACAAAGGAGGCAGAGTTTTTTTTCAGTTGAAAATTTCCTGGAAATATTTTCGTACAAGATTATGTTGAATATTATTTTCAATACTTAGAGATGCCAAGCAATTCGATGTACTGAAAATATCGATAACTTTAATGGCTCTATTTTTCTGAAGCTGTTCAAAAAAAATTAGATCTCTCGAATTGCGCAAGTCTCCGATCTCGCATGTACGCAATTGTTTTAAGAGATGTGATGGCTTATGTTTTAATTTTTATTGTTTTATCAACAATTTTATAGAACAACAGTCAAACAGTATGTTGCTAAATGCAGCCGAGCATTTCGCCGTCAAACATTTTCAGCAAGTGATGAGGAATGATGAATTTCTCGAGCTCACATACGATGAAGTAATTAATAGCATATTAATATTAATCTGCTGTGCTCTTCTCCATGCATAACTCATGAGACTATAACTCTCATTTCTGCAGTTATCATCCTTTCTTGCTGATGATGAGATCTTCGTGCACTCCGAAGACGCTCTGTTGCTCGGTCTTACGCGTTGGGTGGAGCACAAACCACAAGAACGGTTACAGTATTTGTCTCAGTTAATCCAGAACTTGCATCCAGCTTGCGTCAGCGAAGAAGTTGTATGTTCTCTTAAGGTACTGTGCAAAGACGACGCTGCTAGTGCCAAGTGGCGCAATCGTGTACTCGATTGCTCTGCCAGTCGAGAATGGAATATTTTTGTGCTGGATAAAATGGGCCGTCGGCCAGACTTCAGCAAGTTCGACTTATCGTTTGGCGGTCTCACGGCCTTGAAGCCGTTGCCGGAAGAAGCCTTTGCTGTCAGTCTGGCGGGGCATAAGTATTTTCTGTACGTGCAGGGCGGTTGTGCAGGCCGCAGTAGGCGTGCCAGCTTCTACTACAACATATACCGCGATCTGTGGCATTCGCTGCAGCCGCTACTGGAGCCTCGTTCGCATCATCGCTCTATAATTTTGGCAGAGTTTCTTTACGCATTGGGCGGAAATAGTAAGAAAGGCGCAACCAACTCTGTCGAATGTTTAGATCTGGAGACGAATACAGCGATGCATGTCGAGAGCATGCTGTCACCGCGCAGTTCCATGGGGGCAGTGGCCTCAGGTGAGATGAAGAAGACTGCGTCTACTCGTAATCTTTACAATTACATACTTAAATATTTTGCCAATACGCAGAGAATTGTCTGTACGTCATGGGCGGAGAGACCGATCACCGCAGTTTGCATTCGATGGAACGTTATGATCCGCGGGAGGGCAGCTGGCATTCGATGGCTTCGTTGAGTGTGGTGAACAGCTATTGTACTAGTGCCGTTATCGACAGTCACATTTATTGCTGTGAAGGACTGGGTAGTTCTATGGAGCGCTACGATTCGCGTGCGGAAAAGTGGGAAATGATTGATTTTTGCGATGAAAGAGAATTCTATGAAATATTCGCGGTTAATAATAATCTGTACAGTGTCTCGGGAGAGGAGATATCGTGCTATTCAGTGGACGTGAATCAATGGCGTACCGTGTACGAATTTCCTGTGACGCGCGAATGGGACACGGCAGTCGGAATGGAAGTTATTAATTATTGTTTGTAAATAAGTCGATGACAAATTGTTTTCATATTACTAAAAAAGCACTAAGGTAAAGTTTGTATAAATAAAGTTTTGGGTCAGCAGACTTCATTTAAAAAATGAAATATCATAATTTTTAGAAAATATAGAAAACATACTATGTGTATGTATCTATGTAACTAACTATCTTTAGATAATAAAGTTCAGCAAATAGAGTTCAAAGAACATAAAGTTAAAAAAAAATTCAATAAAAACCAGATTGATATAAAGTCTTTATTATTAGAGTTAATTGGAAAAGAGTTGATTATAATTAAAAATTTATTAAGCACCGCATGTACACATTTTATGTATATTATTGTCTCATAAAATTCAGGCAAAAACTATTGTCCGGTAATTTAATGTTTATGATATATTGAATAATCATAACGAAAATTTAATTTAATAGAAAACGATTGAATACTTCTTTTTATGGTAACGCTGTACAGGTATCAAATTTGATGCCAAGGCTGACGCTCGTCCTTTTAAAAGTATGCACTATGTACAGTGGGGCCTATTAATATTCGAAAACCAAAACCAATCCATTCATTATTACTCTCTATATTTAACCACAATTATATAAATATATTTTTCGCTTTTCGTTATGCGAAGTGGAAACTTGTATATATATAGAGTGCCTCTTAAACGCCCCTTTGCGGTCACGATCAGTTTGTCAGTCAAATCAGTTTGGTTTGTTAAAAGTAATTAATTAACAAATTATTAATTATAAGGATTACCAAAAAAAAACTCTAGAAAATGTCAAAAAAAGGAGAAAAAAGACACGTTTTTTAACAAATAATACAATTTTATTTATTATCAACTTAAGAGCAACTGTTAAATGTTAAGTTTAAATATTTTTATTTTCAATAAAATATTCATATGTATATTTATGTATGTATGTATATTATCCTTCCTCCCTTCAAACTAATGTACACTTTTTTAACTTTAACAATATTCAATAAATGTCAACGTTAAATTTATCTTATGTAAATCATCATCAACGCTAAATTTCTATTTTTCTTCTTTTTAATTGCTCAAACGTTATATATAAGTAATAGTTTTTTTTGCTTGGTTTTTTTGGTTTTCCTTTAGAGAGCCTTTGTAAAGAATTTCAACTTTAGCTTTTACTTTTTGTAACATTAAGCCATAAACTTTGTAAACATTCAAAAATGTGATCGTAAATTTGTTTAACTTTAAATTGCAGCATTAAATTTTTTTATTTGTGTTATTGTTCTAATATAATAATGTGTGTTCTCTCAGTTGTTGGTTTTTGTGTATGAAAATGAAAAGCGTGGAGACAACACAACACAACACAACACTCCCGTTGCCGTCTTCAGTTCTTTAGACGCAACTGAACTTGATGCCATCGTCGCTGGAATAACAATTTTGGCAGTGCAGCTTATGGTTGCGCACTCTGACATCCGTGCCATTGAGTCCGTCGCCCAGTTGTACGTGGCACACACAGCACTTGAAGCAGTTGATGTGATAGAACAACAGCAGCGACTCAATGATCATGGCTGCTCCACGACCTGTCGGTAGGAAGATAGAAGAGAAAGTATTCGAGACTTAAGTGAAAAGCGATGAACTCTGAAGCTAAAGCGAGCGAGCCGCGCGCGCGCGCCCCAATTGTTTTTCACTCTAGGTGGGTTGGTTGGTTGTTGAAGGCAGTGTTGTTGCTACTTCAGACCCAAACAATATACTTGACTGTCTTTTGCATTCGTAGACAATTGTTGTCGGAGCATCCGAGGTCTTTGGCATGCAAATTGAATAAAAGTTGTGTAAGAGTTTTGTTTGTAAAAATGTATTGAAGAAACTTGTACTGAATGATTTTGGTTGACTTCGGAGAAGTCTCTTTTAGAAGAAGCTTTGAGAGTAAGCAGGGGTGGTGGTGGTAGTGGAAAGGTGTCAAAATGGCAAAAGCTACTAACGATCAATTACTAGCAGGAAAACCTGCAGAGGTACACACTGGGAGCGGACTTCGCACCACTTTAGCATACTACTAGACCGATTTCAGACAGTTTTCAAGGAAGATGCACCAAAAATGTAGAACGTGTAGGTTGGCTCGATACAAGAGAAATCTGATATTGACTAGAAAGTCTTGAAAGGAAAAGAATTAAAGCCTGCTACCATGTAAACCAACCTAATCTGTTTGCTTACATCAATAAATCCTTATCGCGGATTTTACCAATTTTCTTACATGTAAAATATTTCCCTTCTCAAATGGTACGAGTACTAGCAACTAATCCATCTAACGACCAATGATGTTGGTTGGGATGAAGGATTCGAAAAAGCTCGGTACTTCAAAATTTAAATACACTCACAAACAACGTGGTAGAAAAGATTACCTAGTTCGTCGCCGCAGTGGGAGCACTTCTTCTTGCCACTCACGCTCAAAACCTTGTCTTGTGCGGGCGGCAGCGGCGGCATCCCCGGTGTTGGGGCGTGAGAAGCTACTGTCGCCGGATTGTGAATATCACCGACATCGAGTGTATGACGCTGCTGCACTGCAAGAGATGACAACAAGGGCTGTTGTTGTTGTTGCATTTGTTTCTGTTGATGGTAGCCCGGATTTAGTTGAGAAGAGGCGTTCTTTTCCATATAATTATCAAACCTAAATAAAAGGCATTAATGTTGTATTTTACTTATCGTTTGGCAACACTCTCGATTTTCGGCTTACCTTTTGCGTTCACCAATTCCTTTGCTCTGTAGGCGCTCCGTCAACGTTTGTATGATCGAGTCCGGCAGCGGCTTG
This sequence comes from Conops quadrifasciatus, assembly GCA_949752815.1. Classification (NCBI taxonomy): domain Eukaryota; kingdom Metazoa; phylum Arthropoda; class Insecta; order Diptera; family Conopidae; genus Conops; species Conops quadrifasciatus. Next base: position 9,264,095 of record OX457078.1, on the reverse strand, counting down.
CCGTTGCTACTTGTACTGCTGCACGGTTTAGAAGTTACGCACGCGCTATTTTGCTGATGCATCGCTGAGGTCGTGGTAATGATGGTCGCGTTGGTACTCAAAGACCGTCGCTGCTGTTCGCTTTCTTGCGAAAATCGGAGATTGTTGTTGTTGCCGCCGTTGCAGCCATTGCCGTTGCCGTTGCTGTAGCTGTTCAAGTGATAGGCGTCCGGGAAGGATTTGCGTTTTTGTTGATAACTCAACAGCCAGGCGGGATCGTTGGACAGATTGGAGTCGAACGATTTGCGATTCTGCACTTGCACCCAGCCGTCCGTGTACTTCGGTTTGGGCGTGGCGCTGAGGGCGTGCAAAGTATTGCGTGTCATGTTCGTGTGCAGGTGACCGTTGTTATGGGAGTGGTGGTTACTGCTGGCGGGATGCGAATGCTGAGCCGACTGATGAATGGTCGTCGTCGTCTGACTGTTGGGGTAGAGGGCCATGGCAGTTTGGCGCGGAGCTGCCGATGGCGTAGTTGCAGCAGAGTTGGCAATCTTAACGAGCGAACCGCCATAGCGCGCCGGTTCATGGCTATTTGTAGTTAGACGCGTTCGTGCATAATCGTCGTGTACCCCGTTAGGGATTGCCATCTGCATGGCACGCATCGGTTTCGTCGGCGGTATTGGCATCTGCAATTGTGGCGCTGCCATAAGCCGTTTGGAGAACTCATTCAGGTCCGACATGGATTTGCGATAGTCGCTTTCCACTAGATAATATTGTTGTTGTTGTTGTTGTTGTTGCTGCTGCTGCGGACTTGTTACATTCGCATAAATTTGTTGTGGCTGCGGTTGCGTTTGAGGCTTCTTCACTTGAATTGCTAAATTTGTGGCAGTGTTTGGAAAGCCTGCGCTGGCGTTTGCCACTCCTCCTCCAACTCCCGCCCCACCTCCAGCCGCATGTAGATCTTGCAGTGAACGCCTGTTGGCCGACATAAGCATTTTGGCGCCATGCTGTAACTCGCGACGCGCCAAGCTCTCACGCATCATAAGATTCTCGCGCTGTCTCTTTAGCTCCTCCTGTTCCAGATGCAGTAACTCGCGCTCCACACGCAGCACTTCCTCTTGCTCTCGAATTTTCTCTTCTATCGAGAGCATTTTGGCGTTAGCAGTAGCGGTGGCCTCAGTCAGCGACTTTGTGGCTGCGGCCGCGACGGTTGCAGATTCGGTCCACGATTCAGCAGAGTTACCTTTGACCGTCTGCAGGAGAGGCGTTTGTGCCGCCAGGAGATGCGCTTCATTTTGGTAGATAACTTCGTTTGGTTTAAGAGCGATCGAACCGGTGCCGCTGTCGGTGCCGTTGTTAGTGACGGTGATGAGGCTGATAGGCAGTTCGTCGGTGCGGTCCGCTTCCTCGGAAGAGTTGGTAAACGGCTCACTGCTCTGGCGCGAATGATTCTCAGAAACACCAGAGTCTCGACTTTCTCCTGCGAGAGTTAAAAGACGATACAAAAGTTGTCAGAGAGAAGTAAAGAGAAAAAATCACTTTAATTAATTAACTAGTGCTAACTAATGCTTACGTAACGTAACGTAACGCAACGTAACGTAACGTACCTACCTGTATCGGAGCTGTCGCACAATCCGGCCTTCATGTAGAGCTGTTTTTCCAGGCGTCGTTCTTCCTGCAACAATTGCGCCATATCCGGCGGAGGTGCCACAGTCAGCTCTAGATAGCTTTCCAGGTCGTCGTCTGCTGTGCCCTCGATGCCCAGAAAACTGGAACGTTTGTTACGCAGCTCCTTCTTAATGCGTTTCGTTGAGTTGAGTCGTTTGATGGGCGGCGACGGATGCGGATCGCCTGCGGCAGCAGCGGCCAGTCCATTGGACAAACGATTAGTGATGGTTTCGTAAGTATTATCCGAGGACCAGTTGTCGCCATTGTCGCCGCCAACACTATCAACATCTTCGAAAATGGGTGGACTGTCGGTGGGTGGTGGCGGCGGTTTCTCTTTAGGGGGCTCCATGTTGAGCGCTGTTGTTGCTGTTGTTGTTGGCCCAATACCGGTCGCCAGCAGCAGCAGTGTAGCATCATTCTCCACACCATCATTGTAGAAGATCTCAATATTCTCATAGACTGGAATCGGACGCAAATGTTTGGGAGCGTCGTAGTACGGTTCGCCGCATTTGGGTACTTGATAGTAAGGTTCATCCTCATCCTCAGCGGTCGCCAGGGATGGTTGTGATCGATTGTCGCTGAGCGATAATAGAAGGTCGCTGCGACTTTCCGCGAGCGCAGAGCGCGTTGAAGCATGATTAAGATTTGTTTGATTAGTCGGCGCTTTTGTTGCATCAATATTTTTGCTGTTATCGCTTTTGGTGTTGTTCTTGTTGTTGTAGTTGTTTTTAATATTAGCACTTGTATTTTCCTCATTTTGTTGGCTTATTTTATTGCGATTTGGAATGATTTTTGCTGCAGCATCCACGTTTTGAGCCAACGTAGACGTTGTCGAAATATTCTCATAAATTGGTTCATTTTGGATTTGCTTTTGATGCTTTTGCGCTGCATCCTTTTGTAGCTGCAGGAAATTGTTGTTAAGAGCGCGTTCTTCGTCGGTTTGATTTTGAAATTGGTTCATTGGATTGATGTCAATTCTGTGGCTGCTATGTTTGTTTAATGCTGATGGTGTTTGTTGCTCTTTAGATTTGACAGCCGCTGTTGTTGTTCTTGTGGTTGCTGTTGTCATTTTCGTCGTCTTTGTTGTTTTTGTTATTGTTGCTGCTGTTGCCTCTTTATCGATTGCCTCCAGTGCTAATTCCAGAGCTTCGTCGATCTGTTGTATCTCAAATTTTAATTATTGCCATTTATCCATTATTAGTATAGATTTTTAGTTTATTAGTTCAGCCGAGTTGTTTGTTTGTATTGTTGTTTATTGGTTCATTCGTTTTTTTTGTATTGTTTTGGCGTATTTTAATTGAAAATGTTTAGCAGCGTAAAGAAGCGTGAGCAACAGAGCAACAAAATGCAATTCGCAGCAACATCACATCAGTTCAGCAATCAATAACATACGAAAGAAAATTTCAAATTAATTAAGTTAGTGAAGAGAAATATTTTTAGACGATAAATCAATAAACTGCAAGAACAAAAAAAAAACAAAAAAAAAGGACTGAGCAAACTTTCATAATCATTTATGATAATGATTGAAAGTCAAAATAAATTATATACAAACTGAAAACGGAAACTGAAATTTTAAAGAAATATTTGCATTCATTACATAAATAAATATCGTATATACAAGAAGGTTATACTGCCTCGAGTCATCTTCAAGAAAATCAAAGCCAAAATCACAGAAAATTTAAGCAAAGCAATTTTTAATAGCTTGGAAATAAGCGTTACGTTACCTGACGTTTTGTGACTAAAAAGGACTAAAACAAAGCATTTAGATAAGGACGACAACAGGCCTATTGTGAATATCTAAATTAAATGTACTAAATTAAATGTAAAAAATTAAAGAGATGCGTTTAAATTTACTAAATTATAAGAGAAGAACTTTAATAATTCTTTAAATATAGTAATCATTATGAATTGTCAAATTCAATCCAATTCAAGTCAAAAATACGAGCATAAGAATATTTGAGAGACTCTCAGAGAGTACTGTGAGTAGAATGGGCGTGGTGCCACAATAGCAAAGCATTTTAATGAAATTTACGGATAAACTCTGTTGTGTAATTTATCCTTTTTACATTGATTTTAATAAAATGAAATTTATATACTCATAAGAAGGCACCTAATGTACGACACCTACATACAATTGTTATAAATATATTTACATAATGTAATTTTAGAAGACTATATTAACTCGATTAGAAGATGTTTTTTAAATTCAATTTCATTAAACACTTTAAATTTAATTTCAATGTATCGTAGTAAGTTTTCTCACAAAAAATTTAACCAGAAATTAATTAATTAATTACAGAAAATATATGTATGTACATATATTGTACTTTTACAGTCTCAGCTTGATTCGCACACGAAATAGTATGATATTCCTTCTTGTGACGGAAGAAAAAACGGCCTCAGTGTTTGAAAGACTGACGCGAACTGAATACGTCGGTTTTGCGAGCACACATTAAAAATCGTTTAAATAAAGAAAATTCTATGCGTTGTTCTTATTTAAATAAATCGCATTTGGAAAGCGAAATTGCATAAATAATGCTTTGTTTGCTTTTGCTGTGCAACAGCAGCAGCAGCAGAGGCAGCACGAGGTCATAAATGCCAGCAAACAAACCAACAAATCCAGCAAACAATGAATGCATGAAGCAACCAACGGGAGCGAGCAAGCAAGCGAATCCGTTTGGGGATCCCTTGCCCTCTAGCTGCCGCCAATAAACCCAGCTTTTCACAGTAGCTAAAGATATAACGCGCTCGTTGGGAAGCCGCCTCATGACACCACACGCGAATCTAGCTGTTCTGACTTTACAACAACATAAGTAAGTATATTCTTCTACTCTCTTCTCTTTCTCCTTCTAATATGTACGTCTTTCCTCTTGCCGCTTTGACAAACGACTTCTATGATTCCTGTTGGTTTTTGTTTTTTTTTGGTATTACATATTTTGAGATGTCATTATTATGTAGAATCAATAGGTTACCAACGAGTACCTGCTAACGAGTAAGCGGCTAAATATTGTACGAGTAGGTTTCGGCAGTCTTTGAAGTTACATGCAAAAGAAGGGCTAAAGGTCAAAACTTAAAACATTCTTACAAAACACAAACACAAATGCATAATGCACTAAGTATAAAAACAAAAAGTAAAAGCACAAATGCATATAAGTAAAAGCACAATAAAAAGTATTATCATTATTAACATTATCATCATCATCATTATCGATAACCTGGCTTACCTCTCGCGGTGCACAAAAGCTTTTCTTGGCGAATGTTATGCAAAGTTAACTGCTTTTCAATGAAAGTGAAAAAATTAGAATCACCAAAAATTACGCATTATATAATACATACTATACAACAATAATTTATAATAAGAGTAATAATAATAATAATAAAGATTTTAGCAATAGTAAGTAATATTTTCTGTGAGCACAAATATACAGCCAGGCAAGGCAAGGAAAGAGATAGTACCTAAATACATCATCTACGATAGATAATACTATTAATTAGTTCAATTTAGAAGCTAGCTTTAACTTGGATAAATGGGTTCTTACAAAAAACCAAAAAGTCTTATGTGTCCATCAAAATAGTTTTGCAGATATAAGAACGAGCTGCTTGCCGAGTTTAGTATCAATCAAACGACATTTGAAAAGCCTAAATATTGTGTGAACTGGCGCTTTTATTTCTATTCATTGAAGGATAAGTATTCTTCTTATACTCGTACTCGCATACTATTCAATTATACTCGTATAGTATTATAATTAGGCGTGAGAGTAAGGTTTACGAAATGCTGGCCATTTGTTTGTCGACCACAAATCTCTTAAACTATAACGTCTTTTTAAAGCAAGACAGTCCCCCGCGTTTGAAGACATCCTCTTTAGAATTGGCGCGTGGGCGTGGCGTAGTGAATTCTCTTAATTATAACGACGGTAACATTGACAGAAAGCATTCATCGCATTGCAAATACTTACGAATGAACCTAATTATTCGTTGAGTTCAACTTGTACACAACTCGTGTAGAAAGAGAGAAAAATAAAGAAATGATGAGACGAATGAGTACCGCGCAAAAAAAGACCATGTGTGTGCATTTACTATAAGTGAAAAAAGGAAGATTATGAAGTGAAAAGAAGCATGAAGCGAAGCATGAATGTAATGATGACTGCTTACAGAAGAAAATCGAAAAACCAAATCAAGAAAAAAGAAAACAAACCATGGCGATAGAATGAAACTAATTTAAAAACAAACTTCGTCTCAATATAATAATGATGTTTTCTTTACTCAGGATTTATGTATGAGTTTTCATTCTTAGTTTTTATTGGTTTTTGTTTTAAATATAAAAAAATACAAACAACAACAAAATGTTAGTAGTATATTCGATATTCGATAGTGTTTCATTTGTTCGAGAAGCGCGATAGGTATCGATTTTAAAATCAAAATCGATAAAAGAAAGGCACACACAAATTTAAATTTTAATATTTGAAACATCGTAGATGCACAGAGAATTTGCTTTCTTTTCTTGTGCTTTTTTCGGAATTTTCTTGAAATTAAGTTTACAAAATTCGCTTAGATTAGAAAATTTTGAAGGGAGGAAGCTTTAAATTTGAGAGGCGGGGGGGGGGGAAACAAGGGGCTACTCTACTGCTCTACAGCACTATAAACATTTATGCTTTAAAGAATCAAGGATTTAATCTCACTCATTCCTCATTCCCTTTAGACTTTGTGTACTTAATATTGAATTATTTCAATAGCTTTAGTTTTGTTTTGACCCTTAGTTTTCTCAAGAAAACCTAATTGACCCCGATGATTTTGATTCTTGTTGCGCTTGACCGACGACAGCCCTCGGTTTTTCTTCTACTTCAGCCTCTGTCGTTTCTAAATTTAATTTATTCATCTCTTCATCCAGCAGAGCATTAATTTCGTCTTTTAGAGACAACTCTATTGTTGGTTCTTCCAAAATTTCATCTGTTATAGTCTTCTTGGTTATTTCAATATTCACAGGAGCCGGAGATAGTGGCAAAGGTGGCGGTACTGCGGTCGTCGCTTCATCACAAGCCACATAAAATTTGGAGTTATCAACTGTTATGATTTTATCCACTTTTAATGTATCTTCTTCTTTTGTTGCTGCTGCTGCTACTTCTGCAGATGCCGCTAATTCAGGGCTCTTCTGCAGCACGGTGCTTTCTGTCTGTGTGTTCGGGTCTGTTTGGTGGCCAAAGTTTCTCCGCAGAAAGTCAAAGATATTCTTCGTTTTGGTTTTATTGTTCGAATTGTTTGCGCTATTGTTGTTTTTGCTATTGCTTTGTGTGCTTTTGCTCAATTTGGGTGAGGCGGGGGGCGTTTTGGTAGTAACTTTGATCTGCGTCTCCACCACATGATGATGGCGAACAGCGGCGGTAGGTGAAGAACCACCGCCAGCGCCACCACCACCGATCTGCTGTTGTTGTTGTGCTTTGGCTTCGAGATCGGCTGTCGTCATCGAGTCGGAACCGCTAATGCAGCATGTTCGGGGTACCAATGATGGTATTTTTGATTTGTACCCCGCCATCGGTGAGTATTTGGGGCCAGTGGACGACGTCGTGGGCAGTGAGGCACTGATTTGTGACCTTGCTTGTCTCTCTTCGGCAATAATTTTCTCGCAAGTCTCTATAAGGGCCTTCGAATGGGCAGCGCGTGCGGCCACGATGGGAGAATTCGGTTTGGAGTTCAGTTTCTTCTCGCAGCCGGAAGTGTTTTGGGCGACGGTAGGCTTGAGGAGATTATTCTGATTATCACAAGTCTCAATTTCTGCGGTTGTGATCTCGGAACAAGCCGTACTGGGCAGCTCATGTTTGGGTACTTTGCGTACATCGATCTTATTGCACATTATCTCTTCGACGGTCTGTTGGCGGTTAAAGGAAGGTGGCAGCGTTCTGGGCGTTGCTGTGGGAGCGGTTGCGGAAGGGGCGGCTATGGCTATGGCATTGGAGAAGAAGCTCGTGCATAAATCAACAGCGGTTGGAGATAGTTGCTGCGACAGGGTCGAAGAAGGGGGTGAAGGGGGAGGAGGAGTGCAGGGGGACTGAGGCGCCGACGAGACTATTTTGTAAAGTGTCGACTCATTGGGAGTACAGAGTACTAGCGGTGTTATTACTGAGGGGGTGCTAGCAGAGGAAATTGTAGTCAGGGGGGTCGCTTCCCCCTCTGCTTTAAGAGAAGGAGCAGGACGAGGTGGATTGTGAATCATTGCTTTTGTTTCATGTGAATGTTGTGGCTCTGTTGAACTTGAGGAGGTCGTGGAGGACCTTAAGGAATTCACTGAGGAGGACTCTCTATCAATAATACTGCTGGTATTGATAGAATTATCAGGTACATGGTCGATTTGCTTCGGCTGATCTAATAGTGTTTGAGGTGGAGGTGTTGTCACCATAGTGTGGTGTTTGCGTCGTACAGGTTTCGGGGAAACGACAGCGCAGTGCTGCTCTTCTGTAGAGAAGCAGCTCTTCAGAGCCTTTACGGTATTCGGTTTGGGAAGCTCATCAGGATTGAGCACCGTTACCGGTGGAGCGCAGACAATAATTTCAGGTTGGGTTTGTGTCTGTTGTTGTGGTTGTAGCGGTGGTGGTGGCGTTAATGGTAAAGCGTGGGCGGCGCCAGGGGGCGCGGATCGTGTTGCTTCTGACTGTGGTGAGATTGATATCGGTGTTACCGACTTTTGACTAGAATCTTTACACCGTTCATGGCTAATATTTAATGTTTGTTGTCGTTGTTGTTGGAAGAGTATGCTGTTATTTGAGCATTTCTGTACTTCTTGCTCGGTGGTATTTGCGATCAACTGACCGAACTGAGACAATTTCTTGGCTGCGTTTGTGGGTGATAATGGCTTCAATGATGGGTGGTCAGATTCCTCAGGTTGAATACTTTTGGAATTAAATATCTCAACGCGTCCATTAATGCTGAAAGGATTCTCAGAGTTGGGAGTTATGTTGCCACCACGTGCTGATGATGATGATGGTGGCAGCGGTGGTGGTGGTGGTGGTGACGGTAAAGGAGGGTGACGCGGCGGACGCGTTGACTTGGGAGACATGGGCGGTTTACCGGTTGGACCTATTGAGCGACGACATTCAACTATTTTGCTATTTACTAACGGTTTCGGTCGCGTAATCGGTGGCGGTGGGCCGAGATATTCGGCGCCGGCGGCATCTCTTTTTAACTGACTACAATTGCCTTCATATGTTTTGGAAATAGGTTGGAAAATTTGTGACGTATTTATACGTTGGTTTGGTGTTGCAGAGCTTGTCGGCAAGAGAGAGGAAGTCTCGTTTTGAGCTGTTACTGCAGGAGTTTGGCCATGAATGTCATCGCCAGTAATGGTATTATTTTCTTTATCTTGTTCTTCTTCTTCTTCAATATCATTCTTAAAAGTTTCTTTAAATATGTTCAGAAGATTGCGCGCATGAATCATCTCGTTGGATGATTTTCTATTTAAATTGCACGCTGTGGCTGCGGCTGCTGCAGGTGCAGCCGTAGCTGCTGGTGGTGCTGACCTTGTCTCGTTAATACTACCCGACACCGACTCTTTAGCGATAGTTACATTAATTCTCTTATCATCTAAATCGGACGTACCGGCTAAACTATCGGCACAGTTAAGGCTACCGTTACGGCTACTTCTACATACATTCGGGCATTGGTTCATAGAATCGTTAGTAGAACTTACACTAAATTCCATGGTTTCACATGGTTGTTGTTGTTGTTGTTCATTGTTAGTCGTAGTCGTAGTTGAAGTTGTTGCTGCAGTTGCTGCCATGATGTTCGTGGCGTTCGAGAGCGCTGCGAATTCGGCTTCGATTTGATTGACGGCACTTGCCGCCTGCTCCAATTGTTGCTCCTCCACGGCCAAAGCGGCAATGGCTTCATTTAGTTGTTGCTCTTGGGTGGGCAGTGGTCGCTCCTCCTCGACATCGTCCGACGTTTGAATGCCGCTATCGTCGCGATCCAAATCGACGGCTCTGTTGTCATCGCTCAGGCGGCGGCTTTCGCTAGGGGCAGACGTTTGGAGAGATTGTGCCGAAATCAGCGTCGTCGTTGTTGTCGCCTTTGTTTGATTTGTGACGAGATCCGTTTGGTTAATGCGTTGTTGCTGTTGCTGTTGTTTGGCGTTACGCTCTTCCTCGTCCTTCATTATTTCCAATTGCCGCGCATCGACCAGAACCACCGGCGGTTTCTTGACCTCTTCTTTGGTAGCTGCATTGTGCAAACTGGACAGACGCTCCTTCAGCGGCGGCACCGGCACATCGACTACAGTATTAGCCATCGGATGGGCGACGTCATTCGGAGGATTTCGGCCCAGGTTTTTCTGCTGTTCCAAGCTGAGAAGGCGATCCCTTATGCTGGTCATGTCGCCGGAAAGCCTTTTTACCTCCGAGTGCGTTTTCACCGCCGATGATGAGGCTTCAGGCAATTTGAAGTGATCCCGAAGTGTTATTCTCGGCACACCATTACAGCCAACACCACCACCACCACCACCATGTAGTAGCTTTGGTTCCGCGTAGCTGTTTGTGTGTGTGGTCGGTGCCTGGTGATGCTGCTCGAAGATCTCCTTACGTTTGGAAATATCAATTTTTGGTACATCGACTTTCTTTTCATTTCGCTCGAGCAAGTCCTGGCTGTCATTCGGTGAGCTGACCTCGAAACCGATCAGACGTTCTTCGATTTTACTGCCACGTCGTGCGGGGTATAAGTCAAAGCCGGCAAAGGCGGCGGCGGCGGCGGTTGCGGCTAAATCGTCGGCCCGTAATTCAGCAGTTGATTCTTTCGACGCTTGGGTTTTATTATTAAGGAGTTTGAATGCTATGCTGCTGCTGCTGCCGGCAGTAGCTCTGGAAACTCGTTGCTTGTAATCTTGTATGGCGCCCTCGTAGGTGTATTCACAAGGATCGGGTGAGCTGGCGGGCGCTGTGCTCGACGATGTGTCGTAGCCGGGCGAAGAGACGTATTCGCGAATGGTGCTATTTTGCGGATGGCTATTGTCGAATAGCACTTTCTCCAGATCGGCATTATCACTCTGAAATAGTAATAAAACAAAGATAAGAGACATAACGTAACGTTAATAATAAAATTCATAACTTCTAAGTAATATTTTAAACATTTTCTGTTCATACGCCTCTAATACGCTGCTATAGTATTTGCTCAACTATTCCTAATGTCGTCATGTGCATTTTGTCACACAAATCTTCTTCGATCTTTCAGACAGTAACATTATAATAACACTAATAATACTAATCTTACGGAAATTGTGTTAATGATTGTATTTATGACCTTTCGTTGCGTTACCATCAGTCGCAACGACGCGCTAAAATGCGTGCAAATGCGATGAAATCCGTGCACGTCGAAGATACGTTAGTAATAATTGCAAATTGCAATGACCCAGTTAGAGTACATCGAGTTAAATGAACTTATTCGTACATACTCTATTTCTTTTCGACTCACCATCACGCTGTTGTTGTCATAATCCTCCGAAAGACTGCTCTTACCGCTGGCACTGCTGGTACCAATGCCCAGATCGCTTAGATCATTCGTCTCATCCTCATTGTAGACGGCCAATGAGGCCAGCTTTGTGCGACCGACACGCACACCTCGTTCGCCCCTAAAATTAAAGAGACAAATAATTACACTTCGCTCTAACGATACACTGTTAACGATACTCTAAACTCATTTCAGCGTTAACTGAAGTTATCGTTCTTCATACCTTTCTTCGATCATTTCGGAAAAGGTTTTCGATTTTCGTCTGCTTCTGTCGTGCTCCTCCAGTTCCAGCTTCTTCACCTCCACCACGCGATCGATGATGTGTTCGACACGTTTTCGGCGCGACGATTTCCAATTGTCCAAGTTCTGGAAAACAGATTTCGCAACAGACTAAATGAATTTAATTGGAATCTCAATGAAACGTGAAGAGTAACTAAATGAACTAAACTAATGATGAGTTTCGGAACGAATTTCCATTATCGTTAAATAAATACGAATAATAGTTGGCAAACTTTTAAAACCTTGTTGTTCGTATAAATGTTGTATTTCGTCTCAAATTCGTCTGGTCAATTTCGTCTCTCAACTTTCAGTTCAAAAGCATAAGAAAAATTGTCTTACGCGAGTGTAAGTTTTTACGACTTTACTTGACTTTACTTTACGTAAGTGTTGTATCATACTTTTTACGCATTCAAGTGGCGTTTTTCAAATCAGTGTCAACTCTTTCGAGTTTGAAATTCCTTCTTTTCTACCGTCCTTCCTTCGTCCATTTGTCACGGAAAATGTGAAAAGTGAGAGTATGTAGAAATCTTGCTCCGTCGTAAAATCGTGCGTGCGTCTTTGGTAAAGGCTTTAATTTTATTATCGTACTCGTATAGTATTTGTAAATATCACACGCAAAATGTTATGCAATATAAAATTGGTAGCCAGTTCAGGAATTTAATCGTATATTGGCAACTTAATATTTTACAATATATAACACACACAGTGTGCAATTTTGCGCATTTGAAATTGTTAAAAAAATTCATATGAGGCTCGGCTCGGATATATTTATATAATCTGCATTTATCACACGCATAATATGATCACACATATATCATATTATACATTAGATAGACGGCATGATATTTGAATTTTCGGGAAATGGTAAAAAAACTGAACTCTTTTAGCATAAATAGAGCTTTTATTATACATCTTGAATAGGAAAGATATCGCGGTTTTCATATTATATGCAGTTCCCATAAAGCGGTTTTGCTTCGGTTTAGCGCAAAACTGGTTTTCACGGCGCAAAACCATTTAAAAACCCAGAAAATTTTCATTGAAATTGTTGTTGTGAATTTAGCGCAAAACCAAAAAGTTTTGAGGTTTTAGCAGTTTGCAACCCTGTTTCGAAGTTCGAAATGCTAGAAGCCATAGCCTTGTCTCTTTTTTTTTAGTTAATATGGTAAAAAGAGATAAATATTATAAACAAAAATATTTTCTCAAAATTAACAAAAACATTGCCTTTGCATACAACAACAACAACAACAACAACAACAACAAAAGGCGAAACCCAGCGAAACCAAAAATAAAACTAGTTTTGTATGGAAACACTTGATACTTAATCGATATTCGAAAGCCTAAACCAAAACCAAAACGATTTTAGGTGTTCCCATAAAATTACTTTTAAATAATATTACTTTTTAAATTTAGTTCAAAGTTTCATAATAATAATAATAATAAAAAGAATAAGAATAAAATGTTATTAATCATTGTCTGATACCAACATACATTTTCACTTACATTTTGCCAATCCTCGGGCTCTTCCTTCTTAATTTCCTTTATCTTCTTCACTTCTTCAGCCTTCTTGAGCTGTTGTTGTGCCGTTTGATATAAATTGCAGGGCTTTATCTGCACGAACTGCATGGGATTGTAGGATGGCGGCGGTGGCGTGGGACGCGTGCTGCGCGCCTTAGCGACATAGGCGGTGGGATCAGGTGATGTTATGGACTGTAAAATGAAAGAGCAAATATTCAATATTATAAATAACAATTCAGTTTTGAAAAGTATTGGCATATATGAGAGAGCAAACTACTTGCAATTAATCGTGACAACGCGCCGAAATAGTGGCGATATTGCCGACAGACCATCCACGTCGCTTAGAATACGGCCAAACACCCACATACCGATATAAAAGATGGCGCACCCGTTATATTCTACACTTTCAGGGTCGTCTCTGTGCCATGACAGGACGAGCCTTTATCTTTACCACAGAATAGAGATTATTTGAGTTTATTCTCGAATTTCATACATTTGTATTTTTTGCTGTTCTAATGTGATATGTCTTAATATTTCTTATAAAGTCTTCTTCCTTCTCGAAATATGTATAAAATATGTTGAAAATTACTAAAATTTTTATTGCAATTTTTTATTTTTTGCCCTTCACTGTTGACGGAAGTATTCATTCGCCTGCATTCCAAACGCCATCTCACCACATCACCATTATCGGTCGACCGTCATCGATTAGAGTCAACCCGTCTGGTCTGGCTGGACGTGTCTGCCTCGTTGGTTGGTTGGTTGGTAGGTAGGTTGGTTGGTTCCACACAGTGTGACCGTATCGTACGTATGTACGTACGAAGAAGCCTCTTAAGTTTAACGCGCCTTCTTTGCATTCGCAAAAAAAAGGAGTTTTGACACGCGTCAAGAGGAAGCAAACAAAACATAGTCTGAGTGGAAATGATGAGAAAAAAGGGCACACAAACAATTGTATACTATATACATGTGTCGTATATATAGTATGTATATGTATATAGAGTGTAATTTATTATAAATGCTTACAACAACAGTAAGAGTGGCGCGGTGCGTTTGTATTGTATTGTACTGTAGAGATGGTGTAAAGTCAAAGAAGTCCAAATGAGCAGGAAGAGACAGAAAAGGCGAAGAAAGAGAAGTAAAGATGGCATTTGATTATGTGGTTTATTGATTTTACCACATTGCCTGAAGGTTTGCAGTTTGCAGGAGGAGAAAAATCTTGAGAAAAAATTGAAGAAATACATACATAAATTTCTTTGATTATGATGCCATAATAACAGTATGATGCCGTTACTCGGAAAACATTTAATACATCTTGGTAATTCAATACAAATAATTAACCAAGAGAAGATATATCCGTATATACATACGATACATATTTAACTGAACCCACATCAACAAAAAAAAAAACAAACCCTTTCACTATGAAATCTAATTCCTTCCTTATTTTTTAATAAATTGCTAGGCGATGAAGCCATTACCATGGTTTAAAAGACATGACAACTCCGGTTACTCAAGCCTATAGCCGGTATATCTCCGGTATAACTTATCTGGGTTGTCCAGGGTCTTTCAAGAGGGCCTTTGTTTGATTCAAGGACTTGCCGCTCGTGATCGGAAATAAAATGAAGCTCAGAAAAAGTCGTTCATTCCAGAATTTGTTGTAGTTCAATCACTTCTCGAGGTTCTCGTAGGAAAACTCGAGGGTTAAAGAGAAGGATAAGAACTAAAGGTAATATTTCAATAGAGTCTAAATTGTTCCATAATTTGTATGTAGTAATATTATTTCACCTTTCTTCACTATAAATCCAGTCTTAATAACAATGTGAAGAAGGTTAAATCTACTGAAACGACACCAAAAACGAACGACACCGAAAGGAACGACACCGAAAAGAAAGACACCAAAAAGGAACGACACCAAAAAGGAACAACACCAAAAAGGAACGACACTAAAAAGGAACGACACCGAAAGGAATTAGCAGCACCAATTCGATCAAAAGGGTTGATTCCATTTTAAAACGTACGATATTTATCGTACGTAGACGATAACCGCGTTCCCCCCCCCCCCCCCCCCCCTCTTTCAAAGGGGTCTACTTTGGGCTACTTTTAACGAGTAATCGATAACAAAAATATCATGAAACGGGTTTATTTTTTTTTAATATCGGACGAAGATGGAGGGCTCTTCTTTCAAAGTTTTCATTTATTTCCGGCCGAAATCGAGAATTTTTTCTTAAAAAATAAAAAGAGTATTTACATTTCTTCTTTTTTTTATGCACCTCTCTCCTTTATTAAAGAATAACCCCCACTCATTCCTCGCTTCCGGGATTTACCGATTAAAGCAACGATTACTTACCGTTTTCCGGCCACCGCTACTGCTACTGCTACTGCCCGAATCATTGTGACCGTTTGTCGTCGTTGCTGACATTTCTTCATTCCTCTCTTTGTCGATGTATGTATTTGGTTCCATGTGTTGAATTGTTACTGTCTCTAACGTTGTTACTGTATTTGAACTTCTTTCATATTCCGTTGGCATTATTCCTTTTTTGGTTTTTTTTTCCAAATTCGCGAATTCAATTTAATTCGCTTCGCCAACAGTTCTTGAATTCTTTTTCTTTTATTTTTTCTCCTTTGGTAATTGATATTTAATTGCTTTTGGTTTCGAGCGTAATAAGAAAATGTGTGTTATTGTTGTTGTGGTTGCTGTCTTTGTTACTTACAAATGACGTTTATGAGATGTCATGTCATGTCTTTGACATAACAAAGTATAAATAGTTTTACGCTTTCGTTTTGTGGTGTTCTTTTTAAGGTTTGCGCTTTTATTAAAAATCAAAATTTCGTGAGCAGTTTCTGCGTCCTAAATCAATTATCCTTATTATCCTTACAAACTGTTACGGTGTGATTACAAATTTCTACACTGCAAAGAAAAACAAATAAGAAAAATTTCTAAATAATAATTCATTTTAAAAGTGTAATAAATAATGAGAAGTCATATAAAATACTTCATTATTCTTGTTGTATTTATATTTAATTTTTATATGAAATATATTTGTTAATTAAAAATATTTTTATATTACTAAGAAGTAAGAAATAAGTATTAATATTATTAATTTTACTAATTCGTCAGGATTAGTAGTTTAATGTTAACGCTTAAAGTGTTAAACTGACATCTCCAATAACGTGTCTAATCGTTCGTTTAGTCTCGTAGTGTCGTTAATGACGTTCATTACGTAGTGTCGCCGCTACGCAAGCTCTCAGACTGACAGTGATTGCAAGCTCCTTGCCCTCTCTATCAATTGTTTGTCGTATAATTGCTTTTAAAATCTGTCAGATTAACCTGGAACTCGCAACTGGTTCGCCTTTTGATGTTGGGGCCAATTTTTAGAGTTTTTGCCCGAATTAGGTTTCTATGTTAACTTTTTTTCTCTCTCACTTTCAACGAGCTCTTCACCAACTTGTTTTTAATGCAAATTTTGTTGGGTTTTTTGTTTTTTTTTTCGTTTTTTAAATGGTCTGTTGACATTTCAAGTCGAACAACACTCATCACATCTACAGCATCCACACATTCGCATTTTGATGTCAAAAGTGACACAAGTGTTAAACACTTCACTTAAAAAAAAAACTAAAGCATTAAAATAGAGGCAAGCCAACATGAAAATCTAGAGCTAAGATTTAAAGAGCTTTTCAAATATTAACCAGATTTTAAGGATTAAGTTTTTAAAGCGAAAACAAAAATTAAAATTATCACCATGAAAAAGATAAAAATGTGGCCTCTTCTTTTGAATGTTAGACAGAATGTTGACTCATAAAATATAACGTTAAAATATAAAGGTTATAACATATGTAAATGTTCAAAATTTTTTTGTGATGAATTTTTTTTTTGTTATTTTTTTTGTGAAAAAACTGTTAAGAACAGTTGAGAAGCGGTCACGGTTCCACAAACGTAAAAAAAAACACAAAAGAACACATTTCTTTTCTAATTTGACAAAAATTTTACTTTTGTATTTTATTTTATGTTATTTTTATGGGATTCTATCTCTTGTGTTTCATCGCATCATCTTTAAAACGAAGAAGAAGAAGAAGAAAGCAGCGACAATGTTTGTTTCTCTTTTAATAAACCGTTATAATCTTTTGGATTTGAAACAAAGCATGATGTCACTTTCACAGCATGAAGGAAGACTGTATATTATTACAAAAAAAAATATTCCTAACTACAAACGCGTCGTTGTTAAATGACAGATACGATGCCGCTGCTGCTGCTGCTGCTGCTGCCGGCCGCTGGACTCCGTCGTTGTCTCATTAATGATTTTAATGATCGTTTTTTGTTAGGGCTTTTTTACAGCAAGCATTGGAGTTTATTCGAGTTGTTTTTGTTTTTGTTTCAGGGAATATCAATCGAGTATTAAAGTTGTCAAATCGAGACCATTTTCCAGCAGAAAAAGTTTTGGTTGAGATGACATCTATTTTTGAAAAGTTCAGAAAACTAATCCCTTTTTTTTAACATTATATTATTAGTCAACAGACTTTTCTAAAGCTTTTCAGAAAAGTTTTCTAATCCAAAAGAGAAGCGAAATGAAGGCAGCAACGAAGCAAGAAGTAAATTCTTTAATTAAATTAAAATTAGACATTTTTACCAATAAAATTTACAAAACATTCACAAATAAGAAATTGAAAACCGGAGACCTAAACGCATAAGCTTCTGAGCGACTTAATTGATGATGATTCATTTCGAATCACAAACTATAATTCACTTTGTTGCATCTATTCCATAAAAGTTTAGTTAATATATTACTCAAACCTTGTAGAAACCTTTATATTATTAAAAAATCCGCCAAAATATAAAAAGGCTTTTTTTAACACTTTATATGAGACTTTTCGATAGTTTTAGTAAGGAATGATGGTTCTCAAAGACTTTCTGGAGAGCTGATCTCATTCTAACCTAAGCCTGACTACAACTATACCATCTGGTTACAGCCCAAGCATGGCTGTGTCAGTTGCTTTTTTCTAGATGAAGTTTGTAATAGCTTTTTAAATATTAATTAAAGTATTTAAGCATACATTTTGACGCTTGAGGGTACGTACATACTTCCAAGTTAATGTAAATCCAACCATTCTCATTATGGCGAAGAAATTGTAAAAGTTTACTCAACAAAGTCTTAATTGGCACCGTCATACCGTTTGCCGCTTTTTCTTTTTTATCACTGAAAGAAATCTTTCTGATTTGCAGCGTGCTTGCGTGTGCATTTTCAGACGCTTGAACAACGCCGTTGGAGATACCGACCGACCGAGTACTATTATAACACTTGATATCACTTGAGTTTTTTTTTTTTTTAAATTGTAATTTGTTGCGGGTTTTTTTAATTACTTTGTTAGTTTTCTAATTTTCAGATAAAGACGAGTGAGTGTGCTCTTATATTTTTTTTTTAGATCGTTTTGTTATCGTAGTTATCAATTTTTTAATAAAATACTGTATATCATCATGATTAACAATAACTTAAATACAATATATTAGTCATATTGTCATAAAACTATAAAAAACTGATGACATTTTTATTATTGAAAAACCGGAACGCAATCTAATCGTGCACAATTAATTAATGAGACAAAAGTACCCAAATAAGTATTGAGAATAAGCGTAACGTTCTAGAAATCGTTTTGAAATAATACCTAAATTGTTGCTAAAACCGATAAACTAAATAAATATGTGCGCTTACCAAAAAAAATCAGGCTTAAAAATAGAAAGGTGACTGATTTTTAAAAGGGAAAAGGGCAAGAAGATTGACAGGGCGGAAAAAACAAGTGTTTCAACAAATTCTTTGTACTTTGGCATTATAAATTATTAAAACCAGTTTTTGTTTTTTGTGTTGTTGTGAGCGGCGCTACTTTTGCTTGCTTATATTTTTGTTCGTTTTTTTCCCTGGCTTTTAATTTCCAAAGCTTGGCTAATTTGCAAACGGACAGACGCACAGACCAGACGGACTCGATTCGAGTTAAGCTTCTAAATTGCAGAAATATTTCTTCATAAAATGTTAATAATACTAACATGCCTCGACGATGATAACATACCGCATGCATGTACTGTACACACGTAGTAATTATTTAAATGATTAAAAACTGGTCTTTCCTTTTGCTGTACCTACATATTTAGTCGAGGTGAAAGGTGAAGAGAAGGGGCGGGAAAGAGCAGAGGAAGTTAAACGAGAAGTGTTAAGAGAAAAAGTAAAAGTGCAACGAGTTGTTTTAAATTGTGTCTTGTTTTTACTGTTGTTGGAGGAGAAAACGTTTGTGCAGCTGTCCAATAGCAACAACAACTTTGGTGATCAAGGCCATTTCTGGAACTTCGTCTCTACGAAAATACGATAGCGTTTGTTGCTGTCTGAAGTTCTCTCTTTTTACCCTGCTTACGTTGGCGATATTAGCGTGTACAGAAACCAAACGAATCAATTTTGAATTCTTTTAATATTCTCTTTAAAAGAATTCAAAATGATTCAAATGATTCAAAATGAATTCAAATGAAACGCGGAAATTACTCTCTTTTAACTTATCAAGCGTTTGATATTAGCGTGTACACGAACCAATCAAATCAATTTTAAATTCTCTTAAAAAGAATACGAAACGCGGAAATTGCTCTCTTTTAGGTTTAAAGACAGTTAAACTCTTTTAACTTGTTAAACGTTTAATATTAGCGTGTACAGGAGCCAATAGAACCAATTCTGAATTATTTTTAAGAGAATGCGAAACGCAAAAACTGCTCTCTTTTAGGTTTATCAAACTCTTTTAACTTATCAAACGTGTAAAAAGAGAGAGAGAGAGAGACTGTGATCAAGTAAGTGATTTCTAGACGTTACGCACAATCAACGATTAATCGAAAACCTCTTAAATACTTTTGTGCGCATTAAGCAGCTGCATGAGACGTCTCGAAAAATTCGAAACTGACAGTGCAACATTTTTGCGTTGATGCAGCGCGTCCATTTGATTTCGAAACAAGCCGTGACTATCGGAAGCATAGATTTAAAAGCAATGGAAGCATTTCAGACAACCGCTGAAACTTTCAAGATGTTTTGAACAAGCCTTCGAGATGAACAAGTGCGCTTACACAGAAAAAAATGCATGTTTATTTTTAAAATACTTTAATGTTTAACAGAAAAATCTGCTTCATTTAACAATTTTCTGTTTAGTCAAATTAAAACCTTTCAAACCAAATGTGTTTTTGTTGAAATAAGAAGTTAATAAATTTTTAATTAAATGCCAAATATTTACTTTACGATTTTGAATTCCCATTTTTCAGTCTTCTGTTGAGTTAATTTGTATTAACTCAATTTAACTCAAAAGTAGACAAACATTGTTGTTGAAAAAGCTGTTTTAAAATTGAAAAATCGGCACTTTTGATATCAAAGGTTTTAAATACGATACTATTGAAGCCTTTTTAAAAGTGAAGAACTTTTTCTTCCTTTAATTAATTTTTTTTTCCAGTCGTTTCTTTTTCTTGCCGTGTACAAATATTAATTTGCAATTTGTTGTGTCAATTCGTTTATTTAAATGACTGAAATGTAAGAGATAAAAGTTGATGACACTGTGACAACTGACTATGAGTAAACGTTGAGATGATGGGAGAGAGAGAGAGAGAGAGAGAGAGAGGGAGACAGTGTGTGGTGGCAAAGGAAATGGAAACGTAAACGAACTAAAAATTGAAATGATTTTATGGCGGCAATGGCAGTAAGAGTAACAGTAACAACAGCAACAATGTTGTCTGTTTGTCGTGTTCGTGCGCTTATTTTACACTTTCTTTTTTTTTATTATTTATTTTTCGAATTTACACGTATTTATTCGTACATGAACCAACGAACCAACGAATGTATGTATGTAGTATGTATGTATGTACGAGTGTATTTTTAAGGCATGTCTCTGTTAATTGCAAAAAAAAAAAAAATTAAAAAAAAACAAAAGAAACAAACAAAAAAAAAACTATAACAATAAAGAAAACGATAAAGGAAAAATATGTATAATTTTATTCATTTTGAACTGGTTTAATAAAATGGTCGAATTAAAATTAAAAAAAAAAAAAAAGAAATAAAGAAAAAAAAGAATAGAAAACAAGACAAGTCGCTTCTGAAACTTCAAAATGTAGCTCAGTTTTGGGGCGTCTCCAGGCAGAGCCTTGTGCGTCTTGCTTGATTAATTTTGCGAGATGGTGCAACATTCCGAAAAGTACAAAGTATAAAAACAAGAATCGATATTGGTTGTTTATTGTTTAGTTTAGTAAATTTGAGATTAACAAACAATTTTCTTTAGCAGACGCAGACGCAGATGCAGATAAATGATAGCTGAGATCACGCGCAGTAAAATTTATTCACCGCAAATACTTTTGAAGTTACAGCCACCGTCGCCGTCGCCATCACCATCATCGTCACCACGAAAGCCAACGCTTGTACTTATGGCAGCAACAGTAGCCGTGTAGCAGCAACATAAGTATCTACGTAGTAACCACAAACAAACTAACTAACAATTTGTTACTTAATTAATCCAAAGCAAAGCAAACCGAAGCCAAGTATTTTGAAATTTAAGTTTAAATTTGAATTTCATTCAAATGGTTACGCTCTCGTGCCCAAATAAGCACGAGCACGCACACTGCACCACCATGACGTACGTACCGTATACACACATACGTACATATATACATCCGCACATCCGTCCTTCCCTTCAATCTTCCCTTCGCCATCGTTCATCCATTCTTTCGCCTTTATCTGAACATCGGCACTACCGAGTTAATGACTCTGATGCTGTGTGTGTGCGTGTGTTTGGGTGTGTGCAGTACCGGCGATATGATTCGGTAGACCACACCGAACTGATCCAGCTATAATGTCTCACACCGACGCAATTGAATGAACCGTTCGGTTCGTTTCATTGAAACGAACAAAACGTCTTTTTGTCTTTTTCTATTTTTTCTCTTTGTACACAGCCCTTCACCGGCCATTGAGCCAGCCCTTCCACACCCCCTCCCCCTTAGCCCGACGACCACCAAACCATACACTTCACATTTCATCTCATCTGTTCGTATGCAAAAAAAAAAAAAAATGTGCAATCTTCGTCATTGAAATGCAATAAAAATTGCAGCAGTTGATGTCGCCAGAGGCGTCTTTAGGTTTTGGTGGTACTTTTTTTTCAGGGGGAGGGAGGGAGGTACGACTCGAAGGTTTGAAACAAAAATCACTTTAGTGAAAATAATGGTAATAATTCTTTGAAGAATTGTTTTTTAATAAAACTGAACGATTAACTACAAAAAACTGTCGAAAACTGACATAGTTTTATTTATTGCTTTTTAAATTTTCTGATAGATAAAATATAAATAAAAAAAAATGTTTTTTGAAAGTTTGACAAAGCTTTTGATTTTAGCTAAAGGTGCAGTGAGGAATAAGATAATATTCCGAACTCAATTCTTTCTTAGGTCGACTTAAGCCGTAACTGTTTTTAAGCCACAGAATTGTTGAGTATTCAAAATTGTTGTCTTTGGTCGGCGGTCATTTGTGTTTTTTAGAAGTTTTACTAGACGCAATATTCTTTCCAAGAAAGACACTAAGTGTTCCTCTGTATTTCTTTATAGAGGTGACCATGCCCCCATATATCCCCCCTCAGTATCAGTACACCACTGGTTAGTGCTATGGGTGTTGCCATTATTGCTGCAAATATTATTATTATTGGTATTATTTTTATTATTGTTGTTGTTATTGTTGTTTTTAATATATTTTGCTATTGCGGCAGTTTTTAGTTCTTCAGTTCTGGCGTCTGTTGATGAGTTGGTATGGCTTTATGGTTGTTGTTGTTGTTGCTGCTGCGGTTGAGAAGATCGCACGGCGTAACATCTGTTGTTGTGGTTGTTAATGTTGTTGTTGTTGTTGCTGCTTACTGCTGGTTCTTTGCATGCGATTTCCAACTTTTTTTAATACAATAAAACGAAACAAATAAAGAACTTCAAAAACCAAATATCTATAGTGAAGAATTATCATCAACCATTGCGGAGATGAAAACATCTGTACTGTTTTAATTTTGAGTGTATGATTCGTATCATATTTAATTGGTTTCCGGTTTTATCACCCGGTTTTTTTCCCCCGGTTTTCAAAACGTTGCGGTCCAAGTTGATGGAACCGACTAAAAAAACGAACAATTCAATTACGGTACCATTTAGAGAAGAAGAAGAAGAAAATTAACGCAAGCTCTAAGCCTGACCTGGGTGTTGTTGTTGTTGTTATTGTTGGTTTTTGTTTATTCGGAATTTTAGAGCGCTAGAACTTGCCGCCAGAGTCTTGAGTCCGGCTATAGGTACATCCGTCGTTGGCTGAAAGCTTTTCTGTAGCCACCTGCCTTCTCATACAAAAACAAAAACAAAAAGCGAGAATGAAAGAGACACAGAGTGAGAGAGAGAGAGAGAGAGAGGGGGGGGGGGGGGAAAGAAAGCACCATAGTGACAAGACACAAACAAATAAAAACAAAGTTGTTCAACAATTCAATTGAGCTAACCAAAAAAAAGTTAAAAAAAAGCAGCAAAAAAAAAAACCATTTCCGGTCGGAGGAGCGCCGCGGCACTGATGATGATGTTTCATAAAAACAAAAACCGACAACAAACAGCGAACAGCAAGAATCAAACACAGACACGCACGCGTACACACACACACACACACACACACACACACAAATACGCTTTTGCGGTCCAACTTATTCGGAAAATTTCCTATATGGACACAACATTGACCACCATTGACCACTTTTGAAGGCGCATATTTAAAAAAAACACAACCCAACATAACACACACACACACATACACACACTTATGTACCCTTGGTTGTGTCGTTGTTATTGTTGTTGTCGTTTGGCATTTATGTATGTATTGCGGTTGTTGTTTGATTTTGATGATCAAGAGTTTGGTATCATATTTTGCTACTTAATAAATTTTGCTACTAATATTCCTCTTCCTTATACGCTTACGCTTACATCACCCCCCTCCCCCCCCTCCTAACCACTACGCCTGTTGAGTTCATTGATCGATCCTCAATTGTCAATCGTCAAACCTAACATAATTAGTTACTATAATGATTCGACACACGTCAATTTGCCATAAAATGCGAGCGTAAACAGGTAGATTCTTATTCGTTTTGTGGCTTAAAAATCGGTACATTCATACGCCAAATCATTCTACAAATGATTATTTAGCTATTATGAAACTTCTGACTTTATACGAAACTGAATTATAGACACAAAATAGTACAAAAATCTTTAGCGCAGAATGTTTGTAAATGCTGGAGAATATTCAAAACGTCGCGACGTCATTCCATTAAAAACTCTTAAATTATGGCAAAAATATTTTCGAGTTATTAAAAATTCTTCTCATGCTTCTTTTGGCGCATTCCAAAGTTATAAATATTATTGCTTAGACTTTATAGAAAACTTTATGGTAACGATATGGAAAAATTCTTGAATTTCGTGAACTTTAGACCTTTCGGTATTTTTCTCATCTCGTCACCTATCACTATATCGTTTCGGTTTCATAGAAAATCGTCGAAATAATCTTTAAAAACATGTTACATTTTTTGATGAATTTTTGGAGAAACTTCTACGATTTCGATTGCAACTTTTGTGTAAATAAAAGTGCATAAGTCTTTATGTTTTATGTACCTTCATATTAAGAGTTCCCGAAAAGTAAACGTAAGAGAAAGAAAACCACCAACCATGTCATAATAAAAATGCAAATTTAAATTTCATTTTATAGCATTTTATTTTATAGGAAATTAACGTAGAAAAATCGATTTTCAAACGATTTAAAACTGCGTACGTGCAGCATTCATAGCTAGTCAAGTCAGAGAAGATTGTTATGGACGATTATCGAGGAGAGCTCATTTCGGGCCGCTGAACAACGGATTTTTCACAGTGATCATTATCTCTTATCATAACAATTTAATGATCGCTATAATGCTCATTTGATCGTTTAAACTGATTTTGCTTCATGGCAAGCCATGATCTTGATTTGAGTTTGCTTAAGATTTCTTGTGTTGATTTTATGAAATGAAATTAAAATTTTTTTCGTATGTATTTCTTTATTTTACGACGATTTTGAAAAAAAGTTATTTCTTTTTGAATTACAACAACAACAACAACAACAACAACCACCACCACCACCAACCAACCAACAACAACAACAACACCAACCAATGACAACAACATTTTTGTATCAGATAAGATTTGTTGGTGGAGAAAACCAAAAAAGACGAATCGACGATGGACAAGAATCATTAAAAGATAAACGTAAAATTTTATCACAACAACAACAACAAACAACACGAGTGAGAATTTTTTTTTTTTTTTTTGGAAAAAGATAAAACAGGTTGTGAGTGAGTGTAACTGTAAAAATTAAGTAGCAGCAGCCAACACTTCACTAAAAGGAAGTCATAGAAGGCAAAACGAAATGAAAGAAAATCATCAAAGAAAAGGGTGTTTTTTTTGGTTTTTTTTTTTAAAAAATCCGAAATGAGCCACGGTTGATTTGAAGCTGCTGCTGCTGCTTCGTGCTGCTGCAGCACATTCATCGCCAGCGGAACAGGTTGAAGACAGGCCGCCGCTGTTTAGAAATATGCATGACAAATGCCATCACAAACAAACACTAACGAATGGACTCAACGGACTCAACTGTTTGTTGTTGGTGTGGTACGGTTAAGTGTTGTTGTTGTTGTTGTTGTTGTTTTTCACACCTACTCCATACAATAACTATGTATAATGAAATGGTTTCAACCGAGAATCATCAGAAGAGCAACAGCAGTACTAGCACCAGCAGTGGAAGAAGAAGAAGAAGAAGGAAAAGAAGAAGCAAAATTGGCTGGCGGTTATGCTGACGTGTGTGTGTGTGTGTGTGTTTGTGTGGCTAACAAAGTTGCTGACCTCGAGATCGTTTCCATGACGCTATGAAGCACACACGCACACACTCAAACGTCAATGAGCAGCGTCAGAGTAACAAACAACTCATTCACATTGATCGTATACGATGTTGAAGATGATGATGATGTTGATGTTGATGATGGATGACGATGACGAACGTGATATAAACGATAACTTAGCTGACGACAAATATTGTCGTCGTCGTCGTTGTTGGTTGTTATTGTTGTTGTTGTTACTTTCTGAAGTTCACTGCGAATCCGGGCGAAAGCATGCACGTGTGTACGTGTGTACCTTCTGCGCGGACCACACCAAAAGAGCGCCGCTCGCCGTCAAGCATAAAAAGCTGGCAAATGATCCATCAATCCAACGAGAAGGTATGCAAAATAGCAACGAGAAGGAGAAGGAAAGAGCGTGGAGAGCGCGCGCGTGTGTGTGTGTATGTGTGTCGCACCTGATGGCGGCGGCACAATCGACAAAGCACAAAGTGCGATCGATATTGAGTACACACAAATCAAACTTAATCAAACAAAATGCTTTCGACGGTCGAACAACAAAAAAAAAAAAAAAACAAACGACACCGGACGCGACCGGACCGGACTTCTCATTATCCTGGGAAGGACGACGACGACTGGACGGACGATTGTTAAAAAGCAAAAGAGGCGCAAAATAAATGGAAGTATGGTGAAGTGAAGAGCTAGAAAAAAGACATCTCTTTCAAGCACTTTACATACTCGCGGTTCTTTCATACTTCATTATTATACTAAACTCAATATGAACTGAGTCATCATCATCATTATTATCATTCAGCACTTCTTCTTGTTCCCCTTTAACATCATTATCAGTATCATGGTTAGCGAGTTATATGAAATGCAAATCTACGTGCCGTGAATAAAGTTTACGTCTTTTTTTGCTGACTGAGTCTATCTGATAACGTTCGTTCTTCTGCTCTCCTGCTCTCTTTCTCTTTGTCGTTCTCTTCTAGCGGCAGAGGACGTTACGGCACGTTATGGCTGCTGCCAAGATCTGTCAAAAGGCAATGAAACGAATCGACTTCAGAGTAATGAGAAAAAGAGACAGTTTGTGTGTATACATTTTGCATGAATCATATCGCATTATATCACGCGATTGAGTAAACACTATCTCTCCAAAAAAAAAACACCGAAGTTGTTCTAAGACTTCGGTTTGAAGCACGCCCACATTCAGTAGCATTCAGCAGGTTTGTGCTTTTGTTACGATAATTTGGTTGCTTTATTTTTTTTTTTGCGAAATATGCAAATGTTACTACGATGGCACTACGAGAGTATAATTTAATTAGAAACGAAAAGTTCAAAAGTCATAGATGATGAATTACTTGCTTAGAAATGCACCAACAGAATCCTAATATCATGCCACTTCTAATGGATTGCATTTTCAAATGAGCTAACCAAGTTCTCAAGATCTTATATTGAGGCATATGTTTATACCAGGGCGTATGTTTATACCAGAAGGGTTTGTAAGCACTTGCACCAAAAGAGAAACAATTAAAAATTTAACCACAAATGTAGGTTAAAAATGTAAAAAAATCGTTGGAAATGTTAAATCTAATAAACATTTCTATAATAATTGCAACTTATGTAGTTTATCGAAAAATTACTTAATAGCGCCAGTTTATATTATAGAAATACGATAAAGGGGAGACGAATCGCTAAAGAATCTTGTTCCGATTTCGACGAAGAGTTAAGAACGTTTCTTATCAAAATCGTTGAGTGCAAAAAAACTAATCTGAATTACAAACACAAAGCATTTACTTGAACAAAATACGAGAAGATGAGCATGGAAATGTAGTTTTATCATTTTTATACTCAAAAACTGAGAGAATAAAGGTTTATTTTTGGGTTTGTCGAAATCACGATCACAGAAGAACTAATAGCGGTATGGTCCATGAAGTTTTGCCACAAATATTCTAGCATAACGCGCTGTTGGAGACAATCGCATCGCGAAAAATCGCCTTTTTTTTTTTGGAAATATAAATAACGTATGCACTTATAGCTGAAGCGAGAATTTATAGCTTTTTAAAGCTGAATTTCTCAAATATAAAATGAAAATACGATATTATTAATAAATTTGCAGAGTTCGAGAACGTAATTTTTCTATACATTATTTGCAAACTGAAATATTAGTCCTGAATTTGCAGAGCTCGAGAAAGTCATTTCACTAAACATTATTTACAAATAAAAATTTAATTTGATTTTTAAACAATTTTACATTTGTTACTTGTTGTTATGTTTTTAATAGTAATATTGGGCAAAAATTGAAAGTTAGATACATAGTTGTACCAATAAAATTTCTTTGCGTGTATGTATACGCTATACTACAATATAAACACTCTACGAGTCTGTAGAAATATTAAATTAAACAAAATCCTTTGAGTGCTTTCGTTTGACTGAAGCAATTTCAAAGTATGTACTCTGTCGCTGTTCGCATAAATTAGTTTATGATTTTTTTTGTTACTTTGCGGTCGAAAAAAGAAATGCAAACTTTCTACACTCTTAACCGCCACTTTCCGTCTCTTGAACAATCTAAAAACGGGCACTACATCAATGCAAATGATACAATTTTCTTCAATTCTTCAATTATGATGTATTTTTTTTTTGTATGGTTTTTTAAAAAAAATGTTTTTGCTTAATTCTTCTCTATGCAATAATGCACATATTTATTTGCTTTTGAATGCAGCGCGTAGTATAAATGACTCTATTGTTGTTCTGGCGGTGGTTGTTGTCGTTGCTGTTATTGTTGTTGTTGTTGAAGTATAATAGTTATTTACGAGTATGCTTGCTTGCGTTTTGTGTTTATGAAATTCTCGTCGTCGCGTCGTTAAGCTGAGCTTGCACTTTTACATTGAAATTTTGCAATCAGCGGAGCGTGTTGAATGCATTTTTTGTTTTCAAAATCCGTTGGCAAAACACACACACACACACAGCCACAACAACAACAACTGCCACATAGAAGAGCAGAGTCGGGGAGGGCGGAAGGGTGTGGTCGCAGCACGATCGTGGCAAATAAACAGGTCTCCGGAGAAGCAAATATCATACAAAACGTGTAAAAAAGAGGCACAATAATGAATGCTGCCGCAGCCGCAGCAGCAATGATTTTATGTGGGTGTGGGCGGTAGGAGGTGTGGTTCTCATGACGAGCGTGTCGGAGGGTAGGAGAGGGGCCGATTATAATTTGAACTGCGGTATGTCGGATCATCGTCAACGTCGAAATCGTTGAAATCGTCGAAGTCGTTGTCATTATTGTGGTTGTTGCTGTTGTTGTTGTTGTCTTTGTTCTGTCTTGAGTCGCGTAATCAGGTTGTAACATTTACGCGCTTTGAATTTTGGTAATTCTTGTTCTTCTTCTTGCCTCTTTCAAAGGCAGACAGACAGATAGATAAATTGTAATTTTTTCGTTGAATTGAACAAAAAAAAAAACATGTTATCGTTTTATTGATTTTTTATATAAAAAATTGATTGATTTTTTTAAATAAAATTAAAACAACAAAATGTTTACACTTTATGTATTTATCGTATATAAACATATATAAGAAGATGATGATGATGATGAGCTGATGCGATGTATTTATGATGAATTAATTGTACATTTATGTATAGTAAGATATGTATGTGCTGCATGTGTTTTGTTGTTGTTGTTGTTGTTGTTATTGTCTTTGTGTATTTTCGTGGTCGCTTCATGCGCCGTTTCCAACTGATTTCAACCAATTTCTCTCTCTCTTTTTTACATCAATTTAATTGATTTCAATTGAGTTGAATTATGTCAGTTATATATTTTGTAATAATGTTGTTATTTTCCCCTCATTGTTGTTGTTGTTGTTGTTGAGTTTTATTCATTTATGGTTATTGTAATAGTGCGTGCATCTAATTGCGCGAAATGTATTAAAATAAAGTGAAAAAGATACAACCATCCATGGATTTTATACCTAAAAAAAGTAGTTGCGTAAAGAAAAAGCCAGACTCAGACTCACTCTCTCTCTCTCTCTCTCCGGTCGCCGGTCATTTCATAACTGATGGAAAAAAAAAACTAGTAGCAGTCTCTTTTTTTTCTCTAAAAACACACTTTAATTTCTGCTAATATCAAAATAACGACGACCAAATTTTTAATTATTAAAAAATCCGCCATAATATAATAATAATTATTTTCGAAAGTTGATGAAAATTTTTTCTTGCAATTTCGATTTCACTCCGAAGCATTAATGGTTAATAAATGGTACAGTTATAATGAATACATCACTGCTAGTGATTATTCCGCCTTACCGTTTATGACTTCAATCCTAACTTGGCTTTTTCCAAAACGGTTTTTTGTTAGCTTTTTGCTCTTCAAAGCCGAAATCGGAAAGCCAAATAATACTTTTTACATCATATCAAATAAAACCAAAAAACCATTGCTCATTTACTAAAATTAAATTTATCATATAAACAACAAAAAACAAAAACATAAAAGAAAATACTTAAATACATATTAAGAAAATTTTGTAAATATTGGATAATGTTTTTTTTTATATTTTTAAATTTTGAAATATAAATTCATAATAATTGTGCGATAATTATTTTATTTATAAAAATTACGAATTTCAAAAGAAAACTCAAACAAAAGCATTCAGCAAGTGTCTATATGAAATAGTGAATACATATATGTATATAATG
The DNA here is from genome assembly GCA_949752815.1 of Conops quadrifasciatus. NCBI lineage: Eukaryota > Metazoa > Arthropoda > Insecta > Diptera > Conopidae > Conops > Conops quadrifasciatus. Next base: position 9,233,576 of record OX457078.1, on the reverse strand, counting down.
CTTTGGTACCGAGCACGATAGTATACATATAGTATATTGTATCATTTAAAATAAATAAATTATGGGAAGAAAACGAAGAACAAAAAAAAAACCAACGAATGAAATGATAATGCTAGAAGGATGTCAGGGTCCATAGGAATTCTCTACAACAATAACAAATGCTAAAAATGATAACCCAAACAATTGTCAGTCAATTGCAATTTTTGCAATTGCAAAAAATTTGCAAAATATTGCAAAATTTTTCAGCAAAATATAAATAAATTTTATAGAGTTAATGAATTGATTTGAGTTAGTTTTAAAAAATAAAAGTTATTTTGATGGTTACTAGAGGTCATTTAAAAGCTTTATAAGCCTTATTTTAAAGCTATGGCATGGCGCCCACTGTCTTTGCCTTGATATGAAGAGCAACAGCTGCTCAAAATAATATCGTAAAATAAATAAAGAAATTAAAAATTACATTTTTAGCAAAATGAAGACTAAATATATATATATATACGTACATATATACATAAATATTTCAAATTATTAATAACCATTCATATACCTTTCATACAATTGCATTTAAAAAAGATATTTAAAAGATATAAAATAAAGAAAATAAAGAAAAAGCGGAAGAAGTGTGATGAAAAGCCAGAGAAAAAGAAAGAATAAATAATTTATGAGTATACAGGGTGTTCGTATACTGTATAGACAATCGATTTCGGGACGTGGCCTGAGCAAACGCAGCCAAATCTTTATCAACGTTAACAAAGGAAAAGTTTTTTTGGCAACAGCGCCAGAGAATCTATTCGCGTCGATTTCACGCACCCTGTATAAAGAAATATCTCTACAAATTTGCAATATATTTTTTTTCTTAAAATGCCAATTTAAATAATATTAAGTTTAATATAAATCTATATTCGTACGTACGAGTATAACGATTTCGAGGCTTCATCCGTGAAATGATAAGGATTGTTCGTCGAAGTAATAAAAGAGAGAAAAGGTTAAAACCATGCAAAGCAAACCAGTTTTTGCACGGACTCTTCTGTTTTGATTTTTATGTTCTTCGATGGTTTGGTCTTTTGTTTTGATATTAAATACATCAGAGCAGCAGCAGCAGCAGCATCAGCTTCAGTATCTGTAATACGAGTAGTAGCAGCAACAACAAAAACAACAACAACAACGACGACGACAACAACCACATCAAGCATCAAGCTCTGCGTGGTAGAGCAAAATAAAACCGCCTTAAATACGAGTTAGTCATGACCTTATTTTTTTTATATCGCTTTTGTTTGTTTTGGACATGTTCTTGCTGTTGGTTGGTTTACTTTTTTTTTTTTTTTGTGTTACGTTGGTTGCTCTCGTTTACGTCTTTCAGTGATCGATTGCGATTGCTGCTGCTGCTGCTGCTGGTTGTTGTTGTTGTTATTGATTTGTCCCAAATGTGATCTAAGCCGCATGTGATCCAAGAATAATATTTTGTCAGCATGCACGATTTTTTTTGGAGGGAAGAAAGAGATAGAAAGACCGCGGGAGGGGAGGGGAGGGTCGGAGGTAGGTAGCGAGATAAAAATCTACAAATTGTTTACTAAATGATGAATTCATGAAGCAGATTTTCAACATTCATTTCTGGTCATTTCAATGTCAGTGTTCATTTTTTTCGAATGAATAATTATAATTATTTGAATGACTTACTTTTTTTTTTGCTGAAAAATATTTTCAAGTGTTTGAATATTATTTCAATCGAGCAGTGATTGCATTCTTTGTTTCTCTGAAGTGCAAAAGAAAATACGAGCACAATAAAAGCAAGTGGTTTTTTTCGGTTTTTTTCTTGCACACTCATACAAAAATAGCAATGAGCTAAGTTAAGAAATTAAATCAGCAAATATTTTCGTTTAAAATGACTCGAGACGTCAACATCAACAAAACGGCGAGCAAACGAGCGAGCGAGCGATCGTGTGTTATTTTATTGCATTTTATAAATTATTAATTCGTTTTTTTTTTGTTAAACGTTAAAAGTAAAAGGTGTATATATATGTATACGTGCGAGCATATAATAAAGCGATGTATGCACATACATACATATATGTATGTAGAGACATCATCTAGAAATCGGACAAGAAAAGACAAATTTTAAAATTTCACCACACAATCTATCAACACAATTCATTGAATCTAAACACATTGTATACAAACACACGGTTTCATGCATATGGAAACATGTTGCTCAGATTTAATGTTTCGTATTTATAAGCAAATTTTTCCTACTCAACATGTTGCTTAGTTTCTAGGCAGCATTGCATCTCTTTTGATAGTGTAATATTGGTAATATTATAACGAAAGTGAGAAAATATTGATATTTTTAGTAATTTTATTACCTCGAAATTTTAATAATTTATTTGTTTAAAAAACAATTCTGCGACGTTCATTTTCAATTTTTCATGAACTTTTTTTTTTTATCGTGATCTTTTTCACGAACATTAACAGTCAAACCATTAACAAAAAGTATACAACAAAAAAAAGCAGCTGTTGTAATAAATTAATCTTTTGTTAATACTCGTTGTATGTGTTTTTATGTACATATGTGCGTATTTTATTTAAATTTATGTATTTTATATATTTTTTTTTCCTACCGTTCTTCCGTTGTTTTTCTTCTTTCTTAGCGAGTAATAAAAAATTAAGATGATTCCAATGTTTTTTTTTAAATTGAATGAACTCTTTAAAATTAATACAATAAAAAAGCAACAAAAGTTAAATGAGAAGGACTATGTAGCTACATACAATACTCGTACGTTCATCGTACTCGTCGTTGTCATTGCTCAACGAATGCAAATTAATGCGATTTACTACAAGGTTTTTCCTGAAAGCTCGTTTCTTCTTTTTGCTCTTGAAGCGCGCCTTGGATTGTCAATGTCAAGCTTAAAATAACAATGTTGCTCCTTTTACTTGAAATTCGTTTTCGACTTAATGTTATTAATTCAGATTTAACGAACAGTTAAATCGATGATTAAGACTTATGACGACAGGCAAGACCTTTCAAAGCGATTAGGCAAGTTCAAGACAAAAAGTAGCTCACATTCCAGGCTGACGTTAAAGGAAGTAGTAAAAACTTTAAGTGTGCCTTCTTTTTTGTTGTATTATAATCAACTTTCTATAAACCTACGTACGTACGTACGTACTATTAGGTAAACATGCTATCAAAAAAGGCTATGCTGTTATAATTTTACCCTTCTGCAAGCTTTCAATTCTCATTTACTTTTTTTCATTGTCATCAAGTTGTTACTTTATGATACTTCTTTTTACGTAGATAGTTCGACGATTAAATTTTAAATTAAATTATAATCATTTTAAATATTAAGAGCATTCTTTTTTGATTATGTGGGAATTCTGAGATAGATTTCTGGTTTAGAAGTTAAGTACAATTCGGTTGATTTGTGCCATGTATGTAAATAATCTACTATAAAGCGATTTTTTTATGGAAGATAATTAAATTTAAATCATTTTTAAATAATAATTTCATAATAAATAATGAAACGAAATAATTAGGAAATCTTTTTAAATTTCATTTAATTTTTTTTTTTTACAATTTTTACAATTTCTTGTCCAAAAATTCCTTCCATTAAGAATCACTAAACTCGTGTAATACAAGAATTTCAAATCATTAAGAAGGAGCAGCAGCAGCAATAGTTGTTACACAAGCATCTTTAGAATGATTTATATGCCGAAGAAAATTCCATTTCGGACGATTGCAATTCTTTATATGTGTATGTGTGTGTGTGTCTCCCGACGCCTTGTCACTTTTTTAATATTTATTCCTTGCTATTCGCGATTTTCTTCTATTGAAAAAGAACATTTCTCAGCCTCCGCCATCTATACGTCCTTCTCCGACCAAACCACTTGCAACATCCACCGCCCTGCCATTTATTCCCTTTTGCCCTCATTTCAGTTTTTTTTTCTTCAGCATCATCTCAGTCCTTCTCTCATCCACAGAAAGCCTTTCGAAGACACCCACATCATGCACCGACCGCAAACCGCAAACCCAAAACGCGCGAACTCATTTTTGCTACAAATTCTCTCGACTACTCTTTGGTTACGTACATACATTCATACGCGTTACGTACATACGCGTGCATACTCGTCAGAGTACATACATTCATTTCATTTTTGCAATATCTTCTGTGCAATATCGTGCAAATAAATTTATTCAACGTCACACGAGATGAACTGCATCAACTCTATTGCGTATAGATGGATTCTTGCTGGCCTTTCCACAGAGACACAGTTCAGTTAAGTCACCCGCCGCTCAACCCGCTCAACACCGTTTCGCGTCACTCGGCACTCAGAGAAAAGGCAAAGAAAAGCTCATTGCTTGCGCAGCTTGCTGTCGCTGTCGTTCGATGCAATGACGCTGTGTCACTTGCCGGACAACTTATAGCTGCTGCTTCCTCTTCTTTTGCCTCCTTTTTTGTAACGCGAAAGAATCATTAAAGAACAAAAATACCTACACAAATATCTTTATAGAATAGAAAAAAAAGTAACGAGAGAACAACGGAGAGAAGGGCAGGAGGGGAGGAACGAGTATTGTGGAAGGGGGAGGGAGAGAAAGAAGAGAAGAACCTACGTAATGGCATCTTAAGTTCTGACGAGCGCCTCATCTCATGTTTTTGATGTCTAATGAGTTCCATCGTCAAACGTTCGACGGTGCTCTCCTCTCCTCTCCTCTCCGATCCTCTCCTAACCAATCTTCTAAATTCCTCTCTTCAAAACGTCGCTCTCCTCACCTCCAGAGCGTGTCAGAGAAATAAATTATTGAATATTTTTTAGGTAGTTTTTTTTTGTAAATTGTACGATTTGCACAACTTTGCAAAAATATTCTTATTGAAATTCAAAATACATATTCGCATTCTTTATGATTACAAATTAAAAATTGTTATAATACGACAAAAAACAGTCCGTTTATTTTGAAAGGGTGTAACTCCACTTTAGGAAAAATATGTATGATTCAGTTAATGATGGCTGATGCTATCTTGCTATTTTCATTTAATTTAGAGACCAATCTTTTCAAAAACAAGTTAGCAAATCTTACTTCACTTTCGGGACCGCACGACTTAAGGCACGACGACTTTGACTTTCAATCAAATATTCTTTCTAACCTTCAATTCAGTTATAAAATATGTATAATTTTGTAGGAAATGTCATCCATCATTTACTATATTTAGAAACCTTATGACATTTAACTTTGTCTTTAACATGTTTTATACAAGAAGAACTGGCCTTAAAAGTATAATAACAACTTAATCACATAAGAAAATCACATAAAACTAGCAGCCGTCTTTTATGATATCAAAAGCAATTCCGGTGTTCAGACTGTCAGCAATAGAAAAAATCTCATGCGATATTCTACAAATAGAATCAGGCGCAAAAAAATAAACATACTTTTGTAAATGAATTTGGATTGATTGCTGTGGCAACACTGTTAGCAGAAATGACATTAGAATGTCCACAGAAGAAGGAGAAGAAGAAGGAGAAGAAGAAGAGGAAAACAACAGACTATGAATGCAATTACTAAAGACAATGAATGTTGCAGTGAAAAAAGTATTCCCTCTGCGAAGTTGTAGCCTTGTTTTTTTCCCCATTATTTTATACAAAATTTGATGAAGTCATGTTCAATTGTACAATAAATGTTAGTTTTTTTGTTTTATGTTTTTTCTTAATAGCTTAAGAAATTTAATAACAGATTAATCCATTGTTCTTTGTTATTGAACATTGGCTAAAAACTCACAAAGTAATTCACATGAAATCTAATGGAATTCGTCGTTTTTCTGTAGCGTTAATAGCTCTCTGTATTGTTAATGAGTCTGTATTGAACACTCTTACAAACACACACACACAAACGCTTTAATGCATTCTTAACAATTACCGTGTATAATCGAAAGTTGTGTAGTTTTGATTCCTGAGAGTGGTGACCAAGTGCTTTTTTACCTTCACGAGTATAGCTTATTTCAACAAGAGGTGTCATTTTTTAACTGTCAACATTCAACTGTCAACGCGATATCATACATACCTCGCTTTACGGCCTAGATACGTTCCGCAAAAGTTGGTCGTAAAGCGAAAAGCCGTATAACGATTTAATAATTTTTGGCCGTATAAGTATTAAGGGCCGTAAATCGAAAAATTGGCATAATTAGAAAAGGCCGTTATAGCGAAATGCTGTAGAAAAAGCGGCCATATAGCGAGGTAATATGTATTACAAAAAAAAAACAAACAAAGTAAAAATTAGGAGCAAATTCTGTTCAAATAAAACTTATTGTTTCTATGATTACAAGTGTAATTACTTTTAGATTACATTTTTTTTTGTTACGACTATGTATTTGTATAGCCAGAAAAAAATATACATAATTATGCCTTCTTTCTATAAAAACCTGGTCTTTTTTAAAGACACCTGCCCCAGAGTAATTGTGTACAAAAAAAATTAACTAAAAAGATGTAATTTAAATTCAAAATAATTAAAAACTTGTGGTTCATAAAACAGAGTTTAATTCCATGAACTGACATAAAATTTAAATAATTAATTTTAATTAAAAAAATATGCCCTGAAAAGCAAGGTCATCACTGTTGCTTGTTGCTAAACGAAAATGCACTACGTACTTTATTTGCTTTTACATTTGGTTTTATTCAGTTACTTTCGACTCCACAAATGACCAACAACCAAGCAACTGCAATTTTTTTTTTCACCGTTCACCAGATTCATTAAACTCGGTCAAGTGCGGAAAATTTTTCCTTTATTATTTTTACCTACATACTTCTATAGGTCTTCCTTCTTTTTTCTAGGTATAACACGATTTTTCAATTCTTTGAACTCTTTCGTGTTTTATTATATTTTACGTTACTGTTTAGGAAAAGAAAATATAATGAAGTTTTTTTTCGATTCTTTCATTTCATCGGCGGTTAATTCTTTTACTAGTTAAAGATTCTACTCGTCTTCAAATGCTGTTGTTATTTTTGATGTTGTTTTTGTTGTTGTTGTTATAATTAACTCCTATTGCATTGCATTATAATGATAGTTTAAAGTTGGTTTTCTAACCTCAAGCCATGCAATCACGCACCAGCGTGCCAGCAGCGTTTATGATTCTTCTAAAAGCAACTACATACAGTCCTCACCTCACCTCTCTTTCGACTAATTGCAACGAATAATGACTGCAGCGAGAGAGTGAGAGAGGAAAACCGCTGCTTTGGCCGTTTCTTGTAACGGCTTCACACAGAGAGTCTATACGCTCTACTCGTTACTCGCGCCATAGTCGCGTGAGAAATTCTGTTATTTTATATTAGCTCTAAATTGTTGTGTGTTTGTGTGTGCGTGTGTGTGTAGTGTTATGTCCCTCTTATTTGTTCGTTCGCTACCTTTTTTCTTCTCTTATTATATTTTTTTTCAGGCCCACCCTGTGCGTCCGTCAAGATCGTAGAAGATCGGCCAGTTGCAAAGAAAGCAACTAAACCTTGACTCTCATATAAACAGAACTAATAGACTGAGGAAAATGAAGATGGAAGGAAGGAAGGAAGGAAGGAATGGACTTTTTACTACAAATCCATTTCCCAGAAAAATTTATCGTAGCATCTACAAAGTAATCGTACAGCTGTTTTAACAATTCTACCATATTTCTCTTAATAGAAAACACAATATACTATTTAAATATTTGGCGAGATGAGTTTTGTTCATTGCACAAAATGGCTTAAAATTTCTTATACAAACGTGCGTACGTACATACGTATCAGAGACTGACAGTTAACATAGAATGGTAATGAATAGAATGCGCGTAAATAACAAAATTAATGGTATTTAAACAGAAAACCCCAAAAAAACCAGCTCTATTTATTCTCTCCGTGTTAAGATCTTGATCTTCGATAACGATAATGATCTTATATTTAAGTTGTTATTCTTATGAATGATCCTGATCTCGTACCGTGACATGTTTTACTTATCGATATAAAAATAAAATTTTATGATAGAACATTTAAAAATACTATTATCTTTATGCTTTAAAACAGTTTCATGACACGAAGCAAATTTGTTTACATTTTTAAAGCTAATAATAATATAAGGGGTGCTCATATTGACAGTTATTGACCGAAGACGATCCATCACGCATCCATGATCCGTCGTCCGTCGTCCGCTTACAAACAGCTCAGGGCTTAATACTTTAATTCAAAGCCATTACTGCTTAAAAATGGCAAATAGTTACTAAACTGAACACTCAATTGAGTCAATTGAGAGAAGTCTGTCTGCCAGAGCCATGACGATCTCAATTATTGTATATAAATGGAAGCGTTCAACTGTTGAACAAATTGTATAATGGCAGCTCTTAAGCTAATCGTCTTAATTTTAATTAAAATCAACTTTAACTACGAAACTACTTTCTTCAGCGCGAGCAGTCTCTGAATGAATTCTCTGAAGTACATCATTCTCAGAATTACTTTTGCATGGAAACTTTTAATTATGCGAATTGTGAGAAATTTAACAAAGAGAAAGAAAAAGGGTTAAACTTGTTGACCACGATCATTGTTTAGTTTCTAAGTTTTTATCAGTTTTTATTTTATAATGACAGTCATTGCGAAAATTGTTGCGAGAATGCGGTTTCTATTACTGTTACTGTAAGTCTGGTGCGTATTTTGCGTTATGGGGGGACATGGGTCCCCTTCTCGGAAGCAATAAAAAGAGAAAAACAAAGTTTTAGAGAAAAAATTCTCTCTATATACTCCATAATTTACGATATTCTTAAAATTTTCCAACTGTTTAGAAAACCGTTTGAGGAACACCGTTCGCCCCTCCCCCCCATACGCCACTGTGCCACATAAGTTTACTAATGAACTCCAAAGAACTTCACCCAGTTTGTGCTTTTATTTAGCGAATCATTAGTTTTATTTTCACTTCAGAATCCGCAAGGCGTAAACTCTTTCTATTTTAAAAATCACACATTTTAAATTATGTTCTCTCATAATTATGGTATTAAAAAAAACCAGCAACTTTGAAGATATGTAATTATGTATGCATGTATGGTACATACATATGACTGCTCACGACGACTGGCTCACTTTAAATGGGAACAACGGTATTCGAATGTACAAGTATGTTTGTAGTTATGTAGGTCTAATGGCGAAAGTTGGCTTCGGCAAAGTTTTAGAAGGTTAACTTATTTTCAGAGGGTCGCCCAAGGTTTTTCCCAATTATCATAAATTTCCTATGAACAACTCTTCTTTTGGTTTTTTGTCTTTAGTGGATTAGAAGTTTGGAGGGGCCGCTTCTTTAAAGAATTACAAGAGTACCTAAGTCTTATATTCACAAAAATGTTGGGGCTGATATTCTTGGAGAGGATTTCAGCTTCTAAAAGTTTGCCTCTCTGCCTCCCAATGTGTCAGTCTGAAGTGTTAAAATTTAATAATTAATTTTTACACTTAACTTGTATTAATTAGTTAATACATCTTAACTTTAACTTACTCTTATTCATTATAATTGACTTCCTTTAGATAACCTTTAAATAAGGTTTTTTTAACCTTTAAAGAAGACCTTTTACAGCGCACTTTTGTATACAACAAAGCCATTCTTAAATGTTGCACAAAATTAACTCCAGAGGGCGGGCAGTGTACGCTTTTATAATGAAACAAAACTAAACGCAACGCAAGTTATGGCTCTTTCAACAAGAGGTGTCATTTCATTTCGCATTACTGTTGAACTGTCAACATTCAACTGCTTTTGTGATGTGACATTTGACAAGTAAAAAGCAGGAGGTTTTTAGATACAAATCGATACACACTCGCACAACGATTGAATATATTGAAAACCCATTACAAAACTAATGGCAATATTGCGGACACAGTTCGTGAAGCTCGAACGGTTTGTAATGAGGCGAACATTCCTCATTCCTCAAAACTCTTATAACAAGTTCGTGTTAATAAAGATAATCTATAGTTATTGCTCAGTTAATATATAATATGGCTTAGTTATTATACTTCATTAGTATACTTAGTTGTATACTTCATTACATTTTGCAATGTTTGCATAATCAGATTTTAAGGTTTTAAACGCCTTAAAAAAATTAAAAAAAAAATAATCAGGGATAAAGAGGAAAAACAAAGAGGAAAGCGAGAAATAACTCGACAAAATTCCTTAAAAAAAATTCTTAAACCTAAATCGAAAATCTTACTACTAACTGTTAATTTAAAAAAAAAAAAAAAAAACAAAGAAAAATAAATAAAAAAAAAAATTTTTAATAACGAGAACCTTTGGAGACTATTTTTTGGTCGAATTAAAAATGTTTGTCACATAAAACGAAAATGAGTTTTGATTTTTCGAATTCTTTATTTTCTCTTAATAAACAGCTCACATCGTCGTCCAGCGTAAACGTAAATAATCCTACTGCTTCGTACAACACTGTGTTGTTGCTGTTGTTGTTATTCGTTTGATTGCTTTTCATTACAGTGAGTTTGCTGTGTGCTTGCACTGTTAGTTTTGTTGTTGTCGATGTTATTGTTGTTGTTGGTGTTTACATTTAATTTAACTCGCAACTCGTTACAATGACAATAACAAAAACAGCGAGTATGTATTTACGTTGAAATCACTAACATCAAATAAAAAAAAGTGACCCACTTTCATTCATTATGAATCAAACAAAAAAGAAATAAAAAACAAAACTCCGAAAGTTTCAAATAACTCTGTTCAAATATTAAATTTTAAACAATTTAGATTTTTTATGCGTTTATGCGAAAAAACAGCAAAGAGCTCGCTTGCTCGTTGTAGCTTTTTCAAACTTACTATATTAATAAAACACTGACAACAAACAGAAATCAAAAAATGCTCTCAAGAATTCAAATAATTTTTTCACTTGGTGTATTTTTGGCCAGACCCTTCACCACCACCGTCATCGCAACTATCGCACACCACCGCAACCATCACCAACATCACTAGCAACAACCACATGCCACTTGTCGTTGGCCTTTAACACCTATCTGTTATTGCTATGCTGTTGCTGTCTCTGTCCCTCCGACTCTTCTATTTTTAGAGCAGCAGCAGGCAGGCGGCAGGCAGACAGTGACGATACGATACGTCCGTTGGAACGTTCGTTTTTGATTTTTAATGCCAGAAGAAAAGACATAAATATTTTACAGTCATCGCTTTTAATGCAGCTTTTATTGTAAAGTTACTTTATATAGTTTTCAATAAACGTCGTTAAACTGGGCGAGGTTATGGCGAGAAGAGCTGAATTATTGATAATAAAGAACAAATTTAATATTGTTAAGGATGGTACGACACAAACTGGGTGACAGACCAGACCATTCGGTAATAATTTGAGCTGTGTGTATCAATTTTTTGTTGTTGTAGGTTTTGTAGGATTATAACGGCTTCCATTTTAACGAGATAAGTTTTATTGATCTTCGAACTCAATTGATCTTGGTATAATTGACAATTTCCTGAAATTTATTATTGTACTTTTTTGTTTCTTCTGATGATAATGCTTTTTTGTGATAACAAATATTTTATTTCATTGATTCTTATCAAGATCGATGAATAACTCTTAATAACCTCAATCAATTCTTTAAGTTCGGTTAGTAATAATCGTATATCGTATCTAAAAGTGCGGGGGTGTTCTATTTAGTCTTGATTGTTACTCAATCTTAATGACTTCAGAAGTCCGGCAGAATTTGAATCTATAGAGATAGAGGATGCTTCTTAAGTGTACTCATTTAAGTCCAATTTTTGTAAGACCAAAAGACTCATTAGAATAATACTAGAAAATTTATTTTGCAAGAATAATATTTGAAAAGTTTTAGCCTTGTCTATAGTGAAATTTGTGACTTTGTCTATCAGCAAAGTATTTAGTGGGCATTAGAAATCTTTTACTTACTTTAAAGGCAATAAATTTCATTGCAGTTAAAGTATTGACGAGCTCTATGGACACAAGGCTTTAGACCCTGGAAGCTATGAAGCTTCTACCAGTGTTATATGAAGATTATGGAATTTATAACTGCCTTAGACCGTTAAGCGTTTCCTACTGGTCGACCGTTTCGTTCTTCCTGACCGTTTCCTATTGCTTCACCGTTTCCTACTTATTCACCGTTTCTTACTGCTTGACTGTTTCTACTGACTGATTCCTATTGCCTGACTGTTTCCTAGTTCTTGACCGTTTCCTACTGCTTGACCGTTTCCTAGTTCTTTACCGTTTCCTACTTATTCACCGTTTCTTACTGCTTGACTGTTTCTCCTGACCGTTTCCTATTGCCTGACTGTTTCCTACTTCTTGACCGTTTCTTACTGCTTGACCGTTTCCTACTGCTTGACCGTTTCCGACTTCTTTACCGTTTCCTATTTATTGACCCTTTCCTACTGCTTGACCGTTTCGTTCTTCCTGATCGTTTCATATTGCCTGACTGTTTCCTATTGCTTGACCGTTTCCTACTTCTTGACCGTTTCCTACTGCTTGACCGTTTCCTACTGCTTGACCGTTTCCGACTTCTTTACCGTTTCCTATTAATTGACCCTTTCCTACTGCTTGACCGTTTCGTTCTTCCTGATCGTTTCCTAATGCCTGACTGTTTCCCATTGCTTGACCGTTTCCTACTGCTTGACCGTTTCATACTGCTTGATCGTTTTGTACTCCTTAACCGATTTTTACTTATCAATCGTTTGCTCCTGCTTGACCATTTCCTAATTCTTAACCGTTTCGTACGCCGAATGATTCACTATTTGGTCTCCATAGGACTCGCTATCCGAGGTAAATATATGTATGTATGTAGATATATTCCGTATATTTTAGTGTCCTCGTTTATGACCAAATACTAATCCGATCTTTAAGATCTCTCCTTCTTCAAATTTCTGGGACTCTGCAAAAAAATTCTCCTTCCCAAACCGGTTTCTTGAATGAAACAGTTGACATAATTCCTGTTCAAATATATGTATGTACGTACCTACTAACGCACATGTATATATATATACTGGCTACTCTCTGGCTACCTCTTATACTGGCTACTCTCTCCATTTTAGCATGCAGAGAACAAAGTTCACCATCGCACATTCTTCGGAACAGAAAAAAAAGTCCTACTCGTGAGTCAAAAACCAGTTAAATGGTTCGTTTTACCAACAAACAACAAACACAACCAGGAACAAATAATAACCGCATTCTTCGCATAACGGATGGTAATCGGAGGAGCCCACTCTACACGCACATAAACACACACACTCTAACTCTACAAAAAGAAACCTAGCAGAAAGGAGTTCAAAGTGATCAATTTCTTATGATCAATGATCACATGAGATCTTAGAAATCTATAAAGATGAACTTAGCTCTGGAGTGCAATCGAGCGATCAGCAGCGGAACTTCTAGACGTTGGATCGGATGGATCGGATCGAGTGGTGGGCGCATTGATCGAACGATCGATCAAATACGAAACGGCTTCAATGTACGTACTATGAAGCTTCGGTTGATTTCTTTAATGTGGTTCATTCGCCTTCTATTCTCCCGCGCTCTCTTTTGCCTTTCTTTTCTTTTACCCTCCACTGCGCTTCCCCCCTCTCCTTCTCTCTCTCTCTCTCTCTTATTCTTTTAGGTTGAACTTTTTCAGGCCCTTCAACATAATTGGCAGGCAACCTTATGAATCTCTCCATCTGGCGGCGAATGTATCGGATTGCAAATTCCAGCAAAAACGAACATCTGTTTCGGTGAGGCCGCTCGGTGGCTCACCAACGGACCGGTCGGATCGAGCACCGTTAGGAGTGGGGGGCTCAACGGTGAAGGACGTTCGAATGCGTTACATTTGAGTGCGCAACCAACCCGTTCGGAGAAACCGCGTCGAAGAATGCAAATGCGAAATACATACTGATAAAAGCCACTACGCACGAGTAAATGTTGCCGCAACAACGCATGTGCAACATTAGATGATGACGTCGTCGACGTCGACATCAATGCGCACCGAACGCTGTTTGTGTGTTGTGTGTGTGTGTGTGTCAATCTTTTAGGGTTGCCAAGAAATGTATGTACGTGCGGACCACTCTCCTTTTAAAATTAAACGTTTTTTTTTGTTGATTTTTTACAAAAAACGTAAGTTTATTTCAGAGTTTATTTAAAGATTTCAAATTAAATTATTAAATAAGTTTAAAAAATTTAATACAATCCAGTCGACTTCAACAAATATTCTGATATTGTATTTTTCTATAAGAACAAATTAATATTAATCGCTTATTAAGTGCTAATCGGGACTTTGAAACGTCAAAATCTTTTACAAATTGACGTTTGAAAGTCCCGGTTAATATTAAATTGATTAGCACTTAACCGGACATTGTGAAATTGGCCCTAAAACTAGTGCTATAGCGATAATATTTGTTGTTAATTAAAATTAAATCTCCTATTATTTTCTCTACTATACGCAAGTAAGGTATTATCCCACATACAGGGTGCGCCATCTTTTATATTCAATGTTTATCAACCGATTGACTTGAATCGCTTCACACCGAAACAACGCGCCAAAATAGTGATGCTCAAAAAAGAGATGGAAAACGCAGCAAAATGCATTTTGGTTCGGCCAATAAAAGCGGCCACTTGATCGATGTTGCATTCAAAAACTAGTCCAAATAAATTGTGAAAAAAAAACCAAATTAAATAAAAATACTTCATATATGGAAATTGTTGTTGTTTTTTTAAAAAGTTATTCAATATTCACATACCGACATAAAAGATGGCGCATATATTTACGTATATATTTTATATGCCGATTCCTTCACCTTCTACACCAAATTTAGACATTTCTATATATAATGCGATACTATTTGGTATAGTTCAGCGAACAAAGACTTATTCTATTAGACCATGGATAGACAATTTCTAGACAATTGCAAATTTTATTTCAATGAAATCGGAAAAAAGTATTCATACAGAAGCGTTAGAATGATATAACGTAAAGATGATATATGTATTTAACCAATTTAGTCATTTAAGTGGAAAAACAGTTTTTCTGTATTTTTTCGGTTTACCGCCGATATGTATTTTCTTTTTTGTAAAAAACTCACTAATAATAATAATGATGAGTTTATCTTCAGCAATTATTGTCTCAAACTGACAGGCAAGAGAATGTCAGCTGATGTCTGATGAGCCTGTAGAGTTTTTTACAGCGATTAACACGATTTTAAGCGGCGAAAGAGGAAGACTATCTGCAGCGTTAAAAAGCAAAATTTGAGAAAATTACAATGATTTGATTAATTTTAATAGACTTCCATCGAATAAAGTATTTTGTACATCATCTGTCAATTCCTTAACACCCTAAATTACCTCCTCCCCATCCACCACTTCCTTTAAAATAGACACTTTTCCCAAATTTCTTATTCCGAAAAAAGGAAACATTTCCTGTAAATGAAGATGCTCTCCTTCTCGCACTTGGCAACCCTGCTACCAAAACGCAGCTCAGCAACAGCAAATACGATACATAGACCTCCCCAAAAACCTCCCTCTCAGTTCCTATCAACGCCAGCTGCAAGCAGGCCGTGTGGAAAGCTTGCTAAGATTTGTTTGTGTGCAACCGTAGAAGGGCACGAAATCCAAGGAAAGAGTAAGGCACCAACAACAAGAGTGTACAGTACAGTACAGTATCGCAATCTTTTGCCGTTAGAGGAGGAATGTATCCACTCGTATATGCCATTAGTACTATTAGTACTTATACTTTTGTATTGCCGCCAGATTGTTGCTGGAGTTGTTTGTTAGTTTGTTTGTTTTGCGTTTGGCGTTTTGCGGTGCCTAAAAACAAATTTGTTAGTTTACAAGTTGGTGCCTTTGTGACGCTGTAACGCTGCCGACATTAGTCGGCGGATCATATTTTTCTGTTGGTAGAAAAGTGAAATTTGTCTGGCATACAAAGTGCAGCTGTGCTGTCGTTGGGGCTTTCGACGGTCACCTCTTTCCCGCACAATTTCAGTAAATTGTTTCCCAAAATGAGGCTTAGTTAGGCTTTCCTTCTACGTTAAAAACTTTACGCGAGAATAAAAAACAAATCGTGTTCAAATTTTCCGAAATTCAGCGCACTTCTTTCTGGTTCACGAGACGCGATCCTGGTGTGTTTCCACCCACACGCATTTGGTGTTTGCGGCGAATGGTTTGGAACGGACGGATCGGATCGAACGATCATCTCCTACACCCAGAGAAAGCATCAATAACAATCTAAAACATCATCATGCTTTTTCTTCTCATTTCAATTGATGTCAGCGCAATAATCGTAAAACTTCATACAAATCAGATAAAAAGACTTTTTAAATCTCAAAAAAAAAAAAAAAAAAAGAAAAACTAACGATTTTTATAGTTTGATGGACGGCAAAGGCGCTTGATTGAAGGCTTTTATTGTATACGTATTGGTAATACTATTTAAATATAACTTTGAATTGATAGCGCTCAGATTTTTAGATTTCTTTAGTTTGAATAAATCTAAAAGGGTTCTTTTAAGTTTAACACTATTTTATTTTTCATATTTTTTAAAATTTATGCCAATGTTACTTTTAAGGATCACTTTAAGGCGGTTATATCCGATGATATAACGATATACACGGTAGACACGTCAGTTATTTTTTTTATAGCTTTCCTAGCATTTCATGTAAAATTTTCTCTTCGCCCTAAACGAGACCGATGAAGTAGGCCTTCCTCTTCCTTCCTATCCCTCAAAGCACTCTAACACGAAACTGCAAACAATTCTGCAACTACGAGAACAAACTTCTTTGAAAAGTTGAAATCATAATTTAAGGACTTTGTCATTTTACCGAGTCGATGCCATTAATTAAGGTACATTTTATAGAACTTACCTTTATCAAATCAACTTTTATCAGCTTCAAAACAGTTCCTGCAAAGAAAACAAATAAAATTTAAATACATTTTGAGCATAGTTCAAAGAATACTTAAATTAAATTCTTATTTATTGCTTTTCCTTTTATCGTAGTTAGCTCTATTATCGCAAAAGTATCTTAAAAATAATTGTTAAGAGTTATGTTTAGACTTTTATTACCGCTACTTTTTTTCCCCCAATTATTTATAGTAAGAAAAATGAGTAATAAAATAAAAAAAAAACGTGCACACAATTACCCAAATGGAAAAATAAACAAGATTCATGATAACAAGATGATAATAAAAGCTAGGTTTGTCGTCAAAATAGTAATGAACTCGTAATGAACTCGCAATGAACTCGCTGTTGTGTTAACTATCGCTTAACTATAGCTGTTGCGCCTAAGTACACTCACTAGTATTGAAAGTCAAATAATAATAGGAATCTATTTTCAAGGAAAACCATAAAACAGATGACGGTAAAAATTGTCAAAGCAATCTTGAGACTTTCGGTATAATTATTCGTTTATAAAGAAAAAGTTTTAAACCTTCAAAATGTACTATATAAATAACAGTCTATGGGACGGTAATTTAGACGGTTACCTCTACGTGTGTACCTCCGATTTTGGTTATAATTGGTTACGTCGAAGGGGCACTTTTCTTGTAGGGTTTTGTAGAATTTTATACATAGCTCAAAGACGGCTAGCCGTAGAAAGTTGATATTTCGTATTTTAGACTGTTATAACCTCTACGTGTGTACGTCCCATTTTGGTTACAATCGGTTGTGCCGAAGGGACACTTTTCTTGTAGGGTTTGGTAAAATTTTGTATATAACTCAAAAAGGGCCAGACGTAGAAAGTTGATATTTTGTGTTTTAGACTGTTATAACCCCCAAGTGTGTAGTTCTGATTTTGTTTATAATCGGTTGTGACGAAGGGACACTTTTCTTAAAGGGTTTTGTAGAATTTTATATAACATATACCTCAATTAATCGTTGTACAAGAAGTCATGTGTTGCACACATTCGATTCTTTTACATGAGAACGACATCTTAAGATTATGCTTTAAAATTGTCTACTGGGTATGTACTATATATGCACGTGTAAATACGCATGTATATGCCTGTGTATCTTCACATTTGTTGCACCAAAAGGATTGGATTTATTTTTCCCAAAATCCTTCGGGAACTGCAACTGCAAAGGGATAACTCAACTAATCCTTTGTGATTTTATCGGGCGACATTCGCTTTTCGGATGAGACAGTATCTCATCGGTATTGTCTCGTACCAATGGAAAAAATCATCCATCAGACAAAGTGCGATGGATGTTTGGGACGGTGTTGATTGTGTTAACTGATGATGGTTGTGTCGAGATGATGGTAATGAACGTCATCGTCATGGTATCGTATAATAACAACAACAACATTTACTTGCTGCCGCCGTAAACGAAGAAAGGTAGAGGAGAAAGAATTAGATAAAGGAAAACTCAACAACAAAAAAGGCAGCTACGTCAGAGACGGTCAAGAGAAAAAACCGGAGGAGGCAACAAAGTAGAAAAGCGACTACAAATACACAACAACAACATCATGGACGATAATAATGATGAGCAAAGAGTGAGTGAACTTCAGTTGTATGTTGTTGCACTTCTTTTTCTTAATATTCCCGTGGTTGTTGTTGCTGTTGTTGCTGCAGCGGAGCGAACGACTTGATTTTTCAGTTTGCAATTGTACGATAAAGTACGATAGTTGTTGGTATAGTTAGTTAGTTGTTGTTGTTGCTGTCGTTATTGTATGTCGTTGTTAATTCACGTCGCAAGTTACGTACTAATAAGCAGAACTGCTGTATTTGTGCAGCTAAGGAAAATACGTAAGCAGCAGGTAGAGCAGGAGGAGGAGGAGAAGAACCACAGGAGGAGGAGAGCTAAGCCAGCTAGATGAGAGAGCTAAGAAAAATTATGAAAAACGGGTTCAAAACAAGTCGCGCAAAATGTTTTCGTTGCGTAGTAAATTTTTTCCAAGATTTCGAAACGTGCAAACGTAGCCCCATTTGGCTTTTCCTACAGTGGCTAACAACAACAACAACAACAGCAACAGCAATCTATCTACTCAACGGGGACCGACCAGCAGCTGTCCGCCTCTCTGCCTCTCTCGCTTGCTTACGTTTTTGGCTATAATTAGTTTACACGAATTGTTAGTGGAACGGAGGAAGCCATTAACTCACGTTTTCCCGTTCTAATTTCCTATTGTGAAAATCGGCCTGAATTTTTCAAAGATTCATAGCTTAGAGTCCCAAAAGATAATAGACACACAGCTATATGCACACTTCCTCTGGGGCCGCCACTTCGTTAGAGTTCGTTAGCGTTAGCGCGTACGTCATTTAATATGATTATTTCCACGAATTATGAAATTGTCAATATGCGCTTTTATAAAATGTTATAAAAACGTATGAGTGCTGTGTAAAAAAAACCACCAAACTTGGCTGCAAAACTGTTTTTTCAGGCGCCTAGAGATAACCAACCGTCACCGTCTGTTACCACGAATGCTTTTGTTGTTCATTTTTCACGACATATTCGGAACTTTTCCTTTTTTTGCAGCAGCAGCAAATAGTACAAGAAAAATTAAGAAAACTCTGCCTGCCTTCAATGTACAAACAATTTCCACAAGCCAAGAAAAATACTGTAATGCTCACACAACTGTTGCTGTTTTTCTGGTTTTTCTTTCGCAAAATAGACAAACTGAAACCAAACAAAAAAAAAACCAGGCGCTATATAAAGTAATGAAATCTGTATAAAAATCTAATTTAACACTAGCACTCGTTATACGCGCTACCGCACTCCACTCAGGCACTCCCGCTAACAACAACAGCTCTCGATAAACTGAAAATGTTTTGACGGAAAGCCAACACTGTGGCCACCTCGGTGCGACAGTGTTGTCGTTTCTCAAAAAAGAAATGTACTGGTTTGCAACTTTTCGCAGTAAAAGCGTGGCATATTTTAAAGAAAAAGTATTAGACAGCAAATATGTATGTACTTAATGTAAGTACTTTTCTCCTAACAAACTTCAAGAATATAAAATTCTTAGAAAAGTCCTGTTTTATGTATAAATACTAAAAAGCTGCACAAGACGTCTGTCTGAAGCGCTTCTATTTACTTCTAAATCGAGTGGTGACCTTCAAAAGCGGCCGAAGCGCGTACCAGCGACAGCTACATGCCTCCGACAGTTACTGCTTGATTTAAAATCAAATGGAAGAATGCACTGCATCAACGCAAAAATATTGCTATATCAATTTCAAGCCTTTCTAAACGTCTTGTGCAGCTCTGAAGAAACAAAAACAACGGAAAAGAAAATATTAATATTTTCATTCTTAAAATTGAAGTGACTTTTTCGATCATTTTCTTAGCACAAGAAACTGGTGAAAAGAAACAAAACTTCTTTATTCTAATTCGCCTACTTTTACATCATCGATTCGTCTGCTGCGACGAGGGGTAGGGGTATATAAGCTTCGGCTAGGCAGACAACTTTGTTTTATGTTACAGCATTGTTTTTACTTAACAGCAACAGATTTAGATAAGTGGAAACTAACAGAAGATAATGTAAGTAAAATGTAAGTAAAAGTACCCTTGGATCTCTTTTAACGCGGTAGATAGATCAATTTAGAACTATGTAATAATAAAATTGAAGCAAAATAACAAAAATAATAATATCCCAAATTATTTGAGAAAATTTTTGTGACTAGAAGTTGTCTACTCTAATATCCTTCATAAGGTTTAAAAAACTTTCGTATGTACTTTAAAGAAATCTATCTAGGCTTTAATTTTGGGAATACTTTAACGAGATACACGAAAATGCAGTTGTCTACAATAAGGCCAAGTTTGTTTGTAAAAAATTTATTTGCTTAAAAAATACATATTAAAATGCATAACAAAACAAATGCGTTTATTGAGTTAATAACCGTACAATATCTGGACCTAATTTGTACTAAAACAGTTTTTTGTTTGAAGGGATCGAATACAGCAATAATAAACAGTGAAAATTTGAAAATTAACCAATAAATTCATTACCAAAAAATTTAAGTATGCATAAGAATTGGGACTCGATTTTGTCACGAGAGCCAATCATCGTCGGCGTCATCATTTTCAACTTGTAATGATAATGATAACTGGTTCGGTGATTTTGTGGTACACGCTGGTCTTTTTTCCTGATTGGGTAAATAATTTTCTTTTGTGTTATCCTCTTTGCTCTCCCCATTTGCTATAGTTCTCGCTTTCGCTTTAGTTTTGAGATAGCTGGTTATTAAAGGCTGGAAGTTGCGATGTTGGAAGGGAAACTTGTCGTACTTGTGCCATGCTTGCGGCACTTTAGCGGTAATCATTAAGTCTTTACCCACAGGCACCGTGCTGACGACTTCTTTTGGTCGTAAATAGGTAACGAAACGCCTCAGCTCATCATGACTGGAATGCTCGGAATATGCAATGCCAATTATATTGATCCTACCACGATATTGAGGTTTACTGAACTGCTCCCAACCGCTGGGGCGAATCGCCAGACAAACATCATAATTCGTATTATAAGATTCAAAATATTCAACCAGAGACTAAAGAATTGTAGAAAAAACTTACTTATTTCGGGAAATAGTAAAAGATCTCAAGAAGAAATTTCAAACCTACGAAATAGCTCAGTTTACCCATATGGAGCACATGCAAATTTGCTTCGCCAGGACTTTCGCATAACATTGTTAAAATATCTACATCTTGCATGGCTTTTAAGGCTTCATGGCGTCTATGTTCTGTCCACACCATGAGCCGATTGTTGCGCGCTATTGTTGACCAGAACTTCTCCTTGCCGATCACATAAGCTCCACATATATACAATATTTTCTCGTCTTTGTGCTTCTGCTGGAACTCTTCTATCAAGAGTTGTGCTTTCCAAATGCTCTCCTCTTGAGTACAAAAGGCATACTTATTGTTTATGTAGGTAGTATCTAAGTAGATGACATCTATATCGTTGTTCCAAAAAACCGGTTCCGATTCCATATCGGGCGAGGCACGGAAGTCTCCAGTATGAAGAATGCATTTGCCAGTTTTCAGTTTAAAAAGAAACATCACAGCACCGGGACAACTGCAGGTAGAGAGAGAGAGTAAAAATCTTTATAAATGAAAATCAGGAATGACGTGTTGATATGGCACAGAATTAGTCTGTCTTACTGATTGGCATCAATAGCAGTGACCTCTACGTCATCGATTATCTGTGCCTCATTAAGTGGAATTTCATGCAAAAAACATTCCTCGATGGGAATAAAAGCTCGTATCAGGCGTGCTAAAATAGTGATTAATCAGTGGATGAGTTTGTGCGAGGGTTTTCTTACCAGTAATTGGGCTTAATACAAGTGGCATAGCGAATTTACGTGTTAGACCGACGTAATGATCTGCATGGAAATGGGTTAAGAAATAATATGTCACATCCTTTATGAGCCCAAATTGAAAGGCGTCAACAGCAAACGAAGTACCATCTACTATTTTATATGGAGGACATTGACGCTTTTTTTTACCTTTAACACCTTTAAGACTATTCTTAGTTGGTGTTAGTGATACTGGTTGCGATGGTTGATCAATTTTCGATATATTCGAATTTAGTTTGGAGAGTGACGATGAAGTTGCGGATCGAGTTGTTATATCGAGGTCTATTTCCACCATTTGGAAATTATTTGTAATTTTTTTCTCATTAGAGAGTAAAACTTCTTTATCAGTTGAGGTGGGACATTTTAGCGGGTACTTGTCTCCCTTTTCTTGATGATTTAAGGCATCACCGATATATGACTCTCCTTTTTCTGTTTCTTTGCCTATTAATGCATCACCTTCCTCTTCGTTTTCGGAACACAAATCAATGCACTCAGAAGTTAAGCAAGCATTTTTCGAATGGAACTTCAGCTTTTCTTTCCGCGTCAATGTTGCAGCAGAACAATCATTGGGTATGTTTGACGCGTTACTTTCGTGGAAATCCACAAACAGCCGCTTTCTTCCTCTGCCGGGTTTTCCAACACAAGATTTTGTGTCCATCGGAATGGAAATGCTACGTCTTGATTTCTCTTTACTATTTTCCTTAATTTGAGTCAAGCTATAAGTTTTTAAAGAGCTTTTAAAAAAAGCATCGATTCTTGTTTGATTCGGTGACGGTTGTTTTTGCAATCTTTTCGAAAATCTTTGGGACGTTCGTGGTTCTGCATTTGTTTTTTTAATAGTGGTCATGGATTTCTTTTTAACTTTGCGATTAGTAGTCTGTTTTTTTCGTCCACCGGTATCATAATTTGTACAGCTTCCTTCGTGGATTGTTAGGTCCACAATTTCTTCGTTTTGCTTTGCAGGAATGTTCTCTGTGGAATCAGCTTTTAGTTCTGATAATTGTTTAACTCGCAGTCTTCCAACGAGGCTCATAATTATTTAGTAATAGTTGTAAATAGGCTTTGCAGGTTTTAACTATTTTCGCTAATATAAATTTGTGTTGATAAACACAATAAGCCATTTATCTTTTTGGTATTCACAATAAAATCCCTTTTCAGTCGTTCCATTTTGACTTATGGTTATTTTCATCCGGTGGGGCGTCAGTGTTGCAAACATCGTAGAGTTAATATGCAAATTGAAGAAACATTTATTTAAAAGCAGTCCAATGGGAAAAAAGTAGGTTTCGTAATTTCAAATTTTCTCGAAATCCATAAAACATTCCAGTTTTCAGAATTTTTCGATAATTGATAGAAACATTTGGAGCTAAGATAAAGACAAAATAAATTTAAAATAAATTAAACAATTAAAAAATTATATCTATTGAAGTAATCTTTTAAAGAAAGTCATTAAAAAACTTTTTACTTTTTTCTAGAAATTTCAATGCAAGTAATCGTCAGCTAGCCATGAATATCCTTTCTTCAGTCCCTCTTTGTTACAATCCCTTCTTTGGTTAACTTTGGTTTTGGTTAATTTTGAAACTGTATCTAGCAGTTATTATACAATGTTTATTACTCCTGTAATTTATTTACAGGATCAGAGAGGCTGTGCAAACGCCGACCTAGTGCACTAAATTTAATAAGGATATTTGCTCCCGGAAGCTTTGCTACGTCTGAGAAGCTCGGAACCAAATTCCAAACCAAAGAAAGGGCGGCTTACGATAAAATTTTTGAAATGCATAACAAATAATTATCTTTTACTTTATTAGTATTTCTACTATATAAATATTGTGCAATATAATCAGCAGGAAGATGATAATAATGGACAGTGTGGTGGGGCATCTCTGATTAAGTTCTTGCTGTCATTGCTTTGACAGACCTTTCACGAATATATTTGCACTAAATCTGTTAAAGCATTCTCTAGTAGTTCGGTTGTGCCATTTGGTATTTATTTGTGTTATTATAGAGAACTTATTTAATTTCGAAAGCTACAAACAGATAAGAATTTTAGTTTTACACATTTTGCAGCCCCTTGAATAAAACGGGTGGAACTTTCCGACGCGTTTGAAGGTACCATCTGAATTTGTTCAAGGTGCTTAAGCCTTGAAGATGCCAGGGAAAGTGGGCGTAAAAATTAAAGCCGGGCGCAATTTGCCCGTCATGGACAGGGGCAGTGACACCACAGACGCGTACGTGGAAATTAAGTTGGGTACCGTAACGCACAAAACGGATGTATGCCGCAAGAGTTTAAATCCACAGTGGAATACTGATTGGTAAGAGCGCCAGTGGAAGCGAGCAAAAGTAAAGCGAGCATTTAATGGACAATTAATTCATAGGTTTCGTTTTGAAGTGGACGATGCTGAACTCCAAGACGAACCTCTTCAAATACGTTTGATGGACTACGACACTTATTCTGCCAACGATGCCATCGGAAAGGTCAACATCAGTTTGAATCCGTTATGTTTGGATACCTCGGGACAAACAACACAAGGCAAAGGAACCGTACTGTCTGGTTGGATACCAGTGTTCGACACCATGCACGGAATACGCGGTGAAGTCAATGTAATTGTGAAAGTGGATTTGTTTTCTGATCTGAATAAGTTTCGGCAGAGCTCATGCGGTATCCAGTTTTTCCATTGTGAGTTCTTGAAATGTCTTTACTTTCTTGTTTTTTGTTGAGTTGTTGAATTTTCCGTCTACTCTTCTAGCTCAGTGTATACCACATGGTTATCGGGCTCAAGTTATTCACGGATTTGTAGAAGAGTTGGTGGTCAATGATGATCCCGAGTATCAATGGATCGATAAAATTCGTACGCCACGCGCCTCGAATGAGGCACGTCAAGTGGTGTTTCTGAAGTTATCGGGGCAGGTGAGCACAGAAGAAGTCAAGGTCGTATTTGCAGCCATGGCCATAAGTGTTAGGCATCTCATATCAATCTTTCTAGCATTTTTATTTATATACCTGAAGCTTACTCAATGTTATACTATGATTGAGTAAGCTATGATTGAGTGATATGAGGGTGCCTAGCACTTTTGGAATACAGGCTGCATTTAGTTTTTTAAAGAATTTCTATTAAATATATGCTTTTGTTCAAGGTACAACGCAAAATGGGTTTGAAAGCAATAAATATGGGAGCCAATGCTGTAGTCGGCTATACACAATGTTTCGACTTGGAAGGTGATGTGGGCGTTGTGGCACGCGGCATTGGCACAGCTATAACTTTGATTAAAGACACAAATAGTCAGCCTATTGCTAACGACAATACGCTGATTGAGGAGTGAGTATGATTGACAACTTCGGAAGAACAAGAACTGTCCATAGAGAATTTGCCTTTAGATACTGCTAGATCCAAACAAATTAAAATCTTACATATTATTAGATCCAAACTTTTCTACGTATTTTTCTGCTCTTCTCTCCTTAATTCATAAATTGTCTCCACAAACAAAATTTCATTAAACATTTTTTTTCAAATGATTTTAATTTTATTGAAATTTTAACACATTTTAACACCTTTCTTTATATTGCCTTGACCTCCCTCCGCTTTGTTTATTTAATAAATTAATAGACGTACCCAAAAGTATCTAGAATTCTTAAACGGTAACCGTATCAGTGAACCCGATTGGCCGGAGTATAAACTTCAGTTAAGAAAATCTCATTCTTCAACTCTTTTTGAATTGACGCGTGACATGGCGGATCTAATCCGTCAAGAGGACGAACGGGGCGGCGAAAAACCGTTGAAGAAACTAAAAAACAGCATGCGCCAGTTCAGATACTCTCGGAATATTTTCAATGAGAAATGTAACAATCTTATGCGAAAAATTGGGAGAAATGTGAAAGCAGAAAAATCCCGCGGCAGCATTGTAAAATCTTTAGAAAATCTATTTTCTAGCAAGCTTTTTTTTAAAGACCACTCAATTTCGAACAACAGCTTAACTCAAGTAGAATGCGACACTCCATCGTGTTCGTCATCATTCTGGAATTTTTCACGTGCTGTCATGCGCTCCATTAGCGATGACTCTGCTGCCATGAAATGCTCAAAGAAAGAGATAACAAATCTGTATGCAATACCGTCTTCTCTAGCGCGGATCGGTGAATATCAGTATAGTACGCAGTCATCGCCCAATATTGCTATAGATAAATCGAGTAGTCATGTTCTTGGAACGACCTATCAAGGCCTAAATAAGCCGAACACAAAATTGAAGAATAATAATACTTTGCAGTCCTCGTCCTCAGTCTACACATCTTTGTCAGGCGTCTTTCGAGTGGGCAAGAACAACAATAAACCTGAATTGTCCGAAAGTATGAATCTTGCTCCACGAAATTTTTCTCAAGTGGAAAACTCTACCACTGACGCGACCCTATTAAAACCTCCAGAGTCGCGGCGCAATATGCAGTCTCTTCCATGTATTTCGGAAAATAAAGTCAATATAAGTTTTTTAACAAAATCTAAGCTGGCAAAAGCTTCAGAATGGAGTGGATTTTCCACTAAAAAGAAATTTTACATAAGACAATCTACCTCGCTTACTAATCTTAAAACAAACGATATCCTTTCCGAGACAAACTACGTTGTTACTAATGATTTTGAACATTTAAAGAAGTCATTAGAGCCATTAGAATTGGAGCCTCATTGTCCCCTCCTTAAAATTTGTCCCTCTACACCCACCAAACGTAAATACTCTACTAATTTCGTGTTTGACGCTTCAATAGCTGCTGAAATTTGCAAAAGCGGGTATTTTAATAGCGGCCAACTTCCGATTAGTTCCTTACATAGGTCCTCATCACAAGCTCTTCTAAGCCCTTTAGATCATCGTGTTGATAAAATCTTAACTAACACTAGTAAATCATCCTTGCTTGCTCCATCTATTTCGCTGTCTCGCATCAAACATCATAGGTCTTTGCACGAAATCGATTCGACGGCCAGAACAGGCGCTGTCATGTCAGGTGGTGGTGGTGGTACAACAGTCGACAGTGCCAGCAGCAAACATTTCACATCGCCTCCAGCTTTAGTCTGTTCTGCGGTTACTGCAGTTACGCCCGGTTTAAGTGTGGTTAATCGAGCGAAGTTGTCGTTAAGTCCGTCCAAGACTGGTATGCCATTGGGAAGTACGCAGTGTGAAAATTCGACGCCATCAACGGCGGCATCGACCAAGGAAATGCCCGAAATATGTCGCCGTTCATCGGACTCGGACTTGAGTGTAACACCGAGAGGTAAGATTGATCGATGAAACAAAATTTTGTAGAGAGTAAGGAAAGGTTCTGATAAAGTGGTGATACTTAGCACTTAGCAAATAGAATTTAAGAAATTGCAAGAATAAAGCGGCAGATGTTTTTTTTATAATAGACCATCAATTATACAATTCTGATGAATTGAGACTTTTTTCGAATGCGTTGGAGGTTTTTGTGTGAAAATTAAAGAAATCGGACACTTGCTTAAATATTACTCCTATTAGTTTAAATTATAGAAAATAATTGTTCAACTAATTCAAGAAATTCTTTGCCATGCTCTCAAAAAGCAACAGCTTCATCAATAATCCATCATAAAAGTAAGTAAACTGTTTCTTTCTGTCTGCCTGCCTGCCGCCTCTTTTACGCGCGCTCTGTCTGTCTCTCTATCTTTTCTTTAGCCTTTCTGTACGTAGCTTCTCAATCAATCAATGTTAGCTAATTGTACTTTTATGGTAAATGTTGTATTTGTCATCTTCGCGTGGATACTACTCCTCGGTTAGCACAATCACTTTGTAATCCAGCATGGCAGAAAGTTATTTCATTGCTTCAGTAGGTCTCGGATTGTCTAGAAAAGCATGTATATCCCAAATAAGAATGAAAAAATCTGATTCGTGCAATACATGACTTCCTTGTACGACTATTAATTGGTTTATATATAAAACTCTACAAAATCTTTTAAGAAAATTGTCCCTTCGACACAACCAATTATAACCAAAATCAGAGGCACACAACGTAGAGGTTATAACAGTCCAAAATACAAAATATCATCTTTCTACGGCTAGCCGTTTTTTAGTTATATACAAAATTAACCAAAACTCTACAAAAGAAGTGCCCCTTCGGCACAACCGATTGTAACCAAAAAGGGAGGTTTACGACTAGGTGTTAACACAATCCTAATTACAAAAATTCATATCCAAAATGAATTCAGGGATGGTCGAAATGTATATTTCCGTTAAAATCTGGAATTCAAAATTTTTTACGATTCCAATACATACTTCCTTTATTTCGTACAAGGAAGTAAAAATGAATAAGTAGTTTTACAAAACTGCATACTTTGTACGCGCAGATTATCTTCTAAATACTTACTCGGATTATTAAATCTCGATATCAAAATCAAATGGAAATGGAAGGAATTCTCTTGTATATAAAAACTTGATTCTTAATGATTTTAGCATTTTCATGTTCGTAGATGAACTCGTTTACTTTAAGACGTTAATATTAATGTATGTATGTGCATCTATTCTCTATCACTTTATTAGGAAACTCTTTTTGTGTGGCCAGCGAACGATTGGTGGCCGCTACTGCTCTGATGAGATTAAATCAACCCGCTTTAGTTGGCACCAAAACCGCGTCTGCCACTGACTCTGCTATGGATATGTTGGAATACCCCTTCCTAACCATGACCATATATCCTCCGGGATTTATATTACATTTAGGCGCAACGGTAGCGGCGCGATCAGTGAAGCTATTAGAGCGTGTTCCCAATCCGGACGAGCCGGAAGTACGGGATTCGTGGTGGACCGAATTGCGCATGGAAATACGCTCACATGCGCGTGCTCTAGGCTGCAATGTGGTCTTAGGCTATTCCGAATCCACCACAATTTCGTAAGTGCATATATTTTACAATAATTATTGTATAAGAATGAAAGTATCACACAATGTTTGTGTTTTTATAATAAAGATTGTTGTTATTTGGTTTATTTTTCAGTGATGATGTCTGTGTTTTGTCGGCTACAGGCACTGCCGCTGTCATCAACATGACCTACAATCATTCCCTCTCGCAAACAGATATTTTCACAAAAAATTCCGGTGCCGTTGTAATGTCGGGCTCTTTGGAAGAACGTGATCGCGACCGTGGCATTGGCGACATATCTGCCGTAGCGAAGGAAGGCTCTTGGCCATACGGCACCGGCAATGCGGCGAGTAAGAAATATGGTCTTCCCGCTGCGAACATCCTTAAGAACTCGTGCGCCATATGTCACATCCCCTACAATCTGGCCTCGGTACCGTTTAATGTGAAAATGAAAAAATGCGCAATATGCAGAAAGGGCCGTGTGCCGGATGTTCTCCTGGCTACGCTTGAAGTTCCGGAGTATATGCAAGTGACAGGTATATTAGGACATCTGCACTTCGGCTTTGCAGGTTATGGTAAACTCTTAAGTTTGTAATTCAGGTCGTGGTTGCTTTCTGCAGGCTCAAGTGGTACGTTCCAAGAAGGATCTCCGTTCTGAGCTGGATGCTAAGGAAATCTCTGATGGCTTACCCTTTCTGGAGTACGAGCTACATCGTGTACTTATCAACAAGCTTAAGGCTAAAGGAATGAATGCTATTTTTGGGCTGAAGGCTCAAGTGGCTATCGGTGAACGTATGATTGCTCTAATCGCTACCGGGACAGCTCTCTTTGCGACGGCGCTGCCTGTGCCACAAGTGCCCAAAATCGTGGCAGGTAATTCTTGGACAGATAAACAAAAGCTGAATGAATTGCAAAAGAAGCTGCAAGAGACCTTCGAACGTAATCAAGAAGTCTACCAACTAAAATGCATTGACCCTGATGTAGTCGTAAATTCGGGCGGCGGAGTCTCTGACAAGCAATCCGATACAGACGAGTCCGATGAAGAGGTCATCGAGGTGGACCTGAATTGCGGCAACAAAGACACGTGCGTTCTCGAAGTGGACGACATCGAGGATCTGGAGATCATATCGCTGATGATGGAATCATACCCCCCAGAGGGCTTCCATGTAGTGAACACGCAGATGGTACCTGGCATGTTAGATATGGAGGCAGTGAAGAACCTGCAAATGTTTACGCAAGTGTGGCGGGCTAAATTGGACGTCGGCCAGAATGTGAGCGGATTCCCCAAACATTTTCAAAGGTAAGAGCGGATACTTTTGTAGCTAATGTAGTCAAGACCCGAAGTTTTTATAACCTAAATGCGCACGCAGGTTATTGCAGACCATTTACTTTAAACTACGGATGATGATACCTTGTGCTATTTGCGATTTAAGATTTCGTCTGGACTTGCCAGAGAGTGTAAGTGCATCCCAAATGTTCTGACAGAAAAGTCGTAGTCAAAGAATTTCTTAAGTGACTATTTTATCATCGCCTCTTGTTCCCCAGGATCAGATTCAGCTGCTTGTTACCGGCATGGCGCTGGGCCTTGGTGAAGCCAGCAACAAGATAAGGCACCGACGCAAAACAGTTCCCAGTGGAGCCTCCTCCTCCTCCAATAGCGAAGGTGTGAATAGCACCACCGTAGTTAATGTGGTCAGTGATACTAATGGCTCGCATGGACATAAGCGCACCTTGCAAGACGAAGATTACATCTTCCCTCTGGACGAAGATCAAATGACCGAAACACCGTTGCCTACAACCGGTTTCCCCTCATACGGGTCGCATTCCCTCAAACTACGAAAGACATCACCCTCAAGAAGTTCATCTGCTGTAACCACAAAGTCAAACAATCCTCCCTCCTTTCGAAATCGTTATGTAAGTTTAAGTTTCACGGCCTGATTCCGTGCAGACCATTCGTCTCATAATTGGCAGACATTTTTGTTGGAATAGAATCGAATCGAAGCATATCGTGAAAAATATGCTTTTGCATCGTCAAGGTTTTGGAAATTTTTTTTGTGTGATGAGTTTGTCGAACGAAACGAAGAGCGAGTCGACTGCAAGACATTTTGGCTGTACTGAATCAGGCCGCAATAAAGCTCTGCGCAGTCGTAAAAATACATTTGCTCACGTTATTAAATACAGTTTCCTCTACGCGACCGATACGGAATTGATATCACGCCTCTTAGTTTTATACCGGGTGGAAAAATTGAAAAATATTTGGGAAATTTAAATTTCTTCTTCATACGCGAGAGTACGTCAATACGTGAAAACGGTGGAATCAGCGGATTTGTGCATGGTTTCAT
Source organism: Conops quadrifasciatus (assembly GCA_949752815.1). NCBI lineage: Eukaryota > Metazoa > Arthropoda > Insecta > Diptera > Conopidae > Conops > Conops quadrifasciatus. The sequence continues at coordinate 9,202,184 of OX457078.1, read as the reverse complement.
AACAGAGGTTAATGCATATATTGATTTGTGACAAGAACAACAGATTTGTGAACGCTTCTTTCCTTGCAGCTGTTGGCCGTTGTGCGTGCTCATATTGCAGCTTTGGGCGGTAATGCCATGGTATCCTTTTACATGACGGAACTGATATTAGTTGATAATCAGCACAAGAATCAAGTTAAATACATGAATATAAGCTTCAGAATTTCTATAACATTATTAAAATTCTTTTCTTTTTCGCAATGACAGGGTCAGTGCCTAATAAGCATTGGTGGCGACGCTGTGTACGTTTCTTATTTCACGGATGACTGATGTACAAAGCTTAAGGGAATCTAGCGCTTATTTTTCGCCAGTCGTCCGAAAAGTCTATTTTACTGATTTTAATTTATGCGTTGTATCTACGAATATGATCTTAAGAGCTCTCTTTCCATTAGCTACATTCTCTTTTTTTACGTTATGCCAATATAATTTTGAACTTTCTTCGCTTCCACGCTTCGAACAAACATTTTTAAGTATGTACTTAACAAGGATTTCGTTATTGTTGAAATTTATAAGCAATATAGCACATAGTTAATTTTATAAAAGTAAATGAATTCAAATAGTTAGTTAAAAAATTGTGAATATTAAAATCAAATTCATTGTTCAACTTAGAAAAGTTTTTGTTGTTTTTAAAATACATATTTTTCAATGAAAATCTTTGAGAAAGTGTACAATTATCGATTTTTAATTAGAATAAATTTTTCCTCCAATTAAAACTACTTCCAATTAGATCTTTTTATTTGCAATAGAAATTGCCGCAAATCTGAATTTTGGCATTATAAGGACTATGGACATAAGTTTTTTAACTTTTTAGGGGTATTCATGTTGCACGTATGCAATGTATTCCATAAATTTTATAAAATCCAACTAGAAAGATGTTATTGAAAAGCCCCTAACGTCGCCACCGACCGCCCACCATTAAAACTTTAATTTCGTAATATCAGAGGCAATTCATAATAGAGGCAACTGCGAATCGCAACTAGCGGTAGTTTAGAAAATCATGTTTTTCAGTTCTGCCATCCAGATCACATAATTAGAAAAGTACTGGACCAATTTTCTACCCACCATTGCTCTACTCACGTACTCCAATAACATACTATACCCCCAATACTCGTTGCTTGATTTATATCAGAGATAAGGGTATTTCGAGACTTGTGTAAACGCGTCATAATCGACTTTGCAAAACAGCTGATATTTGTCTTGATATAAACTCCATGAAGCTGCCACCTCCATGAAACACTGAAAAATTGATATTTGGTGTACTTTTACATTGAGCAATTTTTCATTTAAATTTTTTTACGTTCCCTATTGTGGTTGCTATTTGGCATTACATTGTTGTTGTTTTTGGCTTTCGTCTTCAGCCTCGCATACGCAAACTTGAACTTCCAATTCGAAGTTGAAAGAAAAAATGGACTGCCCAATGTAAAAGGGGACTTGTCCACGATATTTGTGAGTTTGACAGCATGTCGCAATTATGTGGCATTTTTTATTTCAATTAAAAATTTTTTATTTCAATTAAAAATGTGTTGATGTTTTGTTATAAAGAACGATGTCGTGGATTTCGGGACTAGCAGATAAGGCCGAGGATATATTAAATAAAATTGACAAGAATGCTGCAACGGCCTTGCAGATTCCGTCAAATAACCTGAGCAATATCGTGACAATTCCTGAGTTACCAAAAACAACAGTACGAAAGAAAGAACTGATGTTGCTGGAATCGGAAGGTTCATCAGAGACTACTGTTGAAGCAAGTAAGGAAAACAGTGAAAGAGCAAATGCTGCCAGACGGGCAGCGATTGAGTCTATTTCGAATTTGGAATTGTCCACCTCCTCATATGATTCCATAAAACCCAAAACTGATGCGGTAACCATAGATCTTGGAGTAGAAGGAAGCAACGACTCGGGTGGGAAAGAGTCTAGGATCAATAATTTGAGGCTCACAGATAGCAAAATGTAAGTTTATTTTTTGTACAAGTAGGACAATTTTTATGTAGCTTTGCGGTTGGGTGCTAATGGTTATCGTACTTTTAGGGGACATCAAGAATTGAAGATAATTAAAATTCCTTTCCCCGAGACTTCGAACCAACAAGTTGAAGCTCTACATATACCTGCATATACACCACAGTCACATGACGCTGAAGTTGCGACGCTGAAACAACGCATTGAAGAGTTAGAAATTCTGACAAAAAGTCTCACCACTGAATGCAATAAAACGCAGTGTAAATTAACGGAAACCCAATCAGTAGATGCATCTTACGTGCACTCTATTGTGGAGCTGGAATCCAGTTTGTCGAAACTGAGACAGGAATATGTAGACGTTTCCCAGAAGCTGCAAATGCAGATTGAGGAAACGACGCAGCAGCGCCGAGAATTGCAAGAATATCGAGCAAAAGCTCACCGTGCTCTTCAAATGAAAGATAATCTCATCACTGAGTTGCAAGCAGCGTTGAGTAGCGGTAGCGGTTCAGCTACTAATAAAACCGATGGGGACAGCAGTGAATTGACTTGTTTGAAAATCGAAATGCAGTCTTTGCGTGAGGCTCACAAGAACATGCAGGATGAAAATGTTAAAATACAACATCAGCTAACAAAGACTGAAGAAGATTTGCAAAAGTTACAAAAAATGCATTCTGAAAAACTGGATGCAAGACTGGCAATCGAGGAGGAGTTGCGTAAAGCAGTCCGCCTGGAAAAGGAGCATTCAATGCGAATTGAATCTGAGAATCGTATTATTTCCCAAGAATTATCTACGTTACAGCAACAAATGGCGATTCAACTTGCAGCCGCAACACAAACTTTGCAGCAGAAGGATCAGCTCATTCAACAATTAAGAGCAGAACGAAGTGAAAATCCTATAGATGCAGAGTTCAATGATTCTAATATTCGGATTAAATCACTTACACAATCTTTGGTGGATAAGCAGAATGCTCTTGAAAGTGTTACAGCCGACAGAAATGCGTTGCGCATACAATTAGAAAAAGTTCAGGTTAGTCATTTATCATTAATGTCGCCTCCTCTCGCTTTAAGTTTTACTTTACTCTCCTAACAGGATCAATTGCGACAGAAAAACTATCAAAGCAGCAGCAATTCATCTAGTTCACATCGTAACGCTTTGCTTTCGAATACCACGGATGATGGTGAGTTACGTTGTATGTGTGTTGTCTTCGTTTATGAAAGCTTCAAATACTATTATTTTCGTTTAGTAAAAGCGCAATTTCCTGCATTAATGAGGGAGACGCCTTTTGATAGTCGGGTTTCTCGTCGTGTTAAACGCGCCTACTCCTCTCTCGATTCAGCGGGGATACGTTTAGGAGCCTTTCTTAGGCGCTATCCATTAATTCGGATCTTCGTACTTATGTATGTCGGCCTGCTGCACGTGTGGGTTGTTTTTGTTTTACTGTTTTCGACTCCAACATAAAATATGATTTTTTAAAAATATATTTTTGGTATAGCTTTAAGTATGAAAGCATTCTACTTCTAAATTAACAAGCATCAATGTCTTATGGATCGCTTGGAACAGTAATTAAATATTTAAAGTAGAGGAAAGTGGCTTGACCCACAATAAAATATTTCTTTACATACATATACAGGGTGCTCTGCATAAGATGCGATAAAAGCTCAGGATGAATAGGTTGTGTCGAGATAAGAAAAAATTTATGAGTTTGGTTCTCTGTTTTGGCGGGAGGGGATATTTTCGAAAAAAATTACAAAATGGTAAAAAAGTTCGAAAAAAAATTCGACGACATCTAAAATAATGTCGTCCAATGGTGCATTGGAAAGCCAGAGTCTCAATGCTTCATATGCTTTTTAATTAAGTCAATAGTTCTAATAATTATATTGAGAAATTGAACGCAAAAGTTGAAATTTTGCAAAAAAAAAAAAGTTAAAAAAATTTGACCGAATTTTTTTCAAAAACCACGTAAATAAGTAAAAAAATTTTCGTAAAGAAAAAATTCCCCTATCAATTCTGGATAAAAAGCTAAAAAACGTAAGGACCTACGTCCTAAGGTTTTGCTGAAAAGTCGTAATTTGTACTTATATACATACTTCTTACCTGACAATTGGGTATTTCCATCTGCCATTTTTATGGCAACCAGTAACCCCAAGTCGACCCTTTTTTATAACATTTTAAAAATATTCTAAAAAATAATAAACATTTTTCATTGGCATAAAAATTAGTTGTCAGTTAAAAAGTATGTTTCATAATTCGCAGTTTTCTGCAAAACCTTAATATGTTTATAACACAAAGGGGGAGATACATATTCAGGTTATCTGCGCAGCTTGTTACGTATGACGAAATGTCTCAGGTATGAACTGCGCAGTTTAGGCTGATTTTCACGCAGATAAAAAGTCTGCGCATTCGGAACCTCTTGCAACGACAAACGAGGCGAAAACTGCGATGCTCTAAAGCTTATCCGTTACGCCTTTAGTTCAGATAAATTTAGAGATTTTCGTACAGCTATTTACGTGATAAACTGGCCAATAAAATTGACGGTGTATAGCCCCTTAAAAAGACAAATTATATACAGCTAAACAGTGATATATCCCGCGAATGGTTTGGCAACCTCGTCATTATTTTTGTTTTGGTTACGCGGTGTCAAATTATGACGTCTTTGGTTTGATGAGTAATTTTTGCTGAAATTGTATCATCGGAAGGAGTATTTTTTTCTTCCTTTGAAAGTGTGGAGTTTAAAATCTTTTCAATTTGATTTCTGAACTTTCTGTGGTCATTAAGAATGGACTGGCTCTTTGGTAAAAAAATCTCTCCTGATGAGATGCTGCGTAAAAACCAGCGGGCCCTAAATAGGGCGATGCGCGACCTGGACAGGGAGCGGATGAAAATGGAGCAACAAGAAAAGAAAATAATCGCCGATATAAAAAAAATGGCCAAGGAAGGACAGATGGATGCCGTCAAGATTATGGCCAAAGATTTAGTGCGTACGCGGCGGTACGTAAAAAAATTCATGCTAATGAAAGCAAACATTCAGGCAGTGTCACTGAAGATACAAACGCTTAAATCGCAAAATACTATGGCACAAGCGATGAAGGGTAAAATTGTTGCTGAAATGAATGCATATAGAGTTTTTAAATTCTTCCTATTTGGTCTCATTCAGGGGTAACCAAAGCCATGCAGAATATGAATCGTCAATTGAATTTACCGCAAATTCAGAAAATTTTACATGATTTTGAGAAGCAATCGGAAATAATGGATATGAAAGAGGAAATGATTAATGATGCTATCGACGATGCAATGGAAGATGAAGGCGATGAGGAGGAGACAGATGCTGTGGTTGCACAAGTGTTGGATGAGCTGGGTCTGCAATTAGGTGAGCAGCTCGGTGACTTGCCCTCAGCCACAGGGAGCCTGTCGATTGCGGGTGGTAAGGCGGCCACTCCGGCTGCAGTGGCGGCGGGCGGAATAGGAACAGTAGGTGGTGGTGGAAACGGTGCAAGTGGTGGAACTACAGCAGCGGGAGGCAGTGGTGGTACATCACCCATGTCAGATGCGGATGCTGACTTACAAGCACGTTTGGATAAACTGCGTAGGGATTAGTTATGTAGTACATATATTTATAGTTTTTCTTATTGTGAGTTTAGTCCCGCGTATCTACTGATCGCCTGATCCTTACATAAATTTTGTTTATTTCAAATTAGTATGCCTTAAGTTTTATAAAGAATGAGCTCATGAATTTTATTCATTCATTCTGCTTCATTAAACGATGAATTTTATTCGTAATTTGGGTAATAAAATTCGTTTTCCTGAGGAATTAATTCATGTTATTTCGTCTTGTGGCTTTGACTTTGTAAATGTGGTTGGTTTGTCTGAAACATTCAAAGAAATTTATCCAAAGTGTGATATATTACCTGCAAAATTACAAAATTACATAAAAATAATTATAATTATAAAAATAATTCTAAATAATTGCTAAAACATCATGTTGGATTTTTCTTGCTTTAATATCGTAATTGAACTTTATATAACGATGACATTTTGAACAGCTCACAGTTTTTAAAGGTCATACTTATACACATAAATAATTTTTCTAAACATTAAAATATTTATTCTTTTATAATACAATTAAGTAAGGTACGATAGAATATTTTTCCTTATCCCCCCTTCTACATTCCGATTACCACAGCTGAGTGACTGATCCAATCTCTTAAATGAAAGAGCTTCTTATCAATTCATTTCAATTTAATGAAAACCCGATTCAGAAAACACTTTTTCAACAGCATCAAAAACGCCGTCCACATCTAGACTGGCATCGATTTTTTTCACTTGTCCCAATTGTTCAAAATGCTTGATGATTGGTAGAGAATCGTTGTTATATGTTGTTATGCGCTTCTTTAGACTGTCCATATTGTCATCGCTGCGGCCACTTCCTCCTTTTCCGCGATTCAAGCAACGCTCGACGCACACATTCTCGTCACAATTAAAGAAGAGAACAAACTGCAGATCAGCTTTGCCCGTCATTTGGCGTTTCCAACCGTCCAGATTGTCTTGATTGCGTGGGAAGCCATCGATTAAGAACTTATCCTTGCCCGAGCTTTTCATGGCTTTCTCCAGTAGTGAACAGGTAACCTCAACTGGCACAATCTTGCCATCTCGTATGTAGTCTTCAATGAGCTCTCCATACTCCGAACCCGGCCGTGACCGTTCCTCGCGCAACAAATCGCCAGCGGAAAGATGTACGAAATTAAAGCGATCCACAATTTTTTGGCATTGGGTGCCTTTGCCCGCACCCGGACCGCCAAGGACAAACACAATTTTCGGCACTTCGACAGGCATCCCACCAACAATTCGTTGTGTTCCCGTGGTCAACGTTTGCCAAGGACGTTTTAATATCGACCCCGTCAATCTTTGAAGTGGTGAGTTGCTGGAATTATGATTGACGTCTTTGCGGAGCAATTGCAAAAGTTTGGAATGATGAGGAATACTTCGTGCTGCCACCTTCCTGAGCATTTACTGAATGACGTGTATAGAAAATGCAAATCTTTTTCTTCGCTTGCTTTGCTGTATATTAATTGAATAATATTTGTATTTGGCCATAATTTGGAGGAAGTGATAAAATGAGAGAGCGTTGACATTTGTAGTCGTCTCGTTTCTTTTGCTTTGATGATTTTTAAAATCATAAACACCCGTTTCTGTATTCTTCGTTTTTGTTGGTGTCAATGGAAAGAGAATCAAAGGGTGAATCAAACTTAGCTGAAGAGTGTCCAAATATTTACGTAGTGTTCTTCCACTGCGTGAGTCCTTCGTTCGAATAAGATATTGGAGAGCGAAATGGCCAACGACCAATAATTTGGAAAAAATAGAACGAGAAAACACTGAAGATGGCACATCGCCAAAGCCCATCATCCAACCCTGTCGGAAAACTAAACGAACATAAAGTTCGTTGAAAAATACACATATACCGCTTTGGTGCAAAAACGGTGTAACTAAAACACAGACATTAAAAGTTGAATGAACTGTAGTTTTTATTCTAATCCTTTCCACAAACACGTTATAATTATAAATATTTTATTATTTTCAAGATTTAATAGGTCGTTTCTCATCAAAAACATTTGGCGACTAAATTATTAGGAATTTTTAAATATGCGAAGTACAATCTCATCTCAAAATGTAAATTGTTTTACATTACAATTATTTGAATGTAACAAAATACAAAATCATTGGATACAATAACTAGACAGACCTAGAGATAGGTCTATGACATAGGCATGTTAGCTATATATGTAGGTATACTAGCGCGCAAATGCGGGTGGTAATGTTGCGAATGTGAGATATCCGGTGTGCCCTGGTAATGTTGTTGGAGCAAAAGATGTCAATATCTTTTTTACCTCTTTCTGAGCTTTCGCGGGGATGTTTTTATCAGTAGTAGTTGATTTAGTGGCTTCAGAATCGTCATCGGAAGATTTCTAGAAAAAAAGGAAAAAAAAAACATAGCTCATTATTCTCAAAGAAATTTTTAGTTCTTGAAAGCTTATGAATTATATGTATCTTTGTATGTACCTTATGCTTTAAAAATTCAAGATCCATGACTGGCATTAATTTTGTCTTAATTATATCCTCATTTTGCAACACTTCCATGGATTGGATTTCAGTGAAACCATAATTTTGTAAAGTTATACAACACCGTTGGGATTGTTCTATACACGGAGAGAAAGAACAAAATCGTCCTCCTGTAAATAGTTTTTTACAACTTTTAAGTAATGCTGTATCCCGAGCACACATATTAACTTGAACTTATACAAATATTTGTAATTACCCTCAGATTTGAAAGCCTTTACAGCATGAGCAATGGCTTCGTGAGGCCCGGGCAAATCCAGAAAAACAGCATCTGCTTTACCGTCCAATTCCTTCGAAAATCCTAATTGGCAGACATCTCTGTGATAAACTGTTACAAAATCTTGCAAACCATGGCGCTGAAATTCTTCTCGTGCTTGTGTTGCCCGCGTTTCGTGAAAGTCGAAGGTATGCAGATGGCCTGTGGGTTTTAGTGCCCTTAGCAAATAATGAGATAGCGAACCCGAACCAGTTCCGGACTCGATTACTACCGAACCTGGCCGCACTTCTAATTGAAAAACAATCATGCTAATGTCTGGAGTGTAAATAATTTGAGTACGATGTGGTAACGTGACAGTCCACAGCTCAGGATTAGGTTGCAACACGTAAGCCCAACCTTTGGATAGCTGGACTTTGCTGCCATACGTTACACCAATAAGATTTCGTACCTTCAGCGCCCCAAACGATGTCTGAAAGATGTTTTCAATGGTTTCGCCTTTTTTGTTTGTAATAGTCGGCACTGCTTCGATTGCGTGCATGGACGTTACGCTCACATAAAGAATGACGGTGTCACCCTCTTCAATGTTATCCTTGGGTTTTAGGAAACTCATTGCCAAGATTTTTATTTGTAAGCTTAACAACGAAGATAGAAGGTGCCACAAAAACGGGAGCAAAAGCGGTTTTATTTTTTGTAAATAAAGAAAACGTGTTTGACAGTTGATGTTTCTTCCGGGGTCGGCGTTGCCAATCGACGCAGAATATGCGAAAGAGCCCAGGAAAAGGGTGGCTCAGAAACTTCATGAAATTTTCTTCAAGTTCTGTTTAGACAACTGCTACTCTTTTGAGGAATGATTATCTAACCTGTCCCAGCCTATTACTTTTATCTGAGACGCTTAAAAGTTTATTTAAAGATAGAAACGAATAAACTATTAATTTATTTTAATTATAATTTTATTGCAAGAATATTCACTAACAGTGTTAACTGCAATGTTATTTACCGCATTGAGGATATCCATCGTCTGTTCCAGTTATTATTCTCTATTAATTTTTCTGTTCTGGTATTTTAGCAATTTGCATTTTTCGTATTTTGTAGTTCCATGTCTTAGGACGTGGCTGCCAAGGGACACGCTCCTCAGGAATTTTCTAAACACAATAATACAATACATACAAGTTTGTAAATGTGTTCAACTTTATGTATGTATATTTTAATGTTAAGTTAAGTATTATATACCACTTCCGTTTGTTCAGGCTTTGCACTACACGTGGGGCAACGTCGTGCACCGGCTGAATTTCGTAGAGGAAGGGATTGATTTGAATGAGTCCGACTGGGAAGTAGAGTTTGATTGTTGGGCCATGTCTTCAGAAGGGCAGTTTTTGGACGTAAAGCTACGACTTCGAAGAGCTTTTCACGGTGAAGAAAACTGCAAAAGAAAGAAAAAGTCAAACTTTTTTGTTAAGATAAAAATCCCAATATCTCACTCACTTGGGTCGAGGCTGGAGCCATAAATTTTCTATTCGTTTAGATCTCATTATGATGCCCAGTTTTTCTAAAAGGCGCATATTTTCATCTTCCACTCTCATCAAACGTTCCTTCTCGATTTGCACTTTTTTGGGTTTTAAAGCGACGTGTGGATAACAAGCCGGTGGTGTGACATCGATGGCGTGCTTGGCATGCTGAACTTTTAAACGATGCTGCTGATAATATTGTTCCTCCCAATGACGATTAAGCAATTTGTCGCGCCGTGAAATCATTTTTTAAAATGACGTCCGTATACCGTCGGAGGTTGACGGAAATTCATTTGAAGGTTGTCGATTCCTGTTATTTGAATACAGGGCAAAAATACGTATGATGTACTACATACATTGTACATATGTTACGTTGACTGGGAGACCATTTGCTTGTTTGTTGATTGGGTTGCTTTGATATTTGTAAAATTTCTTTTAAGGAAGATTCTGGACTATTTAACGAGTTTCGTGGTATTTTCAAATCTCTTGGTTTACATTTTATTCACCATTTTTTACAGTTTAAAAGAAATCACGGTTGTAAGAATATTTAAACAGCAATATTTTCCAAAGATTTCATAAAAAACATCTCGGCAACACCAAAATGTCCGATAATAATAATGTCAAATTTTAAAAATTTATTCGACTATTTTCAGTTAAACAACTAGAATGATAACTTCGGCCTGGCAGAAGGTCATATATCCTACACTCCCATCTGTCGAATCGATGATGAAAAATTAAGCGGGTGACGCCCATTTTAGTAGAAAGTCTCTTAAGATCAGATTAGTAATAATTATAAGATCAACATTATTTGGAGTATTTTTAATCTTTCTCTAAAGTTTGCACAATTTTTGCTAAAAAATTGGCTGAAGTTTCTCGAAGGCATTGACAGCAGCATCAGCAGTAACGTCAAAAGCGAGAAGCATAAACTTCGGTTGGTTTTTCATTCAAAAATGAAATATATACAGTGAAAATCTCTGAAACTTCTTAAGCTTTTCTTTTACTCTATGGTACACTCTTTTGTTTTTTATTATTACGAGTATGTTTTTCTCTTGCAACTTTTTCCCTGAGTTGTGTTGTAAGCTTTCTTGTCTTGCTGTGATTGTTTTTCTGGTTACTGTTGTTTTTCAGGCAGCTTCTCCGGTATCGTTGTTGTTCTATTACACTTATGCTTAACCGACTGCTCTTAGCTTCAGAGAAATTTGCATATTTCTCAAGCAGCCAACCACCTTTTCATCCATTCATCCACCAACTTCAGCCGGCCGTCCTTTGCATTTCCCAAAACCTTCCAAATCTTTTCCGCCGTTTCCGATTCCCTTCACGCGATTCGAATTCGCCCGCGAACACTTGAGCTACTTGAGCCGTTGGCTGCTTGGTTTGGCTTGGTTTGTTTGGTGGACGGTCTTTATCCATGTGCAGCTAATGTTGCTTAAATGCTTTAATGCCTTTTCTTTCCATGGTATTTTGTAACGTTGTTGTTGTTGTTGTTGCGGTTGTTGTTGTAACAATTGTTTTGTTGTTGCTATTGTCTGCAGGCAGCACACACAGACAATTCCTTATTGATATTATATATTCGCCAGTATGCATGCAGACGTTAACAGAAGGAGCTGGGCAGAAGCATGGGAAGAAGAAGACGCCGTCGTAGAAGAGGAATTGGAAAGTGGGTGGAAGAGTAACGGCAGCAGAAAGAGCAGGATGCATGCATTTTGCTGCGGTATTTATGTTGAAACTACTGCCTGTGACCGTCCGCACAGAATCTCTACGAATGCGCTGAAGCCAATGATAAAAACCTTAGCCTAAGCCTAAAGGAAAAACGTGAGGTTAAACGCAATAAGCGAAATTGTCACAGTTGTTCCAGTTGTTGGCTGGCTGGCTGGCTGGCTGGCTGGCTGGCTGGCTTACTTGCTGACTGACTGACTGGCTGGTTGGCTGCTTGGTTGACCGGCCGTATAGTTGTAGCTGCAGCAACGGCAGAAACAACCGAAGAGCTTCTGAAATGGGGATGAGGTGAAGAGAGCGAGACCTAAACGTGTAGAGCTGTCGTCGTGGAACTACATTCGTAAAATGTAAAAATTTTATTTGTTGTTGTTAATGCTATTGTTGAGTAGTAATATGTAGTTTTTGTCTGTTGTTTCTGTTTCTTTTTTATTTTTTTTTGGTTTTTCTGTTTTTGTGTTTTTTTTTTTTTTGGTGAGCTATAACTACGCTGATGACCGGTAGCACTGAGCTTTATGAGCTCTTTTAGTGTTTGTCACATACTAACAGTTTTCTATGGAGTTATCGATTTCTAACGTTTAGGAGCTACTGTTTTTGCGGTCCTTCTGTAACTATTGTTGTTGTTGCGAAGAATTGGCGAAGTTGGCAAAAAAAAGAAAAGAGAAAAGAAATAAAATTATAAATATATTCAAAGACATTTAAAGAATATCGAAAGATTTTTTAAAATTGTTTATTAAAATTGGGTTTAATAAAGTTTTAAGTTGTTAATTTTAATAACAAATTAAAGGGATTTTATTACGTTCATAATTCTTGCTTTTCGTTGAGACTTTTAACGAGAGCTTGCCTGAGAAGAGTTTGCACGGCGCGGGCAGAGAGAATTGATCTTTGTCGAAATTAATTTTTCCTTTATTCTTCGATAAACGTTTAAATTAATAGCAATAGTATTGTTTCTTAATCTCTTAATCTAAAAAGAAATCTCTTGAAATCATTGAGACACTATCAATAAAATTGACGATACAATTGTCTCATTTTTTAATAGTACATTAAATTTTTTAAATTTTCAGTTATTCCGACACAATGACTCTTAAATGCAACTTAAAGGGAGACGTCACAATTTTGTGGGGATTTTTTTTCGGGATTTTTCGTTTCAGTATTTTGTGGTTTTGGAATTTTATTGTTTCGGTAGTTTTTCGTTCGAGATTTTGTATTCCGAGACTTCGCTGCCAACCGCCATTTTTATTTAAGTTTTAAAAAGAAATTATTAGAAATAATAATTTTTCTTTAAAAATGAAATAATCCTTTTTAAGCTGATCACCACAAAACTCTCGATTTTTACGCATCATCGTTCGTTACGTTACGTTGTTGGTGGAATGAGTGACAACTTCTTAGCGACTACCGGCCACTTACCGTCAATCAGGTGAAGACAGAAGACCGCGTGCACACACACACACAAAACAACATTGATAAGCACAGAAAATAAAACAAAACCAACAACAACAAAAACAAAAACAACAAGGGAAAAGAACAACACTTAAAATGCAGCAATAAACTCAAGTAGTTGACACATGAGTGAACATAATGACGATAATGATGATGATGATGATGATAATGATGAGCATGATGAAGATGATGATGAGTCGCGACGACGATTACCGGGAGGTGATACCGTGCGATGTTGTTGCTCTATCACTAGAAGCAGAAGAAGAAAGAACCGACCGCCACAAACTCTTCTCCTTGTAAATGAGAAGAAGCTCAAGCCGCTTCTGAGTAAATAAGTTGGAAACACCTTTTGATCTGCAATAAATATTATAGGTGTTCGCATGAACGCCTGCACACACATACACACACACACTTGCGTGTGTATCTTTCTATCGTAAATAGCGCATGCGTCAGCTCGCAATGTTGTCAGCGGTTGGCAGTTTTTAGCGGAATAGAGTTGATTTTAAAGGCGCATCTTGATAAATTTAATGATTATGCAACATTTACGGCGGCAACAATAACAACAACAACAACAACGACAACAATTACAACAAACAGCTTACATCAATAGCAACAGTTCAACATAGTTCAACAGATCAAAGTCAAACCAACTAAAAGAGTACAACATTGACAGCAACATTGTGTCGAGCGGGCGGTCCGGCGGTCTGGCGGTCGAACCATCAAAGCGCTAGCTAACCGTCGGCCATCAAGATTTTATCCCGTTTCACTAAAGACGGATTTCTATTTGTGGTTATTTTGCGCTTTGATGATTTCGAGCTAACGAGCATTACTTTTATGTTGTAGCTACGAGTATGTTGTTGGCTACTGCTGCTCGGCAGCTTTAGGCGTCAGGCGACAGTTCATGGGTAGAAACAATGTCAGTCTCTCTCCGGGAAACGAGTATCCTTCATGTCAGTCTCGGTTGGACGAATGTTTTCGGTTGGACAATTGCAGTAGTTTTGAATGAACACGAGCAAACGGTGACAGAGTTAAATGAGACGATGAAAAGACAATAAAGGTTTTCTTTGTAGCCTTAAAAAGGACTTTATGTAACACGGTGTTGCTTCGAAATCCAGCTGTCAACTTTAGTGACTAACCTCAAGGCTTATAATTTCGATATGGTTTCTTATTATTTATTTCAAAAAAGGTTGAAAAATATTCACTTCAAAAAACCCAAAAATATGTTTTTCAAAGACGAAAACAAAAACTGTTTTGGAATTAATCAATGTTGCCAAATCGAGCGTTCAATGCAAACAGCTTTCAGAAATGCATGATTTAGCATGAAATCGCTTTAAAGAACATTTACTTAAAGTTATTTGGTGATTTTTGGTGGTAAAGCGTCGCATCGCATCGCGTCGCGCCACAAAAAAAACATCTGCCACATTAACCGCACTCACTGACCATCTCAACAAAGTACGATACGAATGTACCTACATATATTTTTTTTTATTTAAAACAGAGAAGAAAATAAACAGTTAAAAGCCTTCAACTGCGCAAAATAGATAAAAAGCAAACGAAACTTGCGCGACGCGATGAACAGCAGACGCCAAATAAATCAGAGCAAATATGAGTTTGCGGCCGAAGCGGCAAAAGTTGCGGCTGAAGTGGTAGCCGCGAAGCGGAGTTGATTCGTTGCGGCCGGTCTGAGATCGGCGGTTGGCTTGTACTCGTACGATATACTCGTTGTTGACAATGTGCTCTACTCGGTTTTGTCGTTTTGTTTTTGTTTGTGTACATTTATAAGCGAAAGAGCAAACTATGAGTTTACGAGCATCCACAACGAAAAGATGAAAAACAACAACGACAACGCAAATACAACCAAAACTGCGACAACCGAGCGATGACGATGGGAAATCCTGGGAATTATTAACCAACAAACCGCACCGAAATTGTAACAATGATTTCTTATAATATTTTGCGTATGCGAATGCGCCGAAACGGAGACAAAGTAATAAAAAAAAAGAGGAATAACAATAAAATTGTAGGAGATCATGAGACATTACATACTTACATTACACACATACATTACATACTCGTATAAATATATGTGCATACATCTGTAACTACAAATCTACTCTGAAATGTGTAACGACGAGAAATTCTGTCGAAAGAATTTTGCGATATTACTAAAGATTAGTCTCAGCGCACAAGCGCGCCATCGAAATAAGCAAAAAAAAATAAAAAAAACCTCAAAACCACAAGAACAATAACCAAATATATACGATTATATACATATATTGACTTAAAGACATGCCTTTTGTCTTTGATCGGTTCATGTTTTATAACTAAAAAAGCACACAATAATAATATGTATAAGTCTGTACAGACAGAAACCTTTTACCAAGCGACAGACTAACAGCTCTTCAGCTTCAATATTAACCTCATATTTTTAAGGTTGCTTAAAAGAAAAAAAAAATTAAATATTTCGAATTTGCGAGTACAGAAGATATGAGTTATGAGTACTTACCCATTCCCGGATGATACCTTGATTCTACGAGTACGTACTTCCTTGCAACGTCGCGACCTCAACGCGGCAATATGTATCACACAAATATGTACTATATGTTCGTAAATTTACCAAATTCTGGTAGTTGTCGTAGTCTGCGGAGTACTTTAGTTGTTCAGAAAAATTCAGACTGAAAACTGTTTAGCAATAAATTTTGTCGTTTGGTTATGAATCGATAAACGATGGGTGATGCACGATGGGTGCGGTACACAAGGCTAACCGTCCCAGGATTTAAAAAAACTCCAACAAGTATAATTCGATTTGAACGAAAAGGATAAAGAAAAAATAAGCAATAATTTAATGTTTTTCTAAAAATTTTTCTTTGTCCATCTTTTTTTTTTTTTATTTTATTTTCATTATATAAGAATATGCATTAATTTGTTCTTTGATTGCTTTTCATGCTTTCGCCCATCCTTCTTTACTTCCTTAAATCTTCCTCTCTTTCGTACATTCATTCCAAGCTGCATGATAATGATGATGATCACGCTACTGCTAATCAATTATTTTATAACAAAACCACATGGTTCGAGTATTTATAGTGAGTAGAGGTCGTATAATTTTTGGACAAGCCACCTTAGACAAGCTTATATACATACATATCTCCTTAGAAGAGGCATAAAATGTTGACCATCACAGATGCATATGTACATACAAATATGTTTACATTTTCAATTCGGGCTTTTCTTTTAATTCGGAATTGTTTTTTGGATTTTCCAGAATTTTCTAGCAGTTTATCCTAGCATTGTAATAGCGTGAGAACTAATTGAGTAACTAAGCGAAATTTATTCATCTCTCCCTGAACATTCTCCTCCTCCTCATCCACCTCCTCCGCCTTCTTTCTTTGGCAATGTAAGCAAGAACTCGTAAGTAGCAGGAGATTCAAGAACGCGGATACAAATCGGCTAAAAGTAAACCGCCACTAGCACCAATAGCACACTACATCTGCTACAACCACAACAACAACAACAACAACGACCACCATAACAACTGCAACATACATCTAACAATTCTAAAGAATTTCCAAATGAAGCTTTTGTTTATGAATGAAATTAGAAGCGGACCTTTAGTCGCCGCGAACGGCAACGGAGCGGCCGGCGAATATCTTACGCTGGCGAATGCATAACGTTGGCGAATGCAGACGGCGGTAGTGGTGGTGGTGCGCGACCACTTCATCTAAATGCCAGCCCGTAAGTAACACTAATCACAGCCCGTCTTTCCGTCTATCCGTCTATCCGTTTATTTGTCTCGTGGGTTCGTTGGTTCGTTCCTGTTTCGCGTACGTTAAACGCCTTGCGATTGCGTTGCATTTGAAATTCAAATGTGACATAAAATCAATTGAGCCGACGCGACAGACGTTTGAATAGTCGCTTGCCGGACTCAACTGTGCAGCGCGAAACAAACGCAGTCCAGCCGGACCGAAACGGATCGCGCCAGAGACGCCGGACACTTTATATCATTAGAGTAATTCGAGTAAATTAAATGAGGTGATTAACTAAAGGATGAGAGCGTAACAAGAAATTGCTGGCAAGTGGAGGGAGAGAGGGAGAGCAGAGCGAAGAGAGGATTGTAAGCGTTCATCCATTGCGCCTATGGTTGTTGTACCAACTCAATTTGTAGAACAAGATGAACAAAAATTGTCGGCAGTTATTCGGGAATATTTTATGGAGCCGGAAAATCGCTGGGTAATCGCTTGGTGAGTATTTAATGGTTTGCGATGGCATGCGAAAACGGACTTAAACTTTACTTAAGTGGGTACACGTAAAGGCGGTACCCACTCTTCGACAAAAATCACAAAAATTTTTTCGTTGTATTCCTTGTAAAGTAATCGATTAAGTAATCGAGGTTCGTAGTTAATCTGCGAATTGTACAAATTGATCATTGGAAAATTTTGTTATTCTAGAGAATTTTATTACGACAAATAGAAAAAGAAGACGGAAAAAAAGAAGAAAAAGAAGAAGAAGAAGGAAAAATTTATATTGAAGATATTTTTAATGATAATTACATATATTGATAATGGCAACAATGATGATTTTTCGTCGCGAAATTTCTTGATTTTGTACTGGATTAATTGATTTCATTTCATTGATTGATTTAATTGATTTTAATCATTTGAACTGATTTTATGTCAATTAAGAATTTCCTAAAAGTGTAAATTAACTCAAATTAACTCTTTTCAATCTAAATTTAGAATTTTTAATGACTTTTTTTTTTAAATGTTAACATATTTTTTAATGTAATTATTCTTCCTCGTACCCATACGTCAATTTAAATCAGTTTAAATTCCATAGATTTAACTTTATTCTCTATTTTCAACAGAACACACCCCTTTTTCCGCCTCTCACGGAGGCCACCACAAACACAGTTGAAATGAGTTGAGTTGTGTTGAGTGCAAAGAACGCATCATCATTAGGCTGAGTTGTTGTTGTGGTAGCATTAGTTGGTGTTGTTGTTGCAGTTGCTGTTGCTTATCTTGTTAAAAGCTCTACATTAAATGTTCGTCGATTGTGCGCCATGCGTAAAGAGTGAGGCAGCGAGGTGGGTGATCGATCTTCCACAAAATGAAGAAGAAGAAGATGAAGAAATAGAATAAAAATATATGAAGAAGAAGAAGCTCTCTTCAGTAAAGCGCTGTAAAGCGCATAATAATTGAGCAAATTATTCATTTTAAGACTAATTCTTTTGCTATGAATATGAATGTTCGCAACTAAAGTACATACATACATAATTATTAACGATGTTGGTGAAGTGATGACAGGGCATCCATTGTTGCTGTTGTTGTGCAGTTTAGAGTTGTTCTTTACAGTTGATTAACAGAGTTACGGAGTTACAGAGAAGCAGACATGAAGATTTTAGAGCATAACAGAAATACAGATTTACAGAGAATTACAGACGACTGTAAATCTCTACAGAGTTGAAAAGCTATCGAAGATAGCTTAGAGTTATCGAAGTGCAGATTTATCAAATCGATTAAAATTGACACTATTACAGAGTTATTTATTGAAGTTCTTTCAATAAGAGGTGTCATTTTAAATCAACAGGAAAAACTGAAACTAATTAAATTTAACGACTTTTAAATAAAAGAATTTTGTTTCTTTTTTAAAAACGTTTTTACTAGATGGCTTTTTAATTTATTGTTTTATATACATATATAAGAAATCTTTTTTCTTGTATTTAAAATAATTTCCAGAAGACTTCCAGACAGACTTGACAAATGACCGATCGATATGATACTTCAGCAATGTCTGTTTCTGCTCAGTTCTTTGTAGCTCTTGAATTCCTCTGGAGTCTGAAGTTTCTCTGAGTTCCAAAAGAAGTTTGTTTGATCGATCGTTCAGGGAAGACCGAAAAGGAATAAACGCATGGAACGGGATGGTGGGACGACACTGCCCACCAGCTATCAGCTGTTAAATACTTTCCGTCCGTGCTTCGATGCCAACAAATCATATTTACACTCTATACTCTCTGTTCAGCATTGAAACCGTAAATGGACGACGGCAACGAGGGCAAAACGGCCCCGAAGTGAACGCCTCCGAAGTCATAAATTGAACTGTTAATCAGTTCAAACATAATTTAAGACAATTTGTAATAAAATGAATGTTTAGGGAAATGTTATGCTGAGGCAAGGTGAGGTAAGGACTCGTATAGAAGGCTATAAAAACACTTTTACCTAATATACCAAAAGTTGCCGGCAAAGAAATCCCTCCCAACTGAGTGGAGAGAGAGAGAGAGAGAGAGAGGGCGAGCATCAAAGACGAGAAGAGCCAGAGAAGAGAGATGAACAGCTGGTGATAAAGGCAGCGGCGGCGGCAACAGCAGCCGAGTCTTGTTTTATGCAGCAGGATTACAATAATAACAATAAGAATAATGGAATAATAAAAGCAATAACAATAACAATGAAAAAAAAACAACATCAACAACAACAACAACAACAACAACAACAATTACTAATTCACTCTAGTGGCGTGCGAATATTCGTTGCTTCGTATCGAAAGAAAATCGCTGCCAACAAGTCTTCCGCCGTTGTGCTTGTTTTTGTTATAGGTTTTCGTGTTGTTGTTGTTGTTTTGGTGGTTTTTGTTGTTGTTGTTGTTGTTGTTTTTGTTCTGTTTTTTTTTTGCTACAGCAACAAGTTGAGTCGAAAGAAGAAATGAGAAATCAATGCTCTGAAATCAAAAAATTTTTTAAGTGAACATTTCGGCATTTGAACTTGTTTTTTTTTCGTTCGTTGTTTTCGCTTCGATACAGGTCGTTTCTGAGCCCTTGGTTGGTACACTTAGTCTGTCCGTCCGTCTGTCTGTCCGTTGCTCTGTTTGTCTCCTGCCTCCTGCCAATCGAACTCTTTATTTGTCCGTGTGCAGCTGTCTGTTCGTCAGCTCGGCAGTAATTGCCACAAGTCATTCCAGCAAGCACCCGACACACAGATAGACAGACTCACGCTTCTTTTTCATTAAACGCTATTCTTAAACGATACAAATTTTGGCTCATTTCATTCATTTAACGCAATGCTTTGCAGCCGAGCTGTACGATTTGGTTTCAAATTTCTGCTGCTACGTAGGATGTGCGATGTTGAAGAGAGGCAGAGAGAGAGAGAGAGAGCAGTTGCCGCCGCCGCCTCAGACGGAATGCCGCGTGCAAGAAGTATATCAATCTTCTGATCTGATTGCGTGTCCACTAATTCCTTCTTTGGAGCTCTAGGTGTAGCAAGGATTTCTGGGCTGTTGTTGTTTGTGTAGTTTTTTTTAATTTAAGGATTTGGGTATTTGTGTTGTTTTTCTTTCTTGGGAGAGAGCATTTTGTCAAGCTTTTAATTAATGTGCCAGCAGATAGATAGATTCGTTGAGGCGGCGCAAAAACATCAGGAAGACCGAAATGAATAAAAGGACGGCCGGCTTTAGTGTTGATGAATGATTATAGGACTTTTTTAGGAAAAATAAAATTAGTTTTGATAGCAATTTTAATAATATGTTAAGTTAAAAACAATTTATAGACGTTTGTGTTTTCTTCTGTGGCTTTCATTATAAACGATTATATGCTTTTTTTAAAAAATGTTCTTCTTATCTTTTATTGAGATAATTCAAGGGTGGCTCCGCTCTCCAAATTCACAGATAATCAAAGAGAAAATTTGAATATTTTATGTTTGAGAAGACAAGCAGACAGACAGACAGAAGTGGGCTGGCCCTAGAAAATGATCTTCTTAAATGATGCTGAGAAACCCCAAAACAACAACAAAAGATGTCAATTGAAATCCCACACAAGAAGAGGTTCGGCCCGTACGGTAACACCAGCATCGATGGGTGGTATACCGATGATGTACCGACAACGCCGGGTACACGTTGCGACAGTTGCTGATAATCTAATTGTTGAAATTGTTCATCATCAAAGCAGCGAGTAGCGAGCACCGAGCACCGCACCAACAACCAACCACGTATAGCGAGCTACGAACTGCGCAGATGCGCTGCGGCGTCGCAAGTGACAACGATCTGACTGAAGCAAGCGTAAGGTGTTCGTTCAGCGCTAGTGAAAATTAAATCAATTGAATGTTGAAAGAAGAAGGAGAAGAAGAAAAAGCTGCAGAGACCGCACTGTCACCGTCACCATAACCCTCACCTTCTTCCTCACCGTCGCCAATGAAGATTCTTCGACCGACCAATGAAGATTCTTCGAGATTTGGTTGGTGGTCGTCGGTCGTCGGTCGTCGTTGCTGCGTTTATGATCTGAGGATGATCCTCAGATATTTCAATATATTGTAGCAAGAACAATCACTGCTGGTTGTTATAGTTACTTTTTTCGCCGTTGTTGTTGTTGTTTTTGGTATTTTTTTGAACTTGTCGACTGCGATGCGATGCTTCGATGTGGCTTTACGAAGGTTGTGTTGTTGTTGTGTTTGGTCCTTGTGACATTGATTTTGTGTTCGATCAGATACCAGAGTACGAGCTGTTGTTGTTGTTGTTGTTGTCTGGTTTGTTTGTTGGCGGTGGTGGTTGTGGTTGTTGTTGTTGTTGTTGTTGGTTTTATCATGGTTCTTTTTTGAAATTGACGTCGCGACGGCCAAATTATTTTCATTTTAATTAAAACTTGCGTTCAACTGATACATCACTAGAGATAAACTGACTGGTACCAGACGCGATATTGATTCTTTTGAAAAGCTTTTTCAAAAAAAAACCACGATTCGAACAGTTCGAAGCAAAACCCAGAAGTTTTCTATACGGTCTTTCAACAACCAGACCGTATCATTTTAAATAGTACGCGGTTTTCTTTTTGAATTGTCAATAAAAAGACAAGAAAAGAAAATGCAATAAGATTGCGCTCTACGTCATACATCATACTGACAGACGTCAGGTAAGATAAGACCTGGTTTACCAGGTTTTAGACCAATTTTAGACCAGGTTTAAGACCAATGGTTTAAATAATGTGTATATTTGCTAAAATTAATAGCAACGATTTTCGCATTGCAACCTTTTAAAAATTGTCAAAGTATTTCAATCAAGCTCGTTGCTCTCGCCTCAGCCAACGAGTATTTATAGAAGAGATTAAGCGAGTAATAGCCATAGCCATCGATATAACAACTCGCTTGATCTCTTCTATTTATAAACACTCGTTGGCTAAGGCGAGAGCAACGAGCTTGTTTGAAATACTTTGACAGTTGTTAAAAGATAATACCAAGGCTCGTATTTTGTATTAAAATAAATATATCACCACTTTTCAGAAAAATATTTGGTTTTTCTGTTGTTTTAAAATGACACTTTTTGCTGAAAGAGCCTTCATTTAAATTCTGTGACAATAATCTTAGGGTGCGCCGATTTTATTAAAGTTTTTGAACTATAAAAAAACAACCTGTAATCTGTTATCTGCCATCTGTCATCTCTAATCGCTATTTAAAAAGGCCTGTAAAAACAAAAGAGAAGAAAAGACAACGAAAATGTCTCCCAAAAAAACCGCTATCAATTCGTTTTCTTCCAGTTTTCATTTCATAATCTTTTGATATCTTCAAAAGGGGGTGGGGGCCTTCGAGCCCCTTCATTCCATTCCTGGTTTTGACTCTCTTCAGCACCAAAGGTTGAATACTACTTTACTGCTTCTCAAACAAATCAACTTGAATCAACTCAAAATATATTATAAACCGTATAAAACTCGAAAGTGCTGAAGGGGGAAGGACGGAGGGAGGGCGGGAGGGAGGAAGTAGCAGCAGCAGGCGCAAGATGAGGTCAACCCGAAAGGCCGAAACGCCGAATCGACGTAATTTGTTTTCACACAACATAATCAACATGATAACCAGTCTTTAAATTGAGTCTAATGATGATAAACGTTTGAGTTATACGTTCCGATTCGGTGTGTCCTGTCCTGGCTGTCCTGTTTGTCCGTCTGTCTGTCCGTCTGTCTGGACCATTGCTTCAGCTGCTTGGTTTGCTTTCTGTCTTTCAGCTTCTTCTTCTTCTTCTGCGTCTTCCTTTGCGATGACCATCTTTTCTATAGAAAGAAATATATATATACGAATATATATATTTATATATAAAATTATTAAAAGCAATGAGCAACGATCAACATTGAAGCAAGTGTAAAAATGAGAAGGTAACCGTGATAGCCGCCGCAACAACAACAACAACAACAACAACAACCGACTAACAAAAAAGGTACGAGCATAATAATAAGTCAACATTCCGAGGCGTGTAAAAAGATGTTCGATTAAATGCCATGAATTGAAACCTTATTGAACGGACGTTTGTACGTTGTTCGTTCGTTGGAACGCGGCGCACCGGCTGCGCACCGTTCAACGGAATACGCTGAGTTCGTTGTGGCAACTGAACACGCCCTCACATCGCACTTGCAGCCTCGTCTCAGGACTGCAGGGTTAACAGCAACGGCAACAACAACAGCGGCAACCCTAAGAGCAACAAACATCAGCAATGGCATTAGCGAAAAGTATGAGCAACAACATCAGCGTCAGCATCAGCAACAGCAACAGCATTGGGGCAACATTGAGAACAGAAACCATTGCTTTTGGCATCAGCAGCAAACGTTTGGTCTACAACAAAAGCAAGCATCATTTAACATCGAACTTAACTACGAAAACGTATGTTCAATATCGAAATTATTATGTATTATTATTAATATTATTATTATTATTATTGCCTGCAGTTCGTCTGTCAGGAAGTTGAAGGGGGTAATAGAGAGGCGGGGGCGGTAGAGAGCTGGGCGTTTTGGGTTTTGCCGATACCGACACCGCTTAGCAGATGGCTGTCGGTCAATGGGTTGGCACATCGAGCACCTGCTCGCGAGCTTGAAATATGAAACTTCAAGTGCAAAGAATTTATCAAGCTTGACGTCATACGTCATACGTCATACTGATGACAGACGTGAGGTCTTATCTTAAATGGTTTAAAAAAAAATGTGTATTTTTGCTACGATTTTCGCATTGCATTATCTTTTAACAACTGTCAAAGTATTTCAAACAAGCTCGTTGCTCTCGCCTCAGTCAAAGAGTATTCATAGAAGAGATCAAGCGAGTAATAGTCATAGCCATCGATGTAATAACTCGCTTGATCTCTACTATTTATAAACACTCGTTGGCTGAGGCGAGAGCAACGAGCTTGTTTGAAATACTTTGACAGTTGTTAAAAGATAATGAAAGGCGAAAATCGTTGTGATGAATTTCAGCAAAATTGGCTTAGAAATTTTAGGTTAAGAAATGCTGAATGTTGTATATGTTTATTAATATATTTATGTATGTATATCGTAAACATAATTGAGTTTATATATAATTATTTATCGCGATATACTATAGAGATTATAATCATAAACGTGTATCGCGTACCTCCTTTGTAGATCGAATAAATACTCGCCTTATGACAAACTAACTAGAGCTACTGTTTTAACGTCATTCTGGCAACGTCATCTTCTAAGCATCAGCATCAGCATCGGTATCCGTATCAGTATCCGCGTCATCCGTTTTAGTAGCAGCAGGAGCAGCACTAGTGCGACGGTAGCGACGGCAGCTTCATCGGTCGCATCCTCTGAGCTTCCACAGCATTGCTTTACAGGACACGCTTCTTATCCGTCGTCATCGATCTCATGATTTTCGATTTTTAATTAGCACAACAGAAACTTCAGCTAAGTTGGCTTAACTTTATTTTATGCTTATGCGCTGCGATAAAGATGAAGATTTCATTCGGCCCAACTTGAGCGACCATGAGCCGCGATTGCAGTGTCCACACGGTGGCGTTCGGTTCGTTTCGTTATCGTTAGCAGGAGGCGCCAATGTGCGAGATGACGGCGATAACACCTGGTCGCTGCTGGCCCGCTGGCTGGCCGCTGCTCTGGCAAAGCTGATGAAGAAGAAAAAAAAGCGGAAGAAGATGAAGAAGGCGAAGAAGACGAAGGAGTTGAGCAGTGATAACGCCTGTCTGACTGAACGAATGTCTAAATGGCTGTTGCTTGCTGAAGAAGGCTTGCTTGCTTGCTCCTTTTGTTCCTTTCGGTTGCTTTTGCGGAGGCGTCTGCGGTTGTTGTTATTGTTGTTGTTGTTGGTCGCATGCCTCTCTGCTGCGATTGTCTCTGCGAGTGTCTCGTTGCTGCTGCTGCTGTTGCTTGTTGCGTTGCTGTGCGATTTTTTGCGGCAATCGATCGGCGATCGATCGATCTGTGAAGATCAATGTCGATCCACAACAAATAAGCTGCCAACAACACAACTCTGACAAATACAACAATCACAACTACCAAAACATTAGCGATTCGCAACGCAGGCGATCTCGCGTCGATTCATTGAATCGGCGGAGGGTTAAAGAGACCGTCCAAACGTTGATGTAGACATGGTTCATTGATGATGACGACGACGCTGAAGATGATGACGAAGAAGATGAAGAAAACGCTCATTATACTTTTTTGTAAAGTTAGTGATTTTATAAAGCATTTTTGTAAATATTCGCAAGCTTTCAAATTTTCTTAATGGATTCGTATTATATTCTTAAGCGTATTATATATATATTATATAGTACATTCTCTACCGATTCCATGAATTTGACATGGTCAAACTTTATCGCACTAACCTAGAAATTGTCACTTTCAATTTAAGAATCGAAAACTATTATCGATAACTACGGAGGTAAAGCCAGAAAAAACCAGAACGCCGGCAACTCAGAATAAAATAAATTCAATTATCAAAAAAGGACAACAAAACGTAAAAAACGAAACAAAAAATCCACTCATAAAATCTACAAAGACTATATAGAAAAAATACCTATCAGAAAACGAAGAAAAAATATATATACATACATATCAGAAACTCTTAGAAAGAGAGCGAGAGATCAAAAGTCAACGACATAAATCAATTGCAGTCTGCGGTGTCTGCGCAGTGTTTCGAGCGCGCGATTTCTTTCGTGCTGGCGCGCCGCGGCGCTTAGAACGCACCGCATGCGGCGAGCGCACTTGCGTCGCTCACTTTGTGTTCGGATTGTATGTTCGTAGGTACGTACATATGTACAAGTACCAACGTACAAATACGTCTTTTCGCTCTTCTCATAGCGACCGCCCGACCATATTTACATCCGTTTGCAGCGCAAACTTATAGTTATAGTAACAGCCGTAGCCATAGTCGTAGCCACAACAACAGCTACAGCTACAGCCACAGCGTTAGCGACAGCATGTTTCTTCCACTTACTCACTCACTCACTGTTCGCTGCATTGCCTCGTTGGTCGTTGGTAGAGTTTAAAGATTTATGGTCGCCGCTCTTATGATTATGGTAATTAGGTCATCATTTAAGCAGCATACTAAATCGATAGTAGTACCAATAGTTGTTATATCCATACATATACATATACATACGTACGTATGCATGCCTGTGTGTATATGTCGTACCTACAATTACGTACCTACAATTTACAAAGTGTTGTCAGATATGAATTCTATGCTAAAGTAATAAAGAAAACCGATTGATTCAAGTACGCGGCACTACGAGTATTAAAATTGTTAAACATATTTTCTAGGAGTATTATTTTTATTATTATTTTATTTTGTATTAAACCTTAATTCAATTAATTTAGAAACTATTTAGAGAATTTAGAAACCATTTAGAGAATATTCTAAAATTTAGAAAAATTGTTAAGTCGTTTTTTAAAAAGTTTAATTTTGTGTGTGTTTTAATTTTTGGTATATGGTTTACCATTTATAGAATTTAGAAACCATTTAGAGTGTATTCTAAAATTTAGAAACACTTTTGAGTCGTTTTTTAAAAAGTTTAATTTTGTGTGTGTTTTAATTTTTTGTCTTAAGTACATAATTTTTTTTAATATGGAATTTATTGGAAAAAACTAACCACCGTTTGTGCATTTGGTTTGCTGTTGTTACCGTTGTTGCTGTTGTTGTTGTTGCTGTTGTTGTTGCTGCTGCTGTCGCTGATCTTGCCATTCCTGCCGCTATCGCTGGTTGGTTGATTTGATGGCAGCCGTGCGAGTCAGTGCGGCGACACATGCGGCGTATTCAAAAAAGTCTGTGCGACCACCAGTTATTGCTTTTTAGTCTTTCTCTAATGGTTTCTTTATACTCGTAAATCATGAATTTTGTCGTTTTTGGTACATATTTAGAAATTTGGCCGATTTTGTGTTGATTTAATGCAAAGCTAAGTACATGCAGCGGCCCTGTATAAACACCGTATTAATTAAATTAACTCTAACTACGACACATAATAAGAAATAATAGTCATGAGAAGTCGGAAAAGTCACGACGCATTTTTGTGATGATGTTTATACTCGTATTTCATGAAGATAAAGCGAGACCTTAGTTAGATGATGTGACAAAAAGTATTGCAGTTTGTAAATATTTAAAAAATCATTTCAGACTGACTTTGCGCCATCAGATTTTCATCTCTTTTGCTCTCTTGCGTGGTATGAGTTTTATTAGTTCAACCGAGGCTGCAAATTTAAAGTTAAACCTTCTACAGTTTTTCGCGGACAAAGACAGCGAATGAACGAGAAGTTTTCATAAACAAGAAAAATTCGAAAAAAATTTCATTTAGAAAAAAAACAAGTACTCCGCAAATTATGAGGAGTACTCGAACAACAATGGCCAAAATACGAGTATCTAGAGCAATATACTTTTTAATAGAATTGAAAAATGCATACGTCATGACTTTTCTGATTCTCGGTCGTCGCGATTTTCCTTCCCCCAATTTTGAGGCCTAACTTTAAAATCCAATCGGTCTTCAAAAAGTGATACATTTTACATACATAAAATAAAATTTGTTTGTTAGCATTTTTGCCGGTTGAGGCAACAGTGCGTTAAGTGTACTGTTCGTACGCACATACATACTTGTACAATGCTTGTACAAACAATACGCAAGTCATTCGGGCCGGCTGCTTGCTCGATCATTCGCTTTTTGTGCGATAAATACCGGATCGGATCACATTGGAAAATCGTATTTCTTGCTTGTTCAGCACACCGAAGGAGGTGATCCATTGGTACCTTAAATTTAACAAGCGGTAACTGTAGCTCATTTAAATTTCTTTTATGAGTTGTTATCAGTGATGCTTGTTGCTTGGTTAAGCGTAAAGCGTAGTTGTGAAAACTGTTTTAATGGTGCCGACCGGCCGCGGCCGTGAAGCGTATTGAAATTGGAGAGAAAGAGAGAAAAAGAATGTTATGTACGTTCGATTATAACATGATGGAACGTATTTGTTTGCTTCTGACAGGTTGAACTAATTTCTAATTTCTTATTTTGTGGTGAGAATAAACTCTCAGTGTCTTCAGTGATTTAATGATATTGTACAATACTTTGTGATGGTACTTCTTTCCTCACAATAATTTAAAAAATTTGAAATATCATCCTCGAATTTAACAATATCATCAAAAATGTTAAGTTTTCAATGTAGTCTAGAGTTTTTCAACAAGAGGTGTCATTTTAAATTTAAAAAAAAACGCAAATATTTTGTGAAAACTGATGATATTTTTATTTTAAAGCCAAGTAAAAATTTTGAGATTGCTATTAGTGGCCTCAAATCTGCCTTTGCTCCTTTTACAAATGGTAAAAATTTTGACCGAGACCATTTCATTCCATTTTCACTTAGCTTGCGGCTGTATCTCTTTTGGTTGTGGAGACATCTTTTGTTGTAAGAACCTTTATATGTATATTTGCTGATACTATGATAAGAATTTCTTTCTGTGTAGCGTAAAAAACACTCGCGAATTGAATAAACTTCTCGGCTAGTCTTCAATGCGAACTCTTTCACTGCAATCAATTTATTTTGTCTTATTGCATCATTATTCAATCCCGGAGACAAATCACTCAATCCGCCGTCAATCGATGGTAGTGAGTGCTCCGGCCTAATCTTCTGCTTCCTTGCATCCTTCGCCTCTTCGCCCTCTTTCTCTTTCCTCCTCTTGTTCCTTCCCGTGCCCAGCGTCGTCCCGTCTTGAAACACGATGACATTTGCTAAATCAATCACACAAAAACCGAGAGAGTCCCATAAAAAAGCCAACTTAATTGATTGACCTCGGAGTGAAAATAAAAAGCCAAACCTCGTGGCTGAAGGATGGACGGACGGAGCGAAGGAATCCAAAACGAATGAGCAAGATTGGCGCAAGTAAAGCCATAAAAGTCCATAGAAACAAGAACAACAACAGCGGGCCATGACAATAGTAACAAAAGTCAAATCGTAATAAAGATGGTCTGTCTGTCTGCAGATTTTGTCATTCAATCAATCCCTTTCGGGAAATTAATAACTCGCTGAATGCTATGCGCGCCTTCATTCATGTGGACAACATTTCAGCAACAGCAACAGCGCCAGCACCAGCACCAGCACCATCCACAGCAACAAAACGCTGCCCGATCGCAATTGATCGCAAAAGAAGCGGCACATCTCGCGGCCGATGCCGGGTGGGAGGTAAATGAGGCCTTCGGTTCGGCGGGTACGATCTCCCGCTGATGTTTTCCCAGCTTTGGGACATCGCCCTGCGGCCCAAAGTCAGCCCGACGTAATCGATCCGAAATCTGCGACAGACGA
The DNA here is from genome assembly GCA_949752815.1 of Conops quadrifasciatus. Lineage (NCBI taxonomy): Eukaryota > Metazoa > Arthropoda > Insecta > Diptera > Conopidae > Conops > Conops quadrifasciatus. The sequence continues at coordinate 9,172,665 of OX457078.1, read as the reverse complement.
ATGGTGGTGCCCCAGAGCATTAAGAGCCCAGAACCTCATAAGCCTCATCATGCACCACTTCGCCTCCTACCGGCCAGCCCCGCCCCGCTCCACCCGTCGTCAGGAGGGCCTTCTTTTGCTTTGGTCTATTCGTTTGAACTAGCATGAAGAAACGCAGATCAGAGCAGAGCAGAGATGTCGCGACCATCAGCCGCGATTGTCATCGTCATCGTCATCGTCCGCGTCATCGCCGCTGCCGACTCCAGAAAGTGCTCCGCACTCGGCGGCCGGCTGCAGTGAAGATCTCGAGTGACGATAAAGTGTTGTCACATTGGCGCTTGATGATTATTCTACCGGCAAGGCGAGGCGAATCAGTTGCGGCCGTGGCCAACGACGTGACGGTTTCGCTCCATTTGAGAGAGGCCAGCGGGATGAGCGGTCCGTCCGTCCGTCCGTCCGCTCGCTGGTGGGATCGGGAGATCTTGATTTTCGGCAGACCGCGCGGATGGATGGATGGCCGATGATGGGCTGCAGCCTGTGATTGCTGCCTTTTATTGCGAATTTGGCATAAAACTGATGAGATGAGTAACATGCATAATCATTATTTTCACCGCATGGATCGCATGAGCCAACTGAGCCAAACGAATGTCCCCAGAATTGAGTGGTCCGCGAATGTGCAGATTTGACGCGGACCGTCCGAACGGATTTATGTTCGGTCAGGCGCATTTTTATTGCTGATGTCGTTCGTTTTGAATGTTTGTTTGACTACCGAAGCTGACGGATTGACGGAGTGATCGATGGATGGGATGGGATAGGATGGAAAGGGATGGAAAGGGATGGGATGGGATGATTGAAATGGGATGGTTGGTGGATTAGATAATGGGTCGTCGGTTGCTGGGCTTGTTGCAGTGCGGCGCGATGTAAAAACAATAGAAACTCTATCGAAGTAAGTGACAACATTCGCTTTGGAAGTTAATTAAAGGATTCTATTGAATTATTGATGTCCTGAGTATTGATGGAATGCTTACTCTATTAATGCTTGTCACTGATTATCTGGATGATGGACAAGTAGCAAGCATGGATGGATTTAGTTTGAAAGTTTAAAAAGTTACACTGAAAATAATAATAATTATAATGCTTTTTTATCGTATTTAAAGTGTATTTAATTTTATTTAAAGTGTGTTTTATAAAAATTATAGATGAGATTTTTTTGTAAATTGCTCTCTGAGAGAGGTTTAGGCTCTCTGAATCTAACAATGATGAAAATAAAGACGCGATTTTTTGGTAAATTGCTCTCTGGAAGAATTTTAGGCTCTCTGAATCTAACAATGATGAGAATAAAGACTCGATTTTTTTTGTAAATTGCTCTCTGAGAGAGGTTTAGGCTCTCTGAATCGAACAATGATGAAAATAAAGACGCGATTTTTTTATAAATGGCTCTCTGAGAGCAATTCTTGTAGTTTACAAGTTCTAGACCTTCCAGCATTTGAGGATATGACGACTGAGGGTGATAGCTTCGAAACTAGTTGTTTAGAATGCGTTGGTAAGAAGCTAATTATTTCAAGAGATAATGCAAGACCAGAAGAGAATTAATGCCTTTAATAATAGTTTTTATACTGTTTCTCAATCTACCCTTCTTCTTGCTCTAACTTCCTGACATCGCATCAATAAATTAATTAGTTATTCCTCACAAGTATCTTAAAAGATGACACAAACCTTCAACGGCACGACATTTTGAGCGGCCTCAAAAATCGATGATTTAATATGCCACGCGCTACGCCGCGGCCGCGGCCGCCGACATCAGACCGCACCGATCAGACCGTTCCGCTCCGCACCGGACCAGACCAAATCGAAAGGCATCGAATGGTATCAAACCGAACAGAGCCGATCCGAACCAACAAACGAACAAACGAACGAATGTTGAACAATTGGGACAGTCTGGGAATGGAGAAGAAAGCGTGTCTCTTGGTGCCAACAACCGACACCAGGCAACGCGTCGTCGGTGCAAAGAACACCAAAAGGGGCACGATTTTCGTGAATGTCAAAAATCAATCGCTACCGTATGGACAATAATGCCACAAACGTATGCGATGTGAAATTATAAAAAGGAAGGACGCGCATGGATAATCGTTTAAAAACGTACATATCTATTAACCTTTTAAGGGAGTGTAGTAAATTTTAGTTTTGTGGAAAAGCGAAAAAAAAAATATTTCAGAAAACTTATAAGAATTTTATTTATAAAATTTTGTTTACTTTTTGAGAATGAGGCGAGGAGGTTCTTCAGTCAAGATAAAATCCTAAGACGAAATTTCGAGATGAGACAAGAGTCGTTTTTCAGCCAAAACCAGACTTCGAGACGAGTCAGGTTTTTATGGTCCAGAAGATAGTCGTGGACGAGAACCCCACAGATTTTTTTAACGAGAATTTCTCGAATATACATATATTCGTTATATTCATTCAAGATATATTCGTTCAAGATTTTATAGAATATTATTTTCAACACTTAGAGATCTCAACCTAATGCGCCCATTTATTTGCTCTGACCCGAACCCGGACCTTTTATCTCATTAGACCCTTTCAGAATCCTTGAAGTGGAAGAACAACAAGCATCAGTAACAATAATTTGCAATAGAAAAACTTTTCTCGATTACTAGACAAGAGTAGTTAATTTGCTTTTAAACAACAATAACATTAACAACAACAACAGCAACAACAATAAATGTTACATACATACAACAGAGAGTATAGAAATTTCATAAATCCTTCACCAAAGCAAGCCTCTTCTTCTCATTCAACTTCTTTGGTGCTGATGATGCCCCTTCGTAGAGCTATACATTTTTGATTGTAGGGTGAAAGGGGAAGGTTGTGGGGGGGGAGAATGGCATATGGCGGACGGAGAACGGTTTCAAATAACGTACTCGTACTTCGTCGTTTCCTTGAGCTCGTTCGTTTCCCATTAAAAAATTGTTAAAACTTAGTAGAAATCATCTTCTCAACGTAATTTAAACTAAATCGGTTCACAGAGCAGCTCGACTGATGCGATGTGGCCTGAGTAGGACAACGTAGAAGGGCGGGAAAAGGAGGGAGGGAGGACGGCAGAGAGCTTAGGCTCTTAAAAGATGATGGTGGTGGCGCATTGTACGATGCCTTTCACAAGACTACATTACTTGAGCATGCGTAAATGCTTCAGCAACGCTCCACACCGCTACACTCGTCTAATGGCTCTCCCAATGAGTGTGCACTGAGAGCATCAGCCGAGGCAGAGACAGAGGGAGAGCAGTATAGGCATGGGCATCGTTTTGTTGCCAAGGCTTTACCAACAGCAACAGCATCGGCATTGCCAACTAACTGAGAACGAGAACGAGAACGAGAACGAGCCCAGTTGAACATTTTCGTAATAATCAATTATTTTCGTGTAATTTATGGTAATGTTCTGCCGTGATGGATTGACTGCTCTAATGTCGCTCTAAATCTTTGAAAGTCAAAGCGTTCTGGCGCATGCGCAGGAGCGCAGGTACCTACTTTTGCGCGCTGCTGCTGCGCTCAGCTTCGCGGCACATGTTGGCCAACTTTCGCTGCAGCTTCAGTTACACTCGCAGGTGGATGGCAGCCAGATAGATGGCGAGATGGATGCTGGTCGGACGGTTGGACGGTTGGAAAGGATGGATGAAAGGATGGATGGATGGATGGTCGGAAGGTTGGGGGTTAGCGGTTAGTCCGTTTGTGTCTGCATCTGTATCCGCGCTTGTTGTTTGCTCGTGTCGTACTCCTTGCTCCCATGATTCGATGCTCGCTCCGCAAAAATTGATATACGATTGCGCGTAGACTGTGTACACATCGTTTGAATTATAAACTTGTTCGTTGTATTCGTAATTGTGCACTTGATGTACTCGCACAGTGGGCAAAACCTCTTATTTTTCAGTGTGAATTTATAAAATAAGAGCAAAGGATGATAATCGTTACGGAAGAAAATTTTAAACGACTGGAGTTTGCAAAACTTTAGATAATAATTTTATTGACTTCTTTTTTCATTTCTTATTTATAATAATTTTTTTTTAATTTTTATTAATAATTTTTTTGTTTAATTTTAAAATTTCCATTACTTTTCTGAGTATTGATCTCTTAAAACATTTGCCAAACTTGTTATGTCTCAAAAAGATTATAATTCTTAATACTTTTTATGATTAATTGATTCAAAAGTTAAATTATGATTGAATTATGATTACGATTCAAAAGTTAATTGATTCAAAAGTATCATGCTTCAAAAGTGTTATGAAGAAAAGTCTCATAATCCAAAATGACTATGATTCACGAGTAGAATGATTCAAAAGTAATATGATTCAAAGGTAACATTAGACGAAAATAATATGACAAAAACAATAATAATTAAAAGATATTTTGATTTAAAAGCAGAGACGAATCAAAAGTATCATAAATAAAAAGTATTATAAAAACAAGTATAATGATTCAAAAGTATTTTGATTCAAAAGTAGAAACGCAACGAAAGTATCAATAATAAAAAGTACTCGTATTATAAACAAAAATTATAATGATTCGAAAGTATTGTGCTTCATTAGGAAAATAATTCTAAAATAGTATTACGATTCAAAAGTAATGTGATTAAAAAATAGAATGAATCACAATCATTAGGATTCAAAAGTAGAACGATTCAAATTAATAATGTTTTGAAAGTAGGATAATTCAAGAGTAGGATAACCCAAACATTTGATTCACAGTTATTATGACTCGAAATTAAAATGATTCAAGAGTGTTTTGATTCAAAAGAAGAATGATTCGAAAGTATTATGACTTACAAATAGTGGAATGATTCAAAAATATCAGTACCCAAAGTATCGTATAATAATTCAAAAGTAGTATGATTCGAAAGAAAATGATTCACGAGTATAATGATTAAAAGTAGAAAAACTCTATAATATAATGAATCAAATCATAGTATCATAGTATAATGAATCAAAAGTGTATTATGTGTCAAAAGTATCATGATTCACAATTAGAATGGTTCCAAACTATCAGAACTAAAAAATATAATGATTCAAAAGTTATGAAATGTTTCTTGTTATGTTATGTTTTTTATCATAATACATTTAATAACTTTTGAATCATTATATTTTTGAGTCCTGGTAGTTTGGAATCATTCTGTTTTGTGAATCATAATACTTTTGACACATAATATTTTTGATTCATTATACTTTTAAGTCTTTCTACTTTATATTTTGTAGGAAAATTCAAAAGTAGAATAATTCAAAAATAAAATAAGCCAAAATTTTTTTATGATTAACTTTTGTATTAACTTTTGGTTTATTTCTGGTCGATTTCTGTGTTTATTTTATCGTAAAACAATTTTCAAAATATTTTTTTATCAAAATACTCAAAGGCTTTTTGTTAAAAGTTTTTCAACGATTGCAGAGCAAATTTTCGAGCAAATTTTCATTTTTCCATTTCTATTGTGACTTTTATTATATCGAACCACTGTAACGATTTAACTCCTTAATGTCGGCGGTGTCAATGTTCTTGTTCACGGTGCACTTCGACATCGTTTAACTGGAAAAAAAACATACTTGCGTTTGTGAAGTTGCAGTTTGGGAAAAATCGTTGCGGAAAAAAAAAAATAACGCCTCATTTCAAATTATGGAATATTACGCGTTGTTGGAAGGACCACAACAAGACGCGCCAGACACCGTAAGATCGTAACACCAATAGCAGCAATAATATCGGCAAACGAATATCGTGAAAGTGCTTAACAATTTTTTTAACAGTAGAATACTTTAGAATCTGCCGCTAAGGCCAAGGCATGGACTAAGGCCAAGGCTAAATAAAGTAAAGGCTAACGCAAGGCTTATAATGTTAAGCTTATGTTAATGTTTGCTGGGTTTTTTGTTGATTTGTTCATTTCGCTGTCCGTCTGCATTTCATCCATTGCGCTCCATTTCTTCCCGCCTCTCAGACCGCCGCTCTCGTTTGTAATTAGATACATATCCTTGAGATATTTTATGTGAAGATTCCGTTGCAAGTCATGCATCTTGAAGATGTCTGTGACTGAAACTGTTAAAAATTGCAGCCGCTGTTGTTGTTGCCAGCAAACAACCAACAACCGTGAAGTGCTGCCAGACTTTGGAACACTTCGAGGACGGCACTTCGAGGACGGCACCTTGAGGACGAGGAAGGCTAGGAAGTGAGGATTCTTTGTGGTTCTTTGCGGTTGTTGATGATACACAAGCAGCCACGAGTGTATTCATGAACCATCTGAATGCGTATCTGAGTGTGGAGAGCAACGCTTTAATTGATTCGCTGAAGCCGCAGCTTATTCGGCATCGTTTATTCATTGTTTCTCGTTTTCTGTTGACGTCAAGCGAGAGCTCGAGAGTGCTGAACTAATTCTCGCGGTGTTCTGCGGTGCAGCTGGGACGATTGTTCGACGTTTGCGTTCGGTTCCGTTTGTGGGTGTTTCGCTCCGTTTTTTCTGACGAAGCGCCCAGAGAAGAAACTAAACGCCCAGAAGCCCTTTTGATGAGCTTTTAATTCTTCGTGCATTCATTGACGTCAATTTGAAATCATCTCTTGATCGGTCAATCAATCAGTAATGTAAAGTAAGTAAGTGTGTGTGTGTGTGTGTGTGTGTTTGTGTGTGTGTGTGTGGGCGTGCCATTTAGTCAATCATTTAGACAGCGATTTAGTCAGTCATTAAGTCAATTTTTAGCCAATCTGCCGCATCAAGAACGTACGCGACTTGATGCAAGTATTCGGGACTGTTACGTTTGATAGTGGTGGTGGTTGTTGTTGTTATTGTTGTTGTTGTTTTTGTTGTGTTCGCTAATATTGTCTTCGTTGTTGTTGTTGTTGTTGTTGTTTTTTGTTGTCGCTTTTGCCCTTTGCGTTTATTGCAAACGTCAGTGTGCAATGTTTCTTTCTATTATTTTGCAATTTAAAGAGTTTTCTTTGGTGGTGGTGGTGGTTGTTGTTGTTGTTGTTGTTGTTATTGTTGTTTTCTAATTCCTAGAAACCATGGATCATCGCTTTTATCCATAGAAATGTTTATGTTGTGTACATAAATATTTGCACTTTGTCTTTGTCTGCTTGCACTTCTTTTCTCCCTTTTTCTCCTCCTCCTCCGCCTCCTCTTTGTAAGCCTTCTTCTTCTTCTCATCTTCTTCCTTCTCTTTTTCCTCTTTTTTTTTTGTTTTTTTTTTTTTTTGTTCTTCTTCTTCTTCCTCTTATGTTTTCAGTCAACAAATTCAAATGTGAAAAATCGATTTCGTTTAATCGATTCGATTGAATTTCTTGAGCTTTCGATCTGAAGGAATGCGAAGGAAGAAGAGAAGAAAGAAGGAAGGAAGGAAGAAAAAGGCGAAGAAGCAGACGACGACGACGTCGTTGGGAAATAAGAAGAAGAAGAAGTAGTAGTAGAAAAAGGCATGAAGAAGCCATGTTTTGCTCTTTTGTTGTTCTTTTTGGTGCACCAACAGATTTTAAAGCGTTGGGAAAGACCCAAACTATATTTACATATTTTTCAATAAACATAATCGTATAGAGATAAATATATGTATGTATATAGTATATATGCCTAGAGATAGATTCATGCGATGAGAAAATGTCGTCTTGTAAAATAAATAAAATGAAATGAAATAAATAAATAAACTTGAAATCGCGGCCACAATAGACGCGATACCGGGTAACCGAATTTCGTTAGCTCCGAATTTCGTGGCGGCGGCAGGAAAACGATGTAAATGGGGCCGAAGACGGACGGCGATGGCGGTGATGTCAACCCAGACGATGGCGCGAGGACTACGAAAATGACGGCGACGACGATGACTGCGGCGACGAACGACTGCAACGATGACGATTACAACGATGATGGAGGAAATATCGTGACCGCGACGTCGCGACGTGAATGCGTTTTTAAGCAAAGGCAACAACCAACATTTAAAATGCGATCGAAACAGAAACAACAACAAATCGAACAGAGCCGAACAGATTGTTAGCTGCCCCGCAGAGGGCGGGAGAAGGGCGGAGATAAAAGGGAAGTAGGACGTATAGTGCGGGAGATCGAAGGACCATCATCGATTTTAAAGGATTCTATAGTACTTTTTGGAGCCAACAATATTTTGTACATTTTTTCATTTAAAAAAAAAAACGCTCAGTGAGAAAATTACGCATTTCTTCAGTTTTGTTTGGGTTTTTTTTTTATTTTTGTGCGAGGAGTAAGCCGACAACCCTTAAACAAGCAAACAAAAGGAAGAAGAGAGAGCAAATGTTGACGAAAAAAAAAAAGAGAAATTTATTATTGCTCTAAATGCTGTTCTCCGCGACGCAAAGGCGCACCACAAAGGCAAAGGCAAAGGCAAAGGTTGTGGTGGCAGGCAGCCCTTTTAATGTTGTCCAATGTTGCAGTCCAAAAAGAAATAATAACAACATTAACAACAACAACAACAACAACAACAACAACAACAACAACAACGACCACAACAATAAGAGGCATCTCTAAGCAATGGTAGAGGACATCTCTCGTTGTTGTAACGTAACGTAACGTAACGTTCTGTAAATGTAGCGTCCAAAAAATTCCAAAATCGCAAAATTTACAAAAACCCAAAAAAAAAAAAAATCACCCACAACAGCAACAACAACTACAGCCACCAGAGCAGGAATAAGAGTCACAGGAGAAAGAAAGAAAGAAAGGTGAAGAGAAGAATCCTCTGGTTTTTTTTTTTTTTGGGAACACATTTGCATACAATGAAGGTGCACAGCATGTTATCTTATTGTGACCTACACCAATATTTCTCAGAATGTTGAAAATGCTGCCGGCCCAGCAGCCGGCCAACGGTCCCAAACGCCGAACCAACCAATCGAGCCAGCGAACAACCGAACTTTTAACAAAACAGCCCGTCGCCAGCCAGCTGCTGGAAGTCATCCTCATCCTTTTGGTCATCCTTCCCGTCTCATGATACAGTTTTTCCTTTTCCTTTCCCCTGCTACTTGCTTCTTCTTCTTCCTCTTCGTCCTCCTCCTCTTCTTGATCTGTCCATTGGCAGTAGCAATGCCCTTTATTCCCTTCGCGTTGGCGAATACTTCTCCATGGTGGAGGATGCGCTCTCCCACTATTTTCACAGCTTCTCGACGATCACGAGTTCATCATCATCATCATGATCATGATCATGTTGCCATCTTCATCTGCATCCTCATCTTCATCCTCATCCTCATCTTTGAGGCCTGAGAGTGTCTGGCGTCTGCGTCATGGAGGAGCCATAAAAGAAGCATACGCGCCAGGCTTGCTGCTCACTGCATGCAATCATACTTACAATACTCGTACATACGAATACTTACTTACTTATTTGCGTACTTACTACATACTTACTTACTTACTTACATACAAACGTACTTGTTGCTTTCTTTTTATTCTTTTTATGCGATTGTTTTTCTGAAATTATTCATTCGATCGCTGTTGCTGTTGCTGTTATTGTTGTTTTTGCTGCAACTTCTTCTCGGGACATTTTGGACAAATGTACTTGTTGTAATGTTACAATATTCAGGTTGTTTTGGCCTATACAGGGTGCTGTCATTTAAAATCAACAGCTAAAATCAACAGTATTATTGCAGGAAAGAGGCGTTGTTTTTGTTTCAATTTAAAGTAGAGACTCTAAAATTAATAATGATACACAATATTTGCCCAATATCTGTCTCGGCTGTCTCATTATTCTTTAATGGTCATCACATTGTCACATAATTAGGGCTGTATGTCGCCCAATAACACCCCCAAAAAAAAACAACTTATATTAAGCTACATTAACCTAAAAACCTCACCAAACACGGTCACTCATTGTGGGTGAAGAGGTTCCTCATTTGGTGAGACTATGTCTTATAGTGTAACGAATGCGCCATCTTTTATGTCGGTATGTAAACATTGATCAACTTTAACTTTTATTAACCGATTGACTTGAATAAACATGTTTTTTGAAACGTAAATTCAGTACAATATATTAGTTATCCATTAATCAGTTTACACCTAAACAACAACGCGCCGAAATAGTGACCGCTGTACATTGGAAATATGTAGTCGTGCGTATTGTCGAAAATATCGTGTCCAAGAAGCACCGTCCTTTGAAACACCATTCGTTGTTTGTTGTCGAATTCTGTTGAGCACGGGACAAAGGAAGACCGTCGACATGCCCTTCATCAACGCCCAAGACGTTCCAATGAACTAATTGGAGCGGTAAGAGAGAGTATTGCCGAGCACCCATATGTGCTGTATTGTCATCGCGCTCATCATTTTGGATGATTTGCACTTGTTTCCATGTAAAGTGCAATTGACTCTAAGAATATTGCCAACAGACCGTCCACGTCGGCTGTTGCAATACGGCCAGACAGTCGCATACCGACATAAAAGATGGCGCGCACCCTGTATATTCTTTGGTATTACTTTTAGATGCGATAATGCGTGCACTTCTTGCACATTTAGGATATCAGAATATTAGGATATCTCGAAAACATAAAGAATGATGGAGAAATTTTGAAATGATAGCAATGTTTTGGGATTTAGCGCGTGTCAACAACTTTCGAAATGGCCTTTAGTCTGTTTTAATGATTGAAAATTTTGTCGGCCTGTGGAAAAAATTTGTTGAAATTAATGCAACGTTTTTTTTTTTTTTGTTTTTTTATTTAAAAGCATCCCGCCCGTGAAGTCAACGAAAACACTTGCAAACACCTCACGACGTACATATTTCACGACGAGTTAGTTATAGTAAGATTTATCCCAAAAAATTCGAAGAAAAATATGATTATCAATAAAACAACATGTTGCTGCTGTTGTTGCACAACAACAACAACAAAAACAAACAACCGCCAAGTTTATGCAACTAATCAAGTTTTATCTTTTATTTATTCCAAGCAATTAGAATTGCAAAGTAGCTTTGCGGTGCATTGGCAACACCTTGTAGCACTAGTATGGGTATTAGCAACAACAACAACAACAACAACAACAACACTGATAACAACAACGATCACAACAAAAGCAACAATAGATCTGAAATAGCTTGGAAAAAACGCATGGTCGACATGGTCGACACACAGTCAGCAAAAGTTTCTTTCGCTTGAATAACGATTTGCGATAGATTCGATAATCGTCTCTTTTTGAATTATTAAAAAAAAAAAAAATAATCAATAAAAACTACTACAAAATTTATATACTTTTCACTAATACATACTTGGTTTTGTTTGGGAAATTCCAATAAAAAATAGAGAAAGAGTGTTTGGAAGGAGAGAAAGAATCAACAGTTTTCTACCGATTTCAGGCCGTAGAATTTGTAGGAGTATTTTTCTTACGCTTGACTTAATGTAATCTACATCGAATAGCTTCAGGCTGTAAGATATTTCGATACTTTATAACATGTCGAACATGTGTTCATAGCATAAATTGCGGTTTGTGGGTGGAGCTTCGCACTTGGCAATGAAAAATTAAGATACGAGACCATTTCTTCATTTCTCTCTCTCTCTCTCTCTGTGTTTATCAGAAGATCAAAGTTCTGTATCTCTTTTCTCTTGACATTATCACGGATCAACGAATGACAGCAGCTCTTTTGTTTATATACCCTTTTTTTTTGTGGTACAATCTCTTTTGATTGATTTTTTACTTTGATCGTATTGTTTTTGTTTGTACTCAGTATTTTGTTTGTACTCAGTAATCTTTGGCCTTGTAGAGAATCATCTAATACAACAACAATACTCTAGCTCTCGTTAAAGATTCTGTAGCTCTTTTCTAATGTCATTGTCGTGGATCAACGAATGATTACAACGCTTTTGATTATATTCTCTCTTTTTTTGGCACAATCTCTTTTAAATGATTTTTTTTGTTTATTTTGATTGTATTGTTTTTGATTATAGTCAGTAATCTTTGGCCCTGTAAAATATCGCCTCTTTTCTAATCGCGGATCAACGCATGATTACAGCTCTTTTGATTAAATTCTCTCTCTTTTTTTGTACAATCTCTTTGGATTGTAGTGATTTTGATTGATTTCGACACATCTTTTTGACCATCATTATTCCGGACGATAACGATGAATGATAACAACTCTCTTGATTGTACTGATTTTGATTTCCATTAAATAAATTCCCTTTTGATTTTTTAACCATTCGAGAACGAAAAAAAAAGCACATGATTCGAATTATTTCATAAAATTTCTTTATTTTTGATAAAAATTTTCAGGTTAATTTCTTTTCATTTGAAAGACCAAAAAAAAATAAACAATGCAAAATACGAGTAGTACCTACTTTTTGAAAAAGTTTTAAGTTATAAAAAAATCTTAACGTAAACATTACAAAATAGTACAAAATATTATCTTGTTACTCACTATAGTGTTAACGTATTAACGCAAAATTAACTTAAATATTTACAATCATTCCGCAGTAAATGAGTTAACAGCTTTCGAGGAAGACACACTGTTTTTATTATACTCGTAGTATTTGCAAAAAAGAAATAGAATTTTTTAAAACTATAGTCATTTTTTTTTTCTTAAGAAATTGCTGGAACTTTTGCTCTAGAGTCTAGACTAATAGAAAATTGCACTAAAAATTTCAGAATGTCATAAAACAAGTCAAGACATTGGCTAAAATTGCTTTGATAAGAAGTTTTGAAAAAAAAAAAAATTGGTTTTTGTCATAAAAAAAACAATTAAACAATTATTGCCAGTAGCACGAGAGAAAATTTTAAATACATTTTAGTAATACTTTTCAGCGTTTACTGCAGAGATTTCACACTTTTTCAGGCAATGACCGGATCAGCGGCGGGACGGGACGGGACGGGCCGGGCCATCGGTTGACAGCGACGCGGCTGGTATCATTTCCTAGAGCCGAGCCGTTTCTTCGAGGTACCGCTGACGAGATGAAACTTTCAGCTGCGCGTTGAATCTAAAGAGAGAATTTTTGAAAAGAGAGAGAAAGAGAGTTTTTTAATGAATTTTATGTGATTTTTCAGTGTATTTTTTGCAAAAATGCTTCAAAACTGAACAGTCTCCGTGTAAACTCACCGGATTCCTCACCATCGCCCTCGATGAGTTCTCTCTTTGTTACGCTGCTGCTGCTGGCTGCAACGACGAGGCCGCTTGTGGCATTCGCTTCGACGTCCTCAGCCAGATGATGATGATGATGTTCCAGATGATCCAGATGATGTTGCATCAGACGATGTGGCAGCTGCAGATTTTGGTGTTGCTCAATCAAGTGCTGATGGTGATGATGATCGAGTAGATGATGATGGTGATGGTCCACCAGATGCTGATGATGATGGTGGTGATGATGGTGATGCTGCCGGTGATCGGCGATGCCTGATGTCAATGTCATCTGCATCGACGGTGCCACCGTGGGCGCCCAATGCGCGTGCGAGTGAGCGTGAGAGTGAGCGCCGGCTGGGTGTGACGCATACGACCCAGGCATGGGCATAGCATTAACGGCCGCCATGCAGGACACACACGGCGGCGGCGCACACACCTCCGCTATGGGCACGAATTGCTCGGACATCCATTCGAAGGAGAAGGCCGGCCCGGGACCCAGCGGCTGCAGGCCCGCCGGCGGGGCACTGGTGGGCGTCGGAGGTGTGGTCGTTATGCACGGACTGAGCTCTTGCTGGGAACAGGAGGAGCTGTCGAGGCCGATTTTGTGAGCGCTGTCCGACCAGGGCGGGCTGGGATTCCACTGGTCGATGAAATCGGGCGGATCCGACGGCAACGCTTTGCTGAGCAGACGCGGGCGCGTGGGCACGACGGTGGCAAAGACCACGCTGGAACCGTGCGACTCGGCCGAATACTCGCCCGCCGATAATTGCGGTGGCAGTGGCGGTGGCGGCGGCGGCGGCGGCGGCGAGTGTAGGTAATGCTGATTGTGGCTGCTGTTAGTGCTGTCACTGTTGTTGCCATTGCCGCTGTTGTTGTTGTTGTTGTTGTGGCTGTAATGCGTTTCCGATTCGGTAGTCATGTTGGTCGTGTTGGTGTCGCCGGAGGGTTCGGGTGAGCTGCCGACGGTGATTAGATACAGCGGCACCGATTTGCCGACGGTGAAGCGTGGTCTTTTCGAGGGCGGCGGAGAGGACAGTCGCTGCATACCGTTACCGGCGCTGTTCTTGCGGCTGCTGCTGCTGCCGGTGCCGGTGCCGGTGCCAGTGCTGCTCAGGTTGTTAGAGTCGTGGCCGCGCCTGCTGCGGGTAGTGGTGTTGTTGTTGTTGTTGTTGTTGCTGTGGGTTACGGAAGAGGAAGAGAATTTTCGAGGAAGTTGACTCGATAGCGTCGCCGTGCTCTTGACATTGCTGCAGCGCAGCTCATTGAGTGTGAGCGGCGTCAATGTTGGCGGCGAAGCGCGGCCTTCTGTCGCAATCTCTTGCTGCTGACTGTAATCGACCGGTTGAGTACCGCCAGGGTTAACACTACCGCCGCCGCCGACGGCACCGTCACAGCCGCCTTCGTTAAAATGTTGATGATGCTGCTGCTGTGGCGGCGGCGGCGGCGGCGCCGGTTCCTGCTGTTGATACGACAAAGGCTGATGATAAGGTTGAAGCTCCGAAATATGACTACCATTTGCGATGAGCACCATTTGGTTATGCAGGGCACCGCCATCAGCTGTTGCCACGCTATGACCGTTTATACTGCTAACGCTGCCACCCGGCAGCGCTGATGGCGACACTCTGCCGCCGCTGGCGGAGTGATAAATGCCTGCACCGTAGGCGCTGTTCATGTGATGATGGTATGCACTGGGGTGGACCGCAGTCGGAGGATAACCGCCCAACGTAGCGGGCAGTGTGTGCGAAGACTGATGGGTGTGGAGGTGGGCGTGAGGCATGTGGTGAGGAGCGGCTGGTGGTACATGCGGATGGTAGTACACCGGGGTGGTGGTGGTGGGCGGCATACGCGTGGGCCCTTCGAACGGCAGGCCGAATTGGATTTTCGACTGAACCGAATAGTAATGATATAACCAGGAGTTGGCAATCATCACCGAGGCTTCACGCTCACTGTAATTCGGAAAAGAACAAGAGAGAAGAAGAAGAAGAAGAAGAAGAAGAAGACAAAATAAAAAAAGAAATGGTTGGAAAATCAGGAGAGAAGTTGCTGAAGAATCGAGATTATTTGGTGGCACTGTCTTTTGCTGCCGGTCTCTTTCTCCGTCTTCCGTCATCCGTCAGCCGTCAAGCGTGTTTAGGTCAAGAGTTCATTCGTAGTTTTAGCCAGTCTTGCTTGACTTACTTCAACACTTGATTGGTGCAGACGATGACAGGCTGCTGGTTGGTGTCCTGGCTGTCGCGCACTTGCAGCACCACGTGCACCCAAATGAATTCGCCTTCGCGCCGCTGCATGCGCACCAGAAGAATGCAGGAGCGATCTTGCTCCGACTGAGTTACTGCAAAGATAACGCAAAACACACACGAAACAACAACAACAACAACAGTTACATTGTTTTTCTTTCACACGCGCCGCTGAAAAGCTGGCGGCAACACCGCGGCGGCACCACCACCACCGCACATACTTACTGAGTCGGTGCTTGTTCTGCGCCTCACGCAAGTGTTCCGAATGGATCAGGTTGTACCAGGAAACGCCTTGAAGCTGACCGTTGCTATAGCCCAAATGGAATTCGCCGCTGCACGCGCATTTGGAAGAAATAAAGAAAACTTGAACTTTAGTAGCGCCCTCGTAACGGGCACAAAGCGAACTGGACTTACTTTTTGTCGATGTGTACGATTTTCATGTCCATGGAATGGATGGCGGTAAAGACATTGGTGGCGCCCTGTACCACACACTCGCGCGTCTCCGGCATGGCGACCGGTGTGCAGGTGGCCAAGAAAACGGGCTCGTTGCGGCTGCAGAGCGGCAGGAATGACAAGTAGTGGCCCTGAACCAGAACAACCTGACCGAACGAAATGGAAAGCGTGCAGCGTAAAAAGTCAAAGTTAAATAAAAAAAACGGTTGCTGACGACGAAGGCGGCATCGGCGGCGGTGGCGGTGGCGGTGGCGGTGGCGGTGACGATGACGTACGTTCGTTCATTCGTTCGACAACGCTCAACGCCGTGCAACATGTTGCTGCACACAATGCCGCTGCACAAAACAGCCAACATAAAGCATTTGGTCAACAAACGCAACCATAAATAAAACGCCGCGACCGTCGCAAGCGAACAAGGCGGTGCGCGTTGCTTGGTGCGCGGTGTTTGTTTCGGTAATTTAATAACTCATAAAATTCGCCAAATGAATTTACGGTTACGGCGCGCGGCGGCGGCTCAAGCTGGCCACAAAGCTTTGAGAGATGTTGAGAAGCCGGTCGCGACGAAAGATCGCCACGAATTCTTAAGCATTTCTCGGTTGATTTTAAAGGAATTAGATATTATTACTTTTATTATGCTAAAATACTGTGTTGAAGGTTTGTGTTTTTTATGGAAACAAATACTTCTTCTGCTTCATTGAATTTTTCAAAACCTTTTTTCTCTCCATTAAATTCTCAAACTATTTCAATTAATTTCAGATTCCAAACTTGCGTGCATTTTTCATTGATTTAATGAGTCCGGCACCCTTTGGTTAACTTAACAAAGGCATTTTGTAAAAAAGGGTGGAGCTTTTAAGAGAGAAAAAAAATGTCGAAATGTCTAAAGTATTAATGGCGACAAAAAAAGGCATAAAACATAAAACGTATTCGCAGTCGAAGCCTAAAAAACTCCCACGACGACAAATTTGCATTGAAATGATTTGCCAGCAATCGAAACTACGGTTGTGGCTACGGTTGCGGCTACGTTTGCGACTACGTTTGCGATTACGTTTGCGTTTGCGTTTACGGCAACGACAACCAACTTCGTCTTTTCTTTAAAAGGCAATAACTTGGCCATGTTCGACCATTTCGCATGCGCGTCCATGTATTAAGATCTCAAAATGGTCAAAGTGACCCAAAACAAGAAACAAACAGAGCAGACCACAGCAGAGCGGGCGGAGAGAAGACGGACGATTGAACAGACGGACAGACAGACGGTTTCACTTTAAAACGGGGCCAGAGTGAAATTCTAACTCCGCGTCTCCGCGTCGGACCATCACGACCAGACCTCGACGCAGCATACGATAAATGCAAAAATAATTGTCGATTATCCAATTAAAATTTTGTGCTCCTTGGGATTTGCTGAAGCCGGTGTTGGGCAGTAAAGAAGGGCCATTTGAGCACATGCTGAGGAACTTATATGCTGACGGGGATTGCGAACATGGTGAGGGCGAGGATGATGGCGCTCAAGCTGGAGCTGATGCTACGTCGTAGCTACGTAGAGGCGATATTGCTCAAGTCTACCTTGTCGATGATCCTTTTCATATATGCGTAAATTGTGGCGAGGGATACTCAACGTCCAAAGGAGCATCAGACAGAGCATCGACAGCAAACGGACCAAAACAAACAAAATAACAACTACACTCTTCTCCATTATCGTCAAAGAGAGTAATTGTATAATTTTAAATAAGAAAATAATTTGCTATATAGAATTTTAGTTGGATTGTGAATGACGCACACGAAGAAGAAGGCGAATTTGAATTCGCGTCTCGCTGTCATTTTTGCAACGCTGGGTCTTTTCAAAATTTCTAAGGTTAATTTCTGAAGCCTTTTTTAAGGTTATTTGGAAAATATACGAGTAGACACAGACAGCAAATGTCGAGCGCTACAGCCGCTACGGAGAATCGCTAGACGCCGCCGTTAGACGCTGTCCGTTGTGTTCAGGCAGAAATTGGCACTTTTTTAAAGAATTTCCAATCAACAGCGAACAACAAAAAACTCAATAGAGATAAAAACAAAGCATAAATAAGAACGTGGCTGACTTCGACGGAGGGGTTGTGCTTAACGGAGGGGTTAAAACAGAACAACTGTCAGTCAACACAAAAATTGAAAGACTTAAAGCGACACTACAGAAAAAGTAGGCGTTAAAATAATTGGCGGAAAATGTTTCAACAGAAAGGAAACGGCTCTGAAAATAGTTAGCAGGAAAAAAAAAATACATAAAAATAAATTGGAGCAATCGTAATTAAATTCGCAAAGAAGACTACGAAGAAAAAGAACAACACTATCGTACGGAAACTGCTGAAGATGACACTTATACGAACTTTTAGATAAACAGACAAAGTGAGTGCATCGTTTCTGGCGTGCCTGTCAGCTGCTCGCCAACTGTTGTTTATAAATTTTCTCTATAATTATACTAAACTATAGCAAGTAATATCTTAAACTCAAGAAGTTGACCAAACTCCTCGAAAATCCTGCACGTTTTTTCTTAGCCAAAAATTAGATAATAATTTTATTTCTTTAGAAATATCGTAAACAGCTGATTTCAGAAATGAGTAATGGACTCTGGAATGTCTCAGCGTCGGGTTCGTTTCTTAAGTCTCTACAAAAGAGAGAAATTCCGAAGAGAGCAAAGCGATATTTACAGAGAATATACAGAGGGCTTGAAGGGTTTAAATTGTATACAATTTTAACAAAATATAAGTTTCTAAGCTTTACAGGGCTTAAAAAATATTCCTGCGAAAGGCGAAATTCGAAATTGAAGGATTGAAGCGCAAGATTGAAGAAAGGGACGACGTAGTGAAGGAATAGCTGTCATTGCAAACTCAACATTTCTATATAACCACAAAAGCCAGTCTCAATCTTTTTTCTCTCTTTCATTTCATTCATTTATTTTTACTCGTTATTTTAAATTTTTTTTTTTTTTTTCAGTCGCTCTTCAAAGCCACCCACGTACTGTCGTCACATCATCAGCAGACAACAGTAGCAAGCAGACAAGACAAGACAAGTCAACAACAACAACAAGCACAACAACAACAACTGCAGCAATAGCAGCCATAACAGCTCCTCCCTCTTCTTCCCGCAATGGCCGGGCGTACACTTAAGCGTTGGTAGCTGTTGCTTTTGCTGTTGCTGTCACTGAAAAACAAAAAAAAACAACTACAAAACCAAACCAAGCGGCAGACTGACTACGCCGCAACAACAATGAGTAGTGTTGTGTTCGTATGTGGTGGAGTCGAGTCCTTTTACGAAGAGAGGAAAAAGCAGAGCAACGAAGATGTCTCTCCGTGACGTTATCTTAATCACAATTTGACATTTCCTCATAACATTGTTGAGCAGGAGGCCAGATAATAAAGCAACAACAACAAAAAAAACAACAACCAACAACAAGAATACTAAGAAAAACAAAGAGAAAACAACAACAACAACAAGAAAACCGCAACGAAATCATCTTAAGAACATAAGAAACGCAAGAGCTGTAGACTTGCTGTAGTCAACACTTTGTGTCAACGCAATGGCGATGGCAATAACAGTAACAACAACAACAACAACAACAACAACAACAACGATCTCACCGGTAACAAGCAACCCAGTAAGCAGCCCACTTGTCAAGCAACAACAATCATCGTTTGTCACTGTGACAGCTTCAGCAGTTGTCAGTTTATAAATCACTTCAGCAGGAGCAGCAGAAGGAGAAGCCTCGGTTGTTGTTGTTGTTGTTGTTGGTTGTTGTTGTTGTTATAGTGGCTTTACAATGGGCTGAGGTTGTGATCACCTCTCATGCATAATTCATTTCTTTCATTGCGGCACGCATCTGGCGCATCTGGCGCATTTGCCGCATATGTACAAACAGCAAACGACCGGGCCGGCCGACCGACCAACCAACCAGCCGGTGGTACGACGTATACATTCATTCAGACTCATTCATCAATGCAAGCAAACAAACTGTCGGAAGATGCAACCAGATCCGATGCGATGCGATCCGCTGCGATCTGGATCGCATTCTCTTCATTCCTGCTTAACTCTTGCTTAACTCACCTTCTGATCGCCGAATCTCATTTGGCGGCGCGCGTTGCGACTGACATTCATGCGACATAAGAACATGCGATGCTCGCCCTCCAGACTTGACAGCGCCGCCGCTGCTGCCGCTGCAGAGCTGGAGTGTTGGCCCGGCTGTTGTGGCACATTGCGATTGAGTTCAGCTTGTATGGCAGCGTGATCCTGTTTGTCAATAATGTCGTAAACGGAGTCGCCATGAATCAGTAAGTCCTCCTAAAAAAAAAGAGACAAAACAACAAAAAATTTAGCAAAAAACAAAAAGAAATGAAAAAGGGGGGGGGGGGAAAATTGAAAGAGAATTTTAATGAATTTTACGATATTATCGTGGCTGGAATAAAGAATCTATTAAGGTTTTCAAATAATTTACTCGTAGCGTCTTAAATTATTATGAAAATTAAGTAAAATTAATTAAAAAAGAGTGGAATCTGTTAAAATTGAAGAGCAATAACGCACGCGTGGCATCATTTTCGAGCAATATCATTAAAAAAAAACAACGTCATTAACACCGACGTCATGTCAAAAATGGCATGAATATTTAGTTAATGAAATTCTTTAAAATTCTAATTAAAAAATTAATTAAAATTCAAAATAATTTTTTTCGAAAATTTACGATTTTCCAAATTACGCTTTTCTAGCGTCCATTTTTTAGATTAATTTTTTCTATTACTTTTCTTCTTTCGTTTGGACTTCGCTTTCCCTTTTGTTTGTTTATTGCCTCCGGCTTGATTAACTTCATTAAATGTTCCGGCATTTTATGTCATTTCGATAACTTCATTTTATGTCATTTTGATAACTTCAATTTATGTCATTTTGAGGTAAAGAACTTTTCTTTACTTTGTTCAATTGAGCGCAAAACCGATTAATAAATTTCATATTTTGAAACTTCAATTAGCATCGAGTATCGTTTTGCGCTCGTTTTTGACCACCCTCCCACCCTCCCTCGCTCTCGGCGACGTCTCCTGTTTCTGTAGTTTTTTGTGGGGGAAAAAAACGAATGTCGAAAATGTCCAAAAGTCATTTCGGAAATTGAGCAAATTGCAAAAAAACCAAGGAACTGACAAAAAAGGTTGGAAAAGATGGAAAGACCAAAAAAAGAGCTATTCGATACTATTCGAGGAATGACAGTTGGCCGATCTGTTGGCCGATGAAGCCGATGGAGAAATGGGTGTGTCGCACTTACTCACTCAATTAAACAACGCTCAAGTGAAGCAACAACAAAAAAAAAAAAACGCAAAAAAACGCAGCAAACGCAACAACAACAACAACAACGTAACAACAACAGTAACAACAACAACAACAATAACAGTAACAACAACAACAACGACGACAACAACAACGTTTACACAACGTTCAAGCGCACCGAAAGTCACTAGGACAACAACAACAACAACAACAACAGCAATGACTACAACAACAACAAGAACAATAACAACAATGACTACAAGAACAATAACAACAAACACAACAACAACAACAACAACAACAACAACAACGACTACAATAACAATAACAACAACAACAACAATCACAACATCAACAATAATAACAACAACATCAACAATAACAACAACAACAACAACAATAACAGCAACAACAACAACAACAGTAACAACAACAACAACAACAACAACGATGACTACAACAACAATAACAATGACTACAACAACAACAACAACAACAACAACAACAACAACAACAACAACAACAACAACAACAACAACAACAACAACAATGACCACAACAACAATAACAATAATAATAATAACAACAACAACGAGAACAATTAAACACCATTCAAGTTAATCGACAACCCCAAGAACTACAACAACAACAGCAGCAGCCACGACACCAACAACACTGTTCAAGTGTACTGAAAACAATAACAACAACAACAACAACAACAACAACCACAGTAGCCCACAATCCAAATGGCCGAATAGTGTACGAATACATTTGTTTGTGGCACTTTGTAGTTCGTACGTTTGTGCGTCTGTCCGTCCACGCGTCCGTCTGGCTGTCTGGCTGTCTACCTCTCTGTCTAACTGTAGCTATCTATTTGTATGTGTGTATGTGTTTGTGTGTATGTGTTTGTGTGTTTTTGTGTGTGTGTGTGTGTGTGTGTGTATGTGTATTTATGTATGTATGTATTTATAGCGAGAGGTAATCGCTTTTATTCAGGCTCGTTTGAAGGTTTTTGAACCTTCGTAAATCGATTGGAATAAATAAAGAAAATTCAAAAATTCACCAAAAAAAAAAAAACAAAACCGAAAACTTTTTTCTTGACGACTTTTGACTTGTTTGCATTTTCAAACGCTGACGCATTCAGGTCACATTATTGACGGTTTCGGAACGCAGGAGCGGAAAAAGAAGAAGAAGAAGTTAATAGAAACAGAACAAGCTTAGAAAAGGCATAAGCATTGCAGAGGCAGCGTATATGAAGGGAGCGCAGCGAGAGAGGGCAGGGGAGAGGGTGGTTTAGATTTTAGCCTCTCTTTCTCTCTTTTTGTCTCTGTCTGTCTTCACTGCTTTTGTTGTCTTTTATGTAAGATTTCTTTGGGGTGACTGAAGGCTTGAACTTTGAACTTTTTGTTTTGTTAAAACGAAACCGAAAAAAAAAGAAACAGAACATTCAAAAAAGGGCATCTCAAAAGAGAAATGATTTTGGTCGAAAGCAATGAATTGGCTTTTTGACCATGTTAACACAAGAAGAACTTATCGTGAATTTAACAAAATGTTCTCTTTTAAAAGTCATGCTTACACTGAGCTAAAAAAGTATTGTAAACAAATTTTTAAAGAAAAAAATACTTGAAAGAAAAGAATTTAAAATAAAAATAGAAATAAAAATAAAATAAGAAATATCAGAAAAATATACCTAAGTATTTCATATGCTTTTTCTTAAACCAGAGATTTTTAAAAAATTTTTAAAGAAAAATATACATAAATAAATAACTTTAAATAAAAATAAAAATAAAGTAAGAAATATCAGATAAAATAAAAATATTTATACCTTTATACCTTTTCTTAATACCAAAGATTTTCAAAAAATTTAAAAAAAAAATACATAAATAAATAATTTTAAATAACAATAGAAATAAAAATAAAATACAATAAAAAATATCAGAAAAATAAAAATATTGTATATAATTCTTCTTAACACCAAAGAGAAGAAATTTACAAAAAAGAATTATTTTATGAAAAATATTTTAAATATTTTAAATAAAAAATTGAACTTCGTCCATAAAAAGTTATGTAAATAATCTTTCAATTGTTAAAAAATAAAAATTTATTAAAAAAATTTTAAAAAATAAAATACAATATAATATAAAATTTTAATTTTTTTTAGAAAAATGTATTAAATGTTATAAAATGTCAACAAAATGTAATCTAAATAAATTTATTCAAAGATTAAGTAGATTCTTCGAATGTTTCATTATTAAATTTTCATAAAATACAAAAGAGTAAGATTAAGAGTCTCTTATATATAAATAAAAAATTAAATAAAAAATATCTTCACGTTTTCATGATCTCTTTCATTTCTCTCTTTCGTTTTTCAAGTTTTTTTCTTCAAAATTATTTTGTGTTTATAATTCAGATTAATTTTTTTTTTGTTTCAGTGTAATTATTGATTAACAAAAATTATTTAACGGATGTATTGATGTCTGAAGTGAGACGCTGTGGTGCCGCATAAGAAACAAGGTCATGGGAATCATATACGATTGCAAACGGTATGCATATGAGGCGACGCAACGCGACCAAAAGTCGCTACGTACTATGACAAGTGAGCACGAGTTGCTTTTTTGCACTTTTAGCAAATGCAATGCAATGAGCGCACCTCAAGAGTGGCTCGTTTACTAACAACAGCAGCAGCAGCAGCAACAGCAGAGGCAGCAGCGGCAGTGCCAACAACTGTGAAATTTAGCAATTAGCCCACTCGCGCGGCTTCATGGCTGCTGCCGTCTAGCATTTGTCAAACATGAAAACATGCTCTAAAAGCCGTTTAAAAGGATCAATTAACTTGGCTCGCGGGTACATCGGTAGCAACAACAACAGCAACAATGGCAATGACAACGGCAACAGCAACAGCAACAACAACAGCAATGCTGCTTTAGCGCTTAGTAACGAAAACGCGAAAAAACACAGTCGTATAACTTCAGTTGTTTGGGGTCGATTTGACGATCACTTTTCTCTTTAAGCCAACCATTAGTAACTTGGCGCGTTACTCCTCTTCTTCTTCTTCTTCTTCTTCTCCGTCGTCGTCGTTATTGTTACGTTAGCGATGCAAATCTGCAGCAGCAGCAGCAGCATCACTCAACGACAAGCGACAACCGACAACCGACAACCGAAAACCATTCAAGAATTAGAAGAAAGCAACAGCAAACAAAAACTCTCAAGAAACAACAAAAACAAAAAAAAAAGAACACAAAAAAAAAACACAGCCAGTAAAGTTAATTAACGAACTGCCAATAATGGAAGCTGCTGTGGAGGACCAGGAGCGGCCACAGAATGTTGCTGCTATTACAACTATTGGCATTGTCGCCGTTGAGCGTTGCTGCCGTTGCCGCTGCTGCTTCTGTATCTGTAGCTGTTGCTGCTGCCGCTGCTTCGGCTGCTGCTACTTTTGCTTCTACCACTTTTGGTCAAGTTGTGTCGAGGTGCATCATAATTTCTAGCGCTCGAGTTTGTCTGGTAGGCGGATTATTGTTATGGAATTGTTGTCAATTGTTGTTGTTGTTATTGCTGTGGTTGCTATTTGCCGTTGTTAGCATGCAAATAATTTTGTGTATATCGTTTTGTTGCTGTAACGCGATATGCTTAAATGAGTTTAGAGTTTGGTCAGAGATAGACCGAGAGACAGACAGACTGTATGGTACGGTCCGTCTATCCGTTCTGACCATTCCGTCCGTCCTGTTCGTTCCGTCCCTCCCGTCCGTACCATAACAGCGCATGCATATGCCACATGAGAAATTATGTGACTTCATTGAAGCTTCTCTTTGCCTTACCGCAGCCATCGCCTCTTGTTCTTCGTTGTGATCATCTCGCTCGCTCTTCCCCCTCTCTCTCTGTCTCTCTGTCTCCCTGTCAGACAAATAAATTCTAAACGTGCTAAGAAAACTATGGCTAAATGCAGTCTTACGCGATCGATAAAGCAGATAGAATTAGCAGAAGGAGTCAACAACACAATTAATTGCAGCAGCCAGCCGCCATCGAAGAAGCGTCATCAGCATGTGAACATGATTCATACGAGAACCGTATGGTTTTTAATTCCTCAGGCATTATCACATTGGCCTGTGTGCTGTTCTGGTGGCTGCTGCTGCGTTTCCTTTTTCTACATAATCTTAAAAGAGAGAACTCGATTCTCGCAGAAGCCGGGATAGATTCTGTTTCCCATTAGTTACCCAAAGTTCCTGCTGGGTTGTTGCAGGCATAGTGTTGGCTCACTCTTAGCCAATTTGTTTGTAGTTACGAGTACTCGTATAGCCTTATGAAAGACTTAAGAAACGAACCCCAAAAAATACCAGAAAACTCTGAGAAGCTGTCGCGCATTGAAAGTGAGAGAGTTTGTGTTTAGACTTCTCATTGTTTAGATCATCCCTTCTTCTTCTTCTTCTTCTTCCTCTTCTTCCACTTCGCCGTTTTAACCCTTTTTCGCCTTTTTTTTTTGCAATGTTTTTACATTTTCCATGAAGTTAAAGGGCTTCTGTTTGGGCTGAGAGCATTCAAACTTTGGCAGCGTTTAAAAAACACGCCGTAACCGTAACATATTCGTCTAAGAAAATATTTTCTGGCCAACATCGAGCGAGCGCAACCACGTTTATTGGCTCACGATTATGCCCATGCCCAAGCATTGAGCATTGAGCTTGAGTTGATGATGATGATGGCGTTGGTGCCGTTGGTGGTGTTAGAGCCCGGCCGCTCCGGTCCAGGTCGCCACCGTAGGTATCGGTACTATCTTAACCTGCAGCTCGTGGTAGCAAAAAAGCGTTTGTGCAAAATTAATCAACAATGTAAGAACTACAACATACTCGTACACGGACTAATGTGTTGGAAATGAGATGGCGAAGGCGGGCGGGGGTGTAGGAGACCCCCACGCCGCATTGTCGCAAGGTGGAACGGTGCAAACGACAGCGCAAATCAACCAACTGCTTGAATGCGCGCCCGAAATGTACCAACTGTCGTCAGTTGTCAAGATTGGCATCATTTTGGTTTTTGTAACATATTTTTTTTTTTTTTGGGAGCCGAAGTCGTTTTTGTTGTCGCAGCTTTGGCAGTTTTTGTAATCGTTGTTGTTGTTGTTGTTGTTGTTGTTGTTATTGTTCCCAGCATTGGTAGGCTACATTTAATTTGTGGTCTGCTTAAGTAGTTTGTAAAATGTTTTCGAGATACACGTAGCGGCTGCCACCATTGCCGTTACCGTCGTTAAGTGCCACTTGCTTGCCACAACAATAACAACAACAACAACAACAACAACAACAACAACAACATTAACCCACAAGTAAATAACATTAAACAAAAAACTCATCAGATTAAATTTGACACAACGCTTGACATGCGCGACTCAAGCTTTCGCGACTCGTTTGCGGCGACTCCGGCGAATATTTTCTGCAGATGCCAGATGCCAGCAGCGTCCGAGAAGTGCTCACCCACTTTTATGTAAGTACGAGTATGTTTGTTTAAATTAATTCTGAGTGTTAAATACTCTTAGGGCGCTATTAAAACAAATAATTAAAAAAAAATTAATCTGAATTATAAACACAATTAATTTTGAAGAAAAAACTTGAAAAACGAAAGAGAGAAATGAAAATTTTAGTAAATTTTAGTTTTCTTAATTAATAAAACGATTCTCAACAAACGGTTGATAATTTCTTTAACTTCAAAAGTGAAATTTTATAATTTTCTCTCTGTGTTAAATCAATTAACAGTGTATAGAATTGTGATGTTACACTGTATAGTATTCGCTACTCGTTACTTTTACCAGCTCAGAGTTACCAGAGTTCTAAGAGTTCAAAACTACTCACACGAGTTTCGCACTCGTAAAAAACGAGCCACGAAACCAAGTACGAGTACGTTCTCCAAAAATTTTAAACTACATTATCAATAGACATAGTTCTTAAAGCACTTACCATCGAATGGCCCAAATACTCGGCTGCATTATCCGATATATACAGTAATTTTCCATTTTGTGTGAGCATCATGAGAAAGCCCGAAAGAGCCTAAAAGCAAACAAAAAAAGAACAAATATTAGCATCAACGAAAAATTGTTGTTGTAGTGGGAAAAATTGTATTATTATTATTATTATCTTTTTTCCGTTTCCGAAGAATGCTTTTAAAAAGGCATAGATTGAAACCAATGTCAACAAAATGCGATTAAATGCAAAAGATAAAAAAAATCGAAGCTAAAAATCGATTGGCAGAAATCTTCAAAGAAGAAGAAAAAAATGTTAAAAAATCTGATCCAATGAAATCTGAGAAGAAGGTCAATGGTGATGCTTGAGAAAATTATGTACTTAAGAATTTGTAGAAATAAAGGCGCTTATTATTATTTTTTCGCTTCTTTTCGCAGGCATAATTAATTCACTTTTCAGACAATCTTTTGTGGTATCAACAAATCGGCTTTATTGCGAACAAAAAATTAATTTAATGGATTTTGTTGTTCTTTTTTGCAGTCGTCTGAATGAAACCACTTCGTTGATGATGATGATGATGGCATTGCCATTTTTCGTAACAGTTATCAGTTACCGCTAAACACTTACCACTTGTCACTGCGGCACTGTGGAGGCCTTTGTTAACTACAACAACAACAACAACAACAAAACCAACAACAACAACAACAACCGTAAACAACAATAAACAACAACATTAGCCTTAACGTAACGTAAAATGAATAGTTAATTCAGTCACGAATATAGATCAATCTAAGAGACAATAACAACAACGACAACAACAACAACAATGACAACAACAACAACAACAACAACAACAACAACAACAACAACAACACCAACAACAACAACAAGGAAACAATAACAACAACAACAACAACAACGAAACAACAACAACAACAACAACAACACCACCACCACCAACAAAAACAACAACAAGAAAACAACAAGAAAACAACAACAACAACAACAACAACGTCGACACCAACAACTATAGAAGAATAACAACTAAGAAAACGCCACAGCAAGTAAGACTCATGGCAACTCTGGCACTTTTCACTGGAACTCAGTCTCCGCTCTCTCGCTCCGAAATGATAGAAAACCAAAGAAGAAGAGGACGAATGAATATCAACGATTTTAATAGAGTTGTTTCCGATGAAGACATATCATTAGTGTTGGTGGACGGACACAGGGTGAGTCCAAGATTGACGCCTCGCTGTTTTGGTTGTTTTTTATGGTGGATTGCATGAAGAGTCTCTGGCACTTGGCACACTTGATGGTTGCCAGAGAGAGAGAGAGAGAAAAATTGCTGAATGCAACAAACTATTCCTAGTTGTTGTTGTTGTTGTCGCCTTAAAAATGTTATTTATGCAAAAGAAATATTTAAGAATGCAATTTACTCAGTGCAAAACGAATGAAGAAAGAAGGACTCAAGCAGAGTTTTCGAGATATAAACACTGATTGTTTGTCGCTGTTTTGACAAACCGAAGATGAGGACTCGGTGCCAGTAAACGGTAGCCGGTAGCCGGTAGACTGTAATGTTAAAGGTTACAAAGTGTTTTTGTTGTTGTTGTTGCTTTGTTTGTTTGCTTATTGCAAAATAAATAACAAAAGTAATGCAAATCAAAGGAGCATAAAAAGGAAGCAAACTTTGGGACATACAGATTCTGCTGGCGATAGTGTGTGTATGTGTGTGCATGTGTACGCTTGTGTTGGAAATTTTTTCTTATAAAAAATACTCAGTACTAGAGAAAATATTTTAATAGTACGAGATAGTACAATTGAAAAACAACATTTCTTCCAGGAATTGTCACACAAGAATCAGTGTCTATAATGCTGTGGGACGTTCGTTATAAAGGGTTAAGAGTCATGAGATTCTGCTGCTCAAAAAAGAGTACCTGGTGAGCAAAAGAAATACATAGTTCTAGATCCTAGTACAGAAAGAAAAGGGACGTCGCTATCGAATAAAACTGAGAGTGCCAAAAAATCAAATTTCTTTTCCAATCAAAATTGACAAAGGTAATGTCTCTTTTTGTTGTTGCTATTACTTCAATTAATTTTCGCTCTTTCAACGAATTGAGAAAGCAATTCTTCTGGGATGAGAATATTCTTGTCTATGTCAATTTTTGTTGTTGCAATTAATTTTAGCTCTTTCAATGAAGTGAGAGAGAATTCTTGTAGAATGAGAATATTCTTGTGTATGTCTTTTTTTGTTGTTGCAATTATTATTTAAATTAGTTCTATTATTTAGTTAGTTCCAATGAATTGAGAGAGAGTTCTTCTGGGATGAGAATATTTTTGCATTTGTCTTGATATCGTCTCACGATTTTCATCTCGTTTTTCTCAGTTGAGAAGACGTTTCAGAACACTTTTCAGTTGAGACAAAATTTGCTAGAGACAACAACACAACCCTTTCCAGTACGTAACCATAACCGAGAACGAGATCTGACATCAGTAACGCTTAAATCTCGAAAAATCTCGCTTCTGCTCATCTCCAACCAACCGAATTGATTAGAATTCAGGCTCGTTAGAATTTCTTAATCTTTTGAAATTCTGGCAAATCCTAAATCTGCCGTCCTTGATAAAATTGATATTAACTCCTTTGAATTAGTTTTAGTTCTTCTTCTTCTTCTTCTTCGTGTTTTTTATTGTATAACAAATCATCAATCAATCAGTCAGTCGTCAGTCAGTCAGTTTCTTTTGACTGAAAAATACATACAGCTGACCTCTCCAGCTGCTCTCCATCTGGGTAAGCACCTCCGTTGTAACCACCGCAACAACAACAACAACAACAACAACAACAACAATAACAACAACATCAAAAACAACAACATTATTCTACAACACATTCTTTAAATGAATGCACTCGAATGCGTTTGTGTTGTTGTTGTTTTTGCTGTTAAATTTGATTTAATAATAGTTTTCAATGTTGTTATTGCGATCACCCACTACCACCGCCACCGCCACCACCACTATCATCACTAACATCACCCTCACACCATCACACTATGACCACTAGAGAGCGACCACCACCGACCACCACCGACCTCTCGGTCCACTTCAAACCATTTGAAAGCTGTTGTTATCGTAGTTTCTACGTTCGAGAGAATTCATCCATCGCGCGCGGTTCATGATTCTTCACAGCCACAATCTTTGGGACTCCCTGCTCGCTCCAGCGCGAGCGAGGTACGAGTATGATGATTGACTTTCGGTCTTGCGGTCTTTCGGTCCGGATCTCGACTCTCTCCGCGCCTCTGAGAAGCCATTAAACTTGTAAATTGTTGCGAAATTATATGAATTTTCTAATCACCAATTTTCATTCTGGCAGTGTTTCCCAAATACTGCAGGTGGAGGTGGAGGAGGGTGGAGAAGGAGGACGACGGTGCTGATGATGATTATGCGGTACGATCAGGTTAGTGTTGGGCAATGCATTTGTAATATTATAAACCCATTACTAATAGCAAAAAGTATTCTTTCTTTGAAGATTATCGTTTAAAAAAGACTCTCATTAGCGAGAATATAAGACTTTAATGGTTCATAATCCTTAAAAACTATATAAATTTTTTACATATAATTTGGGAAACCCTTGCGTTTCTCATGGCAGCACCGTTTTTTTGCAACGTTTTTTTTGCAATGTTTTTTTTGCAACGTTTTTTTTGCACCGAAACATTTTAAATCACATCTTTCTTCGGTGAGGGCGGACGGACGGACGGATGGACGGCATGGATGGACAAATTTCTACTAAGAAGAAGATCAAGTGTGCTTGTGCAGTCGGTTCCCACAGCTTCGCTGATGCCGCAGAACAAAAAAAAAAGCAAAAGAAGCAGTACGCCCGTCCGGAAGAAGAGCATGGATGGACGTTATTCTACGCAATCTCTTCGCATACGGTCGCTCAGTCGGTCACACTATCTGTACCTGTCGTCTACTGGATCGTACATGGATACTGACTTGCTGGCGTTGTACGAATTACCGGGCGATTATGTAGCCGGCTCATACTAAACTCTTAGACGCGCAACCTACCATCATCATCTTTTCCACAAAGGTACATAACTTTTACTGATTGAGCGACGATCTGAAGAAGCAGCTGTTTAGATAAATTCTGAAGCAGTATATAACTTTTCCATAGATATGTATATTGTACATATTGTACATGTATGTACGATTACGTGTGTATGGTTTGCAAAACAACTACGAGCTCACCTTTGAGAATCCTATATTTGGTGTTTGTGCGGCCGTATGTCCGGCGATATCGTGCCTCTTGAGTACTGAAAATAGACAAAAGACAACAACAATGAAAACATGTCACTAACATCTTCTTAACAGTGATAATCGATATGTATTGCAACTTATACTATTGTAATATTTGCATAAAATTGCACGGGCTTTTTATTTTTACAATAAAACTCTAATAATAAAATTAATTTTTTAATTGTTTGTAATTTTATCAGACAAATGACGACATAGACAGTGTTAGTATCAGTTCTATTGTAAATATAACGTATGTATATAACATGCATCATGACATACTATTATACATATATCATCATAACAACATATGGTCAATCGATTTTATGAAATTTTGCTGCTTTCGAAATTATGGTCGCTTCTAAATTTACTTTGTTTTTAACTTTATATGGTTATATAATCGATTTGTCAAGATACTTGTGTAAATATTCATAAGATTTAATAACCATATTTATGAAATTATTTGGATTAATGATTAGTTCTTTCTATTGAACTAATAATAATATTTCTTCCTTATTCGTTAATGTGTTAACATGTTTTCTGTTAAATTAATAGCAGAACAGGTCGCGCTGTTAACACACCAAATATGAGTTGCTGTTACTGCTACTGTTAGATTAACAGCAGAAACATTGTGTCAGTTCTGTTAAATACACATTATGAGTTTTTCGTGCATTCGCTTTCAACTTTTCAGACTCTTTCTGTAATAATGTTAGATTAACAGCAAAAACAGCTCGATCGTGTGTCAGAGCTCTGTTATATAAAATACCTCTCTTTTTCCATTCTTTTTCGAGCAAAGTTCTTGTAAAATTTGATGAAGAAATATCAGTTTTGTTAAGTTGCTAAATTTTAGATTAACAGCAGAAAGAGTTAGACAACCTGTGTTGGCCTCTGTTGCATTAAATTTCTTTGAATATAATTGAATTGCTTTGAATATAAAATAATTTGAGCATAATTGACAACATTTTCTGTCAAACACGCATAAAAAAAGATGGAAAAAAGATTTCCAAATACAGTTCTTTAACAGTTTCCAAGCTGGAGAGCAAAGTCTTTTTGTCTGTTCTGTTTGCTCTCTCGCGAGCCTGGAAAAAAATAAAGAAATGGCCCTTAAGTAGTTTGAAGCAACTGGTAGTGCATACGAGACAGGTCTAACCGGAGGTTAAGTCAAAAATCATTACCTGTTAATCTTGCAGTTAACAGCAGAGTAAGCGTCGAACTTTAAGTGAGTCTATTGCGCATACAAACAGCTGTCAGCATCAGCTGTTATACCATTAGCTGTTTGTTGGTATACACTGTTAAAATCAAGGAGTTGAATAGCATTTATATTGAACACTTTTATGTCTTAAAATATAAAAAAGCAAAGAAATTTTCCTTTCCTCATCAATTCTTTGCTCATCTGCGTTAAATAAAAGTTCTTCCTGTCATACTGTCTGCACTGTACAATTAAAATTGAAAAAACTATACACATAAGTGGCTTTTTTTAATTTATTTTTTTGATTTAGTTAAAATTAACGTATTTGTAATTATTTTAGAGATTGTGCCGGCGGTTGGGCCTTCGGTTGCTGTGATTCTTAGTATAAACACACGCGACTCTCTCGTTAAAGCCACAAATAATATTATTTGCTTTGATGTGCCATTTACCCAGCATCACTGCCAATTTCCCTCCCCCTGTCCCCCTCCTCCTTATCTGTCCCCTTCTCTGTCTACCACCCTTCAACTTGAAAGGCTCTTCATAATTTGAAGAGCAATTTGATCCAGTTTCTTAAATTGAAAGAATAAATAATGAAAAATATGAGATGATAGATCTGGTGAGTAAATGAGTGAGTGTGCGTGCGTGTGTGTATGTTTAATGATTAGTTAATGGGTAATAACAATAATGGTTACCGATAGAGATAGAGATGATGATCAAACGTACCCAACGGGAAAGTAAGGACTGAATGCTGAAAGCAATCAAAGTATGCTTCGAAAAGACTGATCATCGATTCTTGAATCGCTATAAAATAAAGTAAAAGGAGTATTGAAAACCGTCCTCGATTCAGAATATTGAATGTTCTCGATGGGCCTCAATTAAAGCCGAATAATATCCTTTGAAATGCTGCAATACTTACTTAAATCATTAACAGCGCAATAACATAGACATTATTCCCCAATCTCGCCCAAAAATAGAACTCTAGAAATATTAAATCGAAATTTGTAGCATCCACAGTTCAAATAATGACTGAGTAGTAGAGGATGGCAACTAAAAAATCGTATAACCGTATCGTATAATGTCCATAAATCAATTACAGAGCATTAACATAGACATTGTTCTCAATATAGGCTCAAGAACAGAAAACAACAGCTTTCTTAGGGCAAATTCTAGGCGGCAATGAGCGCATATCAGCAGTGTAGCCTTAATAAGAGCTGAATAATAGCTGCTATACGGCTTCTAAATTTACATAAATCGTTAACAGAACATTAACATAGACATTTTTCTGTAATTGCGACTTTTCTGCGAATTTTTCTTCTTCTTAGAGATAGAAGTAAATAGAAAGGATGCATTCTTAAGTAACTGATAGAAAAATGGAAAACCATCACTGAAAACCGTCATATCCTTTTTTGTTAAAATGGAAAAAAATGACTTAGCGAGTCCGATTAACTATTTCCGGTCTCCACTAAATTTGTGATAAAATTTTCCCCACCGAATTTTCAGGTTTTCCAACAGACTCAAACCCAAACGAATGGAAATTCCATTGACTCAATACTCAAACCTCTATCATTGATTCTAGTTGTCGGTCGGCCTGGCAGCTGCTGTCCATAGATGTATTATTATTATTGATGCATTGAATTCGGAGAAGCTCCTGCCAAAGCGACATACTACAGTATGACGATGCCTTCCCCCTATCTCTCTCTCTCTCTCTGTCTCTCCAATTGTTGAAAGCAAAATAAATTATATGCAATTAAAAGTTGTAATAATAATGAGTTGAATAAACAATCGATGACACTCGCCAGATAACAAGAAGCAAAAAAAAAGCACAGCATTCGACATTTTCCTCCAAACAAATGAATCACAAACAGCGCAAAAATGTGTCATTGCCACAGCTGATGTTAAGTCTCTCTCTCTCTCTCTCTGGTGCGGTGATGTTGACGCTGCAGTCGGCCGCATTGACGTTATTCTAACAACAACAATAGAGGTAGGTAACAGCTGCTGCGCCATCAAAGTCATTGAAATTAACAGCAATTGTGTTGAACTTGTTGCAGCCAGAAAATTACTGCCTTCAGAGTCGAAAGAAGCCACAAAGAAATCATTAAATTTATTCTAACATTTTGAAGGGTATGCCGCGGTTGAGAGCGCCACAGAGAGAGAGAGAGAGAGAGGGAGAGGCAGAGAGGAAGAATAAAAATGAGAGGAGGGATGGGCTGCTTAGTAATGTCGGCATTAAAACATCAATTAACATGATGAGTTTTGATTTCAATGTTATTGCTATCAATTATAATTTTTTGAAAATCAAGGACGCGAACTTGAATGAATGAATTCTTAAGAAATTGCAGTCTCGACTCAGTTTAATTGGACAATAGTAATAACATAATAATCACTTCAATAATAATCACTTTTCACTGCTTTGCATTAGATTTTATTTAATCTGTGCTCTAAGAATGGTTTTCGTTCTGGCCAGCTGTGGACCAAAGCGCCAATCAAGCGTAGTTCAGGGCCGCACCTTCGAGCGGTGCAGCAGCGAGTTAGTTCAGGGTTGCAAAAAAAAACCATGCATGCATGCAAACCATGCTTTTTGTCACACTTTTTCCTTTTCCTTTTGGTTTCTACCCTAAAAAAAAAATCCTAAAATCCCCAACAAAAATCCTAAATTCTTAAAATCTTCCCTAAAAATTATGTAAAATTTCTACTGTTTAACGCCCTGCTTGTGATTAATAATGCCCTTTGACGAGATTTTCCAAGACTAGACCGCGTTCTCGGCTTTCGTTGCAATTGGTAAATCTTGTCTGGCGCTGCTAGTCTATAGTCTCAAGATCGCATCTCGACTAAGACGATTTTTCTCTTGTCTCGGGAAATATTCTCGCCTGAAAAAGCCCCTTCTTTCGTCTTCCAATCTCGTCTTAATTGCAACCAAAGCGTTTTGGGTTCTTGTATCGACTAAAAAACTTCAGGGAAAACCCTGAAAAAAGCCTTAAAATATGTGAAATTCTTGATATTATTGAATTGAAGGCCGCACAAACTTCCTTTAATCAAGATCTACCCGAAGATTTAAACAAATAACTAAGCCCTTGTGATAACTCTATTAAACTTCGACTGCACCGATGTACCGGCTATATATTAAACGTGCTGTCTGTGTGTTTCACCCCCCTTTCACCCCTCCCATTCATTCAAAGCGTAGGCGCTGAGGAAGAAGATCACTTCGGTTTAAGACTTTGTAGATTTTCGTAAGAAATATCTACGGAATGGCTTCGCACAGGTTGCCAGAGTTCAATTGAAAGCTTAACTAATTGTGATTGGCATTAATTTGCATAAAACTTGTGTTCTTCTAACCCTCCTTAGCCTTACTCTCCCGCTCTCTGTCTCTATCTCTATCTTCCTGCTTACCCGCTGATCACGTCGCGACGTAGTTCGTCTCTTGCGTAAGGTCTTTGATTTTATTTTATTGTGGTTTTTTTTACGTTTCCCTTCGAAATAGCTTCGTTTCGTGGGTGCGCCAAGTCAACAGGCGCTTGGCGACGGACTATAGTTCAATTCTGAACTCAGTTTAAAAATTCAGCGGTACAAAGATATGCATGTATGTATGTGTGTATACATATATGAATGTATTGTAGATATGTATGACCTCGTGTATGTATAGAGCCTCAGGTATTAATATATAATTGCTGCTTTTAAGTCGCGCTTTAATGTAAATTCGGTCTGTACCATTTGGTGTAGCTGCGCTGCGATGCGATGCGATGTATGCACGTGTATGCACGTACGTACGTGCTAAGCCAAGGCACAGCAGCAGCTAAGTCGTCGCTCGATAAAGCATTCGTTAAGTCATTCGGTTTAATCTACGGATGAACATTCAATTCGTATTGAATTTCCATTAATTGAAAAGCATTATTTTAAGACTGAGTGTGTCTTTTTTTTTTGCATTATGATTATTTATGAATGCAAATCGGGAATCGGGTAGTCGTGGCAGAGGCTATTAATATTTCGCTATTGTTAAATTGCTGTAGAAATATTTTTGAAATAATTTCGCCTTACATTCATTCACTAAATTATTTAATTATCTTGCTATGAGCTCATTATTTATAAGACTGGATGAATTCCATTGAATTCTTCTCTGCTTAGAAATAGAGTCCAAAGCAGAGAGAGAGAGAGAGAGTCAAGATTCTAGCAGTGGAGAAGCTTTTTTTAATCTCTGGGAGATTTCGAGCGCAAGACAGTTCTTTTCCTTTGAGCTGAAATCTATTAAATTCTTGAGAATTGTTGAAATTAATTGATTATACAGAGCACAAGATAGTCTTTTCTATTCGCGAACGAGATAGACATTGTCAGTCGAGACGAAATTCGAGCGCAGTTTTTCAACAGAGAAGAGGGCTACGAATGTGAGAGGATTTTTCAGCCAGAAAATTCAGAGAAGAGCCACGACCTTTTAGCGGACACGGCTCTCTTCGTCGTAACAAGAGAGTAATGGTGACGAGATCTCCAGAAAAGACAGGCCTTTCTAAATAGATGAAACGAGGACTCGAGACGGCTCCTTTAGTGGTCACAAGAGAGAGTCTGTATTCAATGCAGTTCAGATAAGAGAAAATAAGGCGCCATGAGACAGAACTTTTTAGTTTAGTCAAGTTGTAAAAGACAATTCTTTCAATCATGACATTAGAGGTATTGCCATTAGAGACGAAATGAGATCTCAAGACGTTTCAGACTTTCCAGTTTTCCCGTATTTTTCCATAAAATTAAAATTCTCTCCTTTCTTAAATCAAATAAAAAAGATGTCGGTAGCGCTAGACATCTTTTTTTATTTAACTCTCGGTAACATTAGACAACTTTTTTCTTTTATTTAATTTAAGCAATTTCAACGACGATAAATTTATTAAAAAGCAACTATGAACAAATGATTGCAATAAAGAATGAAAATGAGATTGTTAAAATAGGATAATGATAAAGTATTTTCAAAACGAAAATATACGAGTATTTCTGGCATCATTCACTATTCCTGACTCTCTCTCTCTCTCTCTCTCAATCTCTCTCTCTCTCTCTTTCTCCCTTTCTCTTGCTCTATCTGTCTCGTACGTTAATTTGAAAAACAATTTTCGTAATTATGTGGAGTTAAAATAGGATGCGATTTCAACGTATTTGGTTGACGTAGGGTGAAGAGTGGGAAGGGTGGGGGAGGGCGGGCAAGTATACAGACATTATGAAGAATGGATGAAGCGCAGCCCCAACGAAGGATTCTTGGGCAACGTCGAGAAAACATTGACCCGATAAATAGAATGAAAAGTAAAAAAAAGGAAACCAAACAACCCACAATAACAAAAATGACAGTTACAACAACAACAACAACTAACTGACGCAACTGAGTTCGAGGTTGATGGTACAGATTTACAAGAAAATTGTTGATGCTTGTGCTGCTGCTGCTGCGAAAGAGTGCACTCTACTTGAAATTGAGCAGCGAAAGCTGGGAAAATATAATTTCGCAAGCAACTTAGAAAGGAACAGAAATCAGCAGCAAAAACAACCACAACAACAACAACAACAACAAGAACAACCGTAATAACATCAACATCAACAACAAAAGCAAAAGCGACAACGTCGCGACGTCAGGAGTTATTGCAAAAAGTTGTGAAGTTATTTGCTGCCACTTTCCTTGAGGTATTGCTGCTCTTTGTTGTTGTTGTTGTTGTTGTTGTTGTTGTTGTTGTTGTTGTTATTTGTTGTTGTTGTATATTCGCACATATCGGTCTGCCGAAACAGTTGCGCATAAAACGTAACGATGCGCGCTCTTGAACGTCGCCGCCGCCACAAAACTCACGGTTCAAATGAGCCATGAACTTCGAATGCTACACACACACACACACAAACACACACACGGCGACCACTAAAAAGGAGAAGGAGAAGAAGTAAAAGTCCAGCAAGTGTTGCTGCTTTCGTTATCAGCAATTTGCGATTTTTAATATTCTGCTGTTAATAAGTCTTGTTTGCTTTTCGCGAGGTTTCTTCTTCTAGTCTTATGCTTAGGCTGAGGCTTCAGCTTTAGCTCTAGCTCATGCCAAGGCTCATGCTCATGCTTTGCTAAATAGTTTCTAAGCACTTTCTTTCACTTAATCTTCTGACACTTCATTGCTCTTTGGAAGCAATAGTCTTTTTGCTGTTTTGAAAAGTGCACACTGGTTGCTGAAATCTGGGCCTAATTGTTGTTGTCCAACCGAAGCTTGCTGCTCTGGCGATCGTTCTAATGATCATTTGAACTAGTTTTAGCTTCTACAGTAAATATTTATTATGGCTCTTGTGTCAATAAAGGAAGAGGAAGAGGAATAGCGGTGAAAAGTAATGCTAATGGCAACAACTAATATTTATTGTAGGCGCCTGAGGAGTAGTGTGTTTTGTTGTTGTTGTTGTTATTGTTGTTGTTATTGTTGTAACGCTGTATATTGTACTAAAATATGAACAATTTGGCAAAAATACAGCAGCTAAAAACTAAAATTTAAAATTTCTAAAATTTCTAAAAATCTAAAATTTCTAAAATTTAAAGAAAATTAAATATTTTTATAATAGAATTAAAAAAATTCTAAATTTATAATTTGCAAACGCTCGAATTTGATAATTTACTCGCATGACTCGCATGCATTAGATTGCCGAGACCTGCATAAAAGATGCCAAAGAATTTGTACAGTCTCTTTCTCTTTCCTCAACCGCAAATTATAATACACACACTTTACTTACCTTGTTGAAAATAGTTCGCTTTACGCACATACACACACACCAGAGCCATCAACTGCAACTGCGACAAGCGTTGTCGCGTCGACTGCGGCAGCGGCAGCAAATCGCGCAAGTTCGCAATCTCTGCATTGATTAGGTCTCGGCGAAGTTTCGAAGCGCCCTTCGTTGATTTATTAGCATCGAATCTGCGAAAGAAAAGGCAAAGAAGAAGAAGAAACGCTTTAAAAAAAACCAAAAACAACAACAACATGTATGGCTGCGTATTGCGTGTGCGTGGGCCGAAAGAGTGGGCATGCGCAAAAGTGATAATTGAAAAATTATTGGTGATGATTGATTAAAATGTCCGATGCTCAAGCGATGACAAGCGCGCCAGCAAGTAAGCTGGCTTTATTTATTTCAATTTAATTGAATCGTAAATCATGAGAAATTACAAGGATTGTGATTTTTTTTTAAATTTTCAATTTCTCAAACAATCAATTGATTTTATTCTTTTTTTTTAAAAAACTCTTAATCGTTAGATATTTTTTAATTGCCTCAACTTTAAAAATTGTTTGTTTGATTTTTTTTTGCATAAAATTAAATTGTCACTTCGATTTTTAAACGTTTCGATTCGAATATCATTCGATGTTCGAACTGATCTGATAAGGACTAGTTTTTTTCAAGTAAAAAAGAAATCAAGTTTCAAGAAATCAACACACAAAACATTCATTCATTCATTCATTCATTCATTCATTGCTACCATTGTTTTAATGAATTTATCGCTATCGTCACTTTAACAAAAACCCAAGAAATAGAGACAGAGAGAGAAAAAAACACAAGCCCAAAAGCAACAAAACAAACCTAAAAACAATGACAATAAATTTAAATTTTTGCATTTTGTTTTTTGTAATTTTGTAATTTTTTTTTATTTTGTTTTTTTATTAATTTTTTCTTGTTTTTAGTTTAAAATTTTGCTTGTGGATTATTATTTTTTAATCATTATAATGTTAAAACAATTGTAAAGACATAAAAAAATAGTGATAGCAAACATTTGTGTCAATTTTCAAGTGACATTCGTTGTTGTTTTTCGTTCTTGTTATTGTGGACATTGCAAGCAACTGTTGTCTCTAAACAACAACAACAACAACGACAACTACAACAAATAATATATTCGTAAATGTCAACGTCGCGACATTGTAACGATAGAGAGAGAGAGAGAGAGAGAGGAGGCCGCTATGTGTTACTACGAGGTGGTCAGAAGTCAAACTTGGACCAGAGAGATTTTATCCAAGCATCCGGAATAGAACGATTAAAATAATTTATACTCATATAATGATTATACGTATTAACATGTTGCTTTCGTGTATTGTATTGCTTTTGCTCTGCAGCCTCAAGAGCTACTCGTTCT
The DNA here is from genome assembly GCA_949752815.1 of Conops quadrifasciatus. NCBI lineage: Eukaryota > Metazoa > Arthropoda > Insecta > Diptera > Conopidae > Conops > Conops quadrifasciatus. Next base: position 9,132,151 of record OX457078.1, on the reverse strand, counting down.
GAACTAGTCCATAGTATTTAATTTGTTGTCAACTGTATATGACAATAATTGATAAATAGCAATTTATGTACATTCATGCCTTTGATCGCTGTCAGTTGATCGCTGTCAGTTGGTTGCTGTCAGTTGATTGCTGTCAGTGGATCGCTGTATAACAATACCTGTGAACTACTTGGCGAGTTAGTAATTCCTTCCTTCCTGGCATCAATTGATCGCGATTTTTTTACCATTTTCACTGCTTCAATTCGTTGTACGACTATATATAGATTCATACGCAAAAAAACGCATGGTCTTTGCATTTTAAATGACATTACTATGACAGTTAAATGGTGACAGTTCAGCTCAAAAATGACGTACAATTTTTCAATTCAGAAATGATGCCAATCTCTTCTCAGCTGATTTATGCGCCCGTAATTTTAATGTTTAATAGTTTTATAATTAATTATTCAATATGATCCACTAAATACGAAAAGTCTTGACACAAAAACCGACACTTTTGCTTCTTATTTGCTTAAAGAGGTTTGGTTTTTTTGCGACTGGTAACATTAAGCACTAGTTTTGCACTAGTTCGTTGGCTACTGGGTTGCTTTGGCTCTCTTTTTGTTTCTATATAACAATTTTTTTTTTTGCTCATTTGTTATACGAGTATTTTTTTGGTTTTTAAATGTGTTTAAGAGATTGTTATAGAAATTATTGATGTGATTTCTCTGTTGTTGTTGTTGTATTAAACTTATAACCTATTAAATCTGCTTTAAGCTCGCTTTATCTGAATGATAAAAAACTTGGTAACATTTAATGATGATGATAATCCAGTCTCCCTTTAAATGCCGGGACATTTGTAATTAATATGAATGAAACGATGATTTAACGATGCATTTTATGATCTTAGTCGTACTTAATTTAGTAATTCTTAAAAATCCTAAAGAACAGCATCTCATCTCATCATGTTGCTGAATCAGCGGACTTTTATTAATAAATACCGCGAACTGAGCTCTCTGAAGTATCAATTATGTGGCCATATAGTAGCTACCGAATTACGGGCTTACGGGCTTCTCGGGAGATTTCGGGAGAATCCCTTTAAAAAAACAATGCCTGTAATTTCTTAACAGTCAAACAACAAGGAATGAAGCACAGAAATCCTTCATTCCATGATTCAACAAGCAATCAATCTGTCTGAACTCTGCGCTCGGCGGCAACTCCAGCGACCAAGCGATCGGTCCGTCGCTCGGTCGGTCAGTCAGTCGGTGGTTCGGTCTGTTGTGGGCTGATTCACATTCTTGTGCGCTTTTCATGTCGCTGCGCTCTTCCGGCCAAGAATTCTCATAAAATTCCATAATTTTGCTGAACTCCGAAAATATCGTAAAAAGGCAGCACAATTCAGCAGGCGGCGGCGGCAAGACTGCAGCAGCAGTTCGGCGGCAGCTCGGAAGGCCGAATTGTTGCGGCGGCTCATTCAAATTGTGCATTGCCGGATTGCCGGATTGCCGGATTGCCGGCGGTGGAGGTGGCCGTGGCGGATCACAAGAAAGAGAAGGAGGCACAAGAGTGATGCTCATAAAATTGTTGAGCGCCTTCAGGCCGAGGCTCGGCTCGGTTCGGTTACCTTCAGATGCCAGCCAGGAAGAGCCTAGCCTGCCGGCCCCAGCGCAGGCAAACCGTCAATTTTTGTGATAATGGAAAATTTATTAGCAACTTTCCCACGATACAGATTTTTTTTTTTTCTGTTTCCATAGACATGGTCGCGACCGTGCTGGCGACTTTGCTGGCAAGGATTTTGGCATTATTAAAGACAATTGTTTTTCCTTTTCAAATCGATATTTAATAAGGAGTAGAGAAAATGGGAGAGGAAGAGAGTGAGCGGAGAGCGAGTGCCAGTGCGAGTGCGCTGTGGTTGGAGAGGATTTTTCGTATGCCAAGAAAAGAGAGTGAGAGAGCGGCAGTGGGAGAGCTAGTCGGTATCAATTGGCAAAAGTTTGGGCACCGAAATTGATTCATATCAAGACAGTTCATGGCCTGTCGTTGCTTCTAAGTTCATGGATCATCATTATCATCGTGGTCATCATCTTCACCAGTGGTGCTTAAGAGATTTTCCGTTCCGTTATTTGTTGGGCCATCTTGATTGCGGATGTCTCATTTTGACTGAAAAAGAATGACATGTTTCGTATCGAGATCATCTCGAGCCATCGTCAAACTCACTCTCGTTCTTCTTATCGTGTTGAATTGTGCGGCACGAGTCGCGAAATCGAGACAAGGGCTCGTCTCGAGGCTCGTCTTGTGCCCATCATTAATCTTCAACATCATCATCGTCTTTACTTTGGGATAGTTATCATTGAAAGATTGATCATTGAAAGATTATCTTTATTGAACATTCTTTAGTTCATTTAAAACAAATTTTTTCCTCCAAAAAAATATGTGCAAACAATTATAAAAACAACAACAACATTCGACGCTCTGTGCCTCCTCTCTTTTCTGTTAGAGACATAATCATTGGTAGAGATAGACTTAAGCGTCTCTCCTCAACCCCGGCATGCATCAGTAACTTCTAAACCTTATGGTGGAATCGCAAACAAAAACAACAACAAAAACCACAAAAGAGTTATCGTGTCTTCACTTTTTAATTAGCAGCAAGCACAAATTTTACAACGATCTGGACAGATTAACAAACACGATAGAAAAAAGAAGAAGAAGAAGAAGAAGAAGAAGAAGAAGAAGAAGAAGAGGAAGCAGGAGAAGCGCACAGCACAGCGTTGCTGCATGGGGCGGCTTGCGTTCGATGACATTCGTTGGCGGACAGATCGGTGGATTGATTAGATACTGTCTAATCATGGTAACATGAAAGAAGACAACAACAACAACAACAACAACATCGCGTTTTTGATGCACCGAAAATTGCCAACCATAAAATACAGAAAAAAAAAAAGAGAAACTAATTCTGCAAAATCGGAAAGAGTTATTAACGTCATCCAGATGTTCATGCGTGATAGTTTTGGCAGAACAAAAGTATAAAGTCATTGCCGAGCAATAATTTTATCGCTCGCACAGTGACGTATTCTCATCAAAAATATGGTCAAAACTCTCAAAAGAGTAAAAGCAAAAACTAGTGAATTTTGAGAGATTGAGAGACGTTAAATAAACTACAAAGAACTGACTTTTTATAAAATTTTTTCTATTCTTTAGCAATGCACAACTTAGCCATATGGTTTTAACGCCGTAAGGGATTTTCGTAGGCTTCGCAAGTTGCTGTTAAACATATTTATTTTGCCTCTCGAATGGAGTTTTGATTCTCGAATGGATTGAACGCGAGTATTAGTTATTTTTCTCATGTTAAACTTCGTTCTCTTAATGACTTTTTTAAGCAAAATCTTTTCAAAGTTTCAAAGAATTTATGATTAAAGTTATTTTAAAAATTGCTGCAATAAAAATTTGTATATTAAAAAGACAAAAATAAAAAAATTAGTGCAATAAAAATGTTTATATTGGAAAATGGTGCTGTAGAATTTATGATAGTAAAATTGAATTCTTTAAAAGTATACGCTTCAGTGTGCTTTTAATGCGTGGAGCAGATTAGATTCATTTTAGCCTAAAGTCACTGCAATTAATTTACAAAAAAAACCAATGAAATTTTTAAAAAATTGTTTATTACTTAATTACACATTTTCAAGCAAAAATACCTTCATCAGAAGAGATAAATAATTTTGGCCGCGTTTGCGATAAAATATTCCACTGTTTGACTTGTCCGTTTGTTTAGATTTTAAGGGTTCGTTTCTTAAGTCTTTCATAAGATTATGAAGAGCTCACCCGCCGCCACTCGCCAAAGTAGGCTCTTACTCTCTTTCGCACTCAATCTCACACTCTCGATCTCTGGTTTTTTTTTGCTAAAATTCATATGCCTTTTTACACTTAAAAAAAAAAAAGATTCAGAAAATGTCTTTTTTGTTACTGTTACTTTTTGCTGGCAGCAGCAACAACAACGAGCAGGCATGTCTCGTCGGCGGCACTCACGAATATTTTTCAATTAAATTTCATTTACAGCTGGCAAGCCGTCGCGTCGTCGAGCGTTTACTTTGTGATGATGACCTTTAAATTCACCTTTTCGAAAATTCACCTGTTTTAAATCAAAAGTAAAATCAAAAGAAAAAAAAAAAACCAAGAAAAGACAATCACATGAAAACATCAAATGCCAAGCACGACGACATGAAAAAAACAAAAAACAACAGAAGAAGCGCTGCAGGCAGCGCCGAAAGTACCAAATTAGTTCAGCTTCTCTTCAACTAATTGGTACCGTGTTGATCCAGCAACGAGATGTTGGTTGCTGCGCGCTGCGTTTGTTGCGTAGTAATGCATGCAGCAGTAAATCGAGACACACACACGCACACACACGCACGCACGCACACACACTTCAGACAGTCACTCACAAGCTAATTCATGGGAAAATGCATAAATAAAACGACTGTAAGCACAGCAACAGCAACAGCAACAACAACAACAGCAACGCTTAACTCCTTTGGTAGCATTCAAAATAATAACAACAACAACAACAACAATAGAGACGACGAGATGAAAATTCTACGAACCGTTGATTTAAAGTTTCGCACGCAAATTAAGATAATCGAAGTTAAAGCGGCAGCAGCAGCAGCAGCAAAAACAACAACAATGGGATTGCCCAGTAGCAACAACTAATCATGAGGAACGTAAAACTTGTGTATTGTTGTGGGTCGAGTGTTGTTGTGTTGTTGGCAGTCCATCATTAAATTGGCGATGGTGGTAGTGGTGCTGCTGCTGGTGCACAAATCGATCACTATCACGCACTCGCGTCGCGACGCGGCAGCAGCCGCCGCCGTACTAGTGGGAGCCGCTCGCTTGCTGTGAACACTTTTTGGTTTTGGGCCGCAAACGCCACAAAAAATACACCTAATGATAGCCGTAGAGAAGCCGTAAAAACCAGTAGCAATCGACAGCATCGTCAGCCCCAAACGGAGCCAACGGAGCAAACGGAGCGTAAGGATAATTTAGTGCATGCGTCTGCGATGGTGGCGGTGGCGGTGGCGGCGGTGGCTGCAAGCTGTTGGCGCTACAGGTTCGACACTCCATGTTTTTGTATTTAATGCTTTAGTAGCCGGCATCACCAACAACAACAAGAACAAAAGCAGCAGCAGCGACAGCTTCGGCACCGCTCCTTCTTTGCAGCGCTGGTGGTGCGAGACGAACGCGTAACGTTTTGCATACGAAGGGATCGCAGCACAGCACGCTACTGCACGCAGTGTACCACGTAATGGTTAGAATGGTCGTGGTGGTGTCGGTCTCGGTGGTGCTGGTGATGATGGCAATGGTGATGGCTATCTTCGAGCTAAATCCGAGAACCGCCACAGCCATCGACCGAACGGCCGAACGACCAACCGGCCGACCTACAGCTGCGCGCACGTAGATTTTATTTTATTCGCTCGATCCTCGCTAGAGACAGCGGAAAACTTTAAAATTAAGCGAAAATCAGTGCAGAACAGGTTTCCTGCTGATATTGTTGTTGTTGTTTTTTTTTGTTGGAATGGTCTCTTTACTGTACGAAGAGCAGAGCTTTGTGCTGCTGCATTCTTTGCTTTTTCGCATTGTTTTTGGTTTGGGTTGGAAAATCGTTGTTAAATTCTTTGCTCTAGCGTTTCACGGCCAACGCTTTTGGTAACTAAAAAATAATGTAAATGCTGGAAACGTTAAAATTATATGGATTCGGGCGCGCTTGTGCAGTAGCACAAACTGCTTTATAGCAAAGTAATTGTTTGTTGTTGTGTTGTTTTTGTGTAAAGAGGTGTTTTTTAGTGTTTCTTTATAACGCACTTAGCAGTTATTGAAATCTCATGGTGAGACATTATGAGATAATAAATAAGAAGATTTTCTTTTGCTGCTTCCAAAATTGTATAAAATATTTAATGGAAAATATAATAAAATATTTTATTATTATTTTGTTATTTCTGGAAAAGTCGTTATTTTGGGTACAAAAGACTTTTTCGGAAACAAAACTCAATCATGAACGCATTTAATCGTTTGGCGAATACGAACCAACAATTGAGAAAAAACGACGCCATTTTGAGGCAGAGCGCACTGTCGTACGTTGTTGTTGTTGTTCTTTTTTCCCATACGAACGAACGATAGCTTCGTTTGAGCAGAGACGATCGCCGGGCGTCGAGCGATTCGATTGCCGCGTATTAATTAAAAACGCGTAGCGCAGCGCTCGCTGATTGGTCGTTAATTAGTTAAGAAAAACGCACTTCCCAGACTTCGGCTGCGACGACGACGATGGCTCATTGTTCTCATTGCTGTAGCGTCCAAGCAGAGAGCGATGATTAAAGAGAATTAAAGCAGATGAAAAAGCCATAAAAAAAGAAAAGAGCACAGTTTGCTACAAAACAGAAAACACAGGCGCACGCACGCGCCGGGAGACTTTGCAGTGAAAACAGAGGCACTCACACATACGAGTACAGACAGAAAAAACCATACAGACGGACAGACAGTCAGCGAAGCGATGTATGTATGTGTACTTAAGTAGGAACGAAGCAGCATGATATCAACCAACTGGGGCGACACATGAAAGTTGCCCAACGACAACGACCAACCAACCAAGCAAGCCACCAATTCATCAACTGCCAGCAATAAACTAATTGGTCGACGTCATGAAAGCATCAGTAAGAGCAACAGCAACAGCAACAAGAGATGGAGAAGAAAACAGGTAGCAAACAGCCAATAAATTAAGCTTACTTTGACGTTCGGTCCACTCCATTCGCTGCGGTTCAAAGAGTCGTAATACAAAGAAGAAAAAATTCAAAAAAAAAAAAACCGCACACGTCATGCGCTCGCTACCGTGACAGAAATTTTGTGGGCGATGCGTGTTGTACGCACGCGTAAAAGTCGCCACAACTTCACACCGTTGGGCATAACATAAACATTATTGAAGAATGTTGTTCACCGCTTGCCCACCGCTCTTTAATTTTTTTGTCATTACCAGCTTTCATTACCCTTTTGGCACTTTTCTTCTGATAGTTTTTTGGTTCAATAATTTTTTTGTAATGCTGTTTTTTTCCCCCCAGCTTTTGTTAATATGAGATATGATGGCCAATAATGTTTTCAGTGTATGGATTTTTGGTCAATGAGAGCAAACGTAAGCATTCATTGCTTTGCTCTCATTAAAAAACTAATTGACTCTTTGATAACAGAGGGCGACTATATTGTAAACCAATAACAACAACAAAAACATTATGAAAAAGACATGATGGCCAATGCATGTTTTCAGTGTAACATGTGTGGATTTTTGGTCAATGAGAGCAAACGTAAGCATTCACTTCTTTGTTCTCTTTAAAAAATTAATTGACTCTTTGATAACAGAGGGCGACTATATTGTAAACCAACAACAAAAACAACAGCAGAGAACAATTTTCTGAAGGTTTTTGAAACACTCAAACACTCAAATCCGATCTTATCATTTCTCTCTCAGACATTTTTCTCTTTTTTATTGGTTAAGCTGCCGTGATAGAATCTACTTTTCAGGGCAGCGACAGCTGCCTCTCCTAAGCTGCTGTGAGCTGCTGCTGTCGTTCTGCTGTAATTCTTACATTAAAAAATTTCGAGTATTTGAAAACATGGCGCTTGCTTTAATTTGACTTTCTTGGAATCTATTTTTCTCCAACTGAAATGAAATGTGTATTCATTCAATTCATTGCAATCAATTCTCTTTTATTTCTACAAATATTTATTAAAATATTTAGGAGAGAAATTCTAACTTCTTGCTCGATTGTGTTTTCGTATGCATCAGTTTCCAACGGTATTGAGATTTTGCCGTCGCTTCCATCCAGAACGTTGCGTCGTTCATTCATTTGCGGCCGGCCATCCGTCCTCGTTTGTTTCGAAAGACAACGGGCAGCCCGACAGACGTGCTAATTGAAAGAGCAAACCATTTGTCGATGGAGCGTATCGTTCGCTGACGCGTTGAACGACAGCAAGTACACTTGAACGAACGCGACATGTTGGTATCCTAAATTCATTGCTACTGCAAAAGGTTTTTATTTTTGTGCTGCTTATTCTTTTTCTTCTTACTTTTATTTGTGCACCTTCTCTTTACTCTACTCGTACTTCCTTGTGCTTCAATAACTTTTCGATTGATTCTGATCTGCGTCGAGTCAACAACATCAGCGCGCAATGGTTGCTAATTGATTGAGTCAATGCGGTAGTTGCTCTGGAATTTCGAATTCAAGCAGCTGCTGCTGCTGCCTCTTCAATACGTGGTGGTAGCGCTTTTACGGCTATTTGAGTGAGATTTTCTGCTGCTGCAGCGAACGTGTTAAATTTTCTCCGATTAATTAGTGTTATTAAAGAAAGTATCTGGAGCGTATTTTTCTCACTTGACCCTTTAATGTTACTGTTACGCCTGCTCTCCAACTCTTTTCTGTTATTTTCCTCAGAGTTTCTTTTATGTTTTTTTTTTAAACAAAAGCCATGACTTTTATGACTTTTCTGATTTTCTCTTTTTCTATATTTTTATTGTGTGGAAAATGAAACCTTTGTCGATCGCAATAACTTTACAGTTCAGTTAACAATACATTTTTAATAACTCTGTAAATTAATAAGAGTGTAAAAAGAGTGTGAATTAATAAATTGTTCTTTTTTTAATTTGATCTCAAATATGAGCCAATGTAAATATGAACGTATTGAACTTCTCAATATACAAAAACCATAAAACCTTTTTTTTTTGTAAAACTCGTAAAGTCATAAAAACCAATAAACACTTCTTTTTGTGAGTTTTTCAAAGTTTCTAATTTCGTTGGTGTTTTTGAATGGCCGAAGACGATACTCTAATAAAGTCCTCAAGATATTTATACCCAAAACCTGCTGAAGAACAAAGATTTTTGATTGAAAACGTTCGTCAATTATTGATGTCTTTCGTTCTGGTTTTTCAGCAAAAACCAAAGAATATTCTAGAGATTATTTTATAGTCTTTGGCTTAACTCATTTTTAGCCTATTGACATTTACTTATTAACGAAGACACAAACCAGCTGCTTGATGCGGGGTTACCTGAACCTGAACGTTGGTTTTAGTTAAAAATCGCATTTTGTTATTGGCGTCTTTTCTATTGATTTTATTTTATTGCTTCAACGCAAGTTCATTTCTTCAATAAGGTTTAACTGAATGTATTCGTTTAGTATACCAAATAATGTTTTTTAAGGATTTTTACATTTATTAATAAGCTAAGACATAAACCATAAGTGGTCTTTTGATGATAATTTCAAACATGAGTTCACATTTAAAAAAAGGTTTTTATGGTAAAAATCGCAAATTGTTTAACGCTTTTTTACTCATTTGATGTCTTGCTTTAGTATAATTTCTGAAGGAATTTTGCTGAAGGTTTTAATATTTTCTTTCTAACCGAGACACAAACCAACTGAAATTTGTTTATGGTGAATTATTGCTTTAAAATGATGGTTTTTTGGTTGAAAATCTCATATTTTTAACTTCGTTCTTAGTCATTTTTCTTTTTTTGTAATTCAATTTCATTTTACAATATTATTTAAATGAATCAACTGTCAATCTTTCGGTAGTTAACCTACGGCTTGCTCATTTATGAGTACCTATTATCCAAGCCAAAAACCAGCTGTCATTTGTAGATGGTTCCCAATTTGAATTTGCTTAAAGAAGGAAAGTTTTTTGTTGAAAACTTTACGTTCGTTCTTACTGGTAATCGTCGTTTGTTGTAATTAATTTTCACTGCACAATATGATTTAACTGTCTCAATGTAAAACTGTGAATTCAAATAGTTTTTTCCCCTCAAGATGTTGACATTTACTTATTAACCAAAACACAAACCACTTTCTTGTATCTTGCTGATGGTTTACAACACGGATTAAGCTGAAAGCAAGAGCAGTTTTTTTGCTGAAAATCGCAAATTCTTATAATCGTTCTTATTGCTTATTCTGTTGTTGTATAAACAGTTTCATTGTACAATATCTGTCAATGTCCGTTTAATGTATTAAATAGCTTTTCCTTCTTTTTGTCGACTTTTCTTATCGTAATCGAAATTCTTAAAACTGACAAAATATTTCATTGAACTGATCAAGTGATAGTTTTTTTTTTTGCTTATTGTTTCTTTTATACTCTGTTCTTTCTATAATGTCACAAGTTTATTCTGTCTGTTATTCGTACTGTCTGATGTTTTTTCGGTTGAAATCTGGCATGTTTTGGAGGCAAACTCGTATGCGTTTTTCAGTGTCAACGCGATTGTTGAGTGCTGGTGAATTGTTTGGTTGGTTGCTTGATCGGAGTCACCTTTTCGTCTGTTTGTTTTTATGTAATCAACCAACTCTTACAAGGTGTGGTTATTCTTAAGCCTTTTTTTTAATGCACAGAGAAGTGGACACACACAAACAAACAAACACATACTCGTACTTGTACGATACTTATTCATACATGGCTGGAACTCGTATTTCATTTATAATTTATAGCTATTTTGATATGAGATAGCGCGAGCGGCGGCGCATTAAGGTCACTCTACTCGACTTGGAAGCTGCCGCTGCCGCTGCCGCTGCCGCTGCCGCTCCAGCAACAACAGCTGCTGGTGAAGTTAAAGGTTGTGGTTTATTTGAGGCCAGACCAGGCCGGGCCAGGGTACGTTTCTTTCGCCAAGGAAGAATGATAAGCCGAGCGGAGTACCTTGAAAGTGTTCAAGCGAAAATCAATTACTTCAGCAATTGTTGGTTGCCAATTTGCGCTTTTTTAATTGTGCCTTTAGATTTTACCAATTTGATTCTATACCACTTCAGCAGTGCCATTAAATTGTAGGTAACATATATCCTCGAAAAGGTACTATATAGCATTTAGGAAGGAAGAAGGGAAGAAAAAAAAATGCCTTTTTCAAGACTCATAAAGGCTGGTTGGTGTCTTTGTTAATAAGTAAATGTCAAAATCTTAAACGTCAAATTAGTTAAGAAAATTTTAGGAGTTTAAATTATGTCAGAACTATTTCATTATTAAAAAAAATACCTCTTTAAATATTATTTTTCTAATTTAATGTAATGTAATAAAATAAAGAGAATTAAAAAAAAATTTCTTTTTTATTTTAAAAGTCCGAAATAAATTAAATAACCCTTTAATTTTAGTGTGGACACGAACCACGTTAAAAGTATTCGTTTGCTTTTTACGCCCAACTCGTTACTCGCTACATTAAACGAGAGCTTAGATCATTTTTAGTAAGAATATTAATTACATACCAATAAAGCTTTTAATGTTTCTGGGTAAATTTTTTTTTATTCATGTAAAAAAGATTGTTAATTATTTTGTGTCAATTCTGGGAATTTTTAAATCATTTATTTAACATTCAATGCTTATTAACGCTTATTAATAGTACGATATAAAAGATATTAAAAGTTTTTACGGCATATTTTCTTATTTGTTTGTTGATTTAATGACATTCATTTATCACTTTTCATTTAGAATTCATTTTTGTAATATCGTCTGTACTTTTTTTATGCATATTAAATAAATGATAATAATAATTTTTGCTTTATGTTGCTTTATTTTCTGGAAAAAAAAAACTTGTGTTTTGTTTATTACAATATAAATGTCAATATTTATTATTAATTTAATTTATTATAACTTTTAACGATTATAAGAATAAAATAAAAAGAAAAACTAAATGATATAAAAATTATGATGATATCTTTAGAGAATTTTTGCAAATTTTTTCAAAATTATTAAATCGTGGGATTGCATTAAATTCTTGCATTAAATTTAATTTTTAATAAATAAGTATTATTAGTTGTATTTTTCTGTAAACATTTTTGTTCGCGGCAATTTTCTGATTATTCTTTGTCCATTTTTTTCATCCCTTTTTACCTTAAAACAAGGAAGGAATAAGGTTTCTTTTGCACGCTACTTTTTTCATCCATTGCCAGCCAACAGCTTCGACTGCGGCGACGGTGACTACGACGACGACCACAACAATTGCTGCGATTTAGTAGGAAGTGTTAAACGTTTCCTTGTATTCATTGTGTTTTTTGTTCGGCTGCTGTTCGACATGCTCAGCGCGTGAATTGCTGCTGCAGTGGCCCCTACAATTGGCTGTTGCACTCCCCTCTCCCCCCCTCCCTTCTTCAGCACTTCCTTGAACCCTCTTCCTACCATCTTCGCCTCTGACGAACTACTGAATTGCAAACGAAAAGTATTTACATTTGTACAATGACAACGTCGAAGGCGCGACGAGGGGGGACGCTGGGGATCATGAGGACGACGTTGTCGATGGCGACGACAGCGTAGACGATAAAATAAATTAGCTCAGAATCATTTTCAACTAAAGACACAACAAAAACTTGTGTTGTTAATTAGTTAAGCCTTTACAAGGAACAAGGATTTACAATTTCAGGAATCCCAAAAACCACCTTCTAAACCGACTGGCAATGGCTTTCGAAAAGAGATTTACGAGAAAGAAATGAGATTTTTGATAGTAGGTACACTTTCGAAACGAGATTTACGAAAAGAGGCTACTTTTAAAAGTAGCTTTCGAAAAAAGCCTTTAAAAAAGCGCAAGTTCTCGAAAAACAATTTTCAAAGAGAGACCGTTTCAAGAAAAGAATTTTAAAATGAGATTTGAGATGAGTTTTTGAAGAAAATAAACGATAAATTTGATAAGAGATTTATGAAAAAGAGTCCTCAGTAAAGAAAGGTTTTTGAAACTTCAAAGGTTTTAGAGAAAGATAACGTCTCTAAAGAGTCTACGGAGAAAAGAATTTTGAAAAACAGCTTTCAAAATACAGATTCTAAAAAGGGACTTGAAACAAAGTCTTTTTTGAAGACATTTTGCGAAAGAGACATTTGAATAAAAGAGTTCTGAAAGATCCCTTTGAAAAAAGAGTTATTTACAGAGACTTTAAAAAAAAATATTTGTGAAAAGAAAAATTTAAAAAAAAATAATACTTTTAAAAACAGCGTTCTCAAAAATGCTTTATCATCCAAGGTTTATGAGTTATCCTCTTAGTATGCGAAAAAAAGGGTTTAAAAAAAGTGGGTCAATCCTTTTTAAAGGAACTAAAATATTCTCATTAAATTAACAAATTTTTATTCAGGTATAATTTCAAATCTAACCCGATTTAAACCTTGCCATATAAAGCCTTAAAAATGGGTACAAAAAGCGAAGCTACACCACAAAATACGGTTTGAAACGGTTTATAACAACAAGTTCAAAGTCTTAATCCTTCTGCAAGGAGAAGAATCGTATTTTGTTGAAGAGAATTCTCTAAAAGTTCTAGGAATGAATGAGAAAATGAGTGCAGGAATGCATTCAGAGAACGTTTTAAATTCTTTTCTATTCTACGGCACGTTTCTTCGCACCATAAAAATGCATCAGAAAATGCGATTTACCGAAACTACAAACAAACTGGCGCTGCTTATCGTAGAACAGGCAGCGGCAAAAGGCCGCGGCAACAGGCAGCAGCAACAGGCAGCAGCAGCAGTATCATCAGCAGTGCCAGCGCACCAACAAACAGTACCAGCAGCACCTTCCAATTTAAAAACAGATCCTCCAACGACGAAGCAATTATTTCAAGAACCTTCTGCGTACCAGAAACCAACTGAACTTGTATGGAATCAAAACGAAACCACCAAAAAACAACAACAACGGCAAAGAAATAAGGAACAAAAACCACCAAAACAAAAACAGCAACCTCTTCGTCGTCAGCAGCACCAAAAAGCGTCTGGCATCCTGCATTGGTTTGTTCGACGTTCGGTGCACACTTCGCTTGGTTTACAGCCATACAGACATACATTGAAGGCACCGACCGATTCGGTGTTACTTATGGCATCGCATTTGAGGCACTAATTAATTGGAGCCAAAACGTTTCATTTCACGGCGACTCCTGGACACTGCCCGCGAGCAGCGGAACGGCACAGCGCAGCGCAGCGCCTGTTTTCGCTCATTTGCTGCGCGCGACTTCCGATTGTCGGATTGTGCGGGATGAATCCAGAGCCGGAGTTTCAAAATATAACAAAAAAACGCAAAAAAAAAATACAACCCAAAAGATACGCGAAAGGCGAAACGCGAGTACGCAAACGAATTGATTACGAAGCTCAGATAAATTCAGCCATAAGATTTCGCCGGTTGCTGTTTTTGTTTTTGGTTTCTTGGCGGATTTTTTTGCTATTTAAAGGATCGGCAATAAAATAAAATAAAGTTTACCAGAATATTTGTAAAGTCTTGAGAAAGACAAAAAAAAAGCGCAGAAAAAATTATGAGGGAGAAGAAGAAGAAGAAGAAGAAGAAAAAGAAAGCGAAGAAGAAGAAGAAGAAGAAGAAGAAAGAAGAGAGATACTATGAAAAAACTGCTATTCTTCAATTCAGAAGGAAAATACATCATTAAGGTTTGCTGAAGAAATTTTCCAACAAAATAATCGTTAAATAAAATCAATAAAACCAAAAAAAAAAAATACAATTTTCCAAAAAAAAAAAATCCTTAAAAAATAAGGCTTTTAGAATTTTTAATTTTAATAAAAAAATAAATTATTTCCAAAATAACTTTTCTGAAAATATATTCATTGCTAAAGAACGAATCAATGAATCACAAAAAATACAATTTCTTTTAAAATTCATTAAAAAAATAGAATTATTTAAGTTAGTTTTAAACAAAAGCAATTAAATGATATTTTAAAATAATTCCAATTTGCCCAAAAAAAAATTGTTCGAAAAATATATTCGTTATTAAAGAAAATCCATAAATCACAAAAAATACAATTTCTTTCAGAAATCAGAAATCATTTAAAAATAAACCTATTTGGGTTTATTTTAAACGAAAACAAATAAATGCTATTTTTAACAAATTCCAATTTTTTCAATACAATTTGTCTAATTATATATTTTTTGTTAAAGAAAATTATTTCATCAAAAATTTTAATTTTTTTGAAAAATCATTAAAAAATTGGATTATTTTAAATGATTATAAATAAAACGATTAAATTATATTTCAAAAAAATTCAATTTTTCACAAAATATGTTTTCCTAAAAATATAATTCGTTGTTAAAAAAAGTCCATGAAGCAAAAAATGCAATGTTTTTAAAAATAGGATTAATCCTATTAATTTTAAATGAAAACGATTTAATGATGTTATTAAAAAATTCAATTTTTTCCAAAATATTTTTCCTAAAAATGCTCGTATATTCGTTGTTAAAGAAAATCAATGAATAATAAAATTTCTTAGAAGAAAAATTTTCGTGGTTAATAATTGAAAAAATTGAATTCTGTAATAAATCAGTTAAGAAAAGCAATATTTTAATTAATTTTAAATAGAAAAAAATTTTCTTTAAAAATATAATTCATTGTTAAGAAAATCAATGAATAAATCAATTTCTTGAAGAAAAACTTCTTTCAATGAAGAAAAAAAATTTTTGTTGTTAGTAAATCATAAAATTAAACTTTGTAAAAAATCATTTCAGAATAGGAATATTATTTTCATTATTATTATTTCCATTAATTTCTTTAAAAATTTATTTTTATTTATTTTTTTTTTTTTGATTTTCAGCCAAGCTTTCATTAAGAATTCATTAATTCAATGAATTGATTGAAACGAATAACAATCAAAAATCGAAGCCTCGATAATCAGCATCACCATCATGATCATATTGCAAAATAAATCAAGAACTCCGCGTATATTTTTTGTATAATTAATTAACATTTTTTTCCACAATGAACGAATAGACGTTTCGTACGCAATGACGCGAAATAGAACAAGCCTGGATGGATCATGGATCAGCTGCGGACCAACTACGAAGCGACTACGAAGCGACTACGAAGCGACTGCGAAGCGACTGCGAAGCGATTACGAATCAACTACGATGAAGCAACTGACATGTGAGTTTTTTTGTTGTTGTGAACTTTTTATTTTGACAGACACAAAACTTCTCAGAAGGCGAAATTAATTAAAGCAGCAACACTTCTGAGAGGCGACCGCGGCGGCATGTTGAGAACATCACCACCACCCACCAACGCGGGCAGCAACCACAAAAACACACACACACACCGAACAACACACAACAGCTACTAGAAGCAGCAACAACTAACAACCAACACCAACGATCGCAGCTGAGCCACAAGAACAAGAGCAACAATTAAAAAGTTAAGGATTTTTTTTTTTTGTGGTTTTTGTTTTACTTTTTTACTCATCACAGAAACTTTGAAATCTTCGAAGATTCTTTCTTTTTTTGTGCCTAATTTTTTGCCAACGCTTCTGGCGCTCAGCAACTCTTTTGCAAGCAACCATTTGGTCTTGGTTTGGTCGGGCTTTTTTTTTTTTTTTTATTTACAACGGCCTCCGTTTTTTTCTTTGTTGTAAAGAATCTTGATAAGTTTGACAACAGCTAAGAAAACAAAGACACTGCAACGAAAGAGGGAGTGAAAGACAGTGGGGGAGGGCGTGGGAGAGGGAGAAGCACAACCGCTAAAATGTAGAAAACCTACAGACAAGATCTGACACGATACTGACGGTCATCACAGAGAGAGCAGCTTCTGCTGCTCTACGCCGTGTGGAGAAAAAAAATCCTGAAGAAAATTAAAGCAAAAATTTTTCACTCTT
This sequence comes from Conops quadrifasciatus, assembly GCA_949752815.1. Taxonomy (NCBI): domain Eukaryota; kingdom Metazoa; phylum Arthropoda; class Insecta; order Diptera; family Conopidae; genus Conops; species Conops quadrifasciatus. The sequence goes on along the minus strand of OX457078.1, from coordinate 9,115,563 downwards.
TTTTTTGGAAACAAACTTAAGAGAAAACCAGGAACAATTGCAATAAATACTATATAAAAAAATGTTAAAAAAAAAATGGTGAAATAAATACAAAAACACAAAACGGTTTGCATTTGCGTAAGTTTTACAAGAAAAACAAGAAAACAAATAAAAAAAAAGCCATTAAAAAAATAAATACTTATTTGTTTAAAGACAGAAGTCAATTTTGCGCCGATTAATTGGCAACCGTTGTACGATTTAAAAGAATTTTTTTAGATTTAAGATCAATTTAATCAATCTTTTAACACAACTCTCGAAGTATTTCGATCAAACTATGAATTAACTCTTTCGAATACTCTCCTTCATCTATCGATCTATCTATACTATATTTTCAGAAAATTGTCAATTTTTCAAAAATCTTCAACTTTATTTTGAGACAACGGTTTTCTGTGGTCAGAATTCTTTTGGCTAATTCTTGAGAAGAATCCTTTCCTCAGTTTTTGCTTCAATTCTTGGAAGAATCTCCTGAACTATTTCGAAAACTTATCGAAGTCGAACTGAACTAATATTTATTAATCTTTTTCATTATTATTTTATGATATGATATTCATCGTTCCTCTTTTTTATTAAAAGTCAAAGGAAAAAAACTGAAAATTCGCGCAATTATTGCTCAATTTAATTGTCATTAATATTAAACCACACTTCGATTAAAAGTTAAACAATAGTTAAGCGCTGGTTAAGTGTTAATTAATGTTGTTGTTGTTAAATGCATTTATCAGTAGAACGCAGCATAATAATGACGAATTGAGCAACAAAAAATTGTAGAATAGAAAATAACTATTTTGTAATTTTTTTTTTCAATTCGCATTAATTTTTTGAATTGTTAAAATTCAAATTGACAATATTTTATTTAAATAAATAAGGTACTATGATATTTTATGATATTTTCTGGCCACAGATAAAAGGATTCGCATGTTGGAATTTTTTTTTGTTTTTTTTTTGCTGTGCATGCAAATTTCAACCTACTTTTTTAACAACAAATCAAAAAAAAAAAAAAAAAACAAAAAACCACCACGTTCAAGGTGTTCGACGGACAAAAATCAATTCACAATTAAATAAAATAATTTTGCGCGGAGAATAATTTTGCACAAGCAGCAGCGGCAGCGGCAGCGGCAGCTGCAGGCAACAGGTAGTAGCGTGTAACTTTGAATTCGGACAACATGCGTTAAGGTGCTAAAAGCAACAACAACGAAAGCAAGGTCAATGGACTCGGACTCTCTGATAGACATATTTTAGTACTATAGTATTGAAGTAGTATTGGAATATAGTAGTAACGATATAAAGTGTAAGGGCGTGTTATTTATGACTCCGGCCTCAGGAAAAGGCCTCAAGGAAACATTTGTAGAGGCCTTCTAGAGACTCTTACTCTTACTCGAAGATTATTTCATTGTCTTCAACTTCGAAAGAAAATTCAATGAAAAAGTTCTCAAAAGTGAACTCATTGTTCTTAAAAGTTCTCATTTATAAAGAGAGCTTTACACTACGTGAGGTCCTTAAGATGTCCCTGAAATGCTAATTTAGAGACGGCTGAAGCAAACATTTGTTTATCGTCGATCCTTTGATTGTTCTCGATTTCGTAAAAAAGTTCAGTTGAAATAAGCATTAGCCACGGCTTTTGCCTTTCGAAAGGTCGTGTCATTTTCCTCATTTTTTTCAATTTAGTAAAAACCTTAAACCTCGAAAATCGTTTATTGAATTTCCTAAAAATCTTCATAGACTCTGCATTCCTTGAAGATCCTTTAATTGTTCTCAATTGTATAAAGAAATTGGAGTCGAAAAGGATGGAAACAAACAATCGTCCCTTCGAGGATCATTTCTGAAATTTTGTGAAAAATCTTATCCTTATCCTGCCGGATAATCAATCAAGCAACAGCAATAATATTGCATGTATGGACTTTATCTAAAAAGATTCATTAACGCTTCAGTAACACTTACCGGGCAAACATTGCTGACTGTTGTTGTTGCTGATGTTGTTGCTGCTGCTGCTGTTGCTGCTGTTGATTATTCAAAGTTTGTTGTTGTTGTTGTTGTTGTTGTTGCTGTTGTTGTTGCTGTAGCTGTGAATGTGTTTGCTGTTGCGCAGCAGACAAGTGGTGCTGTGATGGTTGTTGTTGTTGTTGTTCATGCTGCGTTGCCGTTATATGGTGAGCATGCAAATGTTGTAGTTGTTGTTGCAGCGCATGATGCTGCTGCTGGGTTTGTTGTTGCTGTTGCTGCTGATGCTGATGCTGATGCTGATGCTGATGCTGTTGATGAAGATGATGATGCTGATGCTGATGCTGATGCTGCTGCTGCTGATGATGATGATGTGATGCATGCGGCAGATTGGTTTGATGCAGGTGGTGATGGTGTTGTTGTTGTTGTTGTTGTTGTTGTTGTTGCTGCTGTGATTGTCCAAGCTGCACGTGATGCATCGTGTGCTGCGATTGTGTGGGTGGTGACGAGATTGCGGCATGAGAAAGATGCATATCGTTTAGAGGCGAAGACAAAATGGGCGTAGCTGGTGATGTGGCTGCCGCTGCTGCTGCCGCCGCCGCCGCCGCCGCCGCCGCTGCTGTTGCTGCTGTTGCCGCTGCTGTTATTGTTGTTGTTGCTTTTAGCAGCGACTTGTCCAAACATTTACCGCCGTACATTATTTTGATTTAATGAAGTTATGGTTGGTTTTATTGCCACTTATATTGATACGAGCTCGGTGCAGGCTCAATCTGCGGATGCGCAGTCCTTGCGAGTAGTCTGAAGAAAGAGAAGGAGGAAAAAGCAGTCGAAAAAAAGTGAGTAAGCGTTTGTGAATTAAAAAGTAACGCCTAAGAATAATTCTATTGTATTATTATTTAACTTAGATCGTGATGCTGTTGATGATGACAATGAGCTCGATTAAATATGATGGCCTTAATGTCATCCTTAGAACTATGGTCGTCGCGAGTTTTGGTTTTTTTCTTTTGGTTAATTTTGAAAAATCTTAAAAACAACAAAAAAAAAATCTCTTTCTTCTTGACCACAAACAACGCGGGAGGTTTCGAGGCCCGAATGCATTCAGCTTGCATTCAATTTGGCGGCCCCGCAACCAACGGCCGCTCCAGCATCAACAATATAGTACGACGAGCGTCAGCAACAATAGAAGAAAACTATTTTTTTTTAAAAAGAAAAGAAAAAGCTCAAGCTAAACAAGAAACAACGACAAGAGAAATTAATAATTTCCATGATTTTGTTGTGATCACTTGTTGCAGTCAACAAAAAACCCAACAACAACAACAACAACAATAATAATAGCAGAAAAACAAACCGAAACAATTTCATTGTTGCGCGAATTTGCCCAGCGACAGACTGGCGCGGCGCGACCCTCCGCAAATCACACGAACAATAAAATTTTACAATCGGGAGCAAATCATAAGCGGCGGCCTCCACAACAACAACACCACCAAGTAACCGCAGTAAGCGCAGTAACCATAACAATCAGATAATGGCCACGAACGAGAATCCTAATTCGGGAGATATCGAAGAGGTATAGTCGTAGAAGCAGAGCGGCGAAGTTCGAGGCCAAGCAAGTACGAGGTACTAAGAGTAGGCGGTACGTAGTACCAACGTTTATACTTCTCAGTAAAAGTATTCTTATGACTAAAAGGGTCCATTAAGTCCTTTGAAAGAGTAAGTCTTGTTGGCGGGATAGTGGCGGGAAGAACAAGAAGGAGAAGACGAAGGAGAGGATTCTTTGAGGCCACAAAGCCAGCTATATTAGTTTTAAAGGAAATTCTGTAAGAAATTAAAGACAAACAAAAGCATGTTTAAAATGCGCACGATTAAAATGAGGACAAGAAGAGGACAAAAGGGAGCAGCGCTGATGGGTTCGTAAAAGTTCCAAGAAATGAAGAAAGTACGATACCAAAAAAAGTACGGAACACACTCAATTTGTGCGGTTAGTTCATTTGGAATGGAACCAAAGAAGCTCCATTTAGACGACTTTAAATTTCACATTTTATACGATCCGTTCAGGCAAGCGCAAACATTTTGCAAGACGTCGTTTTCAGTGAATTTTGGCCTCGAAATTTTTGAGAAATGTTCTCATTTACGAAGTAAAATTAAATTAATTGCCGCTATTTTTAGGCATTTTGTTTGCCTTAAAAAACGTTTTTTATTTCCAAAATTTGTGATAAAAAAAAGAAAAAAAGTCTAAAAAAATTTACTTGTATAAATTTAAAAAAAATTATATGCTCGTATTTCAAAAAAATAAATATTCACCACCAATAAAAGAGAAAACTAAAACAAAAAATTAAAAAAATTGAATCTAAAGTTAAAAATATTTACATTCTAACAAAATCTCTAACAAAAATCTATCAATTTTCAAAACATTATTAAATGGTTTCTAGAACGGAAGGAAATTATGACTATTTCAAAGAAAAATACCCCGAAATTATGAAGAAATAAATTTATTTAAATAAAACTGGCCCATTAAGCTGTTTAAGAAAAAATATATATATATAATTATAGTAATTTTCCTACGATGTTTTTTGGAGAAAGCATCATATTTTTAAGAATCGTCAAAACTTTACGAGCTTTACGAGCATGGTCTTTGTGAAATATTTGATAATTTGTTTAAAGATTTTTTTTTTGTTTCATTTATTCGCTCTTCACAATTTTTATCAAAGCACAGAGCTATGCATTTTATCATAAATCCTATCTTATATATCCTAATATCCTACTTTTATTCCAAATTTCTTCTAAAATCAATCCTCTTCATTAGACAAATTCATTTAAGGTCAATTGTCGCGATGAAAATCGTTGATGACATCCATATTTTAAAAATCAGCAAAAAGTTTCAAAAGTTATGTTTTGAAAGTGACGATTTCTTAGTTTTTGCGGCATAATGTGAAATAAAGCTTGGAATTGATCCTTTTTGGGAGGAAGGTCCTTCAAATGCTTTACCTTCTAATAGAATAATCAGGTTCAGGTTTTTACTCAAAAGGTATTGGTCCGTTTGATGGCCTCATTCCAACATAATTTTTCGCAACTTATACCAACAGTATAACGGACGTTTTGGACATTTTGATGACTAACTTTTTACAATTATTTCATTTCTGGACTTTCCCGAAATATCTCGGTAGAGCGACCCACTCTATCGTGCCGTGGAATGCGTATGTATCATAGTTTAATTCGTACAATTCGCGCGTCGAATTCAAGATAAAATTTAACTGACTTTGGCAACCAGAAACTCTCTAATTTCTTAAAGGTACACAAGACTCCTTTTTATTGTTTTTTCTATGTGTTTCATTCAATAAGATGTCCGTAGAACACGATTTTTTACTATATTTGACATTATGCAACGTCACAACATAATATTTCTACACCATAAATTGGCTATTATAGACTCTTTGCAATATATGTCGACATTAACTAGTCCTTTCTTAATCCGAATAAGAGTTTAAGCCTGAAATCAGATCAGATTTATGCGACGATTTTCTTAATAGACGTTTACGCTTCCTCCACTTTTATTTTTGTCTTTCTTCTCTTCGTTTCCCTTCTCTTCCCCTCCCTTCATCACCTAAGTCTTCCCTTTCAACCATCAAATCTACTTAAACTTTTAAATAGGCCTTAAAATTCTTAATTATTCCACCAAAAAGGATTGGCTAATTTTTTGCTAAATGTGTAAATGTGTAATGTGTAAAGATTATTTTAATCGATGGCTTTCTTAAAACATAAGCTTTATTTGAATAAATGTAAAAAATACTGAGATTCTTTGAAAGGAATTCAAGAGCGTGCAGTTTCACGAAAGATGCCGCCAAATCATTTCCAGAAATATCATATTTATCGAGATCTCGAAAAAAGTCTACGAAACGCAGACAAAATTAAATAAATTAAATTAAATGTTTGTTTATTTAAAATTTATAACGTCTTTTTTGTTTTTAGTGATTACAGCATTTAATTAAGGGCGAAGAAATTGATTGCAAGGTAAGAAAATCCTAAGACTTTAACGAGAATGTAAGTTCTCGAAAGCTCAGAGAAAACACTTGAGAAAAATTGTGAAACCGGAATTGATTATAGACTTTTGAATTTAAATATAAAGCGTAAAAACTAGTTCATTTTAATAAAAAATGTACTTGAAAACAAACGATACGTTCAGACTCAAAAGTAGCAATGATACGAAAGACTTAAGAAACGAACTCACTTTCATTTACACACTTTTAAGCAGCAAAAACGTTTAACAGCTCTCTGCACAATACATAATCCTGATGCATCACTGATTAATCCATTTTAAAAATTGCTCTATACGTTCTCAATTATTTCCAAGTTGTTTATTTTCAAAATTTAAGAGGATTTAAGCACATTTTGCACAAAAAAATTCGATATCAATACAATTTTGTGTTACTTTATTTTAATAATCGTTGATATTTGTGATGCATTGAGGTACGATATTGAGCAGCAACGCACTCTACTAACACTTCTTATTGCTTTCTTAATTTCAGATTAATAATAATTATTTTACACTGAAAAAACCCTCGAAATTGTGAAAATTGTATGAAACGAAAAACCGACACTTTTTTAAAGTAATGTTTTAGAAATCTTTTGTACTTGAGTATACACTACAATGGCTTTGTAATTTGAATTTCCATTGAATTTTCACTGAATGACAGCATAAATGGATAGATCGCATGAACCGAGCGCTCAGTGATTGATTACATCGCGGAGAGCGAAAAAAAAATGCGCTTACGGTTACGGTTACGTTCATCAAAACGAATGCTTGAATGACATCGAAGGTCAGCTTCTACCGGAGGTGTCGGTAGGCACCGGCGAAGGGTAAACTAAATAATTAAATAATTTATTTAATTTCAGAATTAATAAGAATTTATTTAAACACTCGGCGGGCACTGGCCGTTTTTTTTTTTTTTTTGTAATTCGAATTTATTTTATTTTCACAATTTTTTTTTTCCTAACGTTTGTTTCGGAATTTGTTTCCTTTTTCTGTACGAGAAACGGCGTTCAAGAAAAGACGACCGCAACAACGACGATAAACCTTTTGTGTTCTGCTTAAAGCGCTTAAATCTCGTTTAAAACACTGAATATGCGCATGTGCCGAACGCATGGGCCCCAACTGAAGACTCACTCATGCCGTCACCACAACCCTTTCTTTGCTTTCGACGAGCCAACAAGCTGAGAACTTAACGTGGCTTAAGGCCACTGAGAATTTCAGCACCAAGAATTTTAACACACGAAGTTCTGAAACAGAACCGAACCGAACTGAATGCTCCGACGGCACCGAATAGATGGCGATGGTGAGGACCACGACGACGATGACGAAGACGCCGATGACGACAACGGAGTGCAGGAAAAAGCGAGCGCCGCACGGTTAAGCCGTTAACGTGTTTCTCAGCAAACAGAGCGCGGAGAAATGTTAATAGTTTCGAAGTTGACGAGACTTCTAGCTAGTGGTCTCGATCAGGCCGCTGTGTGGATGAACGAACACTAGCAACAACAACAACAACAACACTGCTTACTCACACTATAGTATGCCATGCCGCCGCGTCTTTCGAATTACAACAAAAATGGAAATCCAGTAAAACAGCTTTAATAAAAGCTGTCGGGATAAAGCAAGCAGCAAGAGTTTACTGGCGCACACACACACACACATACACACATACATCGGTGCAAACGTACGCATTTATATAAGCGCTTGGTTACAGTGTTGCCCAACTTTTTTATATTAGCATGTTGTTAGCATTTGCCGTCGGTAACGCCCACTTTTGTGCTTCCCGCTGAGCAGCCGAAGCCGTGCTTTGCAAATTGGCCAAAAGAGGTAAAAGCCGTCAATATTCAGTCAACGGCTTGCGACCAACAAACTATTATCTTACATACATATATTGAATTGTTTAGATAACGCTGACGCTGTCGCTGTCGCTGTGGCCTCGAGACGACTCCACAACGAAGCGTAGTGGCTTGAGCTGTTTGCATGTATTTCGTGGCTTCCGGATTGGTTGTGGTTTCGCTGGATGGGTCGTCGCCGCGTAGGCCGATCGAAGCGATCGACATACAGACAGACCAGATCGAGCCGTTGGTTGACCAAGCCAAGTTTTTCAGAGAGAGAGAGTGTCAGCATTTTATCGTTCGTTGCGTTTCGTACTCGTTAGGTTTTCAATAAGCAAAAAAATGTACACAAAAAAAGAGGCGTGACCATCTCTCAAAGCTTAAGCTGTGTTCAGTTACGGCGATTGATAAAATGTTGTTGATGCAATACTTCGTTGTTTTGTGTGTGTGTGTGTTACACCGCATTACACAAAGTTTTAATTAATTCATTCGTATTTCAAGCGATTTTTTTCCTGTTGTCAACTTGATTGTACAACGATTCATCGACTATTTTTAGATATATTCATTTCATATCACTTTTAGTGATCAAATGTTGTTAGATTGATTGCATTGAAATTAATTTAATTAGCGCTTACAAGTTTTAGTCACAATCGAACGCAATTTCTTTCTAGTTATTTTTTTACGATATAAATTTTAACGATTGTTAATAACGACTTTTAGTTTTATTTTCATATTTTAAGAACTTCTTAATTTTAGAATTTTTCTAGGAGTTCTAAAACTCTTCGGAACCGAAATTCATTAGTTTTTTGTAACAAAACATCGAACAACGTATGACGAACGTAAACAGTAATTTACGAACAAACTAATAACGAGTAGGTACGTAAACGAGTGACAGTGAGAGACAGGAATAAACAAGCTCATAACAAATAACAAAAATATCGAATAAAATAACTAACGAATGAATACATACGTTCGTAAGAAGTAAGATAAAGCGAGTGAGAGTAAAATCGAGTGACAAAAAAATTGTAACCAATAAATAAAATAACGAATTAGAAACAAAATTCTAATTCTCGTTTCTCGTTTTTGTTTGAAATTAGTGAACAAAATTATCGTAGCGAATATAACGAAATAAATATTAAAAAATTTATGAAAAATTTTTTTATGAAAATTAATGAACGAATAAATAAGTAAGAAATAGGATTAAACGAACGAACGAATTAACCAAATCGTAATGGAACAGTCAAATAACGGGCAATTTAAATAACGAATGAATATACATATATCAACAGGAAGTATGAACGAGTAAATGAAATGGAATGAACAATATAAGATTTAATCAATTCAATAACAAAACATTAATGTACGAATGCTAAATAAAAAACGGAGAAGAGCGAGTGAGTGATATTAATGAGCAAACGAAATCAATGTAACGAATCAATGTAACGAGCGAATGTAACGAATCAATAAAATAAGGAATGAAAATCCAAACAATACATTAGAAGTTGTAATGAGCGAGTAAATGCGCATTACTTGCAAGATCGTAACGAGTGAATCTTGGCGAGTAAATAAAACACGGGAAAAATAATTAAGGAAGGAATAGTTAAAAAGTGGGAGGAAACAAGAGAGGGTAACTAATAAAAAAAGGGACGAAAAGATAAAGACTAAAAACAATGAAGAGGCCGCAAAAAATTATGAGTGAATGAATGAATTAATTTAATGAAGTGAACAAAACTCAGACGAATGAATAATCCAACGAAAACTTCACTAAATTAATAAATAAATGCATTAAAATAGAGACCGAGAGGCACGAGCGAGTAGTTTTTTAAATTAACCGAACTTTTCTTAATTCGTTTCCTTTTTTTCTGAAAAATTAATTTTATTTTTTTTTATTTTTTAAATATTTTAAATATTATTATAATTTTTAAATATATATAAATATTATTATAATTTAAATATTTTTTTTTTAATTATTAGACCACTAATAATTTTGAGATTACATATGAATATTTTTGAAATTACATAAATTCAATTTTTATTTAATATTTTTTAATATTTAATAATATAAGTAATAATAAGTAATATATTTTACCAAAACGAATAATACGATATTTTTATAAATTTAAATTAATTAAAAATTAAGTGTCGCATTTTTCTGTAAGCAAATATTAATTCGTGATTTTGAGCTATAAAATAATTTGCTATGAAAATTTTTTTTAAATTTTTCATCAAAAAATTTTCTTATTAACTCGTTGATTTCTTGCCTGATGCCACCGTTGTTTCGGTATTTTTTTTTCTTATATAAATTTTAATATAGTTCGTACTTTCATCGCTTTAATCAAACATTAAGTATTAAATTTATTTTCTATACTTTTCTATAAGATTTACAACTTAGCAACTCACAAGAATAGAATTGTTTCCATAGAATTTCTCACCTCTTTCGGTTTAGTCAAATACAAGACAAACAAAAACAACAACAACAACAATTATAACAGCAGCACCTCCACAGGCTGATGTTAGTAGACTGGCGTCAATGTCACAATAAAGAATTATTTTCATATCCTCTGAAAAGATGATGATGATGATGATGATGGTGGTCTTTTTGGTACTTCTTTTTTGAGACGAGTACAAAGTACTGAAAGAAAGGAGATGCTGCTGCTGCTGCTGCTGCTTGATGCAGTTTTTTCTTCGCTGTACAGAAGTCAAACGGTGTTAATCTGGCAGACTGCTAAATGATATCCCAAATTTTTATAGTTGTTATTGCTATTGTTGTTGTTGGTGATGATGGTGTGGATTGTTGTTGTTGTTGTTGTTGTCGGTGGTACAGAGTTTCATAACAATACAGCGACGCGATGGCGTCAACAATTCTACAAAAGAGTTAGTTCTTTCAAGCGCCAGGTTAAACAGACAAAAGAGCTTCGAAGAATAGAATAGTGTTGAGAAGTTTTTCGAAACGATGAAGAAGAAGAAGAACATATAGTAGTTAATATTTACTAAATTAATTAAATTTCTGATTTTCATATGTTATCTTTTTAGTCAATAAGAAAGAGAACATATTGCCTTTTGTTATTCTAAAAAAAGGAACGCAATTAAATTAATAAAATATCTGTGTCATCTAATCCAAAATATCAGATGAAATATAATCAAAAGCAATCAAATTTCATCTACAATAAATTTCAAATAAGCTTCTATATAAAGTTCTTTCAAATAATATCAACATACCTTTTGATTTTTACAAATAATATACGAAAGACTTTAAATACGTTACCTTTCTCAAAAATTTTCCATTTCGGTTGACTCTTGATCCAGATCCAGAAAGGTCCATATAGAGTACCTATAAAGTACTTTCTCGGTTTTTTGTTACCTTTAAAAGCCATCCAACACTATTTCTTGTGAGACCATGAGAAGAATAGCGATGACTTTGGCATAAATGCATTCATGCAAACGCCAACACCGTCACCGTCACCGTCACCATCGCCAACAACAACACCACTACCATCAGCAATAATAGCTGAAAGTGTAAGCAATAATTTGTCTCTAGAATAATAGCAGCGCATTAATTTTTTGCTCGTTCGTATCGCGCAATTCCGGCAGCTTCAGCTCCGGCGCGGCGGTAGCTGTTCCGGCTCTCTAGCATTGTTCCCAAATCGAAAGGTTTCTAAATGAAGAAGAAGAAGAAGGAGAAGAATAAAGGCATCCTAAAAAAAAAGGCTACTTAGAAGATTTGTGTGCTTGTAGTTTTTGTTCTTGCGGTAACTGGTTTTTGGTAAAATGAGACCGTAACTAACTCTAATTTGAGAAAAGCTGAAAAGAAATTTGTCGAACCAAAAAAAACGAAAGGAAAGGAAGTAGTTAGAAGTCCTTTGGTCAGAGAATCTGCAAGAGACTCTTAGGTTTTTGGCAGAAACTTAAAGAAACGACGGAATAGTTGGTTAGAAACTCTAAGGTCTCTAATAGAGGCCCTTCGATCTCTAGTAGCAATACGGCTCAATACGGTTCTCAAACATCGTCAGGAAAGAGAGTACATTCTTAAAAAGGCTACAGAGTCTGCCAGTCAGTAGAGAGATTTATTTAGGTCTTAAATCGAGTATTTTAAACAAGTTTGTTTAACTTTACATGCTTCTTTCTGTCTTGCCAAAAAAAGGCTACCACTGAGCGCCACTGTTTAGGCAAAAAAGTCATCAAAAATGCAAATTCTTAAGTCATAAATCAAAAAAAATCAACGATTCTTCGCCCAATATGTTAAGATATTTTCAAAGAATACACATCACCAATCAATCAATCAATCAATCAATCAATCAATAGGCTAAATGAAACAGGCTTAAAAGGAAATAAAATTTATACTGCAAAATTTTGTGATTTGCATAAATTTTGTGGCATAATTTGTCAAAATTGATTATGATAAACTTGTTTAGGATGAGAAATAAAGAGACTTTAAATAAACGACGATGCGTTATAAAAATAAACCGATATTAAATATAAAAAGAAATCAATATTTCAAAATTTATGCGAGAAAAAACACCAAAAAAATTTGGTAAAAAATAATTGCTAAAACGCAAGCACTTGATTTTCAAAGTAATTAAAACATTTCTTCGCCACAATTTGCCATACAATACGCATCTAACTTAGAAGAGAATGCGTGGACGTTCCGTACCGTCCCGGACCAAGCAACCCAACTAGCGATCACTTGCCGCGGCGCGGTTACTTGTCGGCCAGAAGGACAAACGACAGAGAACTGAAGTGTTGGCGTAGCGTTCGCATATCACCAGATGAAGTTTTCAGTCGATCTGAAGGTTTCCTGGCTCGTTGGGAGAGACCCCCACCATTTCGCTGCGTTTACATTGTACGCGCCGCGCTCTCGCCACCACCGACGACGTGCGTCGCTCGCGCGGTTAGAAGTTCAGACCGCAAGTGCATGAAAGCGCTTTAGAGATGGCCGTATTAACATTTTCATTTATTTAAACGCGTTGTTGCGTTGCGTTGCAGAAGACAAACACACACACACACACACACACACACACAGACGTTGCTCGGTTGGTCGGTCTTGTTGCGTTTCGAGACCCTCAGGCGCTGAAATGGTTGCGGCCAAGAAGGTCACATTCGCCAAACAAGTGCAAACTTCGCTCGCTGGGACGCGATGCAGCGTGTAGCGCGTGCAGCGCGATCGACTTGCGTTGGCGCGATGGCGATGGCGATGGCGCGTTGGTGATGGCGTTGAACGAAGGGAATAAAGCACCGATTATGGTGGGGAGGATGGTGGTGGACGGTGTGCACACATGCGCATTACAATATTAATTTCAGTGATGATATCGATGTCGCCTGCGAGCGCGTGCTGTGAATTTTATTAGGATATTTTAATTATACTCAGCGATGTAAGAAAAAGACGGACAACAACAGACGGAGAGATGGAGAGACGGACAGATGGTCAGATGGAGAGACGCACAGTTGGTCAGACCAACGCCAGGATGGAAAGAGCCGCTGGTTGCCGCGAAAACATACGCAGACGTTCGCAGACGATGGCGTACGATACATTTAGTGAAATACTGCGCCGTCCAAGACCAAATGGTAATGACAGAGATTCGGTACGATTGCCGTCCGCACATCCGATGTGTAATCTCTTGTTGTTGTTGTTGTCATCACCACCAGCAACGAGTGAGCAAGTTGGCGCTGCTGCTGCTGCTGCTGCGACTAACCTCATCTGTTGCTACATTGATTTCTGTGCGCAACACATGTTTTTTCAATTAATGACTGAGTTATGCGTACTCATTTAAATGTTTCTGGTGCGGCTGCGTTTCCAGCTCCGTCTCCGGCTGCGAAGTGTTGCCTGCGTAGGCGACGAAGCGTTCCTCAGAGCGACTTAGTTTTAAATCGTAGCATCTGTAGCTTCGTCCTAGCCGTTTTCCATTAACATTTTCTTCAACCAAAATGTTTTTTTTTACTATGTATTTTTTTTTCTATATAGTTTTTTAATTTACTTTGCCATTAGTTTTCTCATGATTATCTCTGCTTAGCACTAATATTTGTTTTTGCCTCAGCTTCCATCAGATTTCAAGTTAATTCAATCTATTCCGGTGATCATCAGCATCATCAGCATCATCATCATCGTCTCTTAAGTTATTTTCAACTTTCTACGTGATGCGCGATCAATCTGTTTGTTCAATTTTGAAGCGTATCTGATGGCAGAAGAAATACAAGCGTTTCCAGCTTCTGGTTTTTATGGCACTCCTGGTGTTTGCCGGTGCCGTTGCAAGTCAGTCAGCGGCGACGTAGGAGGAAATATTTTATTTTTTTAAGGAGTTGAGGATTTTAGGCATCTTATTTTTAATGTTTAGGAATTATAAGAAATTTTTCAGAAGGCGAAGGGCAAGGAGAATACCTTGAGAATACTGGAAATTCGTCTCCAAGCAAATTTAGAGCAATTTAAGGCGAATGCCAAAAGATAAAAATTACTTAATAAAGAAAAAATTTGAGGTTAGAAAATAAATTGGCTTAAAAACACACTTTTTTTTGACAAATTCAGTTTTAATGATACCAATATAAAATGGAAGGATGAGAGTTAATAATGGAATATCAAAAAAAAAAAGTGTGTTTTAAGCCAATTTACTTCCTAACCTCAAATTTGGCCAACCTTTATTACAAAAGAGGCTTTACAAAACTTCACCCATTCGTCCTTTCGCTTTAGAAAATTTCTTCAAAAAAACTACTATACTCGTACATGGTAACCCTGTCACCTGATGTGGTACTTATGTATGTCTGCGCAGACAATTGGACAACTAACAGACAACGAACAACGACAATTGCCCTGCTCTCAACGAAACAACCAAACAACCCGTCAGTCAATCAACCAACCGTGTAAAATGGTAACACAGTAAGGATTTTTTCATTGTCGATGTTGCCGGTGACAAACGATGTACCTACAACCGAATGCTCCAAAAACAGCGACTGCCCATGTTCCTTTCTCCAGCTATTTTTTGTTTGTTTGTTTGTTTAGCTTTTCGGTCAACTGAAATCACTTACTCGTACTTCATTCCTTCCTTCTTCCTTCCTTCCTTCCATTCATTCATTTTGAATACCAAACTAATTTGCATGCCGAACAATTTCGACAATTTCGGTTTGTAATTGTTTGTGTGGATGGCTGAATGGTTTTAATAAAGGATGGCATGGATGGCACGATTTGCTAGTAAAAAAATGCCGCCATCATACCCAAATTCTGAAGGCCTGACTTGAGTTAGTAATCAAATCCAGAAGCCGTAGCGCATCAGGCATTGGTCATTGGACAACAATGCAACAACATTGAACAATATTTATTTCAATAATATTCCAATTGAATCTCAATAGGCCCAAGAGAACAAAAGAACACGTTAAGGAAGAAGTAATGATAATGACATTCATAAATTTCAAGAAGAAATTAAAAAAGGAAGCAACAGAATTGTAACTAAATTTATTATGTTAATGGTATTAAAAAGAACTGTGTTCTACTTTATCATGTGGTCAAATCATTGTGGTCTTTTCTGTATAAAACATAAGCTGATGGGATTCAGGCGGGATCCATCGTCGTCGATAGCACGGTCTACGTTTCAGGCGTATGCAGAAAAACAGGCTTCCTTAAAAGAATTTTTCGGTTAATATTTGAAATAGTTTTTAATGTATAAAACGCAGTCCTCTAAAATTCTAATTTTAGATTGTCTAATTGTCTATTTCGCAAATGAAGCTTATGATATTTCCAAAACCTGAACCTATTGAGTTTAGAATATCTTGAAAACCTTACGGTTTAGGCGCCCTAAAACAAATAAATAGCTCGGTTTTTGGTTAGAAATTATTTGTTAAGCCTTTGTAATCTTCAGAATGATCCGATACCATTCCAGTATGTTTATAATATTGATAAATATAACAAGTCTATAGAAAAATGTTTATAATTCCTAATAAACGAAATTCCTGAAAATTACGTAATTCAAAAAAAAAAAAAACCAGCCGCTCCTTTTATTTTATTTGATTTTTTCCTTTCTTTTTGTTAGAGTTCAGTGCGTTGACTCTTTTCAGCAGTCATTGATCATCATCGATCGCCGATCGATTGTGTAACAACTTTGTCATTTGGACTGCTTCTTCTACTACAAAAACAACAACAAGGAGAGAAAATACGAAATCCAATTTTTATCCATTTTAAAAAAACAAATTGTCACTCCTTCATTTTTTCCTGTTGTACCTTTTTTCTATGGCTCTTATCGAAATTAATGCAAACGCAAAAGAAAGATGAAAACAAGAAAATGTTTCAGAAACAACGAAGTAAACGAAGAATGAAAGAAATTCTGAAATTATCTTAAGTGGCCCCAACGCAACGGCTTCTTCAACGCGCCTTCATCTGAGAAGGCGCCAAGATGGCTTTCTTTTAGCTCCTGAATGAGATCAATGAGTTTTCGGTGTTTGGGAAAGTATCGATGAGTCATCACAGAATTAGGTTTATTATTACTGTTTGAATTTAAAAGGTAGTCAGTCAGGTGGTCGACGTTTGAAAAAAAGAAAGAAAATGTCGTTGATTATACTCGTCATAAAATGACGCAGACATTTAGACAGATCAAATACGATGTTATTGAATTGGCGGAAAAGTTATGACGCATATTCATAACAAATCTTCACCAGGTATGATGACTGCTATCAAGAGGAAAAAGAACGTGTTTTAAGCGTTTAAATATTTACACTTTTTAAAATACAAAATAAAAGCATGCGTCATGACTTTTCCGACCATGCGAAAAACGAAGACAATCGCATTTTCGTTTTATTTAATTTATGTTTGGTATATTTGTTGTTGTTGTTGTTGATCACGTACGTACGTATAACGTAAACCCATCGAAAAATCAGAATACAATAATCCTTTAAATGCAGAGCGTACGTGCGTAGTACGTGCGTCGACGCACTTCCGTTCTATGGAGCGTGTTACGAAATTTGTTACGATATACTTTTTTACGATATCTCCTTCGTTTGGGTTTAATTAATTTGACGTTTTGAAGTTGGCTGAAGCCTGAAGTGGTTTTTCTTTAAAAAAAAGCCGCTGATTGTTTTGAAGTCAGGCGATAATGCGTGCCACGCGTCGAAGTTTAAACTCATTAAACAAAATGCGGAAGTCGGCACATTAAAGAAATGTCAGGGCGGGGAAGAAAGATGAAGAAGGAAGGGTTGTGAAATATAGAAAGGAATATTAAAAGAAAAAACCCGAATTTTTCTAACAGAATTATTTTTAGAATAATCATACGATATTTAACAAACAAGTTGCTCCAGTACTTGCTTCTGCAGAAGTTTATTGACAATCTTGACAATTCTTACAGAAAAGGAAAAAATTTACCAAAAATTTTTAATCTCAAATCTCTTGATTTTAGTAACTAAATTGTAGTAAGACATTCAAAAAACCTTTAAAATAGTTTCTCAGCAGCTTCGCAGTATTATAAAATCCTACGATTTTGGGGGCAAAGATCAAAGACTTGTACGATTAATATCGATCATTTGTCATTTGCTGCAAAAAAGCATAGATTTTATTACAAAAGAGTATCCAAGTATCTAAGCTGAAAGAAAACCAACCAACTCCTTTATTCGTAAGTAAAATGAAATGCACAAAACTTGGCATTAATTGCTCTTTCCTGCGGGCACTTTCCTACGATTCGGCCGACCAGCGAGGCGGCTGACAAACCACGCGGCCGGGAATATTATGCTGTGGCCGTCCGCCAAGCCGTAACTTGCGACCGGCACTCGTCAACACTTTGTCCTTTAAACAGCGCCAACATTATTGCCCTCCAAAAGGCGCTTGCCGGCCGATCCCACGCCTATTAAAAGCCACAAACAAGCATGACACCAGAAAACCAATAACAACAACAACAACAACAACTACAATAAATAAAAAAGAAAGAAAAAAAAGAAGACAGGAAAAACCTAAAGAAAGAGATGAACATCGTGCCTTAAACCTCATTGAGCGATAATGTCGTGTATTATTATTTTGTTAAAACGATTCGAGAAGAGATGGTTGTCCAGAGGAGGGTAAGACTGGGAGAGGAGGGAGGTTGACTGGTGAAGAAGAAGGCGAGGGTAAGCTGTTCAATACAATGATAGTAAAAAAATAGACATAAATGCAAATTGAATATTAAAATATACCCACAGACGATTCCGAGACTAGTCCAGAAAGCGTTCGTTCGTCGACGGCGACAACCACGGCGACGGTGGTGGTGGTGGTGGCGGTGGCGGCGGCGTTGACGCGGTCTCTGCTGGATGTCCAACATGGAAAATTACTGCAACTCTTGCAGCTTCGTTTAATTGCGCTGCAAACAAAGCCGGCTGGACAGGAAGACGTTGCGCGTCAGGACCACAGATTCAGCGAAGACGCATAACATCGCCACAACAACAACAACAACAACAACAGCAACAACAACCTGAAAGACAAAGAAAAGGATACACAAAAACCACACCAGCATTTGCAACAACAACTACAACGCCGTCTTGTCGTAGAGGCCAAAAAAGCCAGCAGAGAAACAATAAAGCCAGCATTTGCGCAACGCCTCGAAGGCAATTGGCGCTATTTTTCATTTGCCAATAAATTTTGCTCGCAATATAACTATTTTAGCTACAGTTCCACAAAAGCTGTAGAGCGTAGAAAAGCAAAACAACAACAACAACTCAAGTTAAATGCTGCAGGATAAAAGCATCGTCACCGTAACGCCACCGCACCGCACCGCACCACCGCCCTCCTTGCTCGCGAAATATCTGGCGCGCGCGATCCCTCACAAAGGAAACGCGACCAAGCGGCAAACGCACCAACTCTCGATCGCGCAAAGCGACCGAAGTGCGGAAACTTCTGAGATGCCGAGCGCACTGGAGGAGAACGGCAGCGGAAGACTTTTATAAAAATCAATCGATTCGACATTATTATTAATTTTTCATAACTTCTGCGGCTGCGCATAGACGCATAAACGTAGGTCGGTACGTTTCGGCTCAGTTCAGTCCAATTCAGTGGAGACCGGCCGCAAGGCTCGTTCGAAAACGATGTGGAACAACGCAGCTGCTCCCCGCTCAACCTTTTGTGGCAAGCTAGTCGCCGTCGTCACCACTACCTTCGACGTCTGCATCTGCGTCATCGTTATTGGCATCGTAGTTGCTGCGTTTGCTGCGAATAAATGCAGTCGAACACGTTGCCGCGGACGGACCACGGTTCATGTGAAACTAATCTATAAAAATTATAACCGACTGCAATAGTCTTTGATCTTCGGCCGCAACGGATTGCAGCAGCAGCGGCGGCGGCATCGCATGGCAACGCATAGTGCAGCGCTGACAGTGCCAAAGTGATGAGATGTCGGTGAAATACGTCAACACCGTCGCGTCGAGTGTCGAAAGTGTAAGAAAAGGAAACAGGATTTTGTAATTAAATTATTTCCTTTTCCTTTTTTAAAAAGAGCGGCATTATTTTTTTTAAACGTACCAACACTCACAGGCGAACTAAAGAGGAGTCCCTCGGAGGCCAAACGGCGGCTTGCAATCAATTGGTCTAAGTATTCTGGAAATTTGACTCAGAGAACAATGTTTTCCACACACACACACTCGAACAAGATCGTTGTAATCGCGTGCTTCATGAATGAAAATTAAAATGCATTTTTTTTTTCATTAAAAATGTTGCAACTAAAGGCTTGCGGTGGTGCCAGCCTCGAGACATGACATGTCAAATAACTTGTTTGCATTCACATCGGTTACCTGTTGGTTCTTTCCAGCCTGCTCCGTTACCGCGGCTGTTTTTCTGCTTGCACTGCGTTTGGCTCTCAACGACGCAGTTTCAATTTCCAGCACAATTTAAAAATCATTTAGCAAACAGTATGTGGTCGGGAAAAGTTATTAAAGCTCTCTCACAAGGAAAAGTAAAAAGAGAACTTTGTTGTGGCACACTTTGGCAACTCTTTAGCTTATTAAAATAAAACAAAAGCATAAAACAAAACATAAAAGTAGATACCTTTTGTAAGGCCTTCTTCCTATTGTTCGTTATGAATGGACGGATTACGATATTACGATTTCGAAATATATACTATATATATATGACTTCGATGGAAATAGTTTTTATTCGTGAGCCACTAAACACGCCACAGCCCAAAATATATTTAACTATTTCTTTGCTAGTGGTTTTTTTTTAAATCAAATTCTCCACAGCTCTCAACATCTCGAAATGGAACTTGAACCACTATAAAAGTAAAGATTTTTATATTCTATAAACTATCTTAGATTCTTTCTTTTTAGTTTTACAAAATCTAAATATGTAATTTTATCGTAAAAATGGAATTTCAAAGCCATTTATTTCAATTTAAGTCTAGTTAATTCATGATTTATATCTAATTATAAAACACAGAATTACTTTCAAACCAAATTACATCTACAAATTACAAGTATATAGTGTTATACAAATCTACTACTGAATTATAAACTGTTAAAATAAATTAAAATTGTTATAATATTCGAGTATGCACGATACATACATATATGAATAAAATTTAATTAATAGATTTCGCTTTTAAAATATCCGACGTCATTTATGCACACATTTATACAAATACAAATATTGTAAAATAAACTGTTTAACTATCGTTAGTCGTTATCGGTAGACTGTTTTGGCACCACTATCGTCTCTTTCCAAAACCTTTTGCAGCAATCGTCCCTGAGTTTCCGTAATTCTTTCAGTAATCCATCCATTTCCCCTTTGTATCCATCTCTTCCATTTATAGCTTTTGCTAAAATATTTGCTATGTCTTTTTTTAAAGCTTTTTCCAAATTTAGTAACTCTTCCCTTTCAACTATACGCCGTACTTCTTGCTCCAAGTCGAATAAATGCTTATCATCTATTCCCGGAAACAGTGCACGCATCGCATTGGCCAGATTAAAGAGATATTCACGATTGCTTCCACTCGGTCCTGTTGAGGTAGCGATCTGTTCAGCTATTTTATGTTGCTGCCACACATCACCTGCAAACGATTCATTTGCTGAGGTTGCAATGTACATGATCACATCAAAACGTTGGCACGGTTCTTCCGGGAATACTTGGAATTTAAGTGTACATCGTTCATAGCCATTTTTCTCCCGATAATCTAAATGTGCCAAGACATATTGACGCTCTTGTGCTGGTATACGATATGCTACTCCATATACACGGTCTTCTGTCCGACCGGTTGGTAAGAGTGTCACTACTCGGCCAGGTTTCTGTGGAGTGCCACGGTGATCGATGCTATTCTGGTAAAATCGGCGTTGATAGCCTCGTATGAAACCTGGTCTCCGGTCAATAAATGGAAAGTCTGCCTTCCACACCAATGATCCGTAGCCAAAGATCCAGATATCATCATTGTTGGGTGAATGGAGAAGATCTGCTTGATTACTAGATGCTTTCAATGACTGTAGTATTATGTGATCATCTGATGCTTGACTAGTGCTGAAATCATGGAGTCCTAACATTGCATCAGTAAAATACTTCTGGAAGATTTGATCCACTGCAGCCAACAATTTTGTCTTTTGCATAGCCTCTGTTGTGGGCACTTTACCGTTGATTCCAACGTATAGGAACTCTTTACAGATTTGCATTACTTCATATTCCTCCTGATCTTTGATCATGCTATTTAGATTTTTTTTTGTACTTTCAATTTTTTATCCTAAGTTCAGTTACTAACTTTAATACAAAATCCCTAGTAGAGACTTTTATTTATGCTTTCGAACATTGATCAGGTTATGTTTACATCAGTTGATGTTTACATGGTTGTTGTTTACACGAGCGACGAATATCATGCCTCAAATTGCACCTTCGTGTTCACATTATAACAATGAATCGAAAAAGCAGTCATCTGATATCTGATATACACATTTTGCAACCCAAATTACGTACTAAAAAAAACAAATCGAATTTTATACTTCATTCACACGGATGCTATTTTCCGGAGGCTAGAATATGTATGTATGTGTTTTCAAAAGTTCATTAAAATCACATCAAAAGTAAAATTTTCGTCTATACAAGGACTGTCAAACGAAAAGCTGCTTTTCTTTGAAATTTAAGCGAAGTGAAAATTCGCTTGCAACTCTGATGAATTCTATTACATTTCAATTAAAGTGATTTTCGAATAACTTATTAGAAGGCAGCATTTTTATGTTGGTATAATTTTTATGTTGTTTTTATGTGTGTGTATGAAAAAACGCCTTTGTTAATACTTTTGATTAAACATTTGATGTGTGAACAGCAATTGAGGGGAAATTTGACAACACGTATTTTCAAGTAACTTGGTACCTACTTGTTACGTGTGATTGGAGTATTACTTAAAAAAATTGCTTTGACCCATAGATAATCGCAATTATTTGATTGGCCAAACTGTCAAATTGTTCTTGTTTTTCTGTAGAAAACTGTCAACTTCACTCTCTCATTCTCTCAGGCTCTGGCTAGAATCTTCTACATCAGCTCTAGTAATTTTATCTCTTTCCTTCGCGTTTATTTATAGCTTATACAAAATGCCTATGAAGTCTTCTTTCCACACCTTGGTTTCTATATACCAGCTCGGTAGACCATTTGTTTGCTGTGCCAAAGAGTTTTTGGTGTAAATAATTTGTCACTAATTGTGCGTAGCTGACATTTTGGAGAAAATAGTGGCCTCGGCAAAAATCGAATAGCAATTGCAAAGAATATATTTAGATCTCTGTTGCTTAGATGAGCTTCTTAAAATCTCCAAAAATATTAAAGTCTCTTAGATTGCACAGCTATATCTCGTAAAAATTTATTACTTCTTCAACTGGGATATCGTGGCTTTGACGATTTCCGATCAAAATTCGTAAGATGGACACTGATAAAATGAATTACCAAGAAACAAAAGTTATATATCATATTGACGATGAGACTACGCCCTATTTGGTAAAAATCGCGTTGCCTTCATCACAAGTCACCTTGAAAGATTTCAAAATGGTGCTCAACAAACAAAGTAATAACTACAAATATTTCTTCAAGTCTATGGACGCGGATTTTGGTGTGGTAAAGGAAGAAATAGCAGACGATTCCACAACATTACCGTGCTTCAATGGACGCGTGGTCTCGTGGTTGGTGTCTGCGGATGGCTCAAATCAATCGGATAATGCTTCGGAAGTGCCAACAAGCGAAGCTGAAAATCGACCCACCGCTGGTGGCATATCAACAAATCAGCGAACTCCGTTTCAACAGAAGATGTCCTCGAGTATTGCAGGTGGGACTCTTATGTCATCGCAAACAGTTGGTGGTGTAAACATAATGGGAGGCAGTGGTGTTCAAAATCTCGGAGCCGTGGGATCGGGGGGACATATGACGAATCAAGCATTCCCTCCTTTAACATATCAGTCTGCTTCCGTGTTGTCGAGCGACTTGGATTCAACCAGCCTCTTTGGAACGGAATCTGAGATAACATTAGATAGAGATATGACTGAATGCAGCAGCATACAAAGGTTGCAGGTGCGAAAGAAACCACAAAGGCGCAAAAAGCGTGCACCGAGCATGTCCCGTACGTCTAGTTATTCGTCTATAACGGACTCCACAATGTCGCTCAATATAATAACTGTTTCCATAAACATGGAAGCAGTGAATTTCCTGGGGATATCGATAGTAGGTCAGTCAAATCGGGGTGGAGACGGCGGAATATATGTGGGTAGTATAATGAAAGGAGGCGCAGTTGCTTTAGACGGCAGAATTGAGCCTGGTGATATGATCTTACAGGTTAATGAAGTTAACTTCGAAAACATGACCAACGACGAGGCTGTTCGAGTTTTGAGAGAAGTTGTGCAAAAACCAGGACCCATTAAATTAGTTGTAGCAAAATGTTGGGACCCAAATCCCAAAGGTTACTTCACCATACCGCGAACTGAACCTGTGCGGCCAATTGATCCCGGTGCTTGGGTGGCACACACTCAGGCGTTAACCACTCATGACAACGTTATTGCAGACATAACAGAACCTGTTAAAGAGAGACTAGATCAAAACAACTTGGATGAAATTGTAAAAGCAATGACTAAACCTGACAGTGGCCTGGAGATACGGGATAGAATGTGGCTCAAAATAACCATACCGAATGCATTTATTGGTGCCGATGCTGTCAATTGGGTTCTGGAGAATGTCGATGATGTACAAGATCGGCGAGAAGCAAGACGAATAGTGTCGTCGATGTTAAGAAACAACTACATAAAACACACAGTCAATAAGCTAACGTTTTCAGAGCAGTGTTATTATGTACTGAGCGATGGAAGAAAGCAGAACACTCACACAGCAGTCAGTCTTGGTGATACGGAGAGTATTACTAGTGACATAGCACCACTACCAAATCCACCTATTTATATGCCATATTCAGCTACATATAATCCCAGTCACGGTTATCAACCCATTCAGTACGGCTTAAACGAGAGGCACATATCGTCGGGTTCTAGTAGCTCTGACGTATTGACCAGCAAAGATATCTCCGCCTCTCAAAGTGATATCACATCCATTATACATCAAACTAATCAAATGACCATTAACAATGGTTCAAATAAATCATCGGGCTCATCGAATCGTGGAGCGAATGATCAAGAAGTTTCTGGTAAATTGTTGAATGCCTATTATTATTGATAGTTATGCACGGTGATCGACCAAAATCACGCCCAAGAAATTAAAAAAGATATAGTTTAAAAGCAAGCAACAAGCACTTACGTGAGGTCAACTATTTATAGATAAAGTGCTATTTCTTTCATCAAATCATTGAAAATGAGCGTTTAAAAATGTTTTAGTATTTTAGCCTATAAAATATTGAACTGATATTTTTAAGATCAAAAAAGTTGAAAAAAGTGCTGTAAATTTTAAGGACATTAGAAAAACAGTATAATAAAGACCGCAAAAGCAACCTACCTACACCGCAATAAGTAACCAGCTGTTCATATGCACAATATATTTATGGACAATAATAAATTGATGGTAAAAATCCAAAAATCACTTCTTTATTTTTGTTTAGAGCAAAACTAACCGTTTTTCCTCGACAAGAGTTAACACATACAGAACTTCTATAAAAAAAGTGTTACTCGAACCACAAACACGTTTCAACATTGAAGAGACAGCAAGTACATGTACATGTATGTTTTTGAAACTTTTTTGGCTGAGAAGGTATTAAATACCTTCAGCTCAGCTCAGCAACATTGAAATGGAAACTTAAATAACAGCTCTGATCAAGACTCCAGTGATGATGTGTTGGATTATTATTTTTGTAAGACGTGTGCTCGAAAATGTGATGGATACATGATGATAAAACAAAAATGCATCCATTTTATCACTGCGGAAGATTTGGAAGACATTAAATCTTCCAATGTACTCGTGGATTCGCCTGAATCACCGGCTGAATGTATTGAAGCTGATAGCGTAGCCAAAGGAATATGCGCAGTGAGCAGAATATTTTGTGGGGAAAAAGTATGTGTATCGCTTGTGATATACGTGAATAGTAATAATAATAATAATTTTTTTTCTTTTTTTTTAGTTTATGACACCCATTTAAAAGGCCTCCATGGAGAAACGAATACATGCAGCACGTTGCTACAAGTGTTGCTATTAATGGCAAGCTGAAAAAAATCGTCAAAGAATACGCCATACCAAAACAGCCGCCAGCACTAAAACATCACAGCATCAGAAGCAGCAATCCATCAATATATGAAATAACAAAACTTTGTAAATTGTTACAGACGTAACTGTGTAAAAATGTATGTTAATAACTTCCCTTTATTGATAATTATTGTATTTATAAATTACAATGAAATGTAAACGGCATATGCTTAAAAAGCATAAAAAGCATATGCTTTTTAATAAATAATAATATTTAATTTTTATTAAAATAACATATGCAATGTTTGTTGCATCTTGTGCTATTTGAATATCGAAACTTATCAAATAAAAATTATGGAAAAATCATTCAAGTTGTAGAAGCTAGCACTAAAACTGAATTTTGTATTGATTGTAAATAGCATCAGTTATTGATACTCGGTCTGTTTCCTATCCTAAAACCGGTTTAAGGGTTATCATCCTTCATATACATTTTTGCCATGTAGATATCTAACTTCAAGACCATGTCCGTTATTAAACTTAGAGAAATTTTACTAGGATATTTAAGCTATTGCTTAACAAAGAAAAAGGAATGAAGGTAACTACTGAAATTAAAGTAAACTTCTAAACTAATAACGGAATTTTGTAAATTTAGTCGACAATATTCGTATCGTTAAATACGTATATACGATATTCATTTCAAAGACACCAATGACTGACAGCGTTCCTGATTTGGATTTTCTCGTGAGACTCTAAAAATAAATATGCAAATGTTACATATTAAGCTGCTGAAAATTACCGATCCTATTAAATTAACAGACGGTGGAAGCTCTTCAGTTTGTTTAACAAAATGTAAAAAATGTATCTCCTTCCACAACTAATGAAGTGGAAGCAGTCGAAGCTTGTTTCCGAATACTTACCTACCTTGCATTTCGAACTTCCAATCGGAGTTATGATCTCCTAAAACTAAAATTCTCATTGGATTTACTCTAAATCCACAACATCAAGGTGTTCAAATAAAATCGGACTTCGTTTGATAATCATCTATAGCTATTTAGCCACCAATGAAAGCAGATTTTTACACAAAATAACACTACCAATTAACAAAACGGAATTTATTTATTTAAGGCTGTTTATAAAACAAATTAAACTGTCGAGCATTCTTTTTGTATCGTTTTTGATACTTCTGATTACTTTGAGCTTTTCTTTCTCTATAACCAATAATCTTTCAGCTGTCTTAGCTTGGCAGTCTATAGCTCGTTCAAGTTCTTTATTGACTTGAATGCAAAACTGAAAAATTTGTTTATATTTTATATCTCCAGATGGTGACGACAATGGCGATGATGACAAAGATGCACATGATGGCGATGACCGTTGGAAATCCTGCTTTGACGCTCAATAAATTTTAAACACAATCGGCTACCTCTTTGTCGATAACTTGAAAACTACTCCTTATGGCTTTAAAGTTTTCAGACCACAGATCTAAAAGCACCTTCTCGCTTTAGGTTGACGCTTCTCGTTTTGATTTGTTAGTTTTCTGAAATAAAGTTTTCATAATTTTTTTAATTTTACAGAAATTAAAAAAATTTATATACAGACTTTGCAAATAATATAAGCACAATGATTGTTTACATTGGTTTTCACAGTTGTTTGTGCATAAAATTTTTTCTCAGTCTACTACATTAGTGGTGGAATGAGACGAAGCTAGAAGGAACACTATTTCGAACTACGAAACAGGGTTGAGATCCACTTAACTCACAATAACAATTTCAATAGCTGTTTTCTTGTTTTCAAGTGGGCTACACACCTTAAGTTTTTCTGCGCAGATTATCTTGCAGGCGTCTTGTCTGAGCATTAAACTATGTGATTATCTATGTGAAATCAGCATTTAGGCTGATTTTCAAGCAGATAAAAAGTCTACGCATTCGGAACCTCTTGCAACGAAAACTGCGATGTCCTACAGTTTATCGTACACACCTTCAGTTTAGCTAAACGTAGAGATTTTCGCACAGCTATTTGTGTGACGTCACACGTGATAAGCAGCGCGGATGGTTTTGTTACGAGCCCCAATTTTGCCGAAACAAAACCGTTCCATGGAAACACCATATAAAATCCGATTTGGCCTAAGTCCAGCTAAATACGTGTTATGGAAACACCATACAAGTCCGGTTTTGCCTAAATCCGAAAGAAATAAATCCTGATTTTCTAATGTTTGTATTAATGCATGCTTTCTAGGAAAATAAGTGACATCGAATTCAATAATTTGCCATTTTCAATGTTTTGTAGCATTGTCGAGCACATACTTCTAAGATTCCTTGATGTTAAAAACAAAGTTTAGTTTCTCTTTAAGTTCTTATTACAGTAGAAACACAATCACTGCAATAATCACATAAAATTTCTTCGCCGATTTTGATCGTAGAGAAATGTCAAAATAATTTTTATTTTTAGGATGGATATTGTGAAGAGACTTATTGAGGAGATGAGGCAATAAAAACAATACAAACTTAAACTCTCTGCCGGCGTTTCAGCAGCAGCAGATTTTTGACAATTCTCTACGATCAAAAACTGCGAACGACTTTTTTTGTGTTTATAACTTTATAGAGCTGCACAGCTGCAGTGATTGTGTATCCACAGTTAATCTATTAGACAAATTTACCGACTTGGTAACTCTTCCGGTGGTTCGACTCCGAAATTTTTCTTCCACACAGTTGAGTTTGTGGATTTATTGAAAAACTGCAAAACAAACCATTTCATAACCCTTGAGAAAAAGTATTATCAAAAATGTAAGAAGAAAAGTTTATGGAAGAAAGTTTCTTTCAAAAGAGTTAAGTGAATTATATGCAGTGGCAGCTGATGAAAAATAGAAATTCTATAAAGTGGAAGCTGATAGCTGAGGCTAAAAACTCTGTTATAGATATTTTGATGGCTTGGTGTTACATCAAGAAGAAGTACTAATAGTAAGCTTCATATACCTTTGGATACATTTCAATTTCTAAATTTTTCTCCCACAAAGTAAATGAAAGTTATATTTAATAATTTCAAGCTTCTAATTAAAGCTTAAATCGCGTTCTCATTATGCATAAAAGAATGCCAACTTTGGAACTGTCTGGGAATACTAATTTCATACGAATTGTTTAAGAAGGTTTGCGATGGAAAGTTTTTGTTTAAAAGCGACAGAAAAGAGAGAAGTCCAAACGTTATTTTGTTTTTCTTAAAAATTAATTGCCAGACAGTGTTTTGCCAAAAGAAAAATCGTAAACGACAGTGTTACGTCATTAGCATCAATTCCATTTCATTAGTTCAATGTCACACCTAATCTCAGCTAAAACGGAAATCGCTTTTCAAGTATCAAGTATGTTGGTGTATTTATGTATAATTATTAGTCATGAAATTAATATTTTCGAATATTTTATTCCAACCGTGTTCTATCTAAATTTATTGTTCACTCACAACTTATCGATTTGCGATATTAAAATCTATCGTGGCTCACAATATAGTCCATATACATTAATAGCTATATGGATATTAATGTATATGGACTGTTTATATAAAATTGTATATATTGTATACATTGCATACATTATATATAAGTATATATGTACCTGGTTTTATATCTATATAAGGTAACATACGATACCTTTAAGCTTTTAAAAAGCCTAATTTGACTATACAACTTATTAATACTTATTAATTTATTAAACCAACTAAATATTCAAAATTAAAAAGTCATATTCAAAATTGATATAACGAAATAGTATGGCCTGAAGTGATATAATGAACAATATATCTATCTCAAGATACCTGCAAAAATGAAGTATAATAATTTTTTTTTATGTATGTAATATTATAATATCTTTGAATACTGTTTAATTTTTTAACTGCTTAGTAATTAATAATTTTATTCAAAATCGTAAAAATTATAAAAATTTCTTTAGAAGAAGAAAAATTATGATCGCATGAGTATGAAAACCATTAAGCCACTCTTAGCAGCTATCGAGCGATGAAGATTTTTTTTAGATTTTATTCATTAATAAGATAGTTTACCATGCTCTTGTTTAATTATTTTCTAAAGCTTTACGCGATTATAAATGCGTTCCGATGACTCCTCTTTTCATTGTTTTTTTTTGTTTTCCTCTTTCTGTTTGTATGTAACGTTCGTTTATCATTAAAGAGTTTGGTAACTTTTGTGGCTATACACACCTTGTTAAACCGCAAGTAATAAATAAAATGTATGTCTCTGACCAAGTCTGTAGTAATATTCTCTTGAATATTAATTTGTTGCAGAAGAGAAGTTTCACAGATGTTTTCAATATAAAAATAAACATTTCATGTCAACAAACTTTATGGGATCTTGTGCTGCAAAAACAAAACAAAACAAAACAAAACAAACCATTAAAGCGGCTTAATTTTTCGAATTTAAAACCAGTATTTTTTGAAGACAAAACAAAACAGAATTTTTAAAAATTGTAAACCGAAAAGAGGAAGAGTAGCCTAAATCGATTAGTCTGCATATACTTTTCGTTGTAAGAGGTTGTATTCGTCATCTGTCTATGACGAAAGGGAGTGGAAGAAAGTAAAAAAAAACCAACAACAAATCGACATCATCTCTCCTTTAGGTTTGTGATTAAATAACAGTGTACCTACCAGACAATACTTTACGATAATAATTTACATTCTCAACGCAATCCAATAACTTACGTAATTAGAGCGTCGACAAATATGTTATTTTCGAAAGAGCTTCTTCTCGTTGTTGTTGTGCTGTTTTCATTTTCTTGCATTGTACCATCAAATGGAACCGCCAACAATTTGCTCACAAATTATCTACCTGTTTCCATGCAGGCTTTACAATACTATTTGGATCATTTGCAGTATGAACCACTCTCTTCAACCACCATAGAACCTTTATTCAGTACTACAGTTGGTTTAGAAGATGTCATGGCTACACCGAGGAGTACAGCGAAACCGATGACACCAACGGGATCATGGCAACCATCCGCTGGTTGGTGGTGGACTACTACCACAACAACGACTAAGCCATTAACAACACGCCGCCACAAGCCGGGCATATTTGCGCCCGAACACTCTAGACGAAAACAACAACAACAACAACTAGAAAAACATCACTATTATAGCACTTTCCATGAGATACTTAAGCATCCCCAAGAATTTGGCGATTTGACCGTGTCACTAATGCGTGATATTCAAACCGAAAGTGATCCCGATCATTTTAATAATGATGTCGAACAGTTGGATAATTTTATGCGCCTTTATGATGATAATTATGGACGAGTTTTTTCCGCTGCCGGTTCCGTAGAGACCGCCGATCATTGGTCGAACACGGCGGGTGAAAAACGTGTTCCGCCTACGAAACCTTACGTGGATTTTTTACTGGTCTATGATTTGCTGAAGCGTGATGCGAAAGCAGCGCATCTTAGCACTTCTGAAGGATATTCGGATGAACTTCTCAGAGATCTCTATAAGCTCTCTAACATTTCAGCCGCTCGCCAGCTCTACACTATATTTAAACGCATGCTGGAGCGTGGTGATATAAAACGCAGTGATGTGGTCTCACGCATCAAAGATATTATCAAGGATTTGTCTGATCCTGAGAGTAAAACTGCAAGAGCTCTACGATTTATACCAGCTCTAAAGTTTCTGCCGTGAGAAATGATAAATCAACTATGGAGAAAAAAAATTACGAAAAATATTCAAAATAACCCTACATTTTTATACTATTAATAAAAGTAAATGCAACAACTCAAGGCTCATTTCATTTTATTGTTATTAAATTTCTTGAATCCATGGCTCTCAGAGATAGTATGTTATCAATAATAATAATAATAGTGATAATAATAAAAAATATTGCATTTCATTTTATTCAATTTCTTGTATGAATATTTATTGTTATAAATAATTGGTTGATTTCATAAATTATTTCCTCTTTTTTTTTGATTTGTTTGTTTCTTTTTAACATTGTTCAGTCTTTCGCAATTTTGTTGCTCTCACGCGGCCTTTTCAAAGGAAGTGCCGGCAAAATTGTATTTATTGTTTTTGTGGAAGTAAATTAGTTTGTCTCTTCACCTCACCCTTCCGCCGGAATTCTCGTTGGGTTTTCTCTAGTGGCAGCTCAAGACACGCTACTATTGTAACTAAAGAAATCAAAAGAAACATGAGCGAAATAGCAAAATACCAGCAAAAAAGAGAGCAATGAGAGCAACATTGAAAACGTACAGTTCACTCGCGAAAATGTGAACTAGATAAAAATAATAGATAATGATTGCCAGACTGTTCAGGTTTGCCAATGTTAAAAATTTTATTCGAAAATCCTTTATATTATCACAAGAAAGACACTTTTCAGAAAAGATTCTTGATATTCGTAAAGCTTTTCGATACAGGTTTGAATAATTAGAGGTTTTGGGACGAATTTCCATCATTCCTTGTCAAGTTTGGTTTGAATAAAAACCGGTTTCGGCTCGGCGATGTGCCATGATTCTCTTTTGCAAGGAATTTCCTTTATCCAAAACCAATAAGCGCAGAAACTAAATTTTCCTAAAGCAAATTTGAACGAGGCATCACCGGAAATTTATTTCTAAGCCATAATCATTTAACTTTGACGTAAACGTTATTTACCGTATAAAGCGATTTCTCGTATAAAATTTATACACTATTTTTTTTTACTCTTTACTGCCAAAACTGCCAGATCTGCTTGCTCCAATTAGACTTTATAGAAGCCCTTTATAATATATTTTATCTTAAAAAACGCAAATAAAAAAAAAATTACCCGCATTAAAAGTGAAACTTTTTTATTCCTTCGGTAGGCGTAACTTTCAAAGTTATTTTATTAAAAACTTCCTTCCTCTTCCCTCCTCTTGCGAACACTCATCCAGTACGGTATCACATTCTGTATCAATAATCTGTCCGAACGCTGTCGATTTTTCGTTACATGTTCACGAGATTACTCTAAAAAGCCATAAAAAATTATTTATTTAAAAAAATTGGAAATTTTGTACTCAAGACTTGTAAGGCGGAAGGAGCAAAAAACCCAATTACGCAATCAGAAGTGCGCAAAATTGACATTGACATATTGACATATACATAAATTGACATATAAAAGAGACGAAAAGATATCACGTTTTGCCACTGATATTATTTATGTTATTATAACGAAAAGGAAACAATGAAATTTTTCAGACATAGTTTCCCCGTTTTAGCTTTTTTTTAGATTTTTATGCTTTCTTTACATTGCATCCGGTTCTAATACCGAAAGACAAGAGATGTTTATCGTGCCGTTGCGAAATCTTCACCTTAATTCAACTAAACGCGAGTGCTCTGTACTTGTAGCTGAATGAAATTTTAATTTTGATTATGAGAAACAAAAAACATATTTCTCTTTGTTCAGTTGTGTCGGTTGTGATGTTGGTCGGAGTCGGTGTCGGTGTCGGTGTCGGTTCGTTTGTTAGCATCAGCAGCCGTAGCGTTAGCATCATCGTTGCCATTGCATTCGTAGGCATAGGCATTGCCTCAGCCGTTGTCGTCGTCTTAGTCGTTGCCATCAATTTCGTGTAGTAGCTCGTGCGAAGCGAACAGTTCGCCGCTCCAGATTTTTTTGCATTGAAAAAGAAAGAAAGAGAGATATAATATATGTATTTATATGTGTGTAAAAAGTAAAGATAATGGAATTCATTCAATCGATTCCACTAATAATTCCATAAAGATACAAAAATTATTGCAAATTTATTGTTTTACAAAAACAAAAAAAAGTGTTTAATAAATATTATTGACGTTTCCTGTTTATTTCTTTGGTGTCTTTTTTATGCGAAAATGGAAAATATAAATTTTATCCAAACATCTCAATTCTTTCGCAAAGTTCTTCTGGATGCACGCAGGTATTTTTACACTAATTTCAAAATTATTGTTAAGCGTTTTTGGAAAAAATTACTGATTCCTAAAAAGATAAGACTATAATTTTCCATCAGACAATAGATGTAACCTCTTTTTTACAAAGATACTCGTATTTTTTTCATACATTATTTTTCATTTTAAGAGTTGATTTGTTTGTGATTCTTTGTCTTCTTCTTGCATAAGTACCCAACAACCTCTTTCATTCTCTCTCGGCCATCTCCTCCCCCTCCGCCCTCTCCGCCCTCTTCACATCATCATTCACCGACTTTTATTAAAACCTTCTGGCAACTTTCAAGTGGTCCTCAATCTCATTCTGAACCGTTATGTTGCAGTGCTGGAAGGCAAACATTTCTTCAAAGATAACTAAGTCAAAATGAGTTCGTGTTTTTGCACTTAATCTTTTTTTTATTCATTCAACTTGATATGCTGAACTCAATTTTATTTGAAAATAATGAAATAATATAACGTATGTACAGTGATGCCTCGTTCGATAGACATACGTACGTTTCGTTGTGGGTTTTTGTTGTTATTTGTAAGACACGCGACTTCTGAAAGTGTCAACGTGTCAATAAATGCAACTTTTTTGATGTACGCAAATGACTTAATTGTTACGAGATTTGTTTTTATAGATTAGAATCTCATGTTTGCAATAAATTTAGTAAAATATCATCAAACAATTAAAAAAATCGTCAACAAAATACAAATAAAACATTAAAAAAAATCTAATTTTATTGTTTTAATAATTTTAATATTAAATCAATATTATATTAAAGATATTTCGAAACATTGAGAGTGACAATAATGGCGACACTGATATTGTTTCATCAATTCCTCTCCAAAAAATAGCAGCGCCTCTCTCTTCGAGAGACCACTGTTTTAACGATTATGGAGACATATTCCGTCAGAAGATTAAAGACGTTATAATTTTTATTTTATATACGCGTATTTTATTCTACAGATCACTTCAAGGCAGAGATAATCGGACACAATCCTCAATTGCTCCCGACATGGAGCTCTCGCATAGTCTCACTTTGAACGAAGAGGCTCTCAAGCAAGTACCGGAGCATAAACGGCCAGTGTTTGTGTTCGAATGGTTGCGTTTTCTCGAGAAAGTTCTACTCACCGCTCCCAAGACAGACATCAAAGAGTGCCAGAAGAAGCTGGTCCAGCAGCTGACGGAAAACATTCACGGATCACCTGGACCACCGACTCGCAAACTCATAGCCAATTGTTTGGCTACGTTGTTCTCCGTGGGCGATACATTCATGCTCTTCGATACGGTGAATGCATGTAATGACATACTTAAAAACAAGGATGATTCACCGAGCTACTTGCCAACGAAGCTGTAAGTAGAGAACGTTTATGACGGCGGGAGTGCGGGGGGAGGTTTGGGGCGTGATGATGGCATTGTTTGATTTGTTGATTTTTTTTTAGTGCTGCCATTTGCGTGCTCGGTTCAATGTACGAGAAATTGGGACGCATGATGGGACGCACGTACGAGGACACTGTACAGATTTTATTGCGCACCCTGCGCAATGCTGAATCTCAAACTCGCATTGAAATAATGATGACTCTGGAGAAAGTAAGAAGCCTAAGTGCAATACTAAAGGGTTTTCCAATAGGGACGGGTCGATGTTGATAGTTTGTGACGGCCATGTTGTTTTGGCGGCGTCTGTCAAATCTGTTGTTTATAAATCAGTCAGTAATGCCAAACTACTAGGTAATGGTTACAGGATGGAGCAGCACGTGATAAAGATGCCGACCACTGTCAACATCGACCCGTCTCTATTGGAAAACCCCTTTATATTCAGCCCATTCTTTACTGACTTTTGTTAAGGTTTGTGCTGGCATGGGATCCGCCATTTCCAATGTACACAAGGACATATACAAGGCTACCAAGCACTGCTTGACCGATCGGGTGATGGCCGTACGAGTTGCAGCGGCGAAATGCATTCTCGAGATGCTTCAGCATGCGCCTTTCCTCTATCAGAGTGAATTGGAGAGCTTGGCCACTCTGTGCTTTCGTTCATTCGATGGCAGCAATTATGAGGTGCGTTGCGGGGTGGCCAAGTTGTTGGGTACTCTGATCGCTTTCACTCAGCAACAATCGAACAGCACCGCCGCAACCACCCCGGGGAACGGCAAGAAGCCTACCGCTCAGCAGACACAAGGCAAGAGTCAGCCTCGTGTTGTGTCATTGGATGAAGCTTTGGGCATTTTAATGTCAGGCTTTCTGCGCGGAGGAGTGTCCTTCCTGAAGGGAACCGGTGAAATAATTAAAGGCTCCTCAGGCGTCAATCGCGAGGTTCGCGTCGGCGTAACCCATTCGTATGTGATATTCGTCCAATACATGGGCAGTGTTTGGTTGGAGCGAAATTTGAGCACATTCCTTTCGCACATCCTGGATCTGGTGGCCAATCCCAAAGCCGCTTCTTCGCACGTAGACGCCGTCTATTCGCGCAAGTGTATCAATTTTGTGCTGCGCTCGATCATCGGCAAAATGCTGGGAGAGAAGGCACAAACCTCGGCGTGCAAAGAACTTATCATTTTGGTGGCCAAGCAAATGAACTCTATTGATTTCAATCCGGAAAATGCAAAGGATTCCAATCAGGAGACACTGTTCAGTCAACATTTGTTGGTGTGCGCTTTACAGGTAGGTGCGAAATTATTTTTTTTATACATAAATTCATGACTACTGAATTGTTTGCAACGTTTTGTGTTGCATTTTCAGGAGCTGGGCTCGCTTGTCCTGAGTCTGGGTACCACTGCGCAGAATCTTCTCAGCGACAATTCGCTTAATTCGATCGATGCCACTTGCTCGGTTTTGGTGCATCCTTGCGCCGCGGCACGTCTTTCGGCTGCTTGGTGCTTGCGTTGCTTTTGCGTAGCGGTGCCGAGTCAAATAACGCCACTGCTGGACCGTTTCGTCGAGAGCATTGAGCAGATGCGTTCCTCACCCGAAGCTATTGCGGGCTACAGCTCTGCATTGGCTGCCATTCTGGGAAGTGTGCGTTACTCGCCGCTCGGCATACCGCACACTAAAGGAAAAGTCGTCTTCAATTCGGCCGAAGAATTGCTGCGTTCCGCCTCGCAGAACAGTCGCTTGTCCTTAAATCGTACCCAGGCCGGTTGGTTGTTAATCGGTGCCATAATTACGCTCGGCTCACCGGTCGTTAAGGGGCTGTTGCCGCGCATGTTGCTGCTCTGGCGTAACTCATTTCCGCGCTCGAACAAAGAACTGGAATCGGAAAAAGCGCGTGGTGATGCGTTCACCTGGCAGGTGACATTAGAGGGACGCGCTGGCGCTCTGTCTGTTATGCATAGTTTTCTGCAGAATTGTCCAGATTTGATAAACGAAGATATTACGCGCAGACTATTGATTCCGATTGAGAGCGCTTTAGCAATGTTGGTGAAGTAAGTTGAAAGCTATAGTCATTATTCTGTATTGTTTTTGATTTTTAATATTGTTTTTCCTATTTCGATTTTATGAAAGTTTGCATCCGGTTTTGAAAAGTTATGGTACTCAGTTGAAGGCGCCCGCTGCTATGGTACGCCTGCGTCTTTATGAAGCTCTCTCCTTGCTTCCAGCCAACGCTATGGAAGCCTCCTATACACACTTGTTGCGCATGTTAGTGTCTGAATTTACGCTCTCCGAGAATCCAGCCAATACCACAAATTCATTATTGCGAGCTCTGTGTCATGGCGATGATTCCATAATACTTGGTACTTGGTTGCAAGAAACTGATCATCGTACTATCGAAGATCAGGTAAGCTTCGATACTAAGCATTTTCGATTTTTATTATAATTGTTTTGTTATGTAAAGAATGTTGTTATGAAAATGGGTTGTTATGTTAAAATTTCCCTGAGCAAAGATTAGAGAAGACACTTTACGCGTTGGTTAAACGCGTAAGAGGTTAGGTTTTTAAAAAGAGGTTAGGTTTTTTTTTTGGGAGGCTAAAATTAAAAATCTATGAAAATTTATGTGATTTGATATAACTTATATGAAGAGTTTCGAGTTTAGTTTAGTTGTTTCTGTGTTAAGTTAGGTTCACACTTGAAAATACATATACATATGTATATATATACTAAGGGTGACGATCTCGAACTATTATGTACTTCTTGAACAGACCGCGTATATAGTTAGAAATTGATAATATGATCAAAAAATTGCCAAATTCCGGCTAAAACATTGTATTATGTAAGGACGAATTTGGCAGAAACAAAGGCCAACTTCTGCTAAGGATCGTGCGTGTAACTGTTATTGATGTTATGTATTTGTTTAATTTTTCAAACTTTGCTAACCGCAATGCAGATGGAGCCCAATCGTAAATCTGATGGCGAGCATGTAAGTGTTGTCATCCTCTTCAGTTTGGACAGTTTTTTAAGGTTTATTCTCAGCGTTCACACTTCATTAATTGAACGTTCTTCATTGTTCTTTATGCTTGTGATTTCAAGAACTTTTGCATGATTAAAAGACAGCTAATCTTTTCGCTACGCTTTCGATTATGCCTGACATATTGTTTGTATTTATTTTGAGTACTCTTTAATCTTAAGGTCCATAGAAATTGGCGCTATTCGATTAACTAAACTTAACCAATCCAATCAATTTATTTATAACTTCTTTCTTAATAAAGCTACAACCTAATAGCGCTGCCGGCTCCGGCGCTCTTGAACATGATCCCTGTTGTCTGTATCGCCCGCCGGTAGGCAACAGTGCTACCGCACCTTCCATCACGGCCATCATCAGTTCCGGCACCTCGAAAGCAATGAACCAATGCCCCGGACCCTTGCCGTTGGGTGTCGCTGTCATCGATATGTCCGTAACTCTTTTCGGGCTCATTTTCCCCCGAGTGGCGAACAAACATCGCCTCCAGATGCTGGAGCACTTCGCCGAATGCATCAAACAGGCGAAAAGTAGTCGACAGGAAGCCGTTCAAATGAACATTTTCACTGCTCTGCTGAGCGGTCTCAAGGGGCTCACCGACTCCAAGTGTGGCATTGGCCAGGAGGAGATTAAACGGAGTGCTACTTCATTGATTGTTGCCGCCCTGGTGAGTCCCAATGCGACGCTGCGTTGTGCCGCCAGCGAAGCTCTGGGTCGAATGGCGCACGTTGTGAGCGACTCACGTTTTACTGCCGAGCTGGCGCAGAACTCCTTCGACAAATTGAAATCGGCACGCGATGTTGTGACGCGCACTGGCCACTCCTTGGCTCTGGGCTGTCTGCATCGTTATGTCGGCGGCATGGGCTCTTCGCAACATCTGAACACCAGCGTCTCCATCTTGCTGGCGCTGGCTCAGGACACCTCCTCGCCCGTTGTGCAGGTGTGGTCCCTGTATGCTCTCTCATTGATTGCCGATTCCGGCGGACCTATGTTTCGTGGTTATATTGAGGCGACCCTGTCGCTGTGCCTAAAGTTGCTGCTCTCCGTGCCGCACTCCAATGTCGATGTGCATCAATGCATCGGCCGAGTTTTGAATGCGTTGATAACCACTGTTGGTCCGGAACTGCAAGTAAGCCTTCTTTGAAGTGAGTTCTAGCTTATTCCTAATGAAATACATGCTCAATTACGTTGCAGGGAAATATGGCCGCTATCTGTACAATGCGTTCTTCCTTCATGTGCGCGGCGGCTGTCATGCAATCGCATGTCGATCCCCTGGTACAGGCCGAGGCCACCGGTTGCCTGCAACAGCTGCATTTATTTGCTCCACGCCACCTCAACCTGTCTTCGCTCGTTCCGAACCTGGTGAGGACTTTGTCCAGCAGTTATCTCATGCTGCGCAAGGCAGCCGTTTCTTGCTTGCGCC
This sequence comes from Conops quadrifasciatus, assembly GCA_949752815.1. Taxonomy (NCBI): domain Eukaryota; kingdom Metazoa; phylum Arthropoda; class Insecta; order Diptera; family Conopidae; genus Conops; species Conops quadrifasciatus. The sequence goes on along the minus strand of OX457078.1, from coordinate 9,076,460 downwards.
AGTTGGCCCAGCGCGAGGCCAAAGAAGTTTGCGAATTGGCATTGTCCATTGCCAACGATCAGGTCCATTCCGGCACGGTCATAACGGAGTTCGGTCTGCCGGGATTATTGTTCGCCATGCTGGATTCTGAAAGTGATGCCGAAATGCTGAGAAATATACACGACACTCTCACGTCCATGCTGCAGATGTTGGCTTCGGAGAATCTAATTTCATGGCTGAGTCTTTGTAAGAAGGTGCTTACTGTGGCCGTCGAACTGCAGGAGGATGTTGCCGCCGGCTCCATTAAACAAGATGCGGCCTCGAAGAAGCATTCTACCGGCGACAATGCCGCCAGAGAGAAAAGCTCCTCCGATGACGACAACGAGGATGAGGACGATGATTACGACGATGTGACTGAATATCATGCGGAGGAAAACCTATCCACCCATCCGGCTGTGCAGCCCAGGTGGCCGACACGTGTGTTCGCAGCGCAGTGTGTGCGCAAGATCATAGCGGCATGTGAGCTGGCGAATCCCATTCACTTCGACCTCGTACAAGCGAAGGAAATGCAAATGATTAGGCCGCGCGGCGATTATCTAATTCTGCATTTGTCTGATCTGGTGCGCATGTCCTTTATGGCGGCCACTTCGGACTCGGATCAGCTGCGTTTGGAAGGTTTGCGCACGTTGCAAGAGATAATCGATCGTTTCGCCGGCGTTCCGGAACCGGAGTTTCCAGGTCATTTGTTGCTCGAGCAGTTTCAAGCTCAGGTAAGTGGACTCAGTTCATGGAGGCCGACAAAGCCGATTATATTTTTCCTCGAAGGCTTTTTCTCGTTATTTAACGTAATTTCAAACTTAGCGAAAAACTAAGGTTAAGGATAAATTAGCTCGATTTCTTTTACAATTTCGATGAGGTAGAAATTGTCAGATACGGCGGCTAAAATGCGTTAAGAGGCTTTCGGAAAAGTATAGTCTGTTTTGTTAGTTTTAGAAGATCAGTGCAGATCGCAATCTGCCTTTTTCGCTATAATTCCATTGAACGCGTTTCGTTTTGCGTCCATTGGCAACAGGTTGGAGCTGCCCTTCGACCTGCTTTTTCTCCAGATACGCCTTCTCATGTGACCGCCGCTGCTTGTGAAGTGTGCTCGGCTTGGATTGGATCCGGTGTGGCCCGAGACTTGAACGATCTGCGCCGCGTTCATCAGTTACTTGTCTCATCGCTGGACAAACTACATACAAAGACGAACAGCACGCAGCTGTACAACGAATCGATGGCCACCCTCGAGAAGCTGAGTATCCTCAAGGCTTGGGCTGAAGTCTTTATAGTGGCTATGATTGGCAACGGAACAGCTCCAGCTTCGCTGATTCAGCAGAAACTGAGCGCAACTAATGCCATCACGCAACTTTCCAGTAGTCTGGAGCTGGACGATGAGGCGGCTGGCGGCGAATTCGGAGAGTTTGAGAGTCGTGGCGAGAGCTTGCTGACGCTGGTGAAGCCAGAGCTGAACAATCTGTCGACCCACTGGCTGGCTGCTCTGAAGGACCACGCGTTACTCCTCTTGCCAGCAGAATTTCAGAGTCAATTGCCGCATGACGGCGGCGCGTTCTACACTACCGATACCATTAATTTATCCAAGCCACATTATCTGACATCATGGCCGCCAATCCTTTACGCTGCCGCTCTCTGGCTACGAGACGAAGGGTTCGCTCTGCACCTGGAAGCGCACTGTAGCGGCGGAGAGGCCACGAATTACGAAGAGAACAACAATATTTCACATGGCTCGCTTTCGGCCGACCGTTTTCATATGATATTCGGTATTTGCGTAGAGGCACTGTGTAGCACACGCACATCGGAGAAGCCGAAGAACGTGGTGAGTTGTCTGCTGTCGCTGTACACTATTTTCGACTCGGCTTGGGCTCGCCAGCAATTGATCAAGGACAAAACCATCGCGATAGAACTCTGCAGCGTTCTTCATCGCCAAATTTTGACCAGAGACGAGCTGCTCGTGCAACTGTTGTGCATAGAGATTCTCAAGCAATCGATTCAAGCAGCGAAAGAGGCTCTGCCAGCGCAAAAAGACGCCTATCGGCGAGAGAACACTTCCGCAGGCAGTGCAGAAAGTCCCGATCTGCAGGCGACTTTGGATGACATGGGCGAAGGTGGCGCCACCGGCGTGATTACTCCTGGCAAGTCGCATGTGTACGCCGTCCTTGAGGTCTGCCTCTGTTTATTTGTGCGCCACATGCCAGCCATGAATCCGAGCTCATCGAAAGATGAGAACAGCACGCCATTCAGGCAGCAGGAGCTTAGCGCCAAGCACGGATTCTCATCGCAATCCTTCTTCGCCGCTTTGGGCGAGGATGCCAGTATGCTAGTAGCTAGCGCGATGCAGTGTGTGGAGGAGTTGACTGCGTTGTGCTCTCCCAAAGGGGCACTCACCATATTGCCCACAATACTCTACATGACCACCTCGATCATCAAGGAAATTGCCAACAAATCAACGATTGATTCCTCCATTTTGGCCGATACGGCGGCGGTTAAGGCCACGCTGCATTGCCTCAGGGCGGTGTGCACGGACAAATGGAGCGGCAACAATTTAATTGCGTCCGAATGGTCACAGCTGTTGCAGAGTTCGCTGGCCACCATCATTGATCTGACGAAAACCGCCGCCGCCGATGACGATGAGCGGCGCGTCGACGAGGTAACGATGTTGCTGGCCATTGCCGTCTTCATTCTGCACACCTCGGTCGAGGTGGTGGCGACGCCGTCCCTGCAGTATCCCTGTATAAACCACTTCCGGCAGTGCCTGCTGTCGGAGAACATGTCGGTGCAGCTGAAGTGCATACAAACTATACGGTCCGTTTTCGCCAAAGCCGATTTGAAGATCTCGACTCCGTATATTCACGCCTTGGCGCCGCGCATAATCGAGCGTCTCTATGCGGAGAAGGCGAATCAACCGCGTTCCGAGCTGGAGCTACAGATTATTCTGGAAAGTATACTCACCGTCGAGACGTTGATTGAATTGGCGGAACCACAGAATCGTGAGTACAAATTTTTGTGGATTTCTCTAATTTTAAATACGATCATTTGAGTGCATATGCGAGCGTATTAAGGATTTCTTGAGCTTTTATTTTGAGCAAATTTTTGTTTCTAAGTTAATTTCTAAGTTTCTAAGTTAAATTCTTCTACTCGTTAATAAAATTATCTCGTTTTGGCATTATTTAATGATTCTTGTTATCATATTCTTGTATTGTGCAATACATTCTTTAATGATTCTCGTTATTTTCTCTCAAACGCATCCCAAACATTTTCCAAACTTATCACGAAACAAATTGTAATTACAAATAGGAAATTTAATGCAAGGTAATTACCGAGAATTACGATTCTTGTTGGCTAAACTGTTTGCACCAACTACGGCTTTAATTGTTTTCTTGCACTGTTGTATCCTATTAACACCATAAAAAGTTGTTTATTTCTGTTGATTGTATTGTAATTCGTATAGTCGAGCAGTCGTTGTCTTTTGACACTTGTAAAACACTTAAGTTTTTCATTTACTTGTAGTATTAATAATGATTTTGTACGTACTATAAATTTCTTTAAGGTTGTATAAGACTTTCATCAATGAAAATCGCAATTAATTATAAAACTTGCACTGTAAATAAATCCCTAAAAAAGGAATCTTCTTAATAGAGAATTTCTTAATATTATTCGTATATTAAAATTATGTGAGAATTATGGAGATAGTTTCAGATTTTTAGTTTTATATCGTTTTCTCGTTTATAAATAATCTTTAATCCTTTTAAAATAGTGAGGTTTAAATGATGAAATATACCGTAGATTATAACGCATCGCCTTCACTCCCAAACAACTTGACAAGGGATGACAGAAATAGCTTCCGAAATCCATCATTATCCTGCCCCGTCGACCTTAAACCTAACGATTGTCAAGAATATAAATTTAATGGAAGTGTTTTTAATAAAAATCTTTGTTTTTAAGGAGGCCATATTAATAACAAGTTGCCATATTAGGCCCGTTTGTGGCTTTAAGTAACCTTCGTTTCACTATTAGTATTTTTTTGATTAATTTTGATGTATTTTGAGGCCAAACTATATGACCTTTATTAGGGCCAAATTTTTTAAATAAGTTGTACCCTAGGAATTCTTAAAAAAATGAATATACATACAAGTATGTCTGTATGTATATAAAATACAGTTACTTAAATAAATTTCAAGCTTCTTCCTTATAATTAAAATGATCATTGAAAATAACTACATTCATGCGACGGAGTAGCTCCAAAAGCAGGCAGCGCTGCTGAGCTGCTCCGTCTTGCGAATGCAGCCATTAATTAATCTTAAATATTTCGTTTGTGTGTATAGTTTGTTTCGTGATATTTTCCAGCGGATATTTTAATAACGAACGTATCGTATCTATTACTATAGGTATTCAAATGCTCACCCTGCTCGTTCCCGTTTTGATCAGTTACCTGGCGGAGCTGCCGAAATTACGTACGCTTCCGAAATTTCAACGCCAACTGCATGAGCAGTCCTTGCAGTGGTTAATGAAGATCGGGCCCAAGTATCCGGAACAATTTAAAGCGTTAATGGGACAGTCTGCAGAGCTGCGACAAAAGTTAGAGGTCGCTGTACGTAGTCAGCAGCAAACGTTAGGCATGGCTAATAGAACGAATGAATTGCATTCTCGTGGCGGCGGCGGCGGCAGTTCGTCCAAACAGCAGAAGCCCACAATTAAACTGAAAACCGATTTCAGTAATTTTAATAAGTAAAGATTGCTACTTGTACGTATTTGTAGGCAAATAATAGAATTTGTTATAATTTTGTGATGTTACAAAACAATTGTACTTTATTTGTTCGATAAAGTTTGCTTTAAAGAATATTGAAATATAAAAATACATACATATATGCAAATTATTTATACACATATACACACACATACATAAACAAATGTAAGTACATAAATAAAAGAGAGCTTTTGATTTAGAAAGGAGTTACAATAGCTATCAGTGTTATCCAGGTTGGGTCGGTCGCGCAGTCTTCATTTTATGGAAGCCTCTCAAAGGGAAAGCCATATTGGAATATAAGCAGTCAATGGGAGACTGTTAAATGAAACTTTTATCCGAACTTTTGATGATATTTTATCGGGAGCATTTATGCCCGCTTGGCAAAGTAATTCTGAGGAAAATAACTGCTCATTAATTATTGTCAGAATTTTGAGCAGAGCCACCCACTGTCAAAAAAAGGCTCCGTTTCCGTCGGTATTTCTAGTAGAATACAGTATTCTACATTAGTCGCAGTTTTATTTAAAGTTTTCCTTTAGTTTTAGTGAATTTTTGTAATAAACCACTTCGATTTCGTTGCTAACGTCACGCGCGTTGAATTAACCTCAGTTTGAAAAACTTCTCAAATGTTCGGTCGTCGGTTGTCAGTGGCTTTTAATTTTTATTAATTAAAGTGTTTTGTACTTCTAAAATTGTGGACTACACAACTCTACGCGAATCGATAAAAGTGAAAGAACGTTTTTAATGAAATTGCTTTAAAGAATTTGCTTTAAACAATTAAAGAAAACGAATAGCGGAGTTTTTGAAATTCATTAGAGGTAAGTCTTGTTTCGAATTATGTATGTATGTATTGAATGGATGGTAGGTGTAATTATTTCTCAAGATCGAAATTTGTTGGGTATAATAAAATTCGAACAGCAAACCGAACAGTTCAGAAGGCTCTAGAGTAGAGTTCACAAAAATCATTTTACTTGTAAGTTATAAGTCAAGACAACAACCAGGGTTGACATTGGCGTAGCGCTGGTAAGAGGAGACACACACGCACGATTTACACATAATGTAGGAATGTCAATTTCCGCGGGAGACAGTTATCCTCTTGAATAACTGTATTATCTTGTATTTGTATATTATCTTGAAAAGCTGTATTATCTATCTATTTTAAAAAAATCTTTTTAAATCTATTTAACAAATCTGTAATTTACGTCCAGGAATTTTTTTTTTTGCGAAGAGCCTGCTAAATCTACAACAACCTGCATTATATTTTCTTTAGTTCATGGTTTTGTCATGAAATTTAAAATTATTTTTAAATTTTTTAAAGCTCATCGAAATTTAATTAAGTTTAGTAAACTCTTTAATTTGTCACCATTTTGCATTATTAAGGTACATTAAAAACGAGGCTCTGCCTGTGATATTAATTTCAAAATTCAATTAAGGCTTTTAACGTTAATTAGAATTATTGATTTCAATGCTATGTGAACTAAATACGGCTAATGTTTTAATCGTTAGTTAATAGTGGTTGTGCAATATTTATATCTGGCGAACGAGCCTGTTTGGCAGCTTTAATTACGGTCAGCCACGTACAACCCATATCTATGCTCTGCTAGTTTTTTTCAAATAACCCGTCGAGCCATTCCGGCGTCGCCTCAGTCCGCAACAGTAAATTGAGTTAACTCGATAACGGAATCACAGAGAAGTTAAGCATTCGTCTTTCGTTACTGCTAATTGCGGTGGTTGGTGTCACACTGGTCGCGGTGCACTGCCTTGAAGTTGCCGGGCAAGGATGCGAGCACATGATTCATTCGTAGCTAAAGGAAGCCACCTTTAATTGGCCTACCCTTAACGAATGCAACATTGTACTTTTCCTTTGGCTTTTTTTAATGATAGTAATCTTAATTAAGTGCTCTAGGTAGGGTAAAAAATAGGTGGAGGACTATTTGCCAGTAATATTAAGGGAAAGTAGTGTGGTAGAGAACGTAGAGTATAAAAATAAGAGATATCATGTTGATTTCGTTTATAGATTAATAGCCGAAGAAATTTAAATTGGGTCTAGACAAAAAATAAATTGCAAGGAAGGAAGGAAGGCATCCCCATTTAGAGGATATACGCGCTTTACGAAAAAATTATTTAAACAAAAAAACTTCGTATTTTTTTACCCATAAATTGTATGCAACAAGTATGTTTCTATTTATTTTTTTTAAAATATTTTGAATTTCTATTTTATGTAGAATTACTTTAGGGCGCCTATTTAAAAACATTATTTAGAAAGTATTAATTTCTCTGAAATATTCTCTTATTTTCCGAAAGCTTTTATTCCATCTCTTCCACTCTTTTATTCCATCCGTAATTTGTTCAAATTGTTATAGTAATTAATTTAGCCTTTATCTTTCTCTTTAGTTTTAATCTTCTCTAATTGTTTTAATCCTCTCGGTTCAGTTTTTTCTACTGAAGAAGTACCCAGTAGTAAATTGACTCGACTTTACCGATCGCATTTGTCGCCAGCAAATAAAGAGACGATGATGCATCCGATGCTGAATCTACATATTTTTCTGAATCGCTTTTTAAATGAAGTACGAAAAAACTACGCGTGCATGTGCTAGTAAAAATTTCAATTATTGAAGCAATGTTTAACGAAATCGGAGAAAAGGAATACTAATAAAGCAGATATCCATCGCTCTTTTTTTTATTTGAAAACTAACGGCCGTTTCATTCCTTCCTGTCTTGCTTTTCTTCTTAATGGGCACCAACTCTCAAATGCGAATCTGTTTTATTATCGCATTACGCGACTGATTACAATCGGCTGGGCCATAGGTATGTATATGGACTTATAAGTATTTATGGATTTTATGCACCACTGGGTGCATTAACAAAGCCAAATATCCTTTTCATAATGCACTGCGGTCGGTAATTCTGTGTGTGTCGATGTATTATTTAATTAAAGATATCATCATCATTCGAGCTGTTTTAATTACTTTGACATTCTCATCACGTCACGGTGCCCACCACACCGCATTACATCGTGTCCTTAATTGTTCTTAGTCGGCGTAACTCGAGTTTATGACACTTATTGTGGATTTTGTGCACATTTTTCTTTGAAGAATTTTTTGTCATTTTTCTGTTTTCATTTTGATGGACTTCCTGGCTCTGCAGAAATTAGGGTGGTCTACACAGTTGGTGAGAGATGGAGCGTGAAATTTATTTGCGGGTGATAAAAGTGATGAAAGTGTGATAAAAGTGATAAAGGAAGTAATAAAAAGCAATATTTAACTGTGGATAAAAGTGATAAAAGTAAGTAATAAAAAGCAATATTTAACTGTGGATAAAAGTAAGTAATAAAAAGCAATATTTAACTATGCAAATTTTTTCAATTTTATATTTATTTATTTGAAAATTATTAATCACCTTTTTTTGAAAACTAAACATAAGATATGTAGAAAATTGTTAAAAATTGCTAAATTATTAATATTTTATATAAAATTTAATATGCATAATAATTAAATATTGAAGCTTGCAATGATCAGGGCTGCTATTGCTTAAACATGGTTTTCAAATTGAGGAATTTGAAATCGTTTTTAAATATCTTGTGATTTTTGAAAGTATACATACTCGTATTTTCTACAACTCAGTTTAAACTACAAATTTGTATTTATTTATTCGTTGCTGAAGTTAATTTAATCTATCACCAAAAAGTACTATATTTTGGCCGCATAAATCCCAAATCCCAAATCGATGGCCCTTGAATTAAATACAACACCTTTTAAAGCTGCTCCGCTGAAGGTCAAAGAGAATGCGATTTTTTAATAGTTTCATTGATACAAGAGTTATTATCTCGTGCAAATGTTTATTTTTTCACTGAATTGAATATTGATGAATTCACTTTTTAAACTCAGAATCTCATTTACATCTGAATTTCTGTGTGTAAATTTGCATGCTTATTTTTGTAATTCTCTTTAAACCATTAAGCATTTTTAATAAATCGTGTAATTGAATCAAAAATTTTTATTTTTATTATTCGATTTATTTTTGTTTTTTGTTTTTTTTTTATCATGTTATTTTTTTTATGAATTTTATATTTTTCTATTCTACAGTTTCTTTATAACTATTTTATATCTTTTTTATTAATTAAATTCTTTTACTTTAATTTTGCCTTTAAATTCCTTAAAATCTTTAGTAAACGTTTTTTATTATTATGTGTGTGTGTATTTGTGTGTGTGTGTGTGTGTGTGTTTGGCAAATCTCATGCTTACTTGTTTACAAATCCTTTTATTAACACAAACAAATTTGTCATTTTTGTTGTAACTTAAAAACTTTGTTAGAAAACTTATTCGATACTCACACGACGGCTTAAGCCTGTCACGCCCTCTCTCTCTCTCTCTCTCACACACACACGCACATGCACACAGTGACTACTTAAAGAAAATAAAGTTTTCATACATATATACCAACCCAGCGTAATTAAGTGATTACCATGGAATCATAAGTAAAGTGAATCAGTCTCAAATCGGCAAAAGATCTACATTAAAGATTAGTTCAGCTGAATTGAATTAGAATTTAAATCAAACGTGAATTCTAATATAGAGAATGTCTGAAATTTTAACAATTTTGAATTTTTTTTGTTGTTGTTATTAATGTATTATTATATTAAAAAAGGCTATTAATGTGCACACCAGCACAAATGGTAGTAAGAGACTGTAACCAAGTACTCGCCAACAAATTACCTGCGTCCGCGATAGTTTTTCAAAGTATGCGTCCTTTTTGCAAAATGTGCTGTGCCCTCAACCGATGCCCACTTTTCGTAATGCTGCATGCATTCAGCACTGCCTCATTTGACAGAACGATTGAGAGCGCCACAGCTGAGTCAGCAGCAGTAATGAGAATGGTAATCACTTTATATATAATCATTCGTAGACGCGTGGGTTGAATATTTTTCTTTATTTGCTTCATGCATGCATGACGTTTTTGGCATGCAATCTTCTTTCATTGCTACATATTATTCATAATATTTCCTTATTTTCTTCCTTCCTTCCTTCCTTCCTTCCTTCCTTCCTTTCTTCCTTCCTTTGAAAATTCAGAAAATGTGTCACTATAATTTTTGCAACAATTTGTTATGACAGAAAATAATACCGGAGAATTTATTTATGCAATCCAAAAAAAAAAAAAACAATGCAAAAAAAAATATTTACAAGTAAAAAAGGAATACGTAGAGGAAAAGGAAAACTTAAAAAATCAGGGAAAAAAAATTGAAACTCACTGAAGTCAGTATGTTTTATTTCCTTTCTTTATTTTAGGGTTCAATTGAGAGAATTTTTTTACACTGTCACCCATACACTCAATTTTTTTTGAGTGTAGAGACATCCCTACAAGAAATCTAGCAACCTCTTATTGAGGAACTACAATAGGGTTAAATCAGCGCCATAAAAGCTGTGTTCAAATTTAATGGACTCCATTTTTTGCCATAATATGAGCCCAAATTTAAGAACGTGATCGCCGAAAATTTCAAAATAAAATTTTACCATTTTTATTAATAATAAAAGCCGTTAATAATAACAGCCTTTTATAGCTGTCGTATAAAAAAAAAATAAATAAATAGGTAAATTGACAAGCCATTAACATTATCATCATCAAACATATTATCATATACTTGAGTCTGAAGTTTTCAACTCATATAAGAAACTATCTCTGGAACTACTTACAAGGAATGAGCTGGTAATCATAGTAATTCCTCTAATTATAATGACATTTGGCGTAGAAAATAGAAAAAAAGTCGAAATTGGACTAGTTCTCTTCTTTTGTATGTATGCAGTTCGAAATTAGATAGCTCGCAACCCCAAAAAAATTTCTTGTGGGGTCGTTAAGTCTCTTCTTTTTCTTTTAATATGAAAATATGTTTGTAATGAGATTTTTAATCTTCAGATATGAAAAACGGGCTCTTCCTCTAGAATAATACTAAGAGAATTTTTAAATAAGTTTTCCCAACAGACCATTCATTATTAAAGGTGATCATTGTCATTCTCATGTTAATTACATCGAAACCACTGAAAACAATTCACTGGCCAGACACAGAAATTCATTAATTTTAATTCATTCATGCGAGTTCGAGTGAAAATTCATTTATTTATTTAACGCTGCAGATGAACTTATCCATAAATTTCCATGGACACAATTAAAAAAAAACGTATAAATGATTTGAAATGAAATTAAGTTAAAAAAATGCAAGCAAAAGCAATGGCACAGAAGAACCGCAGAAGGGTCGCCAAAGGATGTAAAACAGCAATCACGCGCAAACAAAGCGGAAACAATTTAATTCCACAACAACAAGATAATTTCAATCAACAGAACAGACTTCACTTCTGTACTGCTTCTTCTTCTTCGCCTACTGCCGCCTTGGTGTGACCGTGCACAATGGATACTCGCGCAACTTTAGCGAAATGGTACCTTTTATAATTAAATCGTCAATGCGGGCCTCCGTGTGAATCCGAAAATTACGAAATATTTTCGCCACCAACACTTTCATCAACATCAGCGCATACCGATAGCCGATGCACATTCTCAGGCCGCGTGTGAAGGGAACAAAGGCGAACGGATGCCGTCTCGGCAGTTCGGCGGCAGCAAAATGCTCCGGATCGAAGAGTTGCGCTCGTGAACCCCAAACGCGCACGCTACGCTGCATGTTGAAGATGTCCAGACCGATTTGTGTTCCCGGCGGCACAATGGTGCCGTCACTTAAACGCAAATCGGCAGAGACTCTGCGTAAAACCATTGGCACGGGGGCAAAGAGACGCATGGCTTCATTGATGACCATTTCTGTGTAGGTCATACGCTCTAGTTGGTCCATCGTTACCGCTGCTATACCGTTACCGATGTTTAAGTGATGATTATTGCTTTTGTTGGTATTGTTTACAGTCTCCGGGAACAACTGCAGCAGTTCATTGTACAATTTATCTTGATATTCGGGATGCATGGCCAAACAGAGACAGACCAGATACAGAGCAGTTGAAGTCGTCTCAAAAGTCTACAAAATGAAATAAATGAAGCGTGAACAATTTTGTGGGAAGTGATGAAATGGGACAATGAGTTTGTGAGACAATGCATATAAGATCGAAGACTTGGAGCATTTAAAAACGGAATGGGATACCCACAAGATGGGTTTATTACACAAAATGCAGATTAAGAGTTATATGGTTTTTTAGAAGGTTGAAAAGACAATTTCCAAATGGCTAAAATGGTAGAAGAGTGGTTCAAGATTCCCTCTACCAAAAGGAGACCATCCTAAAAATAGGACTGACTACAAATTGAATAATTGGGCCGCGAGCAGTGGAGTTAGAATAAAGCAGAAAGGTGTTGGGGGGGGAGGATAGTAAATCGCCAATTGAAAATGGGACAACTTTGGTTTGGCATTTTTTTACTTTTGTTTCAATGAAAATGAGCATCCGAGCATGACCCAAATGGGACAAAAGTCATTCATTCCATTTCATTTGTGTCTTCATTTCATTTGTGTCTGCTGGTATGCGTACATTGTTGTGTGTATTTGTGACTGGGTGACTGGCCTCATTATGGTTTTTTTGTCTCATTATTTTCTAATTAATTACTTACCGCAGCAATTGCAGTATTTGCCTCATCCCGTACATCCTCCCACGACAAAAGACCGCGCGCGACATGTTTGCTGACTTGTTCCACAAAAATGCCTTTCGATTTGCCAAATTTGCTGTCGTCTACAGCGATTTCAGTGAATTTTTGTGCTCTCATTGTTGTACCTTTCATATTTTCTGCATCCTTCGAAGTTTTTGTTTTCATAGGCATTTCCTTTGTTGCTTTCGGTGGCGCTTTCAGTGGCGCTGCCGTTTCTGCTTCCGCTCGATTATTCGCATTCGCATTAGCATTCGTCTTTATTATTTTATTTTTCTGCTGCAGCAGCTGCCAGTAGACCAAAAGCCAAAAGGAAGAAAGAAAAAACCTCAAAAAACTGTCTTCAAAAGGAATGAACTGATTTTGTGGGATATGGCAACAATGGCGCTCAAAAGAAAATGAGTGAAAGTGGCATAAATTGAACTTACATTTTCCACAAAATTCTTAAGAACATCGGTTACTTTTCGCTGGCGTCGGTACAGCGGAGAGAGACGATAGAGGATGCTGGGATATAACCAAGGCGACAGCATGCGACGTACGCAAATCTCGGTAAAACTGTAATGTATCGAGAGGAAAAGAGCGTTAAGGAGGAAGTGCGCAAGAGAAATGCGAATAAGAGAGAGAAAGAGACGCGTTGGCTGATTTCGCGTATAAAGTAATAATTCTTATCTCCTCAGAAAAGTCTAGGAATCTCGTCTCAGGATCTTGTCTTGCCTCCTTTCGGAAATCCGTCTTAGAATTTCATCTCGTTTGGTCTCGTCTCGTATTGCCTCTTCCCGGAGTAGAAATAGTAACGACTAAAAAAGACTTTAGCGCCTCAGTATCCCATCTCGTCGGAAAAAAATCTGTCTTATTTCGGAATCTCGTCTTGAATGAATGGTCCTGTGGCATCTCAGGAGCTCGTATGGACTGAAAAAGTCCGTCTTCTCATAGAATTTCGTTTCGACTGAAAAAAATATGTCGTGCCTCGGGATCTCGTCTTGAACGAAAAGTCCTGCGACATTTCGGGATTTCGTATGAACTGAAAAAGTCCATCTCATTTCAACTAAAAAGGTTCTGTCCGGCCTCGGGACCTCTTCTAAGCTGAAAAGTCCTGTCTGAGGCTCTCGACTGCCGCGTTTCTTGCGTTTTAAGTTCTTGTTTAAGATAGAATCTCAAATAGATCTCAAATAGATCTCAATAGAAATAGATCTCAAATAGATCTCATCTCGATATCTCGCTTGCGCTGAGAAGCGCATCTCTCGTCTCGGATTCTTATCTCGATTGTAAAGTCTTCTCTTGTTTCGACTAAAGAATCTCTTCTTCCTCGATTGAAAGCTTCACTTTCGTCTCGATCGATACGAAATTCGTATCTCGATTTGAGATATTGTCAGGACTGAAAGTCGTGTGCTGTTTTAAAGTATCGACTGGAAGGTTTACGAGGTCTGTATCGATTGATGAGACCTCTTCTGTCTACGGAGCTCTAGTATGACAAGTCCGACCTCGTCTCGACTGACCGCCGGTTTCGTTTCGGAATATCGTCTCCGAATATATAGTCTCAATATATAGTCAATATATAGTCTCGAAATGACATGGTAATACCTAATGTTTGCAATTGGATTTGTCTAAAATTTCTTTAATGATAATTTAGACTGTAGATTTTTTGTAATAAAAGTCTCATTTTGAAAATAGCACAAGTAGCATCCACAGCTGTCAGTTAATGACATTTTCTCTATGAAAATAAAGGAAGTAATTAATTTGAAGGTAAACAGCTGTGGCCGTTTCTTCTCCCTGAAACGGAGAATCAATAAAAACTTGGCCCAACGTTGCCGAACACGCTGGAATTCAATTCAATGCAATTACTTCGGTTGAGCTCAACGGAAAACAATCTCATTCCATCAACAGGACTCCCTAAGCTTACATTGCACTCACTCGTTGTAGGCCGCGAAAATTGTTGAGGAGCCATCGTTGTGGAAGTTCATTTTTTTGCCCATGGTCGTCTCTGGCGTTTGCGCGTCGTATGAATTCGAAATGAAGAAGAGATAATTATAATGATAAGCCTTAAAGGCGATTTTCTAATTATGTAAATGAGGTGAGCTCAACTTACGGCAGGCAGCTTCTAAGACACTCTTCTTCAGCATCGAGTAAATCTCCAGTTTGTGGGCAGCCCCTTCGCGGGCAAGTTTCTGCAGCAGTTCATCAGCTTCGTTATTGAAAATGGGCAAAAAGTCATCGATGACTTGTCGGCTAAAGGCTGGATTAATCAAGCGGCGATGCTTATTCCAGCGAGGTGCTGAACAAGAAAAGAAAGTATATAAATCAAAAATTCTTTGTGAACCAACACATCGTAAGTTATGTTAAGTAACAAAGTACGATTTCCTACAGCTCGAGGTGAAGAGACCATCACCAAAGGCGCTGGCTATAAAGCCATAGAAGTCGCCTTTGTTGGTGCAATGAGATGAATTGAAAACCGTTTGCATCGTTTCGGGGTCATTAACGTACAGGAAGCATTTGGTACCCATCCATGAAATAAAAGGACTTTTGTAATGCTTTGACATATTCTCCATAAACTTCAAGAAAGCTATACCAAAAAAATATAAAAAAAAAAAATATAAAATGTTAATAAAAACAAAATAACGAAGAAGAAGAAGAAGAGGCCAGAAGAGGCAGAAAAAATGACGAAAATTTAAACAAAAAAGTAGATTGAAGAGAAATTATCGTATTATAAAAATCAAATAAAATAAAGAGCCTCGTTATCAAAAATCATAGCGTTAGTCTCTTTTTGTGCGGATAGTCGTAATTCCACGGGAGAATTTTGACACTTACTTTCTGGTTTCATCATATTCAATCCTACACCAAGCAGAGGTAATCCCCATGGCCCCGGCAGCTGCCAAGCAACTCGATAGAAACGTCTTCGTGACCACAAAAAATAACATAATAACACAAAAAGGCACAAAGTGAGAAGAAGCAAAGTAAAAACGGCCATTTTAGAGGCGGACAGTTTGAGGACAATTGAGGTGAAATAATTATAATAGAACACAAACAATGTAATGAAGTGATATATAATGACTTAGTCGAACAATCGAACAAACAAAAAGGACTATATTAAAATTTAATTAAACAGCAAGAAAAACTCTTGTCAACCGTTTCAGCACCGAACATGTCAGCACAAACGTTAAACTGAAACTGAAAAATCGTCATCCAGAGAGTAAGCAAGAAAATTTCGTTGACCAGAAATAATAAATCACAAATGTCGGACTTTTATTTTTTTTTCCTTCTTGAATAATGACTATTTGAAGAAAAGATTGACAAAGAAAGAGTTTTCTTTGACTACAAAAAAAAAAGACGTTGTTTCGTGCTTTAGAAGACGACGACTTTGACTGATTGTTGGCTTTGATAATTGTTGAGGTAATCCACTCTATTTGCGTGTAACTATTTGTCGTGTGTGTGTGTGTGTGTCTGAAACTATTCGCTGGGCATCGCCCGCCGGCCACGTAAGTTTTTAATTGATTGTTAATTTGGCAGTTAGTATGCTTTAAACGTGGCTTGCGTCGAACACTTGGATATTATTAAATGGATATTATTAAGTTATTGTTTTTGAGTACACTCATACCTCGTTATACGGCCTTTGAGTACACTTATACCTCGTTATACGGCGTTCCGGAAAACTTGGCCGTATAGCGAAAAGCCGTATAACGAATTAATTATTTATAAACAGAAGATCGGTAACAGTACAGGATTTTTGTGGCCGTATTACAAAGCATTATGAGCCGTAAATCGAAAAAATTACCATAATTAGAAAAGGCCGTCATAGCGAAATGCCGTATAAAGAGCGGCCGTATAGCGAGGTATGAGTGTATTTGTCTCTAAGAAAATCAATAGCTTGAGGAGAGCAATTTTATAGATGGTGACAATAATTGGGTGACAATACTTGCAAATACATATAGTAGGTATTATTCTCGAATAGAATTCGAGACGAGAGAATTACTTCTTCTAGTCACGTTATCCGTTCGTAATTCATCTTAAAAGTCATCTCGAGGCAATACAGATTGTATCAATAGAGATGAATACCTACCACGAAATAGACTTTTTGGTCGAGAATACATTTTCTTTTCAGATTTTGTTCAATATTAATTTTTTACAACACTTTTTTATAGAAAATATTATATAGATTATGTACCTACAATGATTAATATATTATCTTCCAATATCGTGAGCAAATATTATTGAGATTATTGAGTCTACAGATTATTATTATTTTAGATTCTTATAAGAAAATGTTGTATAGATGATCTTTTATAATAAATAATAGAGCAGAATAATAGATAAACATTGATTGTTTCACTAAAATTAACCACGGACCACTAAATTACGGATTGTTTAAAGAGAATAAAAAACTAAGAATCAGTTGAAATTTATTTATATTTAATTCTTTTTTAAAATTTAAATTCTTATAAACGAGTATGTACACATAAAAGACTTTTAATTACAAATTTAAATTGCATCATATTTTTGTTTTATTTTAGTAAATATTATAAAAAATTGTCAATGTAACCATAATAAAAATATTTACTTTAATTGTTTATAAACAATTTCATTCATTTATAAACGTCCATTTATCACACATACATATGTACATATACACACGTACGCACAGATATCGTACTGTATATAATTTCTACATGCATAATTTGTATAGCAATTAATAAATCGTTATATTTAATTATTTATTATTTTAATTGCTTCACTTTAATTTTGCTGGCAGAATGAATTTTGTTCCAAAGCGAACAAAAAATCGGGAAAAACGCACTAAAACGAACATTAATAGATACATGCATACATACATACATAAATGCATGTATGAATAAACACATTCATACATACATAAGTAGGTACATACATATGTATTCGTCATTACGCTACGCGCGTATAAAAAAAATAACCGCGAATAACTTTTATTGAAATACAAGAGATGATGATGATGATGATGATGGTGATGAAAAAGCATTCATCAAAAGAGAAGACAATTTCCATTAATTTGAAAATTGTTTTAGTTGTTGCTGTTGTTGTTGTTATTATTCCTCTGTGTATTTTTGCGCATTTTCATATGAAAACGAATTCGTGTGTGTGTCCATAAAAACCATAATAAATCAGTTTTTTTTCCATGTTGGTTGAAATCAAAAATGAAATTGATTTAAATTTTGCTATTGAATAATATTTAAATATTGCTTTAAATCGGGTTTGTTTAATTTTTTTGGCAATATTTAGTTTGAAATTAAAGCTGGAATTTTTTTAACGTGTAGATGATAAACGTCTTTTGTACTTTTTTTAAAATTGTTTTTTTAAACAACTTTAACTTCGGCATTAAAGAGAATTTTTTAAATTTAAAAAAAAAAGGAATTAATTTTAACCTCGTAGTTTTGGAAAGTTAAAATAAGAATACATAATTATAGAGAACTATTTTTGTATGCTAGTTTTCATGTTACTATTAGTCATATTACAATAGTATTAGTCGTTAGTCGTGTGTATGTCATTATTGAGCGCACTCCATAACCGTCAATAATATTGTATAACTAAATATGACAAATTACAAATAGATTAAGCGCGCTAGATGGATTGGTTAAATGAACAAAAACCACAACAAAAGCAACAGCCGCAAGAAAAAAAATTATAGCGAAAAGCAAACAAAAAAGAGAGCGTAAACCAAATCTGTATACTCTTATGATCCCAACCCATTATAACTGTCCCAAAACGAAAATTAAAAGCGTTTTAATTAATTTAAATTTAGTGTTAAAAGCGTTACTTTGTCTAGGTAAGAAAATAAAAAAGACATTATACAGGGTGTTACGTATGAGGACCAACAAAAAAAAAAAGTCAAGCTCAAAAGTTACGTTGAGTCTTAAGTTAATAACACAAAAATCGCCTAAGAAGGGGACCTCTTCCTTCACATTTCGATGGTAGGAAAAATTTCTAAAATAACTACAATAAAGTAATCGGGATTTTGTCGTTGCGGAATTTTAAAAAAATAATTGGGATTTTGCATTACTGGATTTTGACTATTTCCCAGAAAAAGTTATAAAAACGAACTAGCATCCTTTTGCCATGTTAATAAAGAGCTTTTTGGGGAAATACTAAGAACCCAAAAGCGTCACCTTTTTTTTGAAAATTAAGTCTCGGTCAAATAATTTTTTAAGAAATTAAGACTAAAGCTCAAACTAAAGCGGAAAAAAGGAGCATAAATTATAAAATAATTTTTGTTTTATCGTAAGCACTAAATGTTTTCATGAATAATGGAAAAAACACTAAAAATCGAAAAGTTCTCTCTCGCAAAGCTTTCGAGCTAATTGAGAAGGGTTTATTTTCGATATCAGATTAATACATTTTATTGAAAATCCAGAATAAAATGCTATTCCGGATAAAAACCATATCCCAACGCTCCAATTGAGATTTTTGTTTGGGGATTTTCGGGCCAACTCGTTTATGCGGTAGTCGAAAATACTCTCACCCAAGAAAATCATTCCATTCCTTTTTCATTCCATTCCAAATTTCTTTCTGGGGTCGTGGCAGGTGTTTGGGTTGGTGTAAGAGAGAGAGAGAGTGAGAGAGGGTTTTAGCGTAGGAGCGTAGGAGGAGGAGGAGCCGGACAAATATTTACTAGTAATAGTCAATATTTCATTTATGTCGCTGGATTCGTGTCAATAATTAATAATGGAAGTAGTTTTCTGAGCGCTGAACGCTTAAAAATAATTTCTACTGAATTTGTTTAATGATGGAATTTTTTTTCAGTTGTGACAAATCATTTTGGCGGTAATTTTTTACAAAATTGTGATTACAGTGCAAAATTGAATAAAAACATGGAGAAATAATAAACTGAAAAGCTGAAATAATTATTTATAAAATGTTCGGCAAATAAATAATTTGTTGTAGGTTTGTGTGCTTCTTTTGTTGTTATTTTTATTTTATTTAACGCAATCAAGAAATACCAAACAACAGCAACAACAACAAAAACAACAATAACAAAACTAAAGCCATGACAACAAAATTGTTGAACAAGAAAACATATAAAACCGGGTTTTGATGGCGACAGACATTAGTCGCAAGAAGAGCTACAAGAAAATATAAAGAAAGAAAAGAGAAAGGATGCAATCTATTAATAAAAAAAAAAAAAAACGATAAAAATAGCATAAGAAATGCGTAGCGTACCGTGACGAGGAAGAAGGTATACAGATTGTCAGAGAGCGTGGGCGTGCCGATCCCGGCTCATACTCAGTACGAAAGAAATAAAACCGAAAATGTGTCAATAATGGTCAGGCGGACGTTAGACGTTGGTTAAAATGCAAGCAGAAAACAAGAACAAGAAGCATCAGGAACCATTAGAAAGCAACAAGCATTATTCCATTCATTTATTCATCACTAAAAAGCGCACACGCACAAACAAACAGAAGTAAAGTAACACCCCCGCAAGAAATTCGTGCAATTGTTCAGTTTCTGCTTTCTACAGAAGAACTAGAGGAACCAGAAGAACTACTAGAAACAATGAATTATTTCAAATAATTCATTTCAGATATGAATTATTCAAATCGCTTTCTTTAAAAGTAATGCAGACAGAGGTGCTTCGCTAAACGAAGTCTGATTATCGAGTCTGTTTGTGATATAACACAAAAACAGTACAGCTTCTGACTGAAAATTCATGAAATCTATGAAAAGTTACCTTAACTTTTGTCACGAGCTTAACAACCAGCTCTACCATCGAGCTGATGAACGCTCACATAGACATGAGAGAGCATTGCTGCCGGTTGTCGCTGCGAGGTTGTGGTTCTACTGCTATGCGAAGTACACTATTTTTTAAATAGTGTAGTATCTGTTACAAAATTAAAAATCCAATTTCTTTCTATGATCATGGAATTCTGGAACTGCCATTAGAAAGAAGCCCGGAACGGAAGATATTATTGTTGTTTTTTTCCAAATATTACTGCAGATGTTCTCTCTGATACAAATACATAATTTTTTATTTTTTAATAGAATTTAAAAAAATTCAATAAATTTAATAATATCAGATCCAAGAGCGTTGGAATTAGAATTAAGGCTGCCTTCAAAATTGAAAACAAGCAATCGTCCAAAAGCAAGAGGTTTTTTTCGGCCTTTAAGGGAATACACCATTAAGAGCTAAAGTGTTAAATTCCGAATTCATTTAAAAATCTATTACTGGATGTTTTAAATTTATATAGATAGTCACCTACAATGACAACGACCGACCTTCTTTTGTCTAGTAAGTGGCTCGAAGTTGATTCAAATGCAGCACAATTTCTTACAGGGTCGTTTAAAGGAAATCATTGTGTGTAATACTCACACACACACTCGAGCGGACTGGACTCTCTGGAGAGAGAGCGAGAGAGAGCAAAAGAAAATGCATTAAGGCCGTGAGCCAGCAGATGCCTTGCCCATGAAACTCAACGACGATCATGTTGTCATCATCATTTTTATCCCTTTGCTTTCTTTTACTTTCGCTTCGTGACTTTGAATTTGATGATTGTACTCTTATGATGAAAAGTATTTCAAGGCATTTTTCAATTTGATTATTGCAATTACGAATAATCACGTTAACGAAGGTTAAGCGGTTATACGGTGTTAGGACCATGTTTCAAAAAAAAAATATGGTAACACTCAATACGGAAAATTGCTATGAAACTTCATGCAATGAAAAATTGTTAGATAATGATGAAACTTTTTCAATATTTATAAAGGTCAACAATGATAAAGCTCTTAATACGCTTGGCGGACTTCAAGAAAATTCAATAAACGTTATTTACTCCTTGCTACTGACTCACCCCCCCACCACCGTTTCGAAATTAAAAAAAAAATTAAAGCATTATTCAATGAAAAGAAGGAGGTCATTAGCCCGTTAAAAGCTCTGTTAAAAAGTTAACAGCGTCAATGGCAGTGGCAGTGGCCGGAGGCGGCAGCGCTGGCAACAGCAACAAATTGCCATCATCAGTTGCAACATACTGACAATCCACAATATCTCAGTTCCGCCTACTTCGTCTAACGTCTATCGCCTGTCTCTCATCGCTTGCCGCCTGCTGTTTGTCGCTTGCGACCTGCTCCAGAGCTTTCAAATTAGCTGTATTC
This sequence comes from Conops quadrifasciatus, assembly GCA_949752815.1. Lineage (NCBI taxonomy): Eukaryota > Metazoa > Arthropoda > Insecta > Diptera > Conopidae > Conops > Conops quadrifasciatus. Next base: position 9,054,952 of record OX457078.1, on the reverse strand, counting down.
TATTGTATTATTTATTTTGTTGTTTTGTTCAGTGTTATTTTCCGTCATTTTGTGCCACCAGCAATGACAGCGACGTAATTGTTGTCACCACTGTCACTGTTGTTGTTGTCTTTTTAATTACTAAGTGCAAAGTGCAAAACCAAATAATTGCATAAACTTTCAAAAGCTTCTGAAGTTTCTAAAATGTTGTGGTTAACCCTTTTGTTTTGTTTTTGTTAATATTAATTACTTTGTTAATTATAAAAATATTTCCATTAACCTTATAAAATATGAATTAATGACAAAAGCTACAAAATCTCGTCATCGTTCTATCGTTTTTGTAGAAAGCTTTTGATCATTATTATTCGAAAGTGTTCGAAATTTTCAACTTTTCTCTCTGGGTACATTTTCTTCCGGTGACAATAAAAATCCGCGCGTTAGAGAAAAAAAAAATTAAAACAGTTTGAAAACTTTGCCGCGTAGCAATGGATTTACCGACCGACCGACCGTCTTCCGGCCGTTTTAATTAACCGCCGACTTCAAGGATTCCATGAACTCTCAAAAGCCAACAGAGATGCTAGAGTTTTTTAAATACTTAGAAAAGAAAAATATGAAGTCCAAAATGTAAATCTTATAAAAAACGGAAATTAATTAAAACAAAGAAAGACAAAACGCTTTCTGTTTTGGTGAATTTAGAATTTTATAAAGTGATTATAAAGTGATTTCTTTATGCCGGAAAGTTTCTAAAATTTAGACAATAATAAAGTAAAAAAGATAAAAATATATTTAGTAATTTTTTCGCTATTAATTTAAAGAAAAAATTTTAAACAATTTTTTTAAACTTTAATTTTTAATTGTTTAGTGTTTTACATTTAATTGGATTAAATAGTAGTAATTTATTTTTAGTCCAATTAATTTTAATTGGAATAAAAAGTATTTAAAGCTATTTACGGCGAATATTTTGACCATCAATAATGACTAATGACATCAACTTAAAACGTTAAATTACAGTAACTTGGTTTCTTTAAAACAAATACTATTTTTTTTTTTGCTGCAACCTTAAATTAAAAAAAAACTAATTTACTTGTTTATTAATGCGATCGCTTCGTTTATTTTCGACTCTTGCTACCAGTAATTTCGTGAAAATTCTTTAAATTGAGTTCATTTTATATTTAACGTTTTTTTAAAGCGAAAGTTTGAAACAATTAGTAACAATAAATTAATAAATAAATGCATACAAAATAATAGTCATGCATAAAGAAATGGTTTTCTGTCGTTCTGACTTTTATAAAACCTAGTTAGAGTCATTAAAGTTCAAGGCAAAAAGTTGTTTGCGTCCAAACAATAAACTAATAATTAAGTCATTAATAATTCAGTAATTAAAATCAAATAGTTAATTGCCCAAATAAGCCAGGCGTGAGAAGGGCGAGAGCAAGAATACAGTAAAGCAAAGGTTTTTAATCTTAAACAAATGTTATTCAAAGTGTTGGAACTGCTCAACCGACCAACTTGTAAAGTTAAAATTAAAAAAATTAACAATTGTTAACTGAGAAATTTTTAACCACGTATTTTTAAAAAATATAAAGGATAAATGGCAGGGAGCGAGCATAGTTTTAGCGGCAAACTAAGTAGAAGTCTCTAAAAATTTCATTTGTGTCCACCTTTAGTGTCACAACTGTAGCTGTACCGTTCCGTCAACGCTTTTTGCTTTCGAGTGTTTTAGCGCAAGCAGTTAATGAATTAGTGGCACAGTTTTGAAACTTTCTCTTCATCAAAATTGGACACACAAGTATTCACATAGTGCATAAATAATGCACTTTATATTCTCGGAGAAAAACTTCTTCCTTGATATGTTTCTATAAAAGGAAGTAACTTTGGCTGCGCTGAAGACAGGCTACTGGTAGTTATTCGCGTGCTCGCTCAGCGACATGGTGCACGCTATCGTTGATGATGACGATGATGATGAATCAAATCTTTTGGGTATACTTTACGCGGCAGCTGATCGACCACGTCCGGCATCTCTTTTTACGGCACAGACGGCTTTCTTGCGTTTGCTGGGTTTATTCTCTGCGGATAAATTGTCCATCTGGCTGCCGAAGAGATTGCGCCAAGTGCAAGCTTTTCTGGTGCTATTCATAAGCGGTCACATAGCATTGCTTTTCGTAAAGACCACTTTGGATGCGCTGCAGCAGAACAATTTGGAAGACACCACTGACGCCTTGGCCAATACGATCATTTATATGTTTACGTGCTTTTCTGCAAGCTACTGGCTGTGGCGGTCCCAAGAGCTGAAACGATTTTTTCAGCGCATTGATCGTGGTCATCGCCATCATTCGCTGCCAGGTGAGTTGGCGGTGAGTTAGCGTGTGAAGTTTCAGTATTACGTACAACCGTTTTCATTGTCAGGTTTAACCTTTGTAAGTTCGCAGCGAGCTTTCGTTCTGGCTCGCAACTTGACCATTTCTTGGCTGGCTTCTTGTTACACCGGAGTGATTCTGTGGGGGTTAACACCAATTATTCTCGGTTCTCATACACTACCGCTAAAGTGTTGGTACCCGTTTGATGAAATGGTGAGTTGGGAATAGAAGAAGGGATGCGCACGAGCGAGACGAGATTTTTGTTTTTCCGCCTCCTAGAAAGAAGGCGGGGGCACTCAAGGCGGTCAGGCTTGTCAAGGCGGGACGAGATCTTATATCTGCAAAAGACAGGATTTTTCAGTCGAGATAAGATCCTGAGAAGCTTTTTAGTCAAAACAAAATAACGAAGCGAGTCAAACTTTTTCAATCAAGACAAGATCATACGACCTCGAGAAATAGCCGAGTGTTTCAAGTTTGTAACGAGTTTTTATTCCCAGCTGGGGTGAGCTCAGCGATCCCAGTATTTATTTCGGAGGGGTCTCGTAACCCCCCTCCGGAACGTTGCTTACAAAATTAATTTCTTAAGTTTAATTTCTTCTTTCGCTTATAGTTTTCTTTAAGGATTGCATTAAAAAACCACTAGGTGGTTGCCAAAAAAAGGTAATTTATAAAAAACCAGTAGGTGGTTTTGCCAAAACTAAGCCTTCCAAAAATGGGGAGCTTTTATGAGAGTTGAGAGCCTCCGCACAACCAACTTCGCAACGTCAAACGTCGCTCTCTCGCTTGACTTCAGCCTTAAACAAACAACGCAGACGTTAGCGAAGTTTGTTCACATTTTTCATTTATGTATCAACCGTTCTGTACCTGGCATCCTCCTCCACCAACCTTTTCACAAGCAAAATGAGCGAATACTTCCACCACTTCGTGAAACGAAGGAAAAACCTGAGTGAAAATGAAGGTTTTTCGATGAAAGGTGGCAATACGTTTCTGCAATACAAACAAAAATTTCTCAAAAACAACGAGTGGAAGTTCGACGTCAAAGAGAGAATTGAATTGAAGCATTCGTGACTTCTAACTTCTAACGTCAGAGCTCTCGTCAAATCGTACTGAAAAGTTGACTGTAGACGTTGCGAAGTTTGGTTGTGCGGAGACTCTGAACCTTGTCGCAAGTCGTCTTTTTATCATTCTAAATTAGTTCACCTTTCCTACTTACCTACTTGGGCACGAGGTTGCTTTTGGAGTTTCCAAATGTTTATTAAGACGATGGTTCACGCTAAACTTGTTGAGAATTATATGCAAGTACGCATCAAAAATAAAAAGTCGAATTTATGGTGTGTCTTTCAATTTCTGTTCTGGTTCGTGTATGTACTGGGTTTGTGTATGTGGTAACGTGGTACGTGTGATGACAATCATAATTTAATTAAAGATACTAAAAACAATTTGTAACGATTTTATGATCGTTACAAGTCAAGACCAAAACCCTAGCTGAGACAGAACTTTTTAGTCGTGACGCGCTTCCGAGACGAGGCAGGCATTTCTAGTCGCGAAAAGATCCGTGAAAGAGATAGGAGGGTTATTCCTATTCCTCAAAAGGGTGAAGACTTTCTGATCGAGCCGATAAAGAAAAGCTCGAAATGAATCTTGGAAAATCTCGCTCGTGTACAAGCGTGTACGTCCATTACATTCTTTGAAAATTAAATTAATTTCTGTAACCTTTTACGACATTAAAAGCAACCGGGTCTTTATGAATTTGTCTATGCTACCCAACTGATGGGTCAAGTTATAACGGCTACATCTTACGGTAATGGCTCGGCATTATTCGTATCCTTGACCGTCCTTATGATGGGCCAGTTTGATGTACTTTTCTGCAGTTTGAAAAACTTTGATTATCATGCCCGTCTACTAAGCGGAGAGGATCTCCGTGAATTGAGGTAAATATCGGAAATGATTTTTTTTTTTTGTGATTGTCCAATTATCCGTTCGGCTTTAGAAAAATTCAAAATAATTTACCGATGGGCGAAGAGGATGAACTGAATCAGTACGCTTACGCGACGGAACACAAAACCGATTTATCCATCTTCAACCATTTGGCCAGGAATAAAGGAATCCATTCACAGAATTCAATGTACCAGCGCCGGCGCCATGAGGCACTCGTTAAGTGCGTTCACCATCATCGCTTTACAATCGATTGCTGCAATGAGCTAGAGAGACTTTTTAATCCTTATTGTTTAATTAAATTACTGCAAATAACGATTCAACTCTGCCTCTTGGTGTTTGTGGGCGTGGAAGTGAGTGGTGGTGGTTTTGAAACTATTTAAAATTGCTCAGTTCACTCTCAATGTTTCTTAACTTATTTTTTAGCAATTTTATTCATGGAAAAGTCGATCTATTCTATTCACTAAACTCACTCGACGAACTCAGTATTGCTCACTCCATAAACCCGCTCCATATAAATCAGTCAGTCCATCCATCATTGAGCTTAATCTTTTGGTTCATGACTGATGAATTCATGCTGAAAATTAATTAAATTGTTCCTAACCATTAACCATTTCGACGATATTACTCATTATCACTCACTTATTTAACCTACATAAATCACTCACAACTCATCCATCTACTCACTGCACTCTCACTTGCTACGGTTTCACTCGAGTTTCAATTACTCATCTATTGTGGTTTTTCCGTTTACAGGGTAAGCGGAGCGTCATGCGTGTCATCAACTTAATTCAATACGTAGGTCTCACCGCTGTCGAGTTGTTGATGTTTACGTATTTTGGTGAGTTGTTACGTACTCACAGTGTACGCGGCGGTGAGGCGTTGTGGCGTGCTAAATGGTGGCTAAATGGAGCTAAGCAGACACGTCAAGTTATTATGATTTTCTTGATCAACAGTCGACGTGCCGCCAAACTGACAGCAGGAAAGTTTTGTGCTATGGATGTACAGCGTTTTCAAATGGTGCGTTGGTGTAATGGGGCGGGAAGGATGGAAGGCGGGCCGTTTTAATTGATTTGGTATGATCTAAATTTACATCTTTTCTCAAGCAGGTGGTCACGCAAGCGTTTTCATTCTTCACGTTGTTGCAAAACATAGCAGCGAAAGATAAAAAGTGAGAAACGCAAGAAACTGAAGAAGATGAGAAACTGAAAGACAGACAGACAGACAGCTTCTGCAAATGTGTGGCCGTAAAACAATTATTGTAAATCACCAGATTGTAGATTTTTGTAGATTGATTTTAGATTTTAAATATTTTATGCTGTCAAACGCATAGAGATTTTTCACAGGCACATCTGTATGCCTGACATTTTGTATTGACAGGCACAATGAATTTTTTACGTAATGCGTTGCACATTATTAAAATATAAATAAATTAAATAAACTTACGGCCGATTTCACAATGTCCGGTTAAGTGCTAATCAGGACTTTCAAACGTCAAAATCTCTTACAAATTGATGTTTGAAAGTCCCAGTTAGCACTTAACCGGACATTATGAAATTGGCCCTTAACCTACATAAATTCTATTGACTTGACAACACTTTTCTTGAAATTATCAACATTAATGTGTTTTGCTGGCACCTGATTTGTATTCAGTGTGAGTTTTTATTACTTTATTAGAAGACTGAAAGCCTGAACGCAACAAAATTCAGCTTTGCTGCCGTAGCCACCCAGCTAAAATGTCAAAATTACATTGGCTCTTATGGAAAACGAGAAAAAAAAAAACAACAATTTGTTCGTATCTCAGCGGTTGCCGCTATCTTGCAGATCTACGAGTCTTTCGTATTTTGTATCTTGCAGCTGCTCTTCTTATTTTTTTTTTTTTTTTTGTTGTTTGTTTACTTTTTGCCAAGCAGCTGACAGTTTTACCTCGTAGCTTTGCCGCTCGTAGCATGTATTTATTTTAAATGTTATTGTGTTTAACTCTTCGAGTTTGACAACTCCTGCAGCTCGTCGCAGCGGCAAGCTACAGCTAATGTGTTTAGGCTATTACGCTGACAACGTTATTCGTCCGAAAACGAATCTATGAACAGGTCTTAAGATCAAGCGATATAACGCTACTGGAGCATTATGTATGGACGTATTTAAAATCAATGATAACCGGACAACAATGAGAGCTTGTTTTCGCCGTGTGCAGTTGAAGAAGTGTCTTATCTAAAAACGTTAATTATCTTCTCTGACAAGAGCCGCTTAGCCCAAGGCCATTCTACGCGTGCTGTTTAAATCATTCGCTGCAGCCAAGCAACATTTTCTCATGCTACAAAACTCTTCTAATTTTCTTCGACTTATTCCAGCTTGATTTCTATTTTCTAAAAGCTGCTAAGTAGCCTCAAAACAACACATACGCGCATACTAAACGCTGACAAGCTTTCTGGCGCCGCGGTAGCTTTTTCCTGAAACCATGGCCGACGCGTCGTTCTTTCGTCCTTTTTTTCTGACGCTTGATACAGGCATCAAGAATGTTTTGCAACATTTAAACTGTGCTATACGTAGTTGACTCGTTGTTATTTTGTGGCAGAACCGCAAACGTTTTTTTCATGCTTCATGCATTCATTCGACATTTGCATTTGCATTACGTATTCGTTGCATTCGGCGAGTGTTCGCCGCTCACATGCGAGCGATTAACGCGGTCGCTGCGCCCTGAAAATGAGCGTGGAGGCGTCACGTCGGTTGGTGTATGTGTATTTAATTTAATGCTGTGTGGCTGTGTGTGTGTGTGTGTGTGTGTTGCTCGCTGAGAGCATTTAGTGGTTGGTTAAAAGAGGTTGCTGGAGTAGTAGTGAGGACAATGTGCCGCTGCAATTTAATATGGTTTTGAAGAGGATTTGCATTTTCTTTGTGATGCTTTCAACTGCTTTCTAAGGCTTCTAAAAGCTCTTGGCAAATGGAAATAAAATTAATGAGCCTTTTGTTGTTGAGAAAAATGAACCTCGTTTAACGTTTGATGAAACGAAAACGTGAGAGAAAATTATCTCGAGAGATTGGCCGTTTGTAAGCCGGTAAGCCGGTAAGCCGGCGAAGACCACTTAACGCTTATTAGGTATATTCAAATTAATAAATTATGAAGTGTTTATTTTTGAACATAAAAAAGACCATGCATGCATTTTCGAAAAATCTCCTTAATTTTTATGTTAAGATTATTTGATATGTTGAGACGCTTTTATACCACAGTACAAGATGATGATAGTGCGCTAAAACGTATGTGTTATTGCTCGTAAAGTTCTTATTGCTGCTGTTGTTTTTTTTTGCAAAAGTTGTTGTTGTTGTTGTTGTTGTTGTTGTAGTTGATGTTCTTACTCTACGCATTCCTTCAACCCAATCTAACCGAAGATAGTCGCTGCTAAAGTGCCGCTTAAAATATGAAAACACTTTCGGAAAACTACTAAAACAAGAGTGCTCGTGGGTGTAAGTCCGCGCGTGCCTGTGTGTGTGTGTGTGTGTGTGTGGGAGTGACTGCATGAGTTTGTTGAGAATTTATGTTTTTATGAATTTGTTTGAGGTTGTATGTGCGTGTACGAGTACATTTCTGCTTAGGTCTATGGAACTACCATTAGTGACAGTATGCGTCGAGTTGGTCTCTGTTTTTCCGATGGATCCGGCTTCCGGCATTGATGGCAGTTCTTCCTTATCCTCCTCCTCTTCCTCTTCCACTATGCTTATAAAGCATGATATAAATTCTCTTTGCTGATTAGATTTTTTCGCTTTTAGGGACAAACGGAAAAGATATATGTAGGAAAGGAAGGAAGAAAGGAAGGAAGAAAGGGGCAAGGGCTTTGTAATTGTACGCAAATATGATTGAATGCAGTTAAACTGCGCTTTGAACAGATTAACTTTATAGATTCAAATGAAGCGCGTACACAAAACCACAAGAATCCGCACGATATATTTCAGCGTGGCTGTATGTACCATCGCTCAGCTGAGAGACCAGCATACAGACGCAGCCACACACACATACACACATGACACACTTAACACGTAAAAAAAGCACGTCGACCCCGAAGTGCATAATTTTATTTGTTTGCGAATTAAAAGGAAATTTTATGGGAAGAAAAGGAGAAAAAGAAACATTCGAAAAAAATATCGATTTTTAAAAAAATTGAACATTTTTCAAAATTCAAAAATTCAAATTTTTGGGATTGAAAAGAAAATAATAAAAAATTATAATAATTTTTTTTTGTTTCTTACCTACCTTTTACCAATTTTGTTTAAAACAATTCATTAGAAGGATAAACATTTTTTTATTTTATTTAGTACTTATTGTGTTTTTAGTGTTTTTTTTGCATTCATTACAATTTTTTTGTATTTGTCATTACTAGGATTTGTATTATTACAAATACATACATAATCATTAAGAAGAAAAAATATTTGCTAAATTTTTATTTTGCATTTTAATTTAAGTTTTTTTACATTTAATGTATGTAGATAAAATTTCCTACTTACGAGTATTGTATATACATTTGAGAGCTATGAAAAAAGATTACAAAATCCAGCTATACAAAGTCTATCTCAAAGAATTAATATCTATAAAATACTCGTATAATAAAAAAATACTTGTAGACTAAAAGTGTAGGGTGCAGGAATGTTTCGGACATGGCCGAAAAAGCATTTACACACTATGTGCAAAAGACTGTCCACATTCGCAGATTCTATGAACTAAATTATAATCTTACTTCTGCCATGGTTTAAATAGTATAATTATAATGATTTAAGTGGTAAAAGTGTGAAATCTCAAAACAGTTGTACATTTTCAGTTATCAGCATAGAGAAACCCCGATTTACAAAAACAACAATATAATTACAATGTATTGTACGAGTATTATAGTGATGTGGAAGGAATTAATAGAAAACTTATTTAAGTAGAAAACAAATTTTGTTAAAAAGGCTTTAACATTTACATTTGAAAAAGAACAATAATATCTGAGTTATCGTGAAGCAGACGAAACAATTGAAAAACATTTCAGAACCAGAAACCAGCGCCGAAATCCATTTCTTGCTATATCGAGCACTGTATTGAAACGAATAAGGAAAGGGCGACTTGTGACTTTTGTCAAAGGTACGATTATTTTTTTGCATTATTTCGCATTTATTTTCCGCCTTCGCCTCCGATATTAACTATTCAAACTTTTACGGTTTGTTTTAAAAGTTTCTAAACTTTTAATGGCATGAAGACCAACAATACTTGTGGCATTACGTGATTTATGTGGAAATATATTGTATAACAAACATTTAACAAAAAACAAATATTCGTTATAACAAAAGTATGTATATTTTTTACAAGTTGAAAGTTTTTTTTTTGAATATTTTTCCATGTTAGGATTGATAGATTTCAAATAAATATACATATAAGAGCCGTTTTCTTTTTGAAAGTGTGGTAAGTCCATTCTTTTTTATTTCCAGATATTCACAGTTTTGCATTGTGAATTCAATGCAATTCTTATGGAGAGGAACGTTTTGTTTTATGAAAATTATATAGATTTTGAAAAAAGTGTTCTCTGCATTGAATGAAAATATAAAGATTTTAACAGAATAAAAGTTTTCTCATTATTAACTCCATTTTTTTATGAAATCGGCTTATACCACTCTCAAAGAAAACGGCTCATACGATATTTACCTCTTTATACCATTTTAACGATAGAAAGAGACAAGACTATGGCCTTTAGTATTTCGAACTTCGAAACAGGGTTGAAAACTGCTAAAACCAGAAATATTTTTTGGTTTTGCGCTCACAACAACACACAACAACAATTTCAATGAAATTGTTATGGTTTTAGAATGGTTTTCGCTGTGAAAACCAGTTTTGCGCTAAACCGAAGCAAAACGACTTTATAGAAACACCATATAAGGGAAGTAGGTTCATTTCCTTTAAATTTTAGAAATTATGACCAATCATTATTTAAACCATTCAAAAATTTAAGATTTAGAATATGAAAAGATGTCTTGAATTAAGTCTCCTTAAGTAAAAAAGGTATCACGTCTTGACAGTTGTTAAATTTCATAAAGAAATTTTCCGATACTTTTATTTTATGTTTTACACAAAAATTATAAAGCTATAGAAACGATTATCTCAGTTTTTTATGTACTCGTAGCAAAATCAATGTCTAAATGTATACAGATTTTCTAAAATATTACATTTATTTCCATCATCCTTTCTTTATTTTTCCTTCGAAAAGCTCCTATATTCTTCATCATTAGTTCGTTAAAAATTTAACGACTTCCCATTTCCACGCCTTATCCGTTACCAATTTATCCGCTACGACTGCAGCTGCGATTTCTGGCGTGTGATCCTGGCTGCGGCTCGTGATCCTTTATCACTGCACCGATTCATCCGCGCTGGCATTGTCACTGTTGTCACCGTTATGCGCATTACCGTTTCGAATTTTGACATGATAAATAATCCTTTGCCCTGCAATGGATTTGAGGCCTTTGATTTCTCTTTGAGCTTCTCTATCGATTGCTACCTTCGGGGGCGCCACGCCGAAGCTGCCGAATAGCGACAGAGCAACACCTTCTTAAATGCTTGTCGGAATACTTTGTTGAAGATCGTATAGAAAATCGGGTTGACCATCGAACTGGCGTAGCCCAGCCACGTTACCACGTCGAAAACCCAATGGTGTATGCTGTCTTCACAGTCGCCGCACACCGTCGGCAACAGATTCAGCACAAAAAACGGTGACCACAATATGACGAAGGTGAAGAACACGACGCCCAGCACCTTGGTGGCTTTCTGCTCCAGTCGAATGATGCGTCCGTGCCGCGACGAGTTGCGAGATATGACACTCGAGTTGCGGGAGTGGTGCGAACGTACTGTCTGCTGACGTTGCAGCAGGCAGGGTGAAGAGTGTGGTGGACGTGAGCTAGTCTTCGATTCGGGACCGGGCACATAGTGCATGTTGTTGTGACTGCGGAGCGTGGCGGAACGATGTAAAGGCGTCACTGAGTACGCGGACAGTGGAATATTAGCCTTGGCAGGAGTGAGGAGCAATGACGTTTGTACGCTGCCACCACTACCAAAGTTGGATGCGCGTCGGCGGTGACGACCCGCATCCCAAGTGACCACTGAGGCGGTCTTCGAAATACTACGTTTTCGGCGACCCTGGTACGGAGTGTCCGGCGCACTGAGAAACGCAGACCCAATGAGGGCTTCTCTCTTCGGTATGGTGTGGCTAGGAATGGCGTTAGAGTTGTTGCAGTGATTGCTATTGTTAAAAAGAGAGGTGACAATAGAGCCACTTGGTATAGCCAGGCCGGGGCCTTGCTCCACACTGGCCAACATTTGCTTTTTGCCGAGCGTGGGCGACGTTGTGGGAGCCGGAAAAGTGCTAGGTATGATTTTTAACTCGACAGTTTTCGCGTAGGTTTGAGCTGCTCGGTCGCCAAAATAAGGGCAAGTACAAACGGGCGGCAGTTCCAAACAGTGGAACGTATCGCCACCCTTGTCGTCTTTATTTAGTTGTTGTTGTTTTGATGGCAACGGTGTACTCGGGCAGCTGCTACTGCCGCCGCTGTCCACTTCAGATTTGTTCGAACTAGAAGACTGTCGAGAAAGGAAGAGTGTCGTGTTGTTCGGCAGACTGTTAAAGCGGCGATGTTTGTGGAGTGCTAACGTCGGTTCTTTAGCGTCGACTGGCGTTCTATATATAGCAGAGGAAGAACGTCGGCGCTTGGTATAGAATTTAAAGCGCTGTGAGATCGTTGGAGGTGAAACTGATCTGGAAAAAAGAAGATAAAACACAACTCGTGATCAGCAAAAGAGAGAAAGAGGACACACCTAAAAAGCTTTAAGTATGTGTACTACAATATATTGTTACATAAGATGTACAAGAATCAAATTTTGTGTAAACCTAGCCTAGCTGAGGCTAGAGACAGAGTAAGTTAGTCTAACTCGAGCAACGCTCGGTTGTATGTGAACTTGAAATAAAATCTGTTAAATTGGCAACATTGATCCTCAAAATCGAACTTGCCCCAAATATGAAGTCAAGTTTCTCAAAGGTAAAAATATATTTTATTTTATTTACACTTATATATCCACGAAAGGGTATAAATACGAGTACATACTTATACTAAGAAGCTTGTAAGATTATGCGATTTAGAAATCAGACCACATACAGAGTAACATCTTTGTTTTTATTTATATTTTCTTTTATTTGTAAATAAATTCCAAATTATTGTTTTTCCACACTGCAAAGAGCGGTACAATACTTTGCACAATACATTTTACCCGGTTCTGTCTTTGTCAAAATATTTGTATTATATTATATTCGTAATAATACAGCGCTCCCTGCACTGGGAATAATAAAATTTATAAAGAAACACATAACCATTCTCAGATGTCGTTAGATGTAGGCCGACATTGCCGACATTATCGACGTGGTCGAGAAATTCACTCTTTCAGGCAAAGCATCTCACATTCTTGTTTGGTTATAAATTTATTTTCATTTCCATGACAGCCTCCAAAGATGAATTCAACACATCTATTTCTGCCTGAGTCGTAACTGAACATCGGTAATCTCGCCACACACGGTCCTTTCACAGAGTGGGGAAGTTCACATAAGTCTACTGATTTAAAAAAAATGCAAATTAGTTCCTTAGAATAATCTTATGGAGCTAAAAATATATGAAATATACAAATTTACTAACATTCCGTTGAAGTGGTTTTAGGTACTGATGTTTCCGTAGCTACGGATGAGGTCGCAAAGGTTTTAAAATTTAAGCAAGTTATCTCGCACTCTTGCCTGTTCATGAACCTGTTCTCATTTCCAAGGCAGCCTCCAAAGATGAATGCAACACATTTCCTTTTGACTGCATCATAGCTGAACATCGGAAATTTCATCTTACAGGGTCCTTTCATAGAATGGGAAAGACCGCATATAGCTAAATATTTTTTAACAGATTTTATAGATTATTTTTCAAGAAAACCTTGTCAAAATGCAAAGAAAAATACGAACATTTCACAGGAGCTATTTGAGTTACCAATGGATTTTCCATTTTTATATTCTTGGTTGTGTCGTAGTTATACACTTTTAAATCAGGAGCAATTTGACCTGTCAGGCATAGTATCTCACATGCTTGTTTGGTTATGAATTTATTCTCATTCCCATGGCAGCCACCAAACGTGAATCCAACACATTCCTTTCTGTCTGCGTCGTAGCTGTACATCAGAAACTCCTTCTTACAGGGTCCTTTTATAGAATGAGGTAGACTACATATATAAGCGCTACAGATTTTCAAAGAATACAGATAGGTTCTTAGAAAACCTTTTCGGAAAACAAATAATAATTCTAATACTAAGAAATCTACTGACATTCCGTGGGAGCTATTTCAGTTACTGCGTTTTCCGTTGTTATCGCCGGAGTCGGAGAAGTTTTTCCCCCGAGGCATACCTTTTCGCATTCTTGCCTTGTTGTGAACCTGTTTTTATTTCCACGACAGCCTCCAAAGGTGAATTCAACACACTGGTTTAAGTTTACAGCAAAGCTGTACATCGGTAATACCTCTTCACAGGGTCCTTTTTCAGAATGTGGAAAGAGACAGTCAAAGTCTAAAATTTGAGAGATATTTTTAATTATGCGTATAGTTGGGCAGTCAAGAAAGAATTTGAATCTACTAACAAAGTTTTGAACGTTCTGTAGTTATCGGGTTTGTGGGACGTACTGTAGTTACTATATTTTTATGACACTTCCGTTCGCAATCGGCATAGCGAGGAAATTTATTTGCATTGCCATCGCAACCACTGTAGGTAAATAGAACGCATTGTTTGTTGACTTTATCGTAACTGTAAAGAGGAATTTTCTCATTACATAGTCCCGGCTGCGAATGCGGGAGGTCACATACGGTGGCTACAATTTCAGAAAAACACGAGATTATTTCTAATACGGGGTGCAAAAAGAAGAAAACTTTGAATCCACTCACACTGTGTTGGAAGCACTGTAGGTGACGGCATCGCAGGACGTATTGTAGATAACGGGTTTCCGGGACTGATTGTAGACAATGGGTTTGCAGGACTCCTTGTAGACAATGGGTTTATAGGGCTTATTGTAGACAATGGGTTTAGAGGACTCATTGTAGACAATGGGTTTACAGGACTCATTGTAGACATTGCGTTTACAGGACTCATTGTAGACAATGGGTTTACAGGACTTATTGTAGGTGACGGGTTTCCGGGACCCATTGTAGACAATGGATTTACGGGACTCATTGTAGACAATGGGGTTACAGGACTCATTGTAGACAATGGGTTTACATGACTTATTGTAGGTGATGGGTTTCCGGGACCCATTGTAGACATTGGGCTTACAGGACTCATTGTAGACAATGGGTTTACAGGACTTATTGTAGGTGGGGGGTTTCCGGGACCCAATGTAGACATTGGGTTTACAGGAATTATTGCAGGTAACGGGCTTCCGGGACCCATTGTAGGCAATGGGTTTACAGGACTCATTGTAGGCATTGGGTTGACAGGACTCATTGTAGACAATGGGTCTACAGGGCTCATTGTAGACAATGGGTTTACAGGACTTAGTGTAGACAATGGGTTCACAGGACTTATTGTAGGTGACGGGTTTCCGGGACTTATTGTAGACAATGTATCTACAGGGCTCACTGTAGACAATAGGTTTACAGGACTCAATGTAGACAATGGGTCTAAAGGGCTCATTGTATACAATGGGTTTACAGGACTTATTGTAGAGAATGGTTTTACCGGACTTATTATAGGTAACTGTTTTCCGGGACTGCTTGTAGACAATGGGTCTACAGGGCTCATTGTAGACAAGGGGTTTACAGGACTTATTGAAGACAATGGGTTGACAGGACCTATTGTAGGTGACAGGTTTCCGGGACTCATTGTAGACAATGGGTATACAGGACTCATTGTAGGTAACGGGATTCCGGGACTGATTGTAGACAAAGGGTTTACCGGACTTATTGTAGGTAACGCGTTTCCGGGACCCATTGTAGACAGTGGGTATACAGGACTAATTGTAGGTAACGGGTTTCCGGGACTGATTGTAGACAATGGGAGTACTGGACTTATTGTATACATTGGGTTTACAGGGCTCATTGTAGACAATGGGTTTACAGGACTTATTGTAGACATTGTAGACAATGTGTTTGCAGGACTCATTGTAGATATTGTAGACAATGGGTTTACAGGACTTACTGTAGACAATGGGCTTACAGGACTCATTGTAGACAATGGGTTTACAGGACTCATTGTAGACAATGGGTTTACAGGACTCATTGTAGACAATGTGTTTGCAGGACTCATTGTAGATCTTGTAGACAATGGGTTTACAGGACTTACTGTAGACAATGGGCTTACAGGACTCATTGTAGACAATGTGTTTACAGGACTCATTGTAGACAATGGGTTTACAGAACTTATTGTAGGTGACGGGTTTCCGGGACCCATTGTAGACAATGGGTTTACAGGACCCATTGTAGGCAATGGGTTTAGAGGACTCATTGTAGACATTGCGTATACAGGACTCATTGAAGACATTGGGTTTACAGGACTTATTGTAGGTAACGCGTTTCCGGGACCCATTGTAGACAGTGGGTACACAGGACTCATTGTAGGTAACGTGTTTCCGGGACTGATTGTAGACAATGGGTTTACCGGACTTATTGTAGGTAACGGGCTTCCAGGATCTATTGTAGGCAATGGGTTTACAGGAATTATTGTAGGGAATGGGTTTACAGGACTTATTGTAGGTAACAGTTTTTCGGGACCCATTGTAGGCAATGGGTTTACAGGACTTATTGTAGGTAACGGGTTTCCGGGACCCACTGTAGGCAATGGGTTTACAGGACTTATTGTAGGTAACGCGTTTCCGGGACCCATTGTAGACAGTGGGTATACAGGACTCATAGTAGGTAACGTGTTTCCGGGACTGATTGTAGATAATGGGAGTACTGGACTCATTGTAGACATTGGGTTTACAGGGCTCATTGTAGACAATGGATCTACAGGGCTCATCGTAGACAATGGGTTTGCAGGACTCATTGTAGACAATGGGTTTACAGGACTCATTGTAGACAATGGGTTTAACGGACTTATTGTAGGTGACGGGTTTCCGGGACCCATTGTTGGCAATGGGTTTACAGGACTCATTGTAGACATTGAGTATACAGGACTCATTGTAGACATTGGGTTTACAGGACTTATTGTAGGTGACGGGTTTCCGGGACCCATTGTAGGCAATGGGTTTACAGGACTCATTGTAGGCATTGGGTTTACAGGGCTCATTGTAGACAATGGATCTACAGGGCTCATCGTAGACAATGGGTTTGCAGGACTCATTGTAGACAATGGGTTTACAGGACTCATTGTAGACAATGGGTTTACCGGACTTATTGTAGGTGACGGGTTTCCGGGACCCATTGTTGGCAATGGGTTTACAGGACTCATTGTAGACATTGAGTATACAGGACTCATTGTAGACATTGGGTTTACAGGACTTATTGTAGGTAACGCGTTTCCGGGACCCATTGTAGACAGTGGGTATACAGGACTCATTGTAGGTAACGGGTTTCCGGGACTGATTGTAGACAATGGGTTTACCGGACGTATTGTAGGTAACGGGTTTCCGGGACCCATTGTAGGCAATGGGTTTACAGGACTCATTGTAGGCATTGGGCTTACAGGACTCATTGTAGACAATGGGTTTACCGGGCTCATTGTAGACAATGGGTTTACGGGACTCATTGTAGACAATGGGTTTACAGGACTTATTGTAGACAATGGGTTTACAGGACTCATTGTAGACAATTGGTTTACAGGACTTATTGTAGGTGACGGGTTTCCGGGACCCATTGTAGGCAATGGGTTTACAGGACTCATTGTAGACATTGGGCTTACAGGACTTATTGTAGGTAACGGGTTTCCGGGACCCACTGTAGGCAATGGGTTTACAGGACTCATTGGAGACATTGGGTTTACTGGACTCATTGTAGACATTGCGTTTACAGGACTAATTGTAGACAATGGGTTTAGAGGACTTATTGTAGTTGACGGGTTTCCGGAACCCAATGTAGGCAATGGGTTTACAGGACTCATTGTACGTAACGGGTTTCCGGGACCCATTGTAGGCAATGAGTTTACAGGACTTACTGTAGACAATTGGTTTACAGGACTCATTGTAGGCATTGGGTTTACAGGACTTATTGTAGACAATTGGTTTACTGTACTCATTGTAGACATTGCGTTTACAGGACTAATTGTAGGCAATGGGCTTACAGGACTCATTGTAGACATTGGGTTTACAGATATTACTGTAGACAATGGGTTTACAGGACTCATTGTAGACAATGGATTTACAGGACTCATTGTAGGTAACGGGTTTCCGGGACCCATTGTAGGCAATGGGTTTAAAGGACTTACTGTAGACAATTGGTTTACAGGACTCATTGTAGGCATTGGGTTTACAGGACTTATTGTAGACAATTGGTTTACTGTACTCATTGTAGACATTGCGTTTACAGGACTAATTGTAGGCAATGGGTTTACAGGACTCATTGTACGTAACGGGTTTCCGGAACCCATCGTAGGCAATGGGTTTACAGGACTTATTGTAGACAATTGGTTTACTGGACTCATTGTAGACATTGCGTTTACAGGACTAATTGTAGACAATGGGTTTGCAGGACTCATTGTACGTAACGGGTTGCCGGGACCCATTGTAGGCAATGGGTTTACAGGACTTACTGTAGACAATTGGTTTACAGGACTCATTGTAGACATTGGGTTTACAGGACTCATTATAGACATTGGGTTTACAGGACTCATTGTGGACAATGGGTTTACAGGGCTCATTGTAGACAATGAGATTACGGGACTTATTGTAGGTAACGGGCTTCCAGGACCCATTGTAGACATTGGGTTTACAGATATTACTGTAGACAATGGGTTTCCAGGACTCATTGTAGACAATGGATTTACAGGACTCATTGTAGGTAACGGGTTTCCGGGACCCATTGTGGGCAATGGGTTTAAAGGACTTACTGTAGACAATTGGTTTACAGGACTCATTGTAGGCATTGGGTTTACAGGACTTATTGTAGACAATTGGTTTACTGGACTCATTGTAGACATTGCGTTTACAGGACTAATTGTAGACAATGGGTTTGCAGGACTCATTGTACGTAACGGGTTGCCGGGACCCATTGTAGGCAATGGGTTTACAGGACTTACTGTAGACAATTGGTTTACAGGACCCATTGTAGGCAATGGGTTTACAGAACTTTTTGTAGGTAACGGGCTTCCGGGACCCATTGTAGACGTTGGGCTTACAGGACTCATTGTAGACAATGAGTTTACAGGACTCATTGTAGACATTGGGTTAACAGGACTCATTGTAGACAATGGGTCTACATGGCTCATTGTAGACAATGGGTTTACAGGACTCATTGTAGACAATGGGTTTACAGGACTAATTGCAGACATTGGGTCTACAGGACTCATTGTAGACAATAGGTTTACAGGACTAATTGTAGGTAACGGGTTTCCGGTAACCATTGTAGACAATGGGCTTACAGGACTAATTGTAGGTAACGGGTTTCCGGGACCCATTGTGGGGAATGGATTTACAGGACTTATTGTAGGTAACAGGCTTCCGGGACCCATTGTAGGCAATGGGTTTACAGGACTCATTGTAGACAATGGGTTTACAGGACTAATTGCAGACATTGGGTCTACAGGACTCATTGTAGACAATAGGTTTACAGGACTTATTGTAGGTAACGGGCTTCCGGGACCCGTTGTAGGCAATGGGTTTACAGGACGAATTGTAGATAACGGGTTTCCGGGACCCATTGTAGGCAATGTGTTTACAGGACTTATTGCAGGTAACGGTTTTTCGGGACCCATTGTAGGCAATGGGTTTACAGGACTTATTGTAGGTAACGGGCTTCCAGAACCTATTGTAGGCAGTGGGTTTACAGGAATAATTGTAGGGAATGGGTTTACAGGACTTATTGTAGGTAACGGTTTTTCGGGTCCCATTGTAGGCAATGGGTTTACAGGACTTATTGTAGGTAACGGGTTTCCGGGACCCATTGTAGGCAATGGGTTTACAGGACTTATTGTAGGTAACGGGCTTCCAGAACCTATTGTAGGCAGTGGGTTTACAGGAATAATTGTAGGGAATGGGTTTACAGGACTTATTGTAGGTAACGGTTTTTCGGGGCCCATTGTAGGCAATGGGTTTACAGGAATTATTGTAGGGAATGGGTTTACAGAACTTATTGTAGGTAACGGTTTTTCGGGTCCCATTGAAGGTAATGGGTTTACAGGACTTATTGTAGGTAACGGGTTTCCGGGACCCATTGTAGGCAATGGGTTTACAGGACTTATTGTAGGTAACGGGCTTCCAGGACCCATTGTAGGTAATGGGTTTACAGGACTCATTGTAGACGTTGGGTTTACAGGACTTATTGTAGGTAACGGGCTTCCAGGACCCATTGTAGGCAATGGGTTTACAGGACTCATTGTAGACATTGGGTTTACAGGACTTATTGTAGGTAACGGGCTTCCAGGACCCATTGTAGGTAATGGGTTTACAGGACTCATTGTAGACGTTGGGTTTACAGGACTTGTTGTAGGTAACGGGCTTCCAGGACCCATTGTAGGCAATGGGTTTACAGGACTCATTGTAGACAATGGGTTTACAGGACTAATTGCAGACATTGGGTCTACAGGACTCATTGTAGACAATAGGTTTACAGGACTTATTGTAGGTAACGGGCTTCCGGGACCCGTTGTAGGCAATGGGTTTACAGGACGAATTGTAGATAACGGGTTTCCGGGACCCATTGTAGGCAATGTGTTTACAGGACTTATTGCAGGTAACGGTTTTTCGGGACCCATTGTAGGCAATGGGTTTACAGGACTTATTGTAGGTAACGGGCTTCCAGAACCTATTGTAGGCAGTGGGTTTACAGGAATAATTGTAGGGAATGGGTTTACAGGACTTATTGTAGGTAACGGGCTTCCAGAACCTATTGTAGGCAGTGGGTTTACAGGAATAATTGTAGGGAATGGGTTTACAGGACTTATTGTAGGTAACGGTTTTTCGGGTCCCATTGTAGGCAATGGGTTTACAGGACTTATTGTAGGTAACGGGCTTCCAGGACCCATTGTAGGCAATGGGTTTACAGGACCCATTGTAGGCAATGGGTTTACAGGACTTATTGTAGGTAACGGGCTTCCAGAACCTATTGTAGACATTGGGTTTACAGGACTTATTGTAGGTAACGGGCTTCCAGGACCCATTGTAGGCAATGGGTTTACAGGACTCATTGTAGACATTGGGTTTACAGGACTTATTGTAGGTAACGGGTTTGCGGGACCCATTGTAGGCAATGGGTTTCCGGGACCCATTGTAGGGAATGGGTTTACAGGACTTATTGTAGACATTGGGTTTACAGGACTTATTGTAGGTAACGGGTTTGCGGGACCCATTGTAGGCAATGGGTTTACAGGACTTATTGTAGGTAACGGTTTTTCGGGACCCATTGTAGGCAATCGGTTTACAGGACTTATTGTAGGTAACGGGCTTCCAGGACCTATTGTAGGCAATGGGTTTACAGGACCCATTGTAGGCAATGGGTTTACAGGACTTATTGTAGACATTGGGTTTACAGGACTTATTGTAGGTAACGGGCTTGCGGGACCCATTGTAGGCAATGGGTTTATAGGAATTATTGTAGGTAACGGGTTTCCGGGACCCATTGTATTCAATGGGTTTACAGGACTTATTGTAGGTAACGGGTTTGCGAGACCCATTGTAGGCAATGGGTTTACAGGACTTATTGTAGGTAACGGGCTTCCAGAACCCATTGTAGGCAATGGGTTTACAGGACTTATTGTAGGTAACGGGCTTCCAGGACGCATTGTAGGCAATGGGTTTACAGGACTCATTGTAGACATTGGGTTTACAGGACTTATTGTAGGTAACGGTTTTTCGGGACCCATTGTAGGCAATGGGTTTACAGGACTTATTGTAGGTAACGGGTTTCCAGGACCCATTGTAGGCAATGGGTTTACAGGACTCATTGTAGACATTGGGTTTACAGGACTTATTGTAGGTAACGGGTTTGCGGGACCCATTGTAGGCAATGGGTTTACAGGACTTGTTGTAGGTAACGGTTTTTCGGGACCCATTGTAGGCAATGGGTTTACAGGACTTATTGTAGGTAACGGGTTTCCGGGACCCATTGTAGGCAATGGGTTTACAGGACTTATTGTAGGTAACGGTTTTTTGGGACCCATTGTAGGCAATGGGTTAACAGGACTTATTGTAGGTAACGGGCTTCCAGGACCTATTGTAGGCAATGGGTTTACAGGACTCATTGTAGACATTGGGTTTACAGGACTTATTGTAGGTAACGGGTTTGCGGGACCCATTGTAGGCAATGGGTTTACAGGACTTATTGTAGGTAACGGTTTTTCGGGACCCATTGTAGGCAATGGGTTTACAGGACTTTTTGTAGGTAACGGGTTTCCGGGACCCATTGTAGGCAATGGGTTTACAGGACTTATTGTAGGTAACGGTTTTTCGGGACTCATTGTAGGCAATGGGTTTACAGGACTTTTTGTAGGTAACGGGTTTCCGGGACCCATTGTAGGCAATGGGTTTACAGGACTTATTGTAGGTAACGGTTTTTCGGGACTCATTGTAGGCAATGGGTTTACAGGACTTATTGTAGGTAACGGGCTCCCAGGACCTATTGTAGGCAATGGGTTTACAGGACTCATTGTAGACATTGGGTTTAGAGTACTTGTTGTAGGTAACGGGCTTCCGGGACCCATTGTAGGCAATGGGTTTACAGGACTTATTGCAGGTAACGGGTTTCCGGGACCCATTGTAGGCAATGTGTTTACAGGACTTATTGCAGGTAACGGTTTTTCAGGACCCATTGTAGGCAATGGGTTTACAGGACTTATTGTAGGTAACGGGTTTCCGGGACCCATTGTAGGCAATGTGTTTACAGGACTTATTGCAGGTAACGGTTTTTCGGGACCCATTGTAGGCAATGGGTTTACAGGACTTATTGTAGGTAACGGGCTTCCAGAACCTATTGTAGGTAATGGGTTTACAGGACTCATTGTAGACATTGGGTTTAGAGGACTTATTGTAGGTAACGGGCTTCCGGGACCCATTGTAGGCAATGTGTTTACAGGACTTATTGTAGGTAACGGGCTCCCAGGACCTACTATAGGCAATGGGTTTACAGGACTCATTGTAGACATTGGGTTTAGAGGACTTATTGTAGGTAACGGGCTTCCGGGACCCATTGTAGGCAATGGGTTTACAGGACTCATTGTAGACATTGGGTTTAGAGGACTTATTGTAGGTAACGGTTTTTCGGGACCCATTGTAGGCAATGGGTTTACAGGACTTATTGTAGGTAACGGGCTCCCAGGACCTATTGTAGACAATGGGTTTACAGGACTCATTGTAGACATTGGGTTTAGAGGACTTATTGTAGGTAACGGGCTTCCGGGACCCATTGTAGGCAATGGGTTTACAGGACTCATTGTAGACATTGGGTTTAGAGGACTTATTGTAGGTAACGGGCTTCCGGGACACATTGTAGGCAATGTGTTTACAGGACTTATTGCAGGTAACGGTTTTTCGGGACCCATTGTAGGCAATGGGTTTACAGGACTTATTGTAGGTAACGGGCTCCCAGGACCTATTGTAGGCAATGGGTTTACAGGACTCATTGTAGACATTGGGTTTACAGAACTTATTGTAGGTAACGGGCTTCCGGGACCCATTGTAGGCAATGGGTTTACAGGACTTATTGTAGGTAACGGGCTTCCGGGACCCGTTGTAGGCAATGGGTTTACAGGACGAATTGTAGATAACGGGTTTCCGGGACCCATTGTAGGCAATGTGTTTACAGGACTTATTGTAGGTAACGGGCTTCCGGGACCCGTTGTAGGCAATGGGTTTACAGGACGAATTGTAGGTAACGGTTTTTCGGGACTCATTGTAGGCAATGGGTTTACAGGACTTATTGTAGGTAACGGGCTCCCAGGACCTATTGTAGGCAATGGGTTTACAGGACTCATTGTAGACATTGGGTTTAGAGTACTTGTTGTAGGTAACGGGCTTCCGGGACCCATTGTAGGCAATGGGTTTACAGGACTTATTGTAGGTAACGGGCTTCCGGGACCCATTGTAGGCAATGTGTTTACAGGACTTATTGTAGGTAACGGGCTCCCAGGACCTACTATAGGCAATGGGTTTACAGGACTCATTGTAGACATTGGGTTTAGAGGACTTATTGTAGATAACGGGCTTCCGGGACCCATTGTAGGCAATGGGTTTACAGGACTCATTGTAGACATTGGGTTTAGAGGACTTATTGCAGGTAACGGTTTTTCGGGACCCATTGTAGGCAATGGGTTTACAGGACTTATTGTAGGTAACGGGCTCCCAGGACCTATTGTAGGCTGTGGGTTTACAGGACTCATTGTGGACATTGGGTTTAGAGGACTTATTGTAGGTAACGGGCTTCCGGGACCCATTGTAGGCAATGGGTTTACAGGACTTATTGTAGGTAACGGGTTTCCGGGACCCATTGTAGGCAATGTGTTTACAGGACTTATTGCAGGTAACGGTTTTTCGGGACCCATTGTAGGCAATGGGTTTACAGGACTTATTGTAGGTAACGGGCTCCCAGGACCTATTGTAGGCAATGGGTTTACAGGACTCATTGTAGACATTGGGTTTACAGAACTTATTGTAGGTAACGGGCTTCCGGGACCCATTGTAGGCAATGGGTTTACAGGACTTATTGTAGGTAACGGGCTTCCGGGACCCGTTGTAGGCAATGGGTTTACAGGACGAATTGTAGATAACGGGTTTCCGGGACCCATTGTAGGCAATGTGTTTACAGGACTTATTGCAGGTAACGGTTTTTCGGGACCCATTGTAGGCAATGGGTTTACAGGACTTATTGTAGGTAACGGGCTTCCAGAACTTATTGTAGGCAATGGGTTTACAGGACTCATTGTAGACATTGGGTTTACAGGACTTATTGTAGGTAACGGGTTTGCGGGACCCATTGTAGGCAATGGGTTTACAGGACTTATTGTAGGTAATGGGCTTCCAGGACCCATTGTAGGCAGTGGGTTTACAGGACTCATAGTAGACATTGGGTTTACAGGACTTATTGTAGGTAACGGGCTTCCGATACCCGTTGTAGGCAATGGGTTTACAGGACGAATTGTAGATAACGGGTTTCCGGAACTTATTGTAGAACTTATTGCGGGTACTATATTTTCATGACACTCTCGCTCGCAATCGGCATAGCTATGGAATTTATTTGCATTGCCATCGCAACCACTGTAGATAAATCGGACACACTGCTGGTTGTCTTTATCGTAGCTGTAAAAAGGAATTTTCCCATTACATAGTCCCGGCTGAGAATGTGGGAGATCGCATACGGCGGCTACAATTTCAGACAAACACGAGGTTATTTTTAATACTGGGTGCAAAAAGAAGAAAACATCGAATGCACTCACACTGTGTTTGAGGCACTGTAGGTGACGGTATCGCAGGACGTATTGTAGATAACGAGATTTCGGGACTTATTGTAAATAACGGGCTTCCTGGACTTATTGTAGATAAAGGGTTTCCAGGACGTATTGTAGGTAACAAGTTTTTAATACACTTCCGCTCGCAGTCGGCAAAGCTAAGGAATTTGTTAGCATTTCCCCCGCAACCACTGTAGATGAATCGGATGCACCTATTGTTGGACTTATTGAAGCTGTAGGAAGGAATTTTCCACTCACATTGCCCCGGCTGCGAGTGCGGGTGGTGACAGACGGTGGCTTTTATTTCAGGGAAACATGCGGTTATTTTTAAGACTATACAAAAGAAGAAAACGTCGAATCCACTCACATTGTCTTGGCGACATTGTAGGTGTCAGTATTTCAGGGAGTATTGCGGGTAACGGGTTAGCAATACACAATCGCTCGCAGTCGGCAAAGCTAAGGAATTTGTTTGCATTGCCCCCGCAACCACTATAGATGAATCTAATACACTGATTGTTGGCCTTATCGAAGCTGTAGGAAGGAATTCTCCATTCGCATGGCCCTGGCTTCGAGTGCGGGAGGTGACAGACTGCGGCTATAATTTAAAAAAACTCGTGGTTATTTCTAAGACTAAGTTCTGACGAGAAAATGTCGAATCGACTCACACTGTACCGGACGCACTGTAAGTGTCGGTATATCAGAATGTATCGTAGATAACGGGTTTCCGGGAATTATTGTAAAAAACGAGGTCTCAGGACGTATTGTGGATAAAGGATTTCCGGGACTAATTGTAGATATCTCGTTTACTGGAAGTATTGTAGGTAATGAGTTTCCAGGATGTGTTGTAGACAACGGATTTTCAATACACTCCCGTTCGCAATCATCATAGCGAGGGAATTTGTTTGCATTTCCCCCACAACCACTGTAGATGAATCGGATGCACTGATTGTTGCCCTTATCGAAGCTGTACGAAGGAACTTTCCATTCACATTGCCCCCGTTGCGAATGCGGAAGGTCACAGACGCTTACGGCTATAAATTTAGAGAAACACGGGACTATTACTAATACTGGTTGCCTAAAAAAGAAGAAAACGTCGTATGCACTCACACTGTGTTGCAGGCACTGTAGGTGACGGTATCGCAGGACGTATTGTAGGCAACAGGTATTTAATGCACTCTCGTTCGCAATCGGCATAGCGACGGAATCTATTTTCATTGCCATCGCAACCACTGTAGATGAAACGAACGCACTGTTCGTTGTCTTTGTCGTAGCTGTAAAGAGGAATTTTCTCTTTACATAGTCCCGCCTGAGAGTGCGGGAGATCGCATACAGTGGCTATAAATTCAGAGAAATACGAGAGTTATTCCTTCTGCAATGTAATATATGTATATACATATGTACTATATATGCTGTTCTGATGCTGTTGTTTCTGAAACTTACTTGGTGGAGGTTTTAGTTTTGTAAGTTTTGGTAGTATTGTAAAAGAGAAAATTTGTGTCTTCTTGCATTTTGCGTTACACTCTTCAAAGGTAAAGAGGGTTTATTTGCGTTACCACCGCAACCACTGTAGATAAATCGGACGCATTCGTTTACGGTTTTATTGTAGCTATACAGGAGATCGCAAACGTAGGCTATAATTTCAAAAAAATACGCATTGGCAAAATGAGCTTTTAGCCAGTCCGAAAGTCGACATTCGGAATGCGTCCGCGGGCTTAATTTTATTTTTCACACAAAACGTGATATAGATTCTTTGATTCATTTTAGTGAATAGGCAAAAATTGAAGAGGAGCCAAAACACGTCCACGCAAAATAGCTGTCAAAAGTTAACTGAACATTCAAAGTGGCCGAAATTGTTACCAACATAACGCCACAAAAAAATTGAAAATCGAAAATACGTAACCCGCGAGAATTAAAAAATCGTTATACTATTTGAACAGACCTCGTATGCTTTCACAGGTACTTTTGCACTTTTTATCGCGAAATCTATTTATATTGCCTTCGCAATCACCATAGATAAACTTAACACATTTCCAGCCTTGCGTTATATATGTAGGCTGGTGAGTACTCGTATACCTTGCAGAGCCCCAGCCGTGATGAAGCAGCGGCCTAAAAGTGTTCGAAAAAAAAAGCAGAAGAACTTTAAATAAGCTCAAGTACCTGGTTTGTTAGCTAGAGATAAAGATGCGGCGGCGATAATGATTATCAACGTAAGCTCCCAGATAATCATCTCGAAGTGTTAAGTAGGTCCAAGATGAGATTCTCTAAGTTCAAATCAAAGAGCAGTTTTCTTTATATACAAATAACTTCTTACGATCTTTCTGGGGAAGACGCATTTAGTTCCGGGAGTAAACTATTAATCGACGTCGAAACGTGACGAATACAATACAAATTATTTACGCCAAGCGTTTGTTCAAAGGCGCTTTTAGTGCTTAACGAAACTACAGTAAAAAGATTTGAAAATGATAACATTCGTAAAGTGGAGATTTTGGAGAGTGTGCGTTTTTTATTTTTATCCTTTGAGTGTATAAAGGCTTTATACACTATTAAACAAAAATTGTCTGCCTCTATGTGGAGGAAAATTTCCACATTTGAATAATCTTGGAGCATTCCTTCCATTTTAATTATGTAGAATTTATGTCACGTTTATATAAAAAAAATACATATATTGAAAATGCTTGATTTTAAAAAGGTTTTATATAAATCATAAATATTTATTCTCATAATTTTTAAATTTGATGAAACTATTCTTCAAGTTACTCGATCATTCGAACGATGCTTTTTAACGTATATTGGTTTAATCGGCTAAAATGTCGTCTTCAAAAGATGTCACTATCTTGCATCTCTTCTCACAATGTTTCTTGGTGTAGAAACGGTTCGCATTGCCGCCGCAGCCGTTGTAGATAAACTTGATGCATTCGTTGTTTTCTTTGTTGAAGCTATAGGCCGGAATGAGAGTGGCACAGAGGTGGCTTCTTTCGCCATTCACAGCGGCGGGTAGCTTACATCTTCGGCCTACAAGTTTCAGAACATTTTTTCGAAATGCTTTCAGCAGCGACTGAGTGCAATCAATACTCACTTTGTCCTGGAATGCGCAAGTTATCCAGCCATCCTGTATCTTGGGTTAAGGCTAATGAAATTAACACGGTAAAAAGTACGAAAACGGAAATGAGGTGCGGTTTCATCATTCGAGTTAGTAAAGCACTGAATATGTACTACAAGCGTAAAAAACGTAGTCTTTATAACTAACATTTGTCAGAACAACCAACGCGAGAGTATATCTTATCCAGTTAGATAAAATGTGATTTATAATCTTTATGCCTTCCGAAAAGAAAGCAGTGACGCGCTATCAGCTAAGCTGGATCATTGTTTACGTATACAGCAGTCACTAAATTCTAAGGTTTTATAGATTTTATCAACACTACGTTGGATTTTTTAGCTTATGCGACATTGGAGATGTTTTTGGCACGAAGAAGAACAATAAACGCGTAGGAGTATTATTTATTGTAGATAAAAGTTATGATTGACTATTTATGTAAATATATTGTGTACTACTAAACGCGCAATGAGATCAAAAAACAACTTATAATCGCTCATACGCACTTTATTCTACAGCTTATACTATTTTTAAGAGAAATTTTGTATACAGGCTTTCAGGTTATGCGGATTTTTATGTGATTTCGAGGTTATATTATTATATCGTAGTTATATTATGAAAATTGTGGAACGTTATAGCTTTTTGTACAATGTTATTGTGTCTTTTTCTATGCGATTTTTATCGCGTATCTACCGCAGGAACGTATCTACCGCATAAAAAAAAGCGTATTGTTTTGATTTGATTTGATAAATTATAATAATTGCCTTTTTTCTACGATTTTCATGGTAAATAAGTTCCAGTATCGTTTATGCAGCTTTCAAATTTAAATGTTTTTACGTCGATATTAAAAATTATATCGTATATTGTTCTATGCCCGGAATGTCTATCGCTATCGCTATAAGTTGGATACAGGCGTGTCCGACTACGTTGTTTTCGAGGGTAGGTAGATCTGTGCAGACCTGTGCAGACCTGTGCAGCACACAGGTATAGTGAAAACTTTGTTATACTGAGATGAAATGAAAAAAACACGCTTAATTATCATTCATTTCACCATCATTTTTTTTTTTTTGTGATAATTTTTGGTGAAATATCAAAACGAATGTAAATTCAAGTGAGGTGGCAGCTGACTTTAATTCGATTTGGCGGGCAATCGAATACGTCGAAGTGGAGTGGACTTTGGGGTCATTCGACTCCATCGCGGCCAAAAGAGGAATTCATTCTCGTTTTTTTTTTCTGCAACTTTTGCGCTAAACATGCAAAGGTCTTTTCAACATAATAGAATTTAGCTTGACAATAGATTAAAAGTGTCTGGCATTTGTTAAGAACTGCAAACCAAAAAGCCTACAAAAACCAACTTTTTACCAAGGAATCTTAAAAGGAATCAATTTGAATCATTTCGGAATTTTAAAAGGAATCAATTCGAATCATTTCGGAATTTTGAAAGAAATCAATTCGCATCATTTCGAATTGTTAAAGTTCGAGACTGTGCAAAGGGAAAAGGCCTAAATTCTCTAGAGCAGTCTCATGGAAACCGCTTTTTCCGTAAGATTATTTATGGGTAGATCTGGTCCGTAGAACAACATGGTATATGTAAAGATATGATGTAAAGATATGGTATATGTGAAAGACGACCTAAACCTTCTAAAAGAAATCAGAAATCTATATATTTTTCTTTTGAAATTGCGTATTAATATATAACTTGAGAATAAGCTGGAATTTTAAGGCGCTGAGTATAATATTTATGCGTGGATAAACATTTGGAATATAGCATAGGTCTGCCCATAACTATCCGCAGACAGAAGGGTTAAATTTTAGTTGAGGTAAAGGTAAAATAGTTAATTAATTTCGGTTTCAAAACTTACCGATTGAGAATATTGTTCTCTGTAAAAAATGTTGTCGATGATAGATTTTGCTTTGATTCAGCAACAACTTTTTTATGCTGTTTTGTTTGATGTTTAGTTAATGCGTTTAGTTGTTCTTGTTGTTGTTGTTGTTGTTGTTGGTGGTGGTGGTGGTGCTGCTGCTGCAAGTGCTCCTCGTGTTGAGGTGGCGGCTGGTACTGTTGTT
The DNA here is from genome assembly GCA_949752815.1 of Conops quadrifasciatus. Taxonomy (NCBI): domain Eukaryota; kingdom Metazoa; phylum Arthropoda; class Insecta; order Diptera; family Conopidae; genus Conops; species Conops quadrifasciatus. The sequence continues at coordinate 9,024,915 of OX457078.1, read as the reverse complement.
GTTGTTGTTGTTGTTGTTGCTGTTGTTTTTGTTTTTGTTCTTGCTCTGGCTGTGGCTGCTGCTGATTATATTGCTGCAAATGGTTCTTCGGGCTGTCGGTACACAAAAACTCCTGATGATTCGATGCTAAAAACTGTGAACGTGCCGGCGAATTTGCAGCGGAAGAAGAAGAAGCTACCGATTCTAATCCTCTGGAAAGCTTAAGCATTTCAGCGCCGAACTGATGCAGGGCTGCCATAGTGTTCGGTGTGGGTTCGGGTATACTGAAAGTATGTACATATATTGTTAATACATTGTAGGCATTTTCTGACGGGCAATATCGCGCGTAAACAACGATATTAATCACCTCGAATCGGCCAGCCATAGTTCATGATTGTCGAGTGTCGAGAGTTCGGTATCGGTAGAATTAACAGAGTGCGGATGTCCGACCAAGGAGGCTTTGTGTTGACCGGCCTTCAATAAGCGGCGCCATGTACATCGTCGTTCTGGAATAATAAATGTTTTTCAATCAAAATTAAAATCAAAATCAAACTGGTAATCAAATCGAAATCAAATTGCCCATGCCTGCACACTACCCTACCCTAGTGGCTCTCATAGCCAGCTATATGCCAGGCGGACAGACAAAGAAACCATATGGCAAACGTTCTGTTTGAAGAAGGATTATGCTCGCTGCTACCAAATTTGAGTGGCTTTTCTAAACTAGAATCTATTGTGCAGCACAATATCTCACGGACTGCACACGAACACTTACGATTGTGCTCGTCATCCATCCACAGGATGATGTTGCTTTGGTGTTGATGATGGGTTTTCGAATTTTCATGAATAATAAAACGCAATCAGAATGAGAGGCGTTGAATCAAAAACATTGCGCATATGTACATATTTTCGGTTGCTGTCTTCTAAAAATAGCACTTATACTCGTGCTCGGACTTCGTAGGAAGGTTAAGAGATTCTCATTAAGGCTATATAGAGACTTATGTATATCGTGTTGAGATAAAATGGCGTTGGTTTTGTTTTAGGCTTTGGAATATCGATCAAATGTCAAGTTTTTCCACCCAAAACCAATTTTATTTTTGGTTTTGCTGTTTTGTTTTGTTTGTTTATTTTGGTAGACCACTTTTGCGTATAATATTTATCTCTTTCTAGCATATTAACTATAGAAAAAGACAAGGCTATGGCGTGTAGTATTTCGAACTTCGAAACAGGGTTGAAAACTTCTAAGATCAGAAATCTTTTTGGCTTTGCGCTGAACTTACAACAACAATTTCAATGGAGTTTTATTGGTTTTATAATAGTTTTCGCTGCAAAAGCCAGTTTTTGGTTTATTTCGCTAAAAACAGTTTTGCGCTAAACCGAAGCAAAACCGCTTTATGGAAACACCATATATCGTAAATCTCGCAAACTACCATGAGTTATGGTATGAGATTTGATTTCCTAGAGCTAAAAATCTATTTCGTTTGATGATAAGATGAGATATTTTCTCTCGAAAATGTTTATACTCAGAAATTCTGTTTAAAATTTAAGCATTAAAAAAAAAAAAGGTCGTGCACCTGCCTTCATCTTCTCTCTTTCTACTCACCCAGTGCTGGTGTCTGCCCCAGCCAGCCGCTCGCCCAACCCGGTGTCGCCGTCGGATTTGTTCCGCCGAGATTCTGACGTTGTTGCGCCAGCAAACGCACCGTTAGACAGTATGTGAGCAGCATAACACCGAGCGGAATATAGAAGCAGACAATAGAGCCGACTAATTTGTAGACCGGATCAGGTATCTGACAGGTACCCTTCACCAGTACCGAAGCATGATCCTGCAGAGAGAGAAAGAGTTATTAAAAAAGGTGAAAGAGAATGGCATGGAATGGTTAGAAGAGACAACGAGACACAATCAAAAATATATACGATAAAAATTTATAGAGTAAGAATAAAATTTAGATTACTATTCGCTTTACCTTGGAATACATCAGACTGAGCGGAAGACTCATTGCTATCGAGAGCAGCCAAACGAAAATAATTTTAAGCGTTACTCGTCGCCGCGTTTTGTTGCGCCCGAAACGCATCGGATAACGCAATGACAGATACCGATCCACCGATATGGTGCAGAGATGCATAATGCTGGCGGTGCAGAAGAGCACGTCGAGGCAAATCCAGGTCAGGCAGTGTTCGGAGCCGAGAGGAAAGTAGCCTGCAACGAAGGGAGAAGAAGAGAATTGAGTTTTAATAAATAGTAATAATTTAAAAAATTATATAAATAATAAATTATATTTTTTAATAATAAATATTTTTAATAATAAACTATTTAATTATAATCTCGTTTAATAAGAAATTATTTATTAAAATTGGCTTCTAATAAATAGCCCATTTTTTCACTTCACTGACTTTTACTTTGAGTCAATTGTATTGGAACAACAACAACAACAACAACAACAACAACAACAACAACAACAACAACAAGTGTCAATTTAAGAAATAGAAAGTGGACAATATTTTTGTGAAAAGTGAAGTTACTTTTACTTTTATCCAAATTAACAGACTGTGAGTTTAGTACAATGTCCGCCTCGACTCGTTTTAAAAATTTGTCCGTAACCACGAAACCTTCTTCGAAATGGCACTTCTAATTGAAAGAACTATATTTCAATTCAAGCATTAAAGAATAAGTTTTTCAAACGTAAGCGTAAGTTCTTCCAGAACGTAAAAGAAAAGTAAAAGTTTTTCTCTTAAGAGCCAATGCGTTGTTACATTGTTAGAAAACTGTTGAAGAAAAAAAGACTTGAAAGAGCTTAGAAAGTTTTAGAGAAAAAAAAACAGAATAAAGACGATAACTAAGAGCAAAGTAATAAAAACTAAACAAAAAAAAGTGGAAATAAAAAAAAGGAAACATAAAAATATATTCTATGGTCCTAAAACATTCTTTCTTTAACAAATTTAATTAGCATTTTGTTGTCTGCAAGTTGTCGTTAAGATTGAAGAACTAACAGTAGGAGCCCTATTGTTGCTACAACAACAAGAACAACAGCTGTAAAACAGTACAGCGGCCATTTTTGCACCGACATAAAAGTTGGCATAGAAGTTAAAAAATTCTCTTATCAATTAAACTATTAAAAAAAAATAAATAGACGTTTAGAAGAGTTTTTTTTAGCTGTTATTGCTGAAGATGTTGCACCACAAGCGCGATTTTTGGAGATTTCGGCTATCTCTTGATACGATCTCGTCTGGAGTGAATAAGACCGTACACAATACGACATCGGCAGCGGCAACGGCAGCTTAGAGAAATTGTACAGAAATTGTATGGGAGCTAAAGCTGCCCTTTAAAATAGATTCTATTACGGCAACTTTGCTTACGCTCTTTTTTTCACGAAAGAGAGAAAAAATGTTGCCACTTTTAACCGAAAATCGGAGAGAAGAGCTCTTGTTGATGGGCTTGTTAAGTGTGGCTGAGTAGACTCGAATTTAAAACCCAAACCAATACAAAAACACACACCTGACCATTCACACGCCCATATATGTATACATACACACCCACACTTACACAACAAAATGGATATATTTTATCACTTTTTTATGCGATGTTTACATAGCTTTCTTTGGAGAGAAAGGTTAGGGTAAAGATTATGCACTCTTAAATAAAAAATAGTGTTGTTATTTCTAGCAAAATGATTTAACTTTTAAAAGCAAACAATTAATAATTAATATATTAAAAGCAGCTCAAGCCATCGTCAAACTTTCAATATTTTTTCCATTAAATGGTACGAGTATACTCGTATACTCATAACTACGATATCAGAAAGAGAGTGAGAGAGAGTGAGAGAGAGTGAGACAGAAATGCGAAATGCAAGGCATCGTACCAACGATGGGGCGGTTTGGTCTGATGAAATTGAGTGAGGATGGTGAGAATTGTGTGGGCGTGAAGAAAAATCGGTATGAATTAGAAAACTTTTTAATAATGGGTCTTTCAACAAGAAGTGTCATTTCAAATTTCACGTCATTTTTGAACTGTCACTGTCACAAATTTGAAGCATGTTCTTTGATAAGATTAAAAAATAAGGCGGTTTATTAACAAATGTGACCCAGTTTTCACAAAAATATTGCGTTTTTCGTTGTTGATTTAATATGACACCTTCTGCTGAAAGACCCTAAACATCCTATATATTAAATATGAATATTTATGGAGATTTTTTTCCTTCAAAATATGTTCATATTTTGGTTTTTTATATAAGGTTTAACCCATAATTTCGATGGTCGAGTAAGTGAAAACGTTTTTGAAAACAATACAACGCTAATCTTTACAATTTTCCCCAAATTAAATTCGATTTTATATACGCCTAAAGTTTTTCTGAAATGTTCTCCAAAAAAGGGAAAATTTATTAATCCATTTGTTTGTTATGTCACGTTTTCCTTCCGTTTATTTGTCGTAGTTTTTTACTGTTTTCCTTTTATAGTAGGTACGTCTTCGTACTTCCATTTTTGAGGTGGTTAATTTGATTTTCTTGTGGTTGTTGTTGTTGTTGTTTGAGTGTTTGAAATGGTTCCGGAAACTCTAATCATGATGAACTTGAGCTCTCAAACCGTCTTATACCTGCCAATTTGGAAAAAAACTCATTTTCTTGAATTGCCCACCTCCGTTCCTTTCTCCCCCTCCCAATACCCTCCCTTCCTTTCTTCCTTTTCTGTAACCGAAGGCAACCGATAAGATTAAATCTAGAGTAAGCGATTGAGGAAAGTAGGAATCTTATAAAGATGAAGCTGAAGGCAAAAACTCTCGGACGAAGAAACAACAAACCGGCAGAAACCGGATGGCAGTTAGTGGCGTACCATGAAAGAAGGACAATACTATAAAAATATAAAAATAAAACCTACAAGATTTAGGAAGTAACCACAATCTCTCAGAGTTTTCATTTAGACCACCGCTAAGGATTACTGACATTTGTAGAGCTCCTAAAGTTTACCAATATAAATTCTCCGAGTATATTCTTATCCGGTTATTCTTGTCAGTTTCGGTCCTTTTTGTTGTTGTGTTACTATCGGTTTCTACAGTATAATCTCGATAAGATATTCCGGTCGGTTTTGTTTGCTGCATCGCAGAAAAATCCAAAGAATAATATCTGGTGATACTTTTATCAACATCGATCTTAATAACAATTGTTTATCTTTAAATATGTACTAAAAAAAACAAACTTATTCAGCTCAAATGTCCATTTCGTTCTCGGTTTTCATCTAGCCTGGAAAAGTCTGTTGCGGCCATCGCAACGATATCCTTACGCTGATTTAACAACGATTAAGGTAAAAATTTTTTACTTTTCTGGGTTGGTAATCTTCAATCAAACTCTTTGTTAAGCCCGGTCGAGCGGGCTTTCGATCTTCTACCATCCTTTTCCGATCTTTGGAGTTTTTCTCTTTGGAGAAAGTTATTAAACGTTATCATTTGCTAAATGTTAATAACTTTAATAAGAGCTGTAGTAGCATACTAGTATACAAAGGCGCTTTAAAAGCAGAACGTTATCGAATTTTTCGAGTAGCCTTAGTCAATTCTCGAATTATGTACTGTAGCGTTAAAAAGTTTAAACTTTAAAACAGTTTATATTTCTGTGCTAATACTGTAGCAGCAGCCTTCATTTGTTATATTGCTTTAAAGTTAATGTTGTTGTTGTTGTTGTTGTTGTTGTTTTATTATTTATTGTCTCCTACCTTTATTATTATCCTTTATTACCTTTATTACGAGTATAATAACCTTTCCGATTGTTGAGATTCAGAAGCTCACGGGACTATATTTCTGTGGGACAATTTGTTGAATTTATATCCAAATCTTTATCTGTCTCAATTTTATTTATTTAATTGGAAGCAATTGAAAAAGCTTGGATTATTTTAAAAAACGAGATAAATAACGAAGGAAAGGCATAAAACTAAAGCTAAAGTTTCAGTTTTAACAAGTCTTCCTTCAGTCTCTTTTTGGCAAATACATAAATTTACTTTAGGAATTGGAACCTGTTGAGTTCGGTTTAATCTCCGCAAGGAAGTGAGGATGTCACTCAAAGGCGGTGATTCGATTTCACTAAATGGGAAAAATGGGGTTCGTGTCTTCGCTTAAGAGCCGATAAACGGGGCGTCACAGCGTGTGCTGGTTTCTTGAAGAATGGAACGGAAAAGATTGAGGATTTAGTAAAGACACTAACAATGATTAGACGGAATCCACGAAGGTTTTATCCGGGGGTTAAGAACGAGTCCCGGGGTAGCTCCTTAAGTTCCATTTGAAAAACACATTTGCTATCGATTTTCCGCTCGAAAGACACACACACATAATTGCTTTGGGATGGGTGGGAGGGTTAAAGATTGAGTAGATGTTCCGACCATGCTCTGACGACCAAGCTGGCGTGTCACCTGTCTAAGAATAAAGATTTTCGTTAAGACTCTATTTCGTATGGTGGCCATTTCCATTGAAAAAAGTGTTAGCTGCCGAATTGTTCGAATGAAGGTTGAGAAAACTTCAGCTATCATCCACGGTATTATCAAAAATCATTCTGATCTGCTGGAATCCTTCGCGATAGAAGAGGTTTTAGTGTATACGTCCATCCACAATGGTCTCTTCTATCTTTTGGTCTGGCGTAGCAGTCGGATGATCTCATTGGTGTGCTTAAGTGCGTATTCTTCGCTTTAAATCGGGGCACCAACTCAAAAAAAAAAACCCAATTGCTTTAAAGGCCCACTACAACCTTTCAACCCTTAAAGTTTGCCATACTCAAAATGAAAAAAAAAATTTATAGAAATGAAAAAAAAATCCACTAGAAGCAACCGCAGACTCTCACTCACAAAATACACCCAGGAGTCGTCAACTATCGCTCCTTAATTCAGTCGAAACCACAATAACAACAACAGAAACAACAACAACAACTACAAACAAATAGCAATCAACACAGATGCAGAATGAATGGTAATCCTCAATGAAGATTGTACAACTCTGGTCGATTCAAATTTTTTTTTGCTGTTGATTTTCCGCATTTACTTCCGTTTCCTTTTTGCTCAGTTTTTATTCAGTTTATTCAGTGTTTATCGAAGGAAGTCGTACGTACGTACGTATAAATAATAATTCATTGACGGTGAGCAGAAAAATGGCCGGAAAATTAACCCGCAGCTAATTTCCTAAGTTTTGAAGTTTATGATGATGATGATGAGGATACAAGTATTTGATATTGTTGTACGAGTATTTGTTGTGGTTATTGTTGTATAAAAATTTTTCATAATTTTCATTTTTAATTACGGAAATACTTCGAAAATATTAGTACAAGTATCTGTTAAAATATTAAAAATGGTTGCAGATGATAATGACGATAATGGGTATGATGGTGCTAATGATGATAAGGATGTAGTTTTGGAGCCCAAGGAATTGTATTTTAGATGAAACATTTCGAAATGCATTTCTTGAAGACACTAAAACTTTATTTTCTTTCGATAAAAAGAAGCTGAAGGAGAGTAAAGAAAGATGTAAAGAGAAGTAAAGAAAGATATCAACAAATTCTTGATTAAATTTCTTTGACGAATTTACCAATTTACAAATAGAAAATATAAAAACATTCCTCTGGATATACATAAATATTCTTTTGAAAATCTCTTGATATTTTCTTCGAGTTTCTTTTTGTCTTCACTTTCTAATAATCTTTTATTATTTTACGTAAAGCGCAGCAGCTGAATTATTTGTATTTCACTATTTATTCAAATATTCTCTTTATATTCTCTACAGAAAATTAAATTTTAATTTAAATAAATTTATTCTAGGTTATTTAATATTTCTTCCAATTTTAAATAAAATGCCACAGCAAATTTTGTGTTGTTATTTCATTCATTTCATATATGAAAGTATATAATAATTTTATTTTTTAATATACGTCATAATCTTAAAATAACTCTTTCTATACTTTAATAACTCTCTAATTTACAATTAATTTTTTTTTAATGTGTTATTTTGTCTTCAAAATAATTTTTGTTAAAAATTTTTGTTAATTTTGTGAATTTATGTACGATATATGTATGAATTTTTTTTCGACCCTAAGAGGGCTAAAACGTGTTCAAAAAATATTTTAGGACGCCAAATACAATATAACACAACACATTACAATATAATACACAAAAAATATTCTGCAAAATTTCTGCAGTTGGCAAAATTTCAACGAAGTTTAAAATAAATTATTTCTACATATGTCGGTTTACATATTTCAGTATTTCTAGAATAATATTCCATATATTTTTGTAGAACTATTTTAGGATTTCCTTTCTTTAATATTGATAAAAGAGAAGAAATAAATATATGTACCTAAAAATGCCTTAAAAAAACTCGAAAGAACAAATTGACTTTTTTGTTGTCAAAGGATTTTCATGAAAAATGAAATTTCAAAAGATTTCCGCACAATTGCACAATTGAGGCTGCTGCTGGCAAATCCTACATGCTAAATGTGACAACAACAACAACAACAACAACGACAACACCACCACCACCAATGGCAGCAACAACAACAACAACAACAAGGTTGCATATTCCAGGCAAACAAAAAGAGCTGCACAACAAAGAAATCTTATCGATGTTTTATGCATTCATAAACCTTCGAAAGGATTTTGAGAAAACGCGCATGTGAGTGACGAGTATGAGAGTGTGTTTGTAAGGCCCGGCCCTTGCACGCTCATGCAATTGGCGCCAATTTGCATGTAGTACAAGTCAGTTGGCGCAAGTATTGTATTCAAATTCAAAATATTCAATCTTCAAAATATTAAACCTTTCGTTATAATTTTTGGTGGATTTTATGCGGAAAAAAAAAGTAACTTGAAGTAGTTAAAAATTTTTATTATCAGTCATCTCTTGTTGAAAATTATGGAAAAAGTTATTTGTTTTTGTAAAAACTTTTCTGCAAGAAATCTTTGTGCTATATTCGTCTGAAGCTGTCTGCAGCAGTCTTGAAACATGAGTGAATTCTTTGTTAAGATTGTTGTCAAATTAAACTAACATTAAAGAATTTACTTCAGCAAAAATGTGTATAGCTTTTTCAAAGGTTCCGAAGTATTAAAACTTGGTGAAAAGTTTGCAGTTTCCTTAATTCTTAGAACAATAAAAACAAGCTAAAAATTCGACAAGGTTTTAGTATACAAATAAATGTGTGCTACATGCACGTGCCTACATATAAGTCCTATTGCTCTAACGGTACCTTTTGTAGGTGTTAAATGATAAGTATGTCATTCTTTAATCCTTTTAAAAGCTCTTTTCGTCAGAATACATGACTGTGTTTGCGTTCAGAAAATACGAAAGAAATACCTTACAAAAACATCTTCATTATTTAACATTTCAAACGCACTTGGTTAAACTAAGATCTTAAAGTGTGACTATGAGTTGAAAAGTTTCTTGTTATGTATCCTTTGTGAAGTTTTTCAAATATAGTATATGACTTTTTAGTGTGGAGTTTAATACTTTTTCAGTTCTTGACAAAATATGAGAAGATCTTTTCATTTTATTAAGAAACCGTATTCATTTTCACCCTATAAGAGTCAGAATAAGAGCTATTAGAAATGTTTTTTTTTTATAAATTTTTGTTAAGAAAATTTTTTGTTTTAAAAATATATAATATTTTTAAGAAAATTTTTTGTTTTAAAAATATATAATATTTTTAGGAAAATTTTTTGTTTTAAAAATATATAATATACAAATAACTTTTCAACCTTCTTGCGCAGAAATCGCACACTTTGTCTACGTTTTTCTCCGTCTCCGAAATTTTCCTGTAGAAGGACGACACGACCCAGAAAATAGAAATAACAAAAATGACATCACCGAAAGGCACCACGAGTTGGGGCTAAGACAGAGCTTATCCTTATTTTTGGACTCTTTTCTTTAAACCTTTCACCGACGGTCTGGCCTTCTCTTCTCTTCGCTTCTCCGTTTTCATCCTCCGGGTTTTATTTTTAATTGCTTCAGAATTTTAATATTTTTATTTTAATGCGCATCGTGTGGAGTCCTTTTTTATTTAAAGATAGTGTACTTAGAAATCTTGCTCCAGTAATCCCAAAAGACGTCATTAAAAAGAAATTTTCTCGACAATTTTGCCTTTTTAGTAAGATTTTCTAAATCAGTTTTTTTGGTGCAATTATTTTTATTTTATTTAGCAATTGTAATTGTTAATGTTGCAAAATGCCAGAGATATTGTGATCCTTTACTAACCTCAGACTTTTTACTTTGGATTGAAATGAAACTATCGCCACTTTTCATTAAAATATTTTCTTTTTCTGATGACTTATAATGACACTTCTTGCTGGAAAGATCCATTACATGGACTTCTCTTTTTCATCTCTTATATCCTTTCTTCTCTCTTTATAAAAATCCTAAGAATAATTCAAATAATATTCGTACAATAGAAAAATGTGAGGATCGTGCCTAAAATGGATTCAATCATTAATCAAAAACAGTGACAGTGACGGAGCACACAGCCTTCAGGAGATTGTCAAAATTGTTGACAATGTCCGAAAGAAATGTCTGTATTTTAATCTGTAATTATTTCAAAATAGATTCTGCAAATTGAAAGTTAATTTGTGACGACGAACGAGGCGCTCTTCTGCTGAAATCTAAGCTAAGAATGGAAATACTCGTAGTTTTTAGATACCTTTTATTGGATTACTTTGATTAATGTTGACACATTTCGTCGTGAGTCGCTCTCAATTATCACGTTATTTTTATTTAATATAATCACATTAATCGATATACGAGTAGGTATGTGTGTATATCGCGACACAGCGACGCCAAGGTCAAGGACATACCACGAACTTAAAACATCAAAAAACCTTGTATAGAGTCAGACAAATAAATAAAAACTCAGCTGACTTTCGAAGCAACAAATCGATGTCACTGCCATGAACTTCAGTAAGAAGAAAAAAAAAACAATAACAACAACAACAACAAAAACAACAACAAACGCCAACTTATCCTTCTGATATACGATTATTTATCTATCATATGCCTCAGAAAAGCTAATTCAGCTTTCGGTCCCACACAGTCGTGTGGGTCCTGGCAAGGACAAGGACCCAATAAGGACGACAAAGAAGAAGAAGAAGAAGAAGAAGAAAAATTGCTCGTAAGAAGAATTGCAAGAAATAAAACAAAATGAAGACGTAGAAAAAGTCTTTAAATAGTTTGTGTAATGGCATGCAAAGCAGTCGTTTATCATTTAGAGCGTCTTGTGTCGGTCGGTCGGTCGGTTGGTCGGTTGGTCGTCGGTCGATCTGTCGGTGGGCCTGTCTGTCTATAGTCTACCATTCGTGAGTAGACGAACTGAAGGACCTTGTGTCAAGTGCTGGTTTGTGTGATTGTTATGGCATTGTTTTTATAATAATTTTGCCCGTTGGCATCGTTGACGTTACGCTTGTCTGTCTGTCTGTCTGTTATATCTTAGCGGAGGCGCCACTAGAAATTGTTGAAAAAGGCAGAGGGGCGTGAGGCGTACAATCCATTTTGTATACAGCCTTATTTTGTAACTCACGTTTCGAGTTTGTCGCTAAAGTCGCTTTGTCGCTCGATTTTGTTTCTTACTAAACTGAACGTGAGCGAGAGGTTGCTGGACACAAGTTGTGCGTGTGTCGATTATATATATCATCCAAAACCTTCTGGTTTTCTCCTGTCAATTGCGTTCACAATGACTGCTGAGTGTTGACAGTTAAAAACTGACATTATATTAAAAATGACACCTCTTGTTGAACGAGCGTATAACGTAGCCTTTTTTAGCGCTAAAAAGGTGTTTATTTTTAAAGAAAGTGCGTATTGGCTTCCTCTCTCTTTCTCCTCCGTGCTAAATTATCCTTTAAAGGGCGTTTTGCTTTTTGCAAAGCGTTGTTGTAATAAACTCATGCTTTCACCTTAAAATTGATTAGCATCAATTTAATTTAAATTTGAAGCCACCAGAATGACAAACCGTACGGTACGTCTATACGTGTGACATGCCACCAAATGATGGCGAAATGCCGACTGGCGAATGGCAACGACGGGTACATTCGTTTGAGCCAATTTAAATAATTTGTTATTATTTTTTGAAGTACGATTATCATTGTTTGAGAGAACGATTGAAGGACTCCGTAAATTTTGTGGCCTGAACACGCCACAAACTCAATTATTTGGGAGGGGGGCGTCACCTCTACGACGCACGAGTGACATTCGAAATAAACATAATCAGCGAACATGTCACTTAATCACGTGCTTGAATGAATGCCTGAATGAGAGCGAATGATAGCCTGAATGAGAGCGAATGAATCATTTGCGTATGACAGTTCGTCCGACAAGATTGTAAAGGTTACTAATCAGTTAATAAAAAAACAATGTGGTATACAATGACAATTTGTCAAAACAAATTTTCGAACAATTCGAAAAATTTATCCGCTCACACCTGTTTGGGGACCATTTGGTCCAAGGTCACTGTGAATTATAGTATTCAGAAAATTGCTAAATTGAATAATTCAAGAAAAATCAATTTTTTCGCCACTTTTTTTTACCTTTTCCTAGTAAACTTTTATTAGATTTTATACCAAGAATTTATAAAACATGAGAGTTAAAAATTTAGCGAATTTCTGTCGAGTATAAAACAGTCGTTGTGCTAACATTTGATGTTTGCAGCAGAATTTCATGTTCATCAAAGCTTTATTATTTGCTACTTTTATCATAAATAATAACAATTTGTCAGGTTTATTATAAAAAAAAACTGTACTCGTAAAAAATGTAACATCAGCTGACGCCCTGCACACTCAAAGCACAGTTTAGCAATTTTTAATAATTTACATACACACAACATTTTAGTCATTAATTAGAAAACTCTTGAAAACTTGGGTGTCCCATGTCTCTTGCACGCCTCATTTTCATCTGCACGTGCCTAACCTACATCAATCTGTACTAAATGAGTTAAGAACAAAGTCACAAAACGCAACATATTGCAGTTGTCGTACATACATCACACACCAAAACCAGACGGTGTGTGAGAGAGCACAGCTCATAAGAACCATTTGCCACTATCATGACCGACCTGTTTAGGTTCGAGGTTCGTAACAGATACGCTACAAGCGTGCAGGAAATAGAAGAAAGAACAAGGAAGAGATTTGATAAGTTCAGCAATTAAGGTTGGCAATAATAAACAAAATGCAGCAACAAAAAAAACAAGCTTGAAGCTTGACTTAGAAAGCAATCTATAACCTCATCAGGTCACTAAAAAGCATCATTAAGAAATTAAAGGTTGAAGATTATAATAATCACCATGAAATTTTTAATATTTCACTAAAGTTATTTCTCAATATGAGTTTATTTTTTAAAAAGTTAAAAAAAAAAAGTTAAAAAGTTAAAAAAGTTATAAATAAGATTTGAAAGTCTCGCTGAAATTTGTAAATGCATAAAAGGGTATATCATCTTTTCCCCAACTAAAACCGATTTTATATCAAAATGATGCACGAATTTCTGATCTATTATACAGAGCCAAAACATCAAATAAAATAAAAGAAAAACAATCAGATTTCTCTAAGGCTTTTCATCTAAGAAGGAAGCCTTATTAAAATCATAGAGAAAATCTGATTAAAATTTAAAAAGACATTAAGAACAAGTTACTTAAAATTCAATAAGAAAATCTTATTATTTTTCTTGGAAGACGATCTTATTAAAATTCATATTCAATAAGAAAATCTTATTGTTTTCCATTGTCTTATTGTTGTCTTATTAAAATAATACGAATTAAGTATTCATGTTTTTTTTTTATTTTATTTTATTCATCCAAGATTTCAAGAATATTTATTTCTTGAAAAAAAATATATTCATGGTTAAAGACGGAAAATTAATATGCTATTATTTGTTATTAATTTGCAAGGTATGTTTAAAGACGAAAAGTACTCACAATTGAGAAACAAATTGAGAACCAACCATTAAAAGCAATGCAAATGGAAAAAAAAATTAATACGAATTATAAATCTGAAGTAAGTCTGACAGCAAAAATATTACACGAACTATCAAAGTTCCGGCCAGACCGACGATATTATAGATAAGAAGTTTTTCTTATTAAAAGTAGTAATAAATAATAAAAATTATTCATACTTTCACACAGACTTATTGATTTCATGATTTTCTGGGAGAAAAAATATGAATTTCTTATTAAAGTCACAAATTAATAACTTCTTGTTTTAAGACAATAAGATTTTTAATTGTCAATAAGACCTGTAAAATCAATAAGATTTCTCTATGAAAAAAGCATATTATTTGTATGTTTTAATAAGATTTCATAAAAATTGATGTAAAATGGTTCAATGAAGAGATTATTTATTATTTTTATGTGGTACTATTTTTCTCTGTGTACTTTTTTCTCGTTGAAAAGTTAAGAACTTGTCACGTTTACTTTATAAATATCTTATTTAAATTTTTTCTAAAGTTTCTTTAGAAGACTTTTAGAGACCATTTCATGGTCTCTTTCCTGATAGAAAGCAATAGCTAAAAATCTTCGAGATTCTTATGGTCATTACCATCAGTTACAATGAACTTTAGAAGCAGACTTATTTAAATATCGTCTGTTTTTTTTTTCTCTCAGCAGAAATTAAATACGCGTTTAATTTAGAAACCTTGTGATTATCAGGCGTTACAATGAACTTAAAAAGTGTACTTAAACAAAAAATGGTTTAAGAAATTAAACCATTTTTCTGAGAAGAAATTAAATACTTGTAACACTTAAAATTAATAAAGTAAACCTTGGCAGACTATAATGGTGTTGACCTACGTTGCAACGTCGTGTTCTGAATGTCGTTGCCCTTAACATTTCTATTAACTGAATTGCTTTAAGCCCGCCAACGCCGCCGCACCGTGACTGTTATCATATCGCGACGACCTACTCAGTCCTACAAGCCTGAAGGACATTTGAGAATTATTAAATTATCGATTAACGATAGTCATCACAATAATTTGTATGGAAAACTAAAGCGTCCTTTACAGAAATAAGGTGGGCTTGTAGTTTTGTCTAAGGGCGGATGGGCGGATGGGCGGATGGGCGTGCATATGTGCTTATTCGGCCGTAGTACGAGTACAGGCTTCGCATGCAATCGTCATTAAAAATTGATTGCATGATGATAAGTGAGACTTATCGATTTCCAAATCGAGGTCCTTCTGCTAATATAATATTTGCGCTTTATTGTTGTCGTTTTATTGCTCCTGCATGCTTCTAAAGAGTGTTTATAAATAAAAGTGCACAAAATAATAGAAGGATAGTAATAATAATTTAAAAGTAAAAATACAGCATAAAACAACATACAACAACAATAACAACTACCATACAATAGAAAATTTATAACTAGATACGAAATGCGAGTACTTTTATACCGCCTTGACATTAAACCCATTGCTTCTGTTGTCGTTGTTGCTTTATCTCAATGAAATTGTTACAAGAAAATCAAGAAAAGTATTTATAATAACCATAAGCAACATTGTTTTATTTGTGGTTAATTCTTTTTTATAGCATTTTTATACGAATCTGCAACGATATCATCCAAAGTTTTCTTCAAAAAATCTTACGATTATGATTTATACCTCATTTAGACATTTTTACTACGATTGCAAAATTATACAGTTTTTCAAATTATGCCATCCTTTTGTGACAAAAGTTAAAAACCATTTTTCAAATGTTAAAACTAAAGATTTTCGAAACAAATATTGATATTGATCATTTCGATGGTCAATCTTGTGAGGTCTTACTCAATTTCACTAATATCTACCTTTCAGTGGTCTACAAAATGAATTTTGCATCTCATTATAAAGATTTTGCAATCTCGTTTTTCATCTCAATTCAAATATTTTCCTTTGTGACTTCGTCTCCATTATTCAAGTTTCTCTTGTTTGGTTTTTTGGCACATTTTTGTCATTCATCATCGATAAACTCTCATTCTTTGCTCGCAATAAATTACCCCAAAAAAACGAATTTAATTTGATATGCAAATACCGAACTGTTTTCCTTTTGGAAACCATTTTTCTTTTGGTTTAAGCGCGCGTATTTTGAAAATCTGGAATTTGCAATTTTAAAAAAAATGTTAGTGTTTACTGCTCGATTAGTTCGTTCAGAGCGAGTTATAAATAAAATACATAGTTAAAAATAATTTAAAAATTTATTTATAATTTCAAAAATATTAATTTTCTCTATTCTTGTGTTTTTTTTTTTTTGCTTAAGCGCATTGGCTTCTGAACGGCTCTTTTCGGAACATATAAAATTTTATTCGAGCCTGTTTGAATAAAACGTGCCACGCGGCCGCTTAAGCCTCTCCTGCCTAGACGTGTTAAGTGATGTACGCATATATGTATGTACATGTGTGTATGTATATAAGCGTGTTTAAAAGCATGCATAATTTTTAATTAAATCATATTCGCTTGAAACGCTTGAAGCATTTCAAATTTCCATTTAATGTTTAAAATGTTACACTTTTGAGCTCCGATAAAAAAGGAAAAAAATTAATGCGATTTTCGGAAAACAGAGCAAGAATATTATTACATTTATAATAACTTTTTATTAATTTCATTTTTGACATACGCTGCTAATGAAAAGAAAATATTTGTACACAAAAAAAAACCTTATCAAATGGAGTGAGAAGGTATCAAAAGGCATATCCGTGCCTTTAAAAAAAATGTTTAAGACGAATTGTATACACTGTCGTACGTGATTCAGTACACTCTTCTTCCCCTGATTTCAGCTGGATAAAATCCACTTGACAACAAAGGCATAAATTTTAATAAAATGTGTTTAAATGTGGGCGTAAGTGAGGCGAAGGAGGTTGGAGCGAGAGTGTGTGCTTATTATTATTAGCTGTTGCTCAGACTGACAACACTTTTGTGCTGCTGAAGTCCGTACGAACGAATTCTTCACGCGGCTGATAACAAATTTTTGATGCATGTTTGTTCAACGCGGGTTTTTTTTTTAAAAAAAGGTGGCCGTTTATACTTTTTGTAGTAACTTCAGTCGAAGCGAGGTGGTAAAATGAATGTTGACATGTTTTTATATATATGTAAATTTTTTGCTCTTCATTACTTTAACGTTTTTCATTGCGTGTTAATTTTTTTTTTCGATTTTACACTCTAAAGGTTGCAATGTCCAAACGAAGCTTATTCGAAATTGAACTTTTATAGTGTAAAACGTCTGAGATTAAAATAGTTTATCGATAGTTGAAAAATTCAACCAAAAGTTCAGCAAAGTTCTATTTTTAAGCATAAAAATTTTCAGCTTAAGTTGAAAAATTAAGCCTAAATATTTAATGCTTTGATGTTAACATATTTGCGTTGCAAATTAAAGAGCCCCGCCTCCCAAAATTCTTTCATTAAAGCAGAAAAAAAAGAGTACGTTTAAAAAAGACGCTTAAAATGTGCACAATTTTCAAATAAATTTCTAAAATTCTAACAAAAATCGCTAAAAA